>CM026083.1:1767500-2367500 GCA_014839685.1 Anableps anableps
ACACTGGTAACTGCACACTTACTGTACATTTTTACAACTGTTATGGATTAACGTTATATCGTCACCCCATTAGTGCAGCAATAAAATAAATCTTCAGCTGAGCCCACAGAGCACAGATCTGGAGCATAAATCTTGGGTTTTGTGATGAAGAGCTACCTTAAATATGCTTTCAAACATCATTCCAATTTCAATATAAGCACACTGCTCTCCTTCGCTATATAGACGACATTTCATAGAGCAGTTCATGTGAATCAGAAACAGCAGCTTTGCGTCAGCAGTGACTGTAATAGACACAGAAGTAAAGCTGTACTATGAACCATAGATTCATTCAGGCCAATAGCTGATGACAGGAGCACCTGTAAAAATGAGTCACACCTATCACACACACTCACTGGCTGAGCTGTTTCCAGCGCTGGAAGAAGTCTTGTGAGGCCATCTCAGTTGGCTGGAAGAACTTGTTGATGGTGACCGGCAGTTTGAGAGTCAGGTTCTGCAAAGCTCCTCCATATCTGACCACAGAAACAACACCCCATAAGTTTATAACATTATCAGTTCGCCGAGTAACTCTTTCAAAAAAACAAACAAAAAAACAAAACAAAAAAAAAGGGACAAAAACGATCGTCACTGGGCTCTCTAACCTTTTGCACTGGTGCGCCTAACTTTTTGTCTTAGGTGCAGCAGTACAAAAGTTAGGTGCACACAAATTTTCGACCACACCACACTTTACAGGTTCACTTAAAAAAAAAAAAAAAAAAAAAAATCACTGTCCATAAACAGTCCTACAGCTTTTGCTGGAGCATTTCACAGCCGAGTGTGAAGAAGCCAGGATGAGGATCAGTGCCTCCAAATCCAAGTCTTGGATTTGGAGGCACTGATCTTGAGCCAGAAAAGGGTAGAGTGCCTTCTCCATGTCTGGGGGGAGGTCGTGCCCCAAGTGGAGGAGTTCACGTATCTTGGGGTCTTGCTTACAAATTTACCCTAACCTAGAAACAGTGATCTGTTTTTTGCAGACTATCACTCTTTGGCACAACTTGTCTCTGGCCATGGCCTTGACCTGGGAGGTTGGTGGCTCCATGTCAGAGCACTGGAAATTATTTTTCGATGGATCAGACCACAACTTTTCTATATTTTCTCTCATCAATGTTGCATCCTCTCAGTGCATCTGACTGGATTCTCTCTGTCTGACAGCAGGACAAACGCAGATACATATTAATAGGTGTGTTAGCTTGTGGACAAGCAGTAAAAGCCTACCTGAACTTGATGTTAAGAAGTGGGGCATCAGAGAAGTCCGTCAGGCACTCGATGTTCAGGACCTGCTGGATTTGTGCTCCACCCTCCACTACTGGTTCCACTGGTTTGCTCTGAATGTTGAGCTGTAGCCAGTTGTCAAGGACTTCCAATTGAAGTCAGTCTGCTTTTAATGTCTTGACACGGATAGAGCCTGACAAAGCTCCTACATATTTTAAGAGTATAACTGTCATTTTCAGCTGTGTGTTTTTGTAAATACTCTTCTTGATAAGTTTCAGTTTGTTTCTTTTACAGAAACTTTAACACAGAAGGGACACAGGTGAAACTTGTTTAATAGGCACACTGTACCACACTTATTCCATTTAAAGCTTTGTTATGTTCTGGTATCCTGTTCCAAGGATATGAGACTGAAGCTCTCCAGGACAGTTGACTGTGGTGGTAAAGCTGGCAAACTGTACTGATGTCTTGTTACCGTAGAACAAATACATTCTCCCTGAGGAAGGGACACATATTACACATATTAACTGTTAACATGGTGAGGGAACAAACAGATTCAAACTTGGCAGGCAAAGTCTCACACACATTTTAACTGAGCCAAACCACATTCATAGGGAGCCTTGATAAAATATTCATATGTAATGTCCTTTGGTCACACCTAAGCCACAAATTTCTTTTAATTTTATTGGGATTTTATGTGACCAACCAACACAAAGTAATGTATAATTGTAACATGGATGGAAGGAAAATAACAGGTTTTTAAAAATGTTTTGCTGCAGCCCTTTTGGGTTACGTTTTTCAGTTTTGCACATCTACGGAATGAAATTTTTTGCTTATTCTTCTCTGTTGGCTCTGTCAGATGACAAGGGTAGCGTCTGAATATCAGGTGGATTCGGATCTGGACTTTGGACCATTCCAACATGAATGCGCTTTGCTCTGAACCGTAGCTCTGGCTCTATATTTATGGTCGTTGTCCTGCTGGAAGGTGAACCTCCACCCCAGTCTCAAGTTTTCTGCAGGTTTTCGTCCAGAATTTTCCTAGATTTATAATGTAGCATGATGCTGCCACCACCATGTTTCACCACAGTACAACAGAGTACTAGGGTCACTGCAGTTACAAGAAAAAAAATAAAAAGACTACAGAGAAGTAAAGTTCCACAAAAATAAATAAATAAAAAAAGCCTAAGAAATTATGAAATTAATTTTACATTTTTTCAAGAAAAACAAAACAAGGATGGGCATTCTCTGATGCCAAAAAGTTGTAAATTTGTGAGAATTTTTTTTTTTTTTTTTTTTTACAATTTTCCATAATTGAAGGCATAAATTTAATATTTAAACTTTCAAAAGTTTACTGAGATTATAAAGTCAGACATTTGGGACAAAAAGTGACAGAGGTCCTCCAAAACTGAGGTGGTAAATTTATATGCACATCTGGATATTTTTTGCAAAATGTAAGTGGTAGAGCTTGTGGCTCTTTTCCTTTATCAGAACGACATCTTCCAGGTGCAGACTTGATGCAGCTATAAAACTTCCTCACTGTTTCAGGGGTGTATTCAGGATCTCCCTTTGAAGGTGTTCAAGTCTGCACATGGGAAATGTCATTTTGAAAAAGGAAAAGAGCCTGAATGTACCAATTATATCTTGGAAAATATCCATATATGCATCTCATAAATTTACCACTTAAACCTTAGAGGATTTCTGTCACTTTTTCTCACAAATGTCCAACTTTATAATCTCAGTGAACTTGTGAGTTTTTTCTAACAAATATTTGATTTTACCATGTCAGAATAGGTGGACGTCCATGTCTTGGTTAGCCTGGTAAAAATCAGCCCCTTGATCTATGCTTTGTTTTGTCCAGAGGTTTCTGGATCTTCGGCTATTGAGAAATGATTGCCTGTTGGAGGTGTGGACTCTGATGAAATTTTAAACGATTGGATCTGATTTTACCCAATTGCTAATATTTGGCCATGATGCATGTAGTGCGCCAGCTTGATCATGAAGGAAGCTACGCTATGAAGCTTAATGAAAATTGCATCCGCTGTAAACAACCATCCCCCACTGCGAAGAGAGGAGTGCTGAGCCAAACAAGAGAGCTGTTAATGAGAGCTGCAGCAATAAAATACCTTAAACATTCCTCTGACTTTAATTGCTCAATATTTGGAAGTGTGGCCAACATGGACTGAATGGCTTCATTCACTTCCTCTGCTACCATTAACCACCAACTACAACCCTATAGAGACAGATTACGATTCCAAAGCGGCGCAAAAACTGGAATTGATCGTTCACAACTCTTCCGTTTGTTTGCCAGGATGACATTTATTCTGAGAAATTGAGCTCAATGGGAGAAATCCCAGATGGAGCAATGAAGGGAGATGAGAATCATGTAGAATTGCGGAGGAAGGCAATGGCCAGGTAGGTCTTAGTAGACAGCAGGTGGTCCATCCTCTCTCCATGTCCAGATGATGGATTGATCAGAGCTCTCAATGTTCAAAGCTTGGGATGTTGCTGTAGAACCTGACCCTGGTTTAAACTTCTCCACAATGTTCTCCCTCACCTGCTGCTGGGTTACCTGGTCTCCATGATGTTGGTTGTTCTCTGATGTTCTCTAAGGAACATCAGGGATCAGAAACAGAACAGCTGCTGTTATACTCTGCTTACATTACACACAGATGAACTCTAATAATTAGGTGACTGGAAGGCAGTTGGTGGCACTGGAGTTTATCTGGGAGTTTCGAGATCCTTTCATTTTATATTTCTGGCCTACTTTGGGTTGGTCTTTCTTATGAAATCCCAATAAATACATGGGAATTTGTTGTTGTAAGGTAACATGTAGATTTTTTTTTTTCAAGGTACTGTACAGCAGACTCAAACACATGCTGAGAATCAATTCCAATTTATGGCATTTGTGGCATGACTAAACAGGACTGATAGCAAGTGAAGAAACTGCAGTTTCTCAAATGATTCAAAAGCAAGGGTTTAACCATACAGTCCTTGGGAAAATATCAGAAATGTCCAACTTTAAAGCAGAAATAACATGCATACAACCAGGTGCACAAAACCACTGTAAGTAGTATAGTTACACTTCATGTTAACGGCAACAATATAAAAAGTATATCCCAACTAATTTGTGATTAGTTACGCCGCGGATGCAGATAATGCTCCTGGAATTTCACTCACATCTAAATGTAAATTCTCTTTAAACCTTGTGGTGGTAAAACAGCAGACATTCAACTGAACCTGATGCTCCAAAATAAGGTTCCATTGATATCGAGGTGACAGCAAAACAATTCACCCAATGTGGTGTAACATGTTAATGCACACAAAGAAAAGCGGAAAACTCACCTAGGTTCTGTCGGTACTCTGACTTGATGCCAATCTGCAGAAGCTGATTCTCAAACAGAACCCCGTTGTTCTTGCAAACAAACCTGGAGGGTGGCACAATTCATTTGTTAAGATATACTTTAATGTTTATGACACCAAGTTATTGTGTCCCTGCTATGGATGCTGTAAACTTTCAGACAGCAGTCAGTCAGTCAGTCAGTGAAGTACTCCAACTTGACAATCACACCACCAGTTATTTATCTACATTAATCAAACAGAGAAAACAGAAGTCCTAAAACAAATGGATGATTAACAATAGTCATTAAACCATTTAAATATGTCGTAGGTTAAATATAAAAGTAATCAAGTTAAAACGATAAGAGTTATTGTTTTTAGAGTCTTACCTCTAAGGATTTGGATCAATCTCAGTTTAAATATGATAACTGGACAGTAACAGGTATATCAGTAAAAACATTAAGCGCAGCCCTAAGCTACATAAATTGGACATACGTAAGAAGTGAGGTTATGGTGGAATATTGACTGAACAAAGGCTCCAAAAGCAGGGTGAGAACCCAGGCTAAAAGCTGCTTAGTAAACACCGCAAAATATACAGAAGACGACCTTACTTGTTAAGAAGCTCCTCTGCTTCAGATAAAGGAGGAGCAGGATCCTCAGAGGGAGGAGCAGAGCTGAGAGACCACAGGACAGCACAGGGATGAACAGGCAGCCCAGAGACGAGCAAACAGGATAATCCAAAATAAAAAGATGGAGCAGAGACGGGGAAATCAAAAAGCCGTTGTTTTAACAGGACAGCAATGAAGCATCAAGAGGAGCCAAAAGAGGGGAAGACAGAAAGACAAGGAATAAAATGCAGAGGTGGTTAGTAAAAGCATTTGGACCCAAAATATTACATAATCAAAGCCATTTAGGTAAACAGTTGTACAACCCACTGCCATATACTCTAAGTATATCTGGTCAGCCTCTCACACCTTACAACTGTGCAAATGGAAGAAGAATGAAAAGCATAGTGGTTATTTGTGAATGTCTCCAATCCTGCCTGCATACTACATGCAGACTTCACTTTACTGTAACAGTGTTCATGACATTAAGAAATGTACAGATGTGTAAATAGCTACTGCTGGATTTCAGCCATTTTACTCCTTCCATTTACTTCGTGTTTGCCTGACTGAAAACACTGAGTCGAGAGGAAAAGTGTCCTTTATACTCAGTTGGAAAATGTAGTCACAAAGAATCGAAATCAAATTCATACTTTGCATCTCATGGCATTCTGTAACTGTATTTTTAATAATATAAAACAAAAGGATGACATAAGAGAAAATGTGATTAATAAAGCAATGAAAACATACAATGAATAAGTAAGCATGAAGGACTAAAGATTAGAGGTCGACCAACATAAGCAGTTTCCTTTTTGATATGATGCAAATATTCAAAATGCAAGATGGCTAGTGGGTTTTTTTTTTTCCCTATTCATCATGTTTTTGTCTCATTGTCAATTCTTTTGACCCATAATTAGAATTTTGTTGGGGGCTCTGATCATGGGAAACATGAGATACCTTCCCAAAAAGTGGACGAGCTGGCAGCTCTAGTGCACCATCAAAGGAGCCATTTGGAGGCCAGCTTCATCTGCCTCCAAATGAAGGCAGATGAAGCCTTGATTGACACATGGCTAACCGTGCTAACTCCGGACTCTCATATAAACATGGACAGCTTTCATTTACTCCGTGCTGACAGAACGAAGGAGAGCAGTAAGAAGAGAGGAGGTGGTCTGGCTGTGTTTGTGAACGTTAAATGGTGTAACTCTGGACATTTAACCATCAAAGAGACGCTCTGCAGTAAAGACATTGACCTGCTAGTAGTTAGTATGATGTCACATTATCTTCCTCGGGAGTTTTCACGCGCAATTGTAATAAGTGTGTGTGTCCCGCCTTCTGCTAACGCTGCTGCAGCCTGCGGTGTCCTCCACACTACCACCACCAGATTACAAACACAGCACCTGCAGGCTCTCTTTCTGATCTCATGTCTCCTTGTCCTCCACACTACCAACCTTCACCCAGTATGTCACCTGCCACACCAGAAAGGACAAAATCCTGGACCTACTGTATGCCAACACCAAGGAGGCATACAGTTCATCACCTCTCCCTCCCCTGGGGGGCTCTGATCAACACCTGGTTCATTTCCAGCCTGTGTATAAACCCCTGGTACACAGAGAACCAGCTGTGACACACACAGTAAAGAAATGAACTGAGGAGACAGAAGCAGCTCTGAGAGACTGTTTCAGCTCCACTGTGTGTGGAAGAGATATGTGCCCTTTATGGTGAAGACATCGAAAGCATCACAGATTGCATCATGGATTATATCAATTTATGTGTCGAGAAAATTGTGCCCATCATGACGGCACGGTGTTTCTCCAATAACAAGCCCTGGATCAACCCTGAAATAAAGGCTCTCCTGAAGGGG
Source organism: Anableps anableps (assembly GCA_014839685.1). Taxonomy (NCBI): domain Eukaryota; kingdom Metazoa; phylum Chordata; class Actinopteri; order Cyprinodontiformes; family Anablepidae; genus Anableps; species Anableps anableps. Next base: position 1,774,545 of record CM026083.1, read on the forward strand.
ACAAAGAAAACCTTTAGATCATTAAACACGGAGGAGCTGAGCGCTGTGCAGAAGGAACTAAGAAGGAAAGTTAGGGATAGAAAAAACATCTACAACAAGAACATGGAGGATCTGCTACAGCAGAGCAACATCAGTGGGATTTGGAGAAGTCTGAAGTCAATTTCAGGCCACAAACCAAACCCTAAGGTTGTAGGACACTTAAAGTGGGTGAACGACCTGTTCTTTAACAGGTTTGACCAGTCACCCACCCCTCCCCCAGCCCAGTCCCCCTTGCTGTTTACCCCCTCATCTATAACAACTGCCAGCTTTTCCTCTCAGGACTTCACATCTCTCAGCTCTCAGCCATCATCTACCCTCTTCACTTCAGAGGACTCCATCCCACTGCACCCCCCTCTCCACCTCCATCTTGTCCCTTTCAACACTTCAGGTGAGGAACGAGCTACGAAAGATCAAGGTGCGAAAGGCTGCAGGTCCAGATGGCATCAGCTCCAGGCTCCTGAGGTGCTGTGCAGATCAACTATGTGGCATCATGGGATACATGTTCAACCTGAGCCTGAAGCTGGGAAAGTAAAACAGTGGAAGACCTTCTGTGTGGTACTAGTACCAAAGACCAAACAATCAAAGGATCTCTACTGCTACAGGCTGTTAGCCCTGACGCTGCCTTTGAGGAAGACCCTCGAGAGGCTGGTCCTCAACCATCAAGCCCCCTGGTGATGTCTTCATTGGACCCGCTGCAGTTCGCCTACCAATCTGGTCTTGAGGTGGATGATGCCATCATCTACATCCTGCACCAAGCTCTGACCCACCTGGAGAAACCTGGAAGCACTGTGAGCATCAGCCAGGACTTCTGAGGGGACAAGCTGGAGTAGTCAGGAGTGGATCACCACATGCCCAGGAGAATATTGGACTACCTCACTGGCCGCCCATAGTATGTGAGGACACAGAGCTGTGTCTCCAACAGGCTGGTCTGTAGTATGGGGGTCCCATAGGGAACTGTGCTGGCACCATTCCTCTTAACCCTCTACACTGCAGATTCTCCCCACCATCAACTCCCCACGCTGCCATCTGGAAAAGTTGTCTGATGACTCTGCCATAGTCGGCCTCATCACAAGTGAGGACGACTCAGAGTACAGACAGTGGACTCAAGACTTTGTGGACTGGTGCCAGAGGAACCACCTCCTGATCAATGCTGCTAAAACCAAGGAGCTGGTAGTAGATTTCCACATGCGCAGACCCACCACACCATTCAGGGAATGGACACTGAGATCATGGACTCCTCTAAGTACCTGGGTGTTCAGCTGAACAATAAACTGGACTGGACTCACAACACTGGTGCGCTTTACAGGAAGGGTCAGAGTTTTATTGTCACTTCTTAATGCTCGACCTGCCACGAATTTCGGGTCAGGCATGGGTCATAAACCTAAAATCTACTAAGAAGCCTTTTAAAAAGGGATTCAAAATCATTAATGAAGGCATGTGGCCTCTTCATTTAGACTGCTACAACAGAGCAATGGTAGTTCAGCATATGCTGGTCAATTTCATACATTTTGGCCAATGTGCAACAAACTCTTTCAAGTACTAAAAATAGTGCCGTCTATGCCAGGACGTTAATTCGTACCTGGCTTGACGACACCATTTCAAACAGACAAAAGGACAGAAATAAGCTCTGTTGGTCAGGGAAAATAGTGGAATCTGTAACATTGGGGTTTAGTTAAGGAGCTACATTTCAAAGAATCCACACACAGATTGATGGTTAACAGTTGCCAGCCAAGCAAATTGACAACTCCAAATTTCTATTCTGTAATCATTCTTATTTGAAATGACTAAAATCTCTGACACACACACTGTGAGAAGTCACCTTTGCTCCATAAATAAATGAAATGTATTTTAACAGTTAATCATACTTCAAGAAAAAACTGAATTGGCACAAAATCAGAATCAGCAAGTCAGATTTAAAAAAATAAAAAATAAAAATAAAAAATGAATTTTAAAAAAACAAAACAAAACAAAAAAAACCCCGGGAATCTCTACCAAGTATCGCTAAAGAGTGTAAAAGCACAATCTAAATGAGTTGATAAAAAGCCAAAGTAAAAATAAGACATACTCCACCAATTTAATGTCAGTTTTTGATGAGTTCATTTAAATTATTGTAACCAACAGCTGTCATAATTGTGAGCTGTGTTGTTATTACAACAATGTGGACAATAATAAAAGAAAAACCTTAGGTAAGCCACTGCCCAATTTGGATGCATGTTGTGAGTGTGAAATGTCCCTTTATGAGCAGCACAATGCATAGACGGTTAGCTAGCATTGTCATAAAAAGGGTTGGAATATCACTTGGTGTGTAGTCATCTTGCAGTCGGACAGTTGTGGTACCAATTCCAGGTTAGGTGCTTAACCTTCCAATGCCATCAATGCAATTGATCTGTGTATTTGCGTGAGTCTGTGTGTGTGTTTGGGAGTGCCAATCAGTGAATGCGGCTGTAGTGTTAAGCACTTTGAGTGGTCTGTATGACCAGGAATCTCTATATAAATTCAGTCCGTCCATTTACCACTTAAAACTTTGCACAGCTGATGGCTAAACTGTGGTGGATGGAAGCAAGCGCAAGCAAAAACATGAAATAAAGGGCAAAAAGTTTGAATTTTTTTTTTCATGACAGCTGGTTATGGCAATGTCTCTGTTCAAAGGGAATAACTATTATCAAGTCGGGTGTCTAACTGGCATGTTTCACAGTATGAATTGTTGAGGTGCCACGTTTGTATTTCTTGCTAATTCTAGAGCTGAAGTTTACTACAGGGATCTTACTCCAAGTCACCAGAACCCTCCACCAAAAGAGGATCGGAGGTCTCAGTGGGCTGTTCCAGATCTCTGTCAATATACAATCACGGTAGAGGACAGGGGACAGACACACAGTCAAGTCAAAACACACACACACAAAAAGGGAAACAGAGAAAAGGGAAGGAGAGAAAAAGACGAAAGACAGTCACATACAGAGCAAGATAAAGAATCCACAAGTGTAACAGACCTGCCAACCCTGAAGTCTACATCAGTGATCAGTCCTCCGATCAGATGGCTATAGGACAGCTTCTCTTCAGTCCTAAGATTTAGCCTTACAGAAGCTAAATGGTTCCCTCTTTTGGGATGACAACACTAGACTACAAGACCTTCAGTTGAAGAAACTCTGCTCTGAGAAATAAAGTCTTATGCTCAATAATGTGACTAACAGCTGCAACCCTCCTCTTACAGAAAACTTTATGATGAAGTTATTTCAGTAAAAAAAAAAAAAAAAAAAAAAAAAAAAAAAAAAAAAAAAAAATCAGCCTAAGGCTTTACAAAAATGAGAGACTGGAAATCTGACAGTCTCTGAAGCGTGCATCTCTAATGGTGATAGAATGTTGGTGTCCACAGTTATGCTTGTGTTTATTCCTGGTGTGCTTTTAAGAGACTCTTGACAGCAGCAAGGTTTAGGCAGTCAGCTGTTTGAATTTTATCTTTAAACCTTTAGCTCATCAACCTCCATCTAGAACAAGACTGAATAATAAGACGACTCCAACGCCACCTGAATGAGCACAGAGTTTGAAGTCTCATGAAAGTGTTGGTTGTTCAGAAACTGCAGAGAAAAAAGATAAAAAAAAAAAAACAAAAAAAAAACAAAGGCCAGATCCAAGGAGGAAACTTGATTTGTCAAGTTCATTCTAAATGACTTTTGGACTGATAATCTTCAGGTGGACAGGTCTGAATGCGACAAAGATAAAGCAAAGACATACAGAGTCAACAGAGCCACAACACAATCAACACAAACACAGTCTATGAACACAAATTCTTCACAACAATTTATAAGTGAAGTTCAAAAAGTCAGAATATTATAAGAAAAACAAAACAAAACAAAAACATCTCATCATTCATTTCAGAAAGTGAAACTCAGATTCAATACACAGAATGAAATATTTTAAGCCTTTTTCTTCTTGTAATTTTGATGATTATGGCTGACAGATAAATGAAAACCCAACATTCACTGTCAGAAAAGTAGAAGTTTGCGAAAAAATTATATCATATTCATTTAAAGTTGAGTGGAAGGAAAATGTGGAGTAAAAATGTGCACCAAACAGGGATAACAACAGCTTAGAAAGGGTTTTGAGGGAGCGTGCAATTGGCAGGGATGTCGACCAGAGCTGTTGTCCATGAATTAAATGTTCATTCCTCACCGGACAGGGTGTCATCCATTGAGCATGTTTGGGATGCTCTGGATCGGCGTATACAACAGTGTGTTCCAGTTCCTGCTAATATTCATCAACTTCGCACAGCCACTGAAGAGAAGTGGACCAAAATTCCACAGCCCACAATCAACAACCTATGATCAACTCTATGCGAAGGACATGTGTTGCACTGTGTGAGGTAAATGGTGCTTACACCAGATACTGACTGGTTTTCAGACCCCCCCCCCCCAAATAAAGCAAAGCAGCACATTTCAGAGTGGTCTTTTATTGTGGCCAGCCTAAGGTAGACCTGTGCAATAATCATGCTGTCTAATCAGCATGATTATTGCACCTGTGAGGTGGGATGGATTATCTCTGCAAAGGAGAAGTGCTCACTATCACAGATTTAGACAGATTTGTGCACAATATTTGAGAGAAATGGTTATTTTGTGTATATAGAAAATGTTTTAGATCTTTGAGTTCAGCTCATAAAAAATGGGAGCAAAAACAAAAGCGTTGAGTTTATATTTTGTTCAGTGTATAATATAATATGTATAGTATATGGGCTTCACTTTCTGAAATGAGTGAAATTTTTTTCCAGGTACTCTAATTTTTGAAGCTGTACTTGTACACTGACCACAGGTTAATACCAACAGCACATGACATGCTGTATGTGTGATGGCCATTAAAGTCTAAGACCAAATTGTTCTCTGTCCAGTATGAGAGCTGCCATCTACAAATGTTAAAAAGGAGTCAGTTAGCAGTGATGCAAACAGAAAAACATATCTGTTAATGTTTCTACCATGTATGTAACTATCTCAGCTTTTTAGTTAAATACGCAAATGGAAAAATAACTACAGACTGAAAACGTATTGTTGATACAAGGGTGGACACATTGTGGTGCCACTTCCTTCAGGGGAAATTTAAAACCTTCCCAGTTTCAGCTGAAGGCACTGCTTAAGAAAATAATACTCTGGCACTTTTAAGTCATTTTCCACTTCTAAAAATATTGCACTAGCCTTAGTGGGCTTTTCCTTAGAGAAAGAAGGGCTGCTTTAACAAACTTTTCACAATGAGATCATGTTAGTGGAAACAGATGTGCATAAGTAAAAAGGGAGGTGGGTAGATGCATTATTAATTCTACTTCTTTCTTGGTAACACTTTCAATGGTGCAATTCTCTTAAGAGGAATACATCTGCAGAGTATCTCCAGACCAATCAGGCATTAAATGAATGACAAATAACTAGAGGTACAGCCATTCAACTGGACTTTATCTCAGATGTTCTGAACCTGCTGATCAACAGATTATGATTTTCACCTGAGGAAGCCATCATCATTCACTGCACCAGAAGGTGCAGCAGGTCCCGTCTCTGAAAAAACATCCACCAGTAGACTGCCTGCACTGGCTGGAGCAGCACCAACTGGAGCTGAAGAACGAATCCCCAGCAGGTCCGCTGATGGTGATGGGGTAGACTGGAAAACATGTAAACTTATAGCACAGTCGGACTATGTACTTCAGATACAGATGGTAGAACACAAAGGGTACTTGCTGCATTAGAGGCAGCCATGGCTGATGCGTCAGGACCCCGTTCACCCCCTCCATTTAACTCGCCACTCTCTCTTTTGCCATCTTCTAGCTCTGTCACAGATACTGCCCCTGGCCCCTTCTTCTTCTTCAGTTTAGCAAGAATTGATGACTCCCTCTCAGGGAATGGGGGCATCTCCTCCAAAACAGTGGCCTGAATAAAAGGAGATCAAAACCTTTGCAAGTGAAATTCTTCATCACTGAATCAGGTTCAGTGATGAAGAATTTTACCAGGTTGTGTTTGATTAAAGCGGGAAGTCAGAACTAACCAGGACATCTGTGCTGGCAATTGAAGAGAGCTTCAAATACTCAACAGCTCGCTGCTGCAGCTCAACATCGGAGTTGCGGATCTGGCTGTCGCAGCGCAATACCTCTTGGATGGTGGCCTTGGTTTCTGGGAACAGGTTAATAAACTTGATATAAGCCGACAGAAGGAGGGCACGAGTCGGCACAGAGCACAGGTGGAACTTGGAGTGGAGAAGGTTGAACTGGACCAGGGGACTAGAGGAAAAATGACAACAAGGTAAACATGAAGCCTTAAATATCAAATTTGTGCTGTGAAGTCCAAAAGTGAACGTACCTGGACCGTGGGTCGCCAGCAATCAGATTCCCAAATTCTCCCAGAATGTACCCTCCAACCTTCACCATGTTCTCATGGCATGCTGGGGCTTGCAGGGCCTGCAACAACATTATCTTGCTTTCATTTCTTTATTAAACTAAAACTGACACATTTTAAGAGCTTGCTTGGGTAGCTTAATTGGTGGTACAACTGGCTTTTGTTTGAAAGTGAACACAAGAGCCATTGGCCAAGACATGTGCACAGTAGGCTGTTTTCATTAAACATCTGATGAGTCTGTGGCATTAGGTCAGCTCTGTGAAACATTTTTTAACTCCTAGTGTTGGCTCTATCACCACATGTCCAGTGCCCTATAGCTTTAAATGCTTAGCAAAAGCAAAGGTGTTTAATGCATTTCTTTACAAACTGAAACCGAAGTGATTCAGTTTGGATGGATCAACAATCGACGCTGCACGTCATTAAATTGCACTAGTAAAACGGTCACTATACAGCAAAACTAAGAAATGTAAAATTTATCTGCCTTGTTAGAAACAGCTTATGTTCACTCTTACTTTGAGGTGCACTATGGAATTAGTGGCTGCAGAAAGTTCTTACTGATTAAAGATGACTACACCATTTTCAGAATAAGAAGGTTGTTTAAAAATTTAGGTTGGGGGGAGAGGGGGTCATTTCATGGTGTAGGGCTAAAGCAGGCAACAGTTTTAACTGTTATTGAACATGTTGGATTGGAAAATATTGGGAGTCTTTTGCAAATCTCAAAGTCAAGGTATGGATCATCTACTAACGCTACACGAATAATAAAATCACAGAAAGTGCTTGTACCTTTTAATAAAATAACTAATTTAATAACTGAGTTTTTTTTTTTTTTCAAATAGAAAGCTGGAAATAGCTGTTATTTTTTTTTTTTCAACCACTGTTGCCAACTTAGCCACTTTGTCAGTATATTTAGCAACCTTTAAGATCCATCAAGCAACTTCTTAAAAAAAAAAAAAAAAAAAAAAAAAAAAAAAAAAATTCTCTAAAAAAAAAAAGTGACTATCAACAAATCTTGTGACTTTTTTCTGTTATTAGGGACTTTGGTGACATGTGAAAGCACTAATCATTCTGCATCAACTGTCCTGGGCGAGATAAAAATGAATAAAGCATTACTTCCTTGAAGTAATGTTTTGTCTTTGCATTGTGAAATGGTGTTTGGAAAACATACCAAGTTTGTCAATTTGTCTAAATTAATTCTTAAATTAATTTAGAGCTAATTGACCTCACCAACAAAACCTTTCCTTTCAATACAATCCTTGGTCTTTAACCATACATATTTATAGAGGACTGTGATATTACTATAGATCATTCAATGGGTTATTTCATGTTTTATTTGTTCCATATTTCTGGTGTTCCTGTATGACAGAGACAGCAAATTTTTGCGTAGACGCATATGAATTAGTCAAAACTAATTAACACTCAAAATTCCTCATGAAATAAATCTGGTTACTTAATATTCACAATTCATACTGAACGGTGACATCATTGCATCGTTTTATTGGTTCCATTTTTATATTTTTACCGTTTTACCTTTTAGTAGTTTTAGTTTCATCATCATTTTATCTTTTTCTCAGTAGATTTAGTTGTATGTTGCTAGCATAATGAGTTCATTAATTAAAATGTTAAGATTTTTTAAAATTAAAAGATAGCCACGTCACTTTGGCTTTTTTTTTTTTTTTTTTTTTGCAAAAAACATTTCATTTTTAAGACAACTTATAACTTATCCAGAAAGTCTGCTTATTAAAACATTTTTTGTTGTTATAGTTCTTAAAGAGAAATTGGAATAGACTGAAATCAGAACTAGTAAGATGAAGCCTTACAACATCAACAAAAATTGTCCACAAAAAAAAAAAAAAAAAAAAGATTTGACAGAGGTACCTCAAAGACTGTCTTGGCGGCATAGCCTTGTACATCATCTCGGTTGATCACGATCTGAATGACACGGTACCAAACCTCTTCGCTGACGTAGTCCCCAGCAATGCGGATGAGGTTAAGAATTGTGTCTACATACCAGGAGTAATCCACAGCGTACTTCTCTGCAAGGATTGCTACTTTCAGCACCTAAATGGAAGCAGTACCAGAAATAAGTCGATCAATTTTTTTTGGTTAACTGTATACGTTCCACCTTGAGCTGTTGCCAACACTTAATGTGATGCCATATACTTAGTGTTTCTGTACTTCAATGCATTTGTGGCAATTTCTGATGATTTTAACCATTCCGAACTCTCTGCATCAACAGTTTGTGAGCTGTTCGACAAGAGAAAATAAAACATTGGAGTTGGTTGGAATGAAAACGTGAAGAATTCATATACCCTTCTCTTGGAAAAGCAGATTAATCTGGTTTTTTATGCTCTTCTTCTCATCTTGTTTAGAGGCAAAACTGACAAGATGTTCACAGAAAGCTAAATAACCTCTGCTGGGTTGTCTTGAGGCTACAGGCTGGAATGCTCTGTGCCAGCCATATGGAGAGGACATCAATGCCATAATTCAGTGTGTGACCGACTATATAAACTTCTGTGTGGACAACACCATCCCCCACCAGAACAGTGACATGGTTTCCTAATAACAAAAACTGGATTACCAGTGATCTGAAGAAACTTTTAAACAAGAAAAAAGGAACCTTTGGAGGGGAGACAGGAGACTATTCACGTGTATACAGAAACAACTTAAAGTCAAGAGTAGAGACAACAAGGAAGACCTACAGGAAGAAGCTGGAGAGCAAACTCCAACAAAACAATAAAGATGTGTTGTCAAGGATGACGAAAATCACAGGCTTCAAGCAGGAGGAATTGGACAGATGGAAGTCTGAACAGAGCAAATTAACTGAACACATTGCTTAATAGGTTCAGTTCAGAAACAAGCTCAGCATCCTCCTCTCCTGCCCCCAACCAAACTGACAATCCACCCTCCTTTGACCCACATCACACATCACATCACACTTTAATGTGCTATCTTTCACCTCAGTCATTGACTTTTCTGCTTCTACACATTTGTCTTCGATCAAATGAAGGTGTTGATCCACCTAAGTTAGCAAACAAGCACATATTAGGACCCTGTGCAGTGTGCTTATAGCCATGTGGTTCAGAAGACACCATCATACATCTGCTTCAGCAAACCCACTGTCATCTGGACAAAGCAGGAAGCACTGTAAGAATCATGTTCTTTGATTTCTCCAGTGCATTTAAAACAATTCAGCCTGAATCACTTGTCAGAAATTCCAAAAGACTCAGGTGGAGGCCTCAACAATCACTTGGATCAATGACTACCTAACAAACAGAATACAGCTTGGGAGACTGAAGGACTGTGTCTAACCAGATTGTGAACAGCACAGGAGCACCACAGGGGACTATACTCTCACCATTCCTTTTCACTGTGTACACTTCAGACTTCCAGTACAAAAAAAAAAAAAAAAAAAAAAAATACTATCTACAGAAATACTTTGATGATTCTGCAGTCGTCAGGCGCATCAGAGATGGACAGGAAGCTGAATACAGAGAACTGTCTCCAAGTCTGTTGTGCAGGTTGCAAAAGCAGGCTAACTGTTTTGGAGACTACACTGAAACATCTGGAGGTGATTGTGCAAAGACGAATTCTTCATAAAATGAAGAACATTACAGGAAACCTTGAACATCCTCTCATCAGACTATCACACAAGAACAGAGTGTCTTCAGTTAGAGGCTTCTTAAGAACTATAATACAGAACCCTAAAGGAAAACTTTTCCTACCTACAACCATCACCATTTACAACAGCTATTTGAAGAGACCTGTATATGAGTTACAGCAACATTTAAATTTCCTTTGGGACTAAAAAGTATTTTTAAATTGATTCTACGATGCTGAGGTCAGGAACTTCCAGAACTTTATTTCCAACATAATTTAGCTTTTCTATCAAATAAATAAAATGATTTGTTTATTCAAACTATTTACTGTTTGGTTACTTTCACTGATTGATTGCCTTATGAAACAGAAAAAAATGGAACAATTCTGATATATTACCATTAGTGTTAGACTTAAAGTGAATCAATTCATTAGTTTTTTATCAGAGTAGTTAGTGGTAGACTACTACTTTACCAATCAACAAATTATTCAGAAGCATCAGTGTCTCACACCCACCATCTCTTCTCTGATGGAATAGTCCGCTGTCTCCAGGTAGCTCAGCATCTCTGCTACAATCTGCTTAGCATTGCTGCGATCACACATAGCATAAAGCAGATCAGCTGCCCGTTGTCGAACACTTACATCTCTTTCAGTCTAAAAAAAAAAAAAAAAACCCAAAAGAACAAACAGAAAATAAATTGAGGACCACCATGTATACTTATTTTCTATCACAAATATAGATATAAATATAAGTGGTCTTCCATGTAAGGCAGCACCTTGAGGGCATTGATGACTGTCTCGATGTGAGTCTTGACAGCTTCATGGGAGAATTCCGAGCTGGCCAGAGTACACATGCTTTCCAGAGCTAAATAGCGCAGATTGGTCTCTCTGTGTTGCAGGAACTGGCCAAGTTGGTTACAGGCTCGCACCAGAAGGTTTGGCTCACTGGGGAACAAAAATAGCTTGCTTCACAAATAGAACAGCTAAGTTATAACTACAGATATTAGACATAAACCCTAAAGTAGGGGTGAGTGATATGGGAGTTTTTTTACAGTAAAAATTAAAATAAATCTCGCCATGATTCTCCTACAAAAAACAGAAAGCTTAAAAAAAAAAAAAAACAAAAAAAAAAAAAAAAAACAACATAGCACACCATAACTTCTGTAAAAGACAATTTCTAACAATGTTCTAAGCAATGTGCACATTTGCCAAGTTAAGATTAGGTAATGATAATCATAATAAAGCTGGTGGAGCACTTTGTGGCATGGTGTGCAATTAATCAACTGTATCCCTTGCCAAATTAACCAATTAAACATTTAGCTTTACTCCCATTTAGCTTGGGAGTAAAGCTAAATGTTTATTCCCAAGAGAAACGGGTCTGTCCTTTACCTTTGTGAACAGATATTCTGTTCCCCATCTGCCCAGAAAGCTTCTGTTTTCACCTTTTGTTTGGCCATTTTTGAGAGGGGTATTCAGATGTAGCTGGTGGTACTACCATGAGGTCGCTAATAAATGTCAACAGAAGAGAGGGCCCATGGGTCCCGACTAACAAACCAACACACCAGTAGCACATTCTGGGATTTCTAATATTAGCTGTGCATGTACTGTCCACCGACAGACCTGATCTAAAGATGGAAATTCAAAATGGTGAATATTGTTGTCTAACAATTATTTACAGTAATAACACTGTTGAGACATTTGAAAATAAAAAAGGTTTAAAATCACTTTGGAGTTGTTTTAAAGACAATCCCATGAACAATATGTACTTCAATGTGCTATGAAAGTGCAGCTTTGGCCTGATTTTTCTCCAGTACCATGATGCTTACACTGTGCTTTATACAAAATACTTTTTTACTCTTGAATAATTTCTTGGACTACTTTTTACTTATACTTCAGTAAAAATATGCTGAAGCAGCTTTACTCTTGAATACAATTTTTATGCACTCTACCCACCCTTAAATATATGTACTGTTACACCCCTAGAATGTATATTATCCACACATGCACCAAGTACACCAGATGATTTCATAAATAGTATACATATACTCGCGTGAATATGAATACATATGGTACTGCACAGGTTGTTGAGCAGAAGAAGCCATTTTAGAAATGACACCAGAATTTCTTGAAAGCATGAAATAAAGTTTAGTCTTATCTGCTTTTATATCAAATAGGAGTCACACATTATCATAAACACACTGCTCACAAAATTAAAGGGAACACTAAAATAACAAATCCTAGATCTCAATTAATTAAATATTCTCATTGAAAAACTTTATTATTAACACAGTGGAATTGATTGAGAAGAAAATAACGCAAAAATTATCAACGTAAATCAAAATTATGACCCCATGGAGATCTTGATTTGGATTCATATTCAATATGAAAGTGGAAAATAACATGACAGGCTAATTCAACGTCAGTGAATATTCCTCAAGACAAGTCTAAATGAGGCTCAATAATGCGTGTGGCCTCAATGAGCCTGTATAACCTTCCAACAATGCCTGGGCATGCTCCTGATGAAACGGCAGATGTTCTCCTGAGGGATCTCTTCCCAGACCTGGATCAGAGCATCAGTTAGTTCCTGAACAGTCTGTGGTGCGGCGTTGGTGGATTGACTGAAACATGAGGTCTCAGATGTGCTCAGTTGGTTTCAGGTCTGGGGAACGTGCAGGCCAGTCCATAACATCAATGCCCTCATCAAGCAGCAACTGCTGACACACTTCAGCCACATGAGGCCTACCTTTGTCCTGCATAAGAAGGAACCCAGGGCTCACTGCACCATGATATGTTCTCACAATGGGTCTGAGGATCTCATCCTGGTACCTTATTCGCTCTAGAATTGCAACACTCAGGGTGGCAGCATGTTGGAGTAGCTCTGTAACTTTCATTGAGAATTTTTCTTCTTCTCAAAATTTCATTCCTGTTTTTCTTGGAAAAAATTGCTTTTTTTGGACAACCGTTCCTTCTTCTCTTGGATGCTGTGCTGGATTGATCCCCCCCCCAATGCTTTTCTATATTTTGCCCTTTTGTTATGATTCGTAACCTTAGCAACAGGGTGGTTTACAACAGGGAGCAGCTGATTAACATTGCAAAAGCAGAAATAACACGACAACTGAAGCCAGAAATCCCACAGGAGTTGAAAAGGAGACGACCTGGATGCAGAGCAGGAGCAAAGAGCAGAGAGAGAAGGAGGAAGTTCAAACCACCTATGCCATCCATCATAATGGGCAACGTGAGATCGTTGGCTAACAAGCTGGATGAACTTCAAGCCCTGACAAGAACTCAACAAGAGTATTGGGAATGCAGTATTATGTGTTTTACTGGGACATGGCTACAGGATCATATCCCCTACTCCAACGTCTCTCTGCTGGGCTTCCTGAATATATGAGCAGATCGAGATTTAAAGAGTAGCAGTAAAAGGAAAGGAGGTGAATTGGCAGTGCTTGTCAACAACCGATGGTGTCACCCAGGACACGTTACTGTGAAGTGTCATCTCTGCAGTCCAGACACTGAACTACTGGCAGTAAGTTTTCGTCCATGTTATTTGCCAACCGAGTTCACCTGTGTTGTTTTGGTGGGTGTTTATGTTCCACCCTCAGCCGTTGCCGACAATGCATGTGATCTCATCAGTTTAGTTGTTGCTAAGATACAGACCCAACACCCCAATACTTTTGTGGCAATATCTGGTGATTTTAATCAGGCCTCACTCTCTGCCATGCTGCCAACGTTTCAACAGTTTGTCAGCTGCTCTACCAGAGAAAACAAGACATTGGATTTGTTTTACACAAATGTCAAGGATTCATATATTTCCAAACCAAGACCTCCTCTGGGTAAATCAGATCACAACCTTGTTTTTCTCTACTCAGAATATAAACCCCTTGTCCAGAGACTACCTGGAACAAAAAAGACTGAGAAAGTGGTCACAGGAAGCAGAAGAAGCCCTACAGGATTGTTTTGATGCTACCGATTGAATTTCTCTTTGCCAGCCACATGGAGAGGACATAAATGTCATGACTGAGTGTGTGACTGATTATTTAAACTTCCTTGTGGACAACACCATCCCCACCAGAACAGTGAGATGCTTCCCTAATTTCTGTTTCTAGAAGTCAGGTGAAGAGGCAGCTGCAAAGACTGAACCGGAACAAGGCTGCAGGTCCAGATGGTGTCAGCCCAGAGTCCTGAAGGCCTGTGCAGAGCAGCTCTGTGGGATTCTGCGACACCTCTTCAACCTTAACTTGACCCAAGAGAAGGTTCCACTGTTGTGGAAGACATCCTGTCTGGTTCCGGTACCAAAGAAAACTCACCCATCAGTCATCAACGACTACAGACCCGTTGCCCTGACATCCCACATCATGAAGGTCTTGGAGAGACTCCTGTTGGCCCACCTAAGTGAGCAAACCAGCATTTATCAGGACCCCTTGCAGTTTGCTTATCGCCATGGAGTTGGAGTTGAAGACGCCATTATACACCACCTTCAACAAACCCACTATCATCTGGACAAAGCAGGCAGCACTGTGAGGATCATGTTCTTTGATTTCTCCAGTGCATTTAACACAATTCAGCCTGATCTGCTTCGTCTGAAACTCCAGAAGACACAGGTGGAGGCCTTAATAATCACCTGGATCCATGACTACCTGACAAACAGACCACAGTTTGTGAGACTGAAGGACTGTGTGTCTAACCAGGTGGTCAGCAGCACAGGAACAACACAGGGGACTGTACTCTCATTTTTCACTCTGTACACTTCAGACTTACAGCACAAGTCAGACTCCTGTCATCTACAGAAATACTCAGATGACTGTGCAGTTGTTGGGTATATCAGAGATGGACAAGAGGCTGAGTACAGAGAGCTGGTGGACCGCTTTGTGGCGTGGTGTGGCGTGGTGTGGAAACAATCATCTCATCTTGAATGTGAACAAAAAGGAGATGATTGTAGATTTCAGGAGAAACAGGGTCAGATCAAACCCTATTTCTATCATGAGAGAAGCAGAGGTGGTTGAGGAATATAAATTCCTCGGTGTTCATTTCGACAACAGACTGGACTGGAGACTCACCAGTGAAGGGACAGAGCAGACTTTATTTATTGAGGAAGCTAAGATCCTTCAAGGTTTGCAGCAAGATGTTGTAGTGTCATCTTCTCTGTCATCTGCTGGGGCAGCAGCATCAGACCCAGGGACCTAAACAGGCTCAACAACCTGATAAAGAAGGCTGGTTCTGTTCTGGGGACGACTGTGGAACCTCTGGACTTGATGATGCAAAGAATGATTTTGCATAAAATTAAGAAAATTATGGAAAACCCTGGACATCCTCTTCATGAGACTGTCATTGGAAAACAGTTTCTTCAGTCAAAGGCTTCTTCAGTTTGGTTGTAAAACAGACCATTACAGGGGATTTTTCCTGCCCACAGCCATCACCATCTATAATAACTCCTTGACTAAATGAGTTACATCAACATTCCATCAAGTATTTTTGAATTTCAATTGAATTATGGCAGTCAGGGCACCTCTGGCTAGCACATGGAGGGCTGTGCGGCCATCCAAAGAAATCCCTCCCCACACCATGACTGACCCACCACCAAACCGGTCATGCTGGAGGATATTGCAAGCAGCATAACGTTCTCCACGTTCTCCACTGTCACATGTGCTCAGTGTGAACCTGCTTTCATCCATGAAGAGCACACGGTGCCGGTGGCGAATCTACCAATTTTCGTGTTCCCTCACAAATGCTACTTGAGCATCTTCAGTGGGCTGTAAAAAAAACGCCTCATGATGTCTCTATGCGTGACAGCATTGACAAAATTAAAAAGTGACTAAAAGTTCAACCAGAAAGGATGAGAACAGAGAAATGATCTGTGGTCACCACCTGCAGAATCACTCTTTTATAGGGGTTGTCTTGCAAATTGCCTCTCATTTCCACCTGTTGTATGTTCCATTTGCACAGCAGCAGGTGAAGTTGAATCACAATAAGTGGTGACTGATTCCACAAAGGTGTGACTGATTTGGAGTTGCATTGTTTTGTTTAGGTGTTCCCTTATTTTTTTGAGCAGTGTATTAAAGGATGCAAGACAGAGATACATTTTGTCTGTAAAGTCTAAATTGTATTCATCCATCATTTTTCGCTTAGACAACTTTAAGGCACAGAGGCAACAGGTCCACGAGAGAAACCCACACATCAGCAATGACTCTGGTCCAAGCTCCCTTGGGAAGACCGAGCTCCTTTTCCTGCCTCTAGGGCTGAGAGCAGTCATCCCATGAACGAAGCCCATATCAGCAAACCAATCAAAATGAGATCAAACCCAAAAGTCAAAGATTACCACCTTCATACAGAACAGGGAAACTGCATAGAATTAGTTGACAAGACAACTTTAAATCATGTTTTTAGTTATCCAGTTGGATATACTGAAATGATAAATGTATCCAAGTAAAGTGCTGCACAAATGTACATATCCCTTAACCATTATACACTTATTTGTAAAAAATGTTAAATTCTTGCCAATGAGTTGACAAGATGTACCCAGTTTACAGACATAATAACTGCTCACTGCCATAAACCAACTGCCTTCAATCTTAATCTCCTGTCATATCGTTGCAAATAAAACAAACAAAAAAACTCACCTGTCATAGTGGATGATAAGTGATATAGCCTCAAACAAGATGGCATTCTTGGCATTGGAATGTTGCACCTTCTTAGATTTGGGTGGCTCCTGAGCTTTATTCAGGATAGTTTCCAGACACTCTACCAAACGGCCTTTGACTGCGCCATCTTCTGGTGGAGGGTAACACTGCAGCAAACGTAGCAGTTTGCAGGACAGCCAAGGTGCAGGTACAAAATAATAGGTATAATCCTGAAGATCAGTTGAGGCTGATGACACAATCTGGAAAAAACGTTTTAAGAATTTTCTATTATTTAATGCTAAACCTATCCTTGATGAGCTTTAGTTATAATAATGATTACGTGCAGAATCTCATGCTCTAATTCTTTACAAAAGAAATTATTCTTTCAGAAATTTTCTGTGACATCTTTTACAGTAGGAGGAGATGATGCCCTACTAGCAAGTGCTCATGTGGGCCCTCTGTATTACTAAAAAGGTTCAAGTGTACCATTCAATCAGGGATGAGTCAAAACACATCCATAACAAGTCAGAATAATAAATAACTATGTTCAAATGCAAAAAATCAGTACAATACAAAGTCCTGCAACATTTAGGCTGTCCCTGACAGAGCTATGACCAATTAAGAAACAAGTTTGCCCATTTACAACAGACAACGAACATTCAAAATGACACATTAAAGCCATAGAATAAATGGATGACCTTTTATGAAACCCTGAACAACCTTTACAACATAAGCTTGAAACACTAAAACATCTTAAAACATTCAAGGTGGATGACAGCACTAACAATATGAGTGACTCCTACGTTTATGAAACAATCATGTGCATCAACACAGAGTGATTTACTTGTGCTTGAAAGTCTAAATTTAAGTTAAAGTTACAAGAAAAACTAAAATGTCCCCTGAAGTTGAAGTTCAATATCCAGTGTGGCTGCCACACATAAAACATAGCAGAAGCTGAAGGTATGAGCTCTTTATTAGAACTTCTGACACTTTATATTACATTAAACCGGAGGCACATAGAACCAACCTCTAGTGGTAAACATTTACCCTTATTATCTGAACACATAAAATGGATATAAATAATATTACTACTTGTAAAGCTAACTAGAACCACAAAAATTAAACCCTACTGGTTTTCCAATTTGCAATCAGAACATGCTCTACTCAACTCATATGTTACTTCCAGATTCAAGCTCCAACTTCTTATGCAATTCAAAAACAGCATAACTCTGCTATTTAGTTTCCAGTAACACCAAGCAACTTTTTTTGAATGCTCCTTTAACCAGTCAGAAGCTTTCTTTGTCAAAGTACAGGTAGGATAATATATTCCCAAATAAAGTGCCTTTAAAAAAAACAGAAGCTACAAATCAGCCATCAGCTGATATTGAAATATTAAACATCTCGGCAGTCAAAACTAATAAAATAAATTCTGGCTGTGGAATACTGGATATCAGCTGTTCTGACCTTTAAAATATGAATTTTGATTTTAAATCATGTATGAAATTTTGAAAATTTTAACTTTCACCAGAATCTATGCTTTGAAATTAGCAGCATTTACAGAAATTAGAGACATTTTTTGACAATGCTCACCCGGCTGAGTCGAGACACAGCCAAAGAAACACACGTCTTGAACTCATCTGGATTCTTCTGGCTCAAACAGGTGATGAGAGAAATGGCTGCTGTCACAACACCCTACATCCACAACATGAAATTCATTAATTCAGTGACTAAACAGTGTTAGTTGTCTCAGGTCATTTTGTATGGGTTTGCAATAAACTGTATTGATGCAGCCTGCATCTAAATTCCTACCATGTGTTGGTCATTGAGCAGGTGCACCACACGTGATGTCCATTCACCCATCAACACCAAGTCAGGAGAAGTCTTATAGAGGCGCAACAAACACAAGGCAGCCGACTGCTTAACACTGTCCATCGTATCCCTTCAGTTCACAAATACAAACAGATCAGACAGGTCATTTCACCTTTCACAACAGATCATTAAGAGGCAAAAATAGGACAACCAAACATTTCAGTTTATTTCAAATTCCTCCCACATGCCAGTATTAACCAGACTCACCCAGCCACCAAGATGCGAGGGATCTCACTGGCAAAGGCCTCTGCCATCTCTCGGCTGCCCACGTTGGCAATACAGTGAAGTGCCAGGCACATGAAGGTAGGGTTACGGCTGGACAGGTCATTCTTGATAGCATTATTGATCAAACGAATCAGCTCACTGTTGCTGTTCACCAACACCGAGATAAACAGATAGCCCTGGAGAGAGAGGCACAATAGAAAATTACAAGAAGATTAAGAGAAGACCATTGCAGTTGAGAACAAACATGTTGCAATGGGAATAAGAAATGCACAGAAATTGTTTCTGGTATATTTGGGTCTCCAAGCTTACATCATCACTGCTGTAAGAAATACATTTATAGTACTTACTGTAACAAGCACAGATCTTGTGCAGGCTCTAACTCTGAGTTAGCAAAAAGAGCTTAAATTCAGAATGCATCTAAAGTGTAAAGTTAATTACAAGGAACCAGTAGGTGGTGCCAACACATCACATATTTTACAAAGCTTTTTTAGGTTCTGCAGAGTTTTAATTTATTTCATTTGGGTACAGTTCAGACCAACGTTCAGTAAATCACTTTAAGGTTACTGTACAAGTTTCCTCACACTTTAGTATGTTAAGATATACATCAAGTTTACCATTAAGCAGGATGACAAAGCCTAGGAAACTGAATAAAGTGTAGCACAATTATATTTAACATAGAATAGAATAAAAATAGCCTTTACTGTCCCACAGTGGAGAAATTCAGGTGTAACAGCAGCATCAAGATATGTAGGTTCACACACACACACACAAAATAAAATCAAATGTGTTAAAATATATAAAAAACAAGGTTACCAATAACAATAATAATACTACTACTACTAATAATAATAATTAAAGCTACAAGCAGCAGTGGCAGCCCTCGCAGCTCAGCGCGCTCTGGCCTTATGGCCACCGCTGGAGCTCTGGCACCACCACCTCGTCACTGTCGTCAATGCTCTCATGCCGTTCCCACACCCGTCCAAAAAGCAGAGAATTTCACGGATCTCCCAAATCGCCTTCGGTCCAGTTCAGTATGTGTCCAGCGACAAGTCTTAAAAAGTTTCACCAAAATCCAACCTTTCAGACAGGAGTTATTGTCACTTCCTGTTTTGTGGCGAAGGATTGGCGAGGATTATGTGTATGCAGTTTAATTTATGTGTGGTTATCAAGAGTCAGTGGATACGGTTTGAATCAGTTTAATTCTGTATTAATCACACAGGAAAAGCAAGAGAACCAACAGCAAAAGAGCTTGCTTCCAGTTCAAAGGAGGTGGGGCTAAGGCAATGTTACCAAATGATAATGAAAATGTGATTAGTGCTGGTCTGTTATTACACACAGAAAATTTCTTTAAGCCACAACCTTGTATGGGGAATTCATTCCACCTTGATGTTTCATGGTGAAGGGTCAGACTTTGAGGCTTGACTATGCCCAAATGCTTTGATATAGGAAAAAGTTGTTAACTTTTGACCTTCAGTGCTTCAAGACTCTGCAAACTGACTGAAGTCTGCATGTTAAAAACCTGTAGAAGTTTGTTCAGATACAACATATGTAAGAGAGACAAAATGGCTGCTTTTATCCAAAATGGCCAACTTCCTGCAGGGTTTGGACCAGGGCTGCAAGAGACTTTTTCGTAGGTCTTGACACGACACGGGTGGATTAGGATCGATCATAGTGACTTTGGTGCAGATCGGCTGAAATATGTGGAATTTAGAGCCAAATGTATGGCAATAGCGTAATGTCTGACCTCACCTCGTTGCCACTGCCAAGCCCTCCACCAAAAACTCTTTGTGCTTTAAAGCAAGTGAAACCAACTTGTTATCTGTCTTCTGACACAAGATCATCTTGATTAGGTCAAGAGGGTCAGAGATAGAGCTTTCCAAGTAAAAAAAGTGACTTCCTGTTCTGAGGGTGCGGGGCTTAGATGACGTCAGAATATGACCACATAGGACCATCAAGCATCCAACCTGAGATTACTCAGACCATGTTTGGTTCAACTTGGCCTTTGTATGTGAAAGTTGTAGCGTTTCATTTGCTTTGGCAAGTACTCCAAATTCGCTGCTTGGCCACGCCCCTTAAACTTAAAATTAAGATTTTGATCACTGTTACTGCCCCATCCCTCATCTGCATACTGACCGAATATGAAGCCAGTAGCTCAAAATCCCTAAGAGGAGTTTGTTAAAGTTCAAGGTGTATAAATGTCAAAATTTGCCCTTTGACCCAAAATGGCCGCCTCCGCGTACATTTTAGGACATACTCCCAAGAGACTTTTTTTTTTTCTTGATTTGGGTGTTCTACCTACATACCAAGTTTCACATCTCTACAACGTACGGGTCGTCCTATCTCACATTAGGAGGCGCTGTAGAGCAGTTTGGCCCCGCCCGTTTTCAATTCCATTAAAATAGTTTAATTTCACGTGGGGGACAATTCTGGGTAAAGTTTGGTGACTTTTTAAATATGTTTTGTCCTCCAAATAGCCAATTTATTGTTTTTAAGAATAAGAAAACTGCAGTACCACACTCGTCCACTGGTTTGAAAAAAATGACGACTGATCCAAAATAGCCAGCTTCCTGTTGGGTTTGGACTATGGCTCCAAGAGACATTTTTGTAGGTCCTGACATGATACACAAGTGTACAAAGTTTCATGATTGTCAGTCAAAGCATGGCTTGGGGCTGATTTTTTAAAGATTTCAATTTGGCACTGTAGAGGAATTAGACTACGCCCACCAAATATTGGGCTGGATTCCAGTAGGGGGTTTGATTAAGATCGATCCTAGTGATTTTGGTGTAGCTTGGAAACGTATTGCAATGATGTGATGTCCGTCTTTGTCCGGCTGCCACAGACGTGTCCTCAACCGAAAACTCTCGGTCCTTTAAAGCAAGTGAGAACAACTTGTTTTCTGTCTTTTAACTCAAGATCATGTTGATTAGATCAAAGGGGTCAGAGATGGAGCTTTCCAAGTAAAAAAAAGTCACTTTCTGTTCTGAGGGGGTGTGGCTTAGATGACGTCAGCATATGACCACATTAGGATCATTGGGCATCCAACATGGATGACTCATACCAAGTTTGGTGTGGATTCACCTTTTACTGTGAATGTTATAGCTGTTCAAAATTCATGGCAAATAGGCCAACTTTGAGGCCTGGACGTGACCCTTTAACATGCCCAAAAACTCAAGATTTTTGATAACTTTTAATCCTCAATGCCTTAAGGGTATAGTGACCAAGTTTGAAGCTGATAGCTCCAAATCTCCAGGAGTTTGTTAAAGTTCAACAAGTATGAAAATTCAACAACGGCCAAAATTGACCCTTTGACCCAAAATCGCTAATTTCCTGTTGGGTTAGATTTTGGGTGAAATTTGGTGAGTTTTCATATGTTTAGACCTCCAAATTAGCGCCTCAAATGTGTCGAGAATCATAATAATAATAAACACTACAATTACAATAGGTCTTCGCAGCGCTTTCGCTGCTTGACCCTAGTAATATTAATTTCATATACTGTACAACAGCAGAAATTAGTCATTCAAAATCTGTGGTAGATGTACCACTCCATTAGAAGATCTGTAACACTCTTACGATTGCTTCCAATTGGAGAGGTCACAACATCCAGGGAATGGACATTGAGATTGTGGACTGTTAAGTATCTGGGTGTACACCTGAACAATAAACTGGACTCATAACACTAGCTGCATTTCCATTAACCTTGAAATTGTGCAAATTAAAATTATGAAAACAAATTTGCTTTATAGAAACACACCATTTTCGAAAAAAATTTCTCTTTCGAGAAAAAGTTTTGGTGCAAGGATGAAGTGGTTTTTAGGCCATATTGAAATTGGTTTATTTCACAAAACTGCAATGGAAACACTTTTTCACATCATATGATCAACAACCAGATGTTGCCACTGGTGCAAACCACGAAGATTATGACAAAAAGAAGTAGTTGGAGGATCATGTTGCAGCACGTTTTTTTTATGACTTATTGCATGAACAAGCTTATTCACGTTTGATTTTCATTTCATTTCTTATTTAATGGAAACACCACATTTGTGAAATTGTGTTTTTTTTTGACATTAGCAGAAAATTGACAAAGATTAGCACAACTTTGTAATGGAAACGCAGATAGATATGCTCTTTTGAGTGAGGGTCAGAGCAGACTACTTGCTGAGGAGGCTGAGGTCTTTTGGATCGCAGGGTGCACTGCTGAAGAAGACCTTTTTTGACTCTTTGGTGGCATTAGCCATCTTCTATGGCGTCTGTTGGAGCAGCAGCTTATCTACAGCTGTGCAAGGATGACCTTTGACCCAGTGCAGGTGGTGGGAGACAAAAGAACACTGGCTAAAATAACATCACTAATGGACATTGTCTCCCACCCCATGCATGAAGCTGCTGCTGTAATATAGAGGTCCTTCAGTGACAAGCTGCTTCATCCTCCCAGGAGCTGTTAGACTCTCGAACCATCACTGCTCCCAACAAACTCAATAAGTGTTTACATCCCTGCTGGTATTTGCATAGCTGTACTTATTTTAAATAACATTTCTGTTATTTGCACTTCTCTATTGTTTACATCGTTTTTATTTTCATATATTTTAAATAGTCTGGTGTCTTTAATGCACAAATACACATACACATTTTGTACATTTTTTTTAGTTATCCTGTTGAGTTGCATGTTCCTTTGGATCTGCACAGTATTTTACATTGTAATTTTGCCCTTTCTGTACAGTATGTTATTCTTGACTCTATTTTTATGGATTTTATATTTTTTGTCTTTGTGTGAATTTACATGCTTCGATTGCTTGTCACTTGGCTGTTGCACCGGAATTTCCTCACTGGGGGACAGTAAAGGGTATTTTTCTATTTCCTTAAAAAAAAAAAAAAAAAAAAAAAAAAAAAAATCTGGAAACATAACCTTTTAAACATTTGATGACAAATGTGTGAAATCTTCACAAAAAGCACCCTCAAGGTGCTTGTTATGGACATAAGACCAATGTCCATCAGCTGCTAATTTTTTTTTTTTTTTGTTAAAAATAACCAGTTTTGGGGTGCTGCTGTGGTGCAGGGATAGAGCACACAACCTATACACCAGCTGTCACATGTTCAAGTCCCAGTCTATTGACCTTTGCCAAATGTCTTCCCCCACTCTCATATCCCACTTTCCTATCACTCAACTATCGAATAAAGGCCACTACAGCCACAAAAATCCTTTAAAAACAAGCAAAAAAAATTTTAATAAAGAATTAAATTTCAAATTTATATTTTATGGGTTTTCCTTTAGATAAGGAGTTGAAGGAGAGTGACAAAAAGAGGCAACAAAGGGATATTCACAGGTGTATAGACTAGAACAATTCAATTTCAAATTACTTTATTTCTTCCAAAGGGAAATTAAATGCTGTCACTCAGAGTTACAACAATGAGTTATAGAGTTAAAACATTTTTACCAGCCACCAAAGTGTGAGTTTGTCACAGAAAGTTATGATGGAGATCAAAAATAATGATCGTGATTAATCAACTCATAAAAAAAGTAATCAATAAATTATTCAACTATTAAAATAATCATTCGTTGCAGCCCTAGTGTGGTTGTACTGGCAGTTTTATATTGAAATGGTTATGCTACCAGAAATATTGTGTTATTAACCATGAGAACTCGTAACACTTGAATCCTAGACCACCATTTTCTATATTATTTATTCATGATAAATCATCTCTATTCTCTCAGTCCATTACAATGAGATGTTTGCCAAATTGTTAAAGGACACATCAACTCTCAACAGATTAGATTGTCTCGTGGCCACTGATACATTTCCCTGTAAACTCATGAAGTATACTTCTTCTAGATGTTTAGGTCTACAGAAACAACAGAAATCTGTTTATTTCAAAGTTACATTAAACATGTGGTGACTCATACGTGTTTATTAATACAGGATATTCATTTTTTTATTGCTTTCTCTGAAAGGTTTGCATATTACCTTGATCTGAAACAACCCACATATGATTGGTGAAATGGCTGATTTCTGCTTTAGAAGATAAACCACATCAGTTCAAAAAACATTACAACCATTACATAAATATACCTTTTTAAAATGCTCTAGATTTGAACATTTTTGGTTGTTTTCTGCCCCGCTTCAATCACTTTACGTTAGTGGTGTTGAAATTTTACATCCTTTACATAAAATATATTTGTTCTTAACATGGGTCACCATCCAGTATTTGAGCTGCAATATAATCTGCAAGGAGGCACGCAAACAAAACATTTTGTGTATTATAAAATAAAATTGTCATGGTGACGTTGGCAGGATGTGATCACGTGGAGAAATGTTCAGCTGTTTACAGCAGGATCCTCTTACAATATCAGGATATTTATGTCACATAGATAATATTTGGCTTTATCTCTGAAATGTTAGCGCTGTAATATTTACTTTCAACAAACTTTCCTCGTATAAATTCTGTTTAAGTCCCTCATATGTTTATCACCACTAAACAGTGCCGCTCTCACTACTTCACTAGGTGTCTTTCATCGACCACAGACTCACGATGGGGAGATCAGATGCGTTACACAGAATTCACTGATGCACTTAGAAATCTCATATTTTCTCAGTAAGGCCAATTTAGATGACAGAAGAATAAATAAATTTTTAAAAAAATTAATGTTAAGATACTTTTTTTGTTTACAAAAGTCATATTACGCAAAATTGTAAATCACATTTTTTAAAGTAACCTATTCAATTGCATATTCTCTTTAGTAGCTTCAATAAATTATGTAGTTTTTTTTATTAATTTTATGAAACCAGTTATTCCCTAACACTGGCTGCAGCTACCCAGAGGCAATCACAGCATTTCATACAAAGAGAAGCAAGAAGTAGTTTTCAAACTAAAAAACCCCCAAAAAGACTGATGGATTATTTTTTATAATCCCTTTATTCTAAGAAAATGATGACTGATACACAAAAATGGCTGAAACTTTTCAAAACTTGTATTGTTTTGAGAAAAAGTTGGATGATTTTCACATTTCCTGAAAGGTATCTAAAAGAAATGTATCAGAACAGTGATTTACTGTCATGGACAAAACTCAATCCACCAACCACATGGATGGTGACTCATCCTTTTTCTGCTTACTAAACATTTCCTGTTCCTGAGAAAACTGTCCAGTGCAGAATTAGGAAATGGGCACAAACACGAGCGGTTAAACATGTACATTTGAGCACAAACCATGTTACATGTTGCTAAATGAAATTCACCAACAAAACAATTATTTACCCTTACACTTTACCTTCAAGCTGTATATAATTAGTAATTACAATATATAGTTTCAGACCACATGAGATAGATTCTTCATTGAGTGTAAAAACAAACACTTCACTGTCAGACTGGGGGGCTGTCATGCAGATCTCCAATTTTGTAAGGTCAAACAAAAAGCAGCATGGTAGTGAATGTTAGAATTTACAGCAGAATTTCCTTTTATTCAGCCAAACATACTAGTTTGGTTGAATAAAAGGAGGAATGTTTAAAGCAAAAATGTAACACATTAAAAAAAAAAAAAAAAAAAACCTTAAAAGTACAACTACAAATGTCAAACTAAGTAGTCAGGTTGGATATGAGGAATGAACTTGCTTTATACCCTCCTGTAGGCATTTGTTACACAAATACAGATTTTCTGTTGTGATTTCTACTGTTTAAATTGATGTCTTAGACAACACAATTTCATCATGTTAAGTCTTCTCCAAGCCATTTTTTAAACCACAAAGTAAATACAGATTATCAAGAACAAATAAAAAGAAAACTTAAAATTTTGATGAATTTGGACAAAGATTAGTATGTCAAAAAGACATTTTTGGCCAAATGGACGGGCACAAACCCTTACCATTAGTGGAAAGAGACGTGTTGGGAGGACAAAACCTCCGTTGCCATCACAGTGAGATGTAGGGATCTAAATATGTTTTTAGTTTGCTTGCTTATTTGTTAAGTTGGAAAAATGCCAAGACTTTGTTCTGCTGAGTTTTGTTGGAACATTAGAGAGGGGTGTGAATATACATGAATTGGTCAGTGTCCGTCACTTCACCTGATGCTAAAGAAGAACTCCATTTGCTTACGTGAGGTAAATGATGCTCACAATAGATTCTGGGTGGTTTTCAGACCCCCAATAAAGCAAAGCAGCACATTTCAGAGTGGTCTTATTGTGCCCAGCCTAAGGCACACCCATGCAATAATCATGCTGTCTAATCAGCATCTTGATTTGCCACAGCTGCGAGGTGGGATGGATTATATCTGCAAAGAAAGAGTGCTCACTATCACAGATTTAGACAGATTTGCTAACAATATTTGAGAGATGGTTATTTTGGGTATGTAGAAAATGTTTCAGATCTTTGAGTTCAGCTCATAGAAAATGGGAGCAAAAACAGTGTTGCATTTATATTGTTGTTCACTGTATGTGACATTAAATTACCAAGAGAGGCAATTGCATGCACAGACAGCAACTTCTCAAATATTGAGGATAGAACTGATATCACTTCCTCGTATTCTGACATAGTTAGTGTTATTGGGAGCAAGGTTGCCTTACAATAAAAGTAATACCAGGGTTTCCCCCAGTGTATTATAGACTAACAGAGTACGTCATTCCAGCCAAATAACACAAGCTGTCAACTTTTTCAATTTTCCAAAATCCACAACAGCAGAAGATTTGGGTGAATGGTGCTGTGCGAAGGAAAGACTGGAAACTGACAAAGAATAGCAAGCTCTGCTCAGACCATTCTGAAGAGTCTACCTTTTTGGTGCCTCCCAGTCTATGCAGCTCCAAAGGTTTTGCACCACAATAATACACTTTTGCACCCTAAAGGCTCCAGCATGATGATGGCTGATGCAACGCCATAAATATTTCGCCATGCCAGAAGTAAAATTACTGCAGCCATAGCGAGACCTTCCGCAGCAGCGATGACAGGACTTTTTTCAGCAACATCACAAGCCAAAAGGATGAATGAAACAAACTGGTGAGTAACCAGACGACAACTAAACCTGTTCTAAGCCTTCTACGTGCTTACATGGTGCCGTCCCCATGTGTAATGGGCTCAACACACAGGGGAGAACAGGCGGAGATCATCACCATCCGGGGTGAAACCCAACACAAAGGTACATGCTGTGATAGCGACAAGAGTTAAGCATTTTTCAACCGCTGCATAAATGACACGCTCAAGTAACAGTAATGCTGGTGTAATTTTTTTTTTTACAAAATAATGAAGATACTGCATTCTAAATGCAGATCAATGGTAATGGGTATGCATGTAGCCACCCACCATGTTGCATTTCCTATCATATCCTCCTCTCAGCATTCTAGTCAGGGTCGCTTTCCTTGTCATTTTCGTTTTCTTCTTCAGAGCTTTCTGTCTCCACTCCTTACCAAGGCTCTGCCCTTTCATTAGAAAAGAAAGATACCACATTAGGTAAGAGGAGGGAAAAAATAATAATAATAATAATAATAATAATAATAATAATTTCACACTTCATCCTAAGCAGGGTTCGTGTAAGATTGCAAAAAACCTCAGCACAAAGAAGAAACACACATACGAAACAACATCCCGCGGGGACCCGGTGAAGACGGAGTGAGGAGGGTGCATATGTTTGTATCTATGAGCATGTGTGTGTGTGTGTGCGCGCGCGCAAATAAGTCCGTGAAGCACTGTAACAGATGGCATTATCCTTGATAGTACGATGGGATGTTTATCAACTGGCCCCATTCAGTTCTGAGCAGATCCAAAGATGTCCTCAGGTAAGGGAGGGGGAAGAGGGGAGCAGAGCATTTTTGTTTACATAACTTCCAGGAGAAATTGAAGATAGCCTGCCATCAAGGCCAGCACAGGGGAACCAGATTCAGATAATTGTTTTGGGTCAGGCCAGTTCTTAGTTTTCCGTCTGCCTTGAAAGTCTCATTGGTGCTTCTCAATGGCGAATCCAAACAGTCAAATTCCAGGTCCATTCCGTCAAATCTGAACGTCTAACTTTCTCCATGATTTATCCAATTTTCCCTCTGAGTCCAGGAACCGCAA
This sequence comes from Anableps anableps, assembly GCA_014839685.1. Taxonomy (NCBI): domain Eukaryota; kingdom Metazoa; phylum Chordata; class Actinopteri; order Cyprinodontiformes; family Anablepidae; genus Anableps; species Anableps anableps. The sequence goes on from CM026083.1 coordinate 1,803,274, forward strand.
CCAGCCTGCGATCCTGTGCAAGGATCACATCCAGTTTGCAATTCTGCTCACGTAGCATCTCAGTCAGAGTGTTGATCGCTCTTCAGATTCCATCACACATGACAGGCAGCCTCAGAATGGCCACAACAGCTGCCGACGTTTTCTGAATTTCTCAATATGCCAGGTAACCGCGAACTCCAAAAAGCAGAAATCCTGTTATCAAAAATCCAATTATGTACACATCTTCGACATCCTCAACTGACAATAATCGACAGACACAATCCTCCACTTCTGCCAGGAGTCCATTGTGTATCTGGAGAAAAATGTTTCGTCTGAACAAGAGGGTTCCCTTTGGCCCTGTCTTCTCCATGGAGAAAATTTGTGTTGAGAGACCAGCTGACCAAATAAATAATTCTCAATTCGGAAGATATGCAAAGAGAGGCTCCAAAAGATGACAAGACAGAGCTGAAGCAGGGCAGACAGGGGAGGGTGTGGGAGACAGAGAAAAAGCGTCCTCCTCCACCGAGAGCAGAAATAAGAGCTTATAAGTACCTGGGTGTTCAGGTGAACACCCAGGTACTTATAAGCATCCACAGTCTCAATGTATATTCCCTGGATGTTTACCGCTGTTGGTGTGGTGGGTCTGCTCCTGTGGAAATCCACCACCAGTGCCTTGGTTTTAGCAGCATTGATCAGGAGGTGGTTCCTCTGGCAACAGTCCACAAAGTCCTAAGTCCACTGTCTGTACTCTGAAACGTCCTCACCTATGATGAGGCTGACTATGACAGAGTCATCAGAGAAGTTTTGCAGATGGCAACATGGGAAGTTAATGGAGAAGTCTGCAATGTAGAGGGTGAAGAGAAACTGTGCCACCACATTTCCCTGAGTGACCCCAGTACTGCAGACCAGCCTGTCAGAAGTCACAGCCCTGTGTCCTCACATACTGTGGCTGGCCAGTGAGGTAGTCCAATATCCACTGGGCCATGTGGTGGTCCACTCCTGACAACTCCAGCTTGTCCCTCAGAAATCCTGACTGGTTGGTGTTTGAAAGCACTGGAAGAATCAAAGAACATGATCCCTCACAGTGCTTCCAGGTTTCTCAGGTGGGTCAGAGCTCGGTGCAGGAGGTAGATGATGGCATCATCCACCCTAATGCAAGGCTGGTAGGCAAACTGCAGCACATCCAATGAAGACTTCACCAGGGGGCGTAGATGTTTTTAGGACCAGCCTCTCAAGGGTCTTCATCAGATGGGGCTACTAGCCTGTAGCTGCTGAGGTCCTTTGGATGTTTGGTCTTTGGTACTGGTACCATACAGGAGGTCTTCCACAGTTGTGGTACTTTCCCAGCTTCAGATTCAGGTTGAGCATGTATCCCATGATGCCACACAGTTGATCTGCGCAGCACCTCAGGAACCTGAAGCTGATGCCATCTGGACCTGCAACCTTCGCACCTTGATCTTTCATACCTCGTTCCTCACCTGAAGTGATGACAGGGACAAGATTGGAGGTGTGGGAGGGGGGCTGTGGGATGTAGCTGTAATGGAAAATTTTGATGTACATGACTATGTACATACTATTGTGTGTAAACTCCTTATAACCTCTTATGATTTGAGAAACCTGTGCTGTACTATGTGTGTTTCAGTCAAGGACAAGGACAAGAGCTGTATAAAATAAGAACTGGATTGTTCTGGCTGACATGAAACTCCTGCATTTTGTTCAGATCTGTTGCCTCTATGGAATGTACTCCCTGATAACTAAAATGTATAAATATGACTGAATGCCTTTGAGATGTTACTCTGCTTCTCTGACTTGCTCAGTGACAGTCTTCAAACACTATGTGCTTTTGAATAAAACTTATAAAGACAAAGATCGATCTTTCTCTGATTTACTTTCCGCTCCCTCTTTGATAAAGAAAATTCCATAACATAGTCCTCTGAAGTGAAGGGGGTGGATGATGGCTGAGAGGTGTGAAATCCTGAGAAGAAAAGCTGGCAGTAGTTACAGATTTGGGCGTGGGGGGGTTGTTATTGGAGAAAGACTGTCCAGTCATGGTGGTTACAGTGTTTCTCGACGCAGAAGTTGATGATGCAGTCTGCGATTGCTTTCGACGTTCCTCCACATGAGAAGCACAGAGCTCTTCCCACACAGTGAAGCTGAAACAGTCCCTCAGAGCTTCTTCAGTGTCTTGGGTCCATTTCATCACTGTGCATGTCACAGCTGGTTCTCTGTGTACCAGAGGTTTGTACACAGGCTGGAGATGAACCAGGTGTTGATCAGAGCCCCCCCAGGGGAGGGAGAGGTGATGAACTGTATGCCTCCTTGGTGTTGGCATACAGTAGGTCCAGGATTTTGTCCTCTCTGGTGTGGCAGGTGACATACTGGGTGAAGGTTGGTAGTGTGGAGGACAAGGAGACCAGAAAAAGGGGCCTGTGGGTGCTGTGTCTGAAGTTTGCTGGTGGTGGCATGAAGGACATTGCAGGCTGCTGCAGCGTTAGCACATGTTGTAACAGTTATTACAACATGTGAAAACTCCCGAGGAAGATGGTGCGGCCTCATGCTAACTGTTAGCAGTTCAATGTCCTTACTGCAGAGCGTCTCTTTGATGGTTAAATGTCCAGAGTTACACCATCCATCATTCACAAACACAGCCAGACCCCCTCCTCTCTTCTTACTGCTCTCCTTTGTTCTGTCGGCATGGAGTAAATGAAAGCCGTCCATGTTTATATGAGAGTCCAGAGTTAGCACGGTTAGCCATGTCTCAGTTAGGCAGATAAAGCTGGCCTCCCACGAGCTCCTTTGATGGCACGTCAGAGCTACCAGGTCGTCCACTTTGTTGGGAAGAGATCTCACGTTTCCCATGATGATGGACAGGATGACAGGTATGTATCTTCTTCCTCGGTTGTGACGCCCGATGCGGGCGCGTGTCCCACGTCTCTTCCTTCTCAGCTCGCGGGGAATGTCGGACCACTCAGTCAGAGGCAGAACAGTTGAGCTACGGAGAGCTAGCAGCCAAACCCTTGTGTAAACAAAGATCTCATGGTCACTCATGCCTTCTCTGGACACGAAAGACTTAAAAAGAAAGTTGTCCACAAAGCGATCAGATCCATTGTGTGAACCAGCAACACACACACATACAAAAAAAAAAAAAAAAAAAAAAAAAAAAAGAGAACAACAGAAAAAGAATATACAGCACGTTTCGATAACATTTTAAAGGAAAATACTCTTAAGTTGCAGCTGCTGTAGCAGGTTGCCAGCTCACGCGGCACCGGAAGTAATTATTAAAAATTAATTATTAAAATTAATCATTTTTAAAAAACAACAGAAGACAACATGTAAATTAATACCACACTACCCACCAAACACAGACAGGCCCTTTCATCCAAAGTATTCCTTGCAAATACTGCATTTACTTTAACATTTACTTTTAACAACCAATAACCTGCAAATCAAAACATGGCACCAAGTTTCAGACATTACTAAACAAAATGTTAGGATTTAGGAAAACACACGAAAACTTGATACAATAGTTGAATTTTGTACCCTAATATTTAGCATTCAAATACTCATTGTCCATTTTACTTAAAATCTCTTAATTTATGTTACTTTTAAATGTGACCAGCAATACATAGCTTGTTTTAAGATCCACTGGCTAATTACTTAATTAGAATTTAACTGAAGTGCAAAACGCTGATATGTATTTTATTCTGTTTGCCTTTTTTAAGACTCTATAGTTGGTGTTTAAGTATTATCCATAATGTCTTCCATCACCTAGCCATATTTTAACATTTGTCAACTATTAACATATTTTAACACAAAAACACGATGAGCCACTGGTCGACTGCCCTAGCGCATCTACCACCGGGCTACGCAGGTTTTCTGGGGGAAACACTGAATACAAAGGTTAAATTTGGGCCCGGTTGGAACACACATGCGTCTCAATATCACGCTAAAACCAACAAAGCTACTACTTCTTGGGCTCTAGCAGGCAAACCTACACAGGGTCCTATATTTGGACATAAAAAGCTGAAAAGTGGAAGATATAAATATGCACTACGTTTCATTAGAAAGATAAGCTAAGGTTGAAGAGGTGTTGCAGAATCCCACAAAGCTGCTCTGCACAGGCCTTCAGGACTCTGGGGCTGACACCATCTGGACCTGCAGCCTTGTTCTGGTTCAGTCTCTCCAGCTGCCGCTTCACTTGACTTCTCAAAACAGAAAAGTAGGAGGTGGAGGCAAAGGGAGCAGCAGCATCTTCTGATTTGGTTGAAGACAAATTAGTGGAAGCAGAAGAGTCCATGACTGAGGTAGAAGATAAAACATCTGAGGTGTGACAGCAAAGCTGTGGGTCAAAGGAGGGTGGATGTCTGTTGGCTGGGGGCAGGAGGGGAGGATGGTGAGTTTGTTCCTGAACTGAACCTGTTGAAGAATGTGTTCAGCTCATTTGCTCTGTCTAGACTTCCATCTATCTGATCTTCCTTTTGCTTGAAGCCTGCAATCTTCTTCACCCTGACCACACATCTCTGATATGGTTTCTCTGCAGTTTACTCTCCAGCTTCTTCCTGTACACCTCCTTGCTTTCTTTGATCTTGACTTTCAGCTGTTTTTGTATACTCTTCAATAACTCTGTCTCGCTCCCAAAAGGCTCTTTTTCCTGTTTAACAGTTCCTTTAGCTCAGTGGTGATCCAGAGTTTGTTATTAGGGAAGCACCTCACTGTTCTGGTGTGGATGGTGTTGTCCACACAGAAGTTTATATAGTTGGTCACACACTCAGTCATGGCATTAATGTCCTCTCCAAGTAGCTTGCAAAGAGAAATCCAATCAGTAGCATCAAAACAACCCTGTAGGGCTTCTTCGGATTCCAGTGACCACTTTCTCACAGTCTTTTTTGTTACAGGTAGTCTCTGAACAAGGGGTTTATAGTCTGAGCAGAGAAAAACAAGGTTGTGATCTGATTTACGCAGTGGAGGTCTTGGTTTGGAAATATATGAATCCTTGACATTTGTGTAAAACAAATCCAGTGTCTTGTTTTCTCTATCAGAGCAGCTGACAAACTGTTGAAATGTTGGCAGTGTAGCAGAGAGTGAGGCCTGATTTAAAAAAAAAAAAATCACCAGATATTGCCAAAAAAGTATTGGGGTGGTGTTTGTATCTTAGCAACAGCTGAACTGATGACTTCATATGCATTGTCGGCAATGGCTGCAACAGCTACCAAAATAACACCGGTGAACTCTCTTGGCAAATAACATGGACGAAAACTTACTGCCAATAGTTCAATGTCTGGACTGCAGATACGACACTTCACAGTAACGTGTCCTGGATGACACCATCTGTTAACAAGCACTGCCAACCCACCTCCTTTCCTTTTCCTGCTACTCTTTAAATCTCTGTTTGCCTGTATAGTAAGAAAGCCCGACAGAGACGTTGGAGTCGGGGATAAGATCCTGCAGCCATGTCTCAGTAAAACACATAACACTGCATTACCAATACTCTTGCTGAGTCTTTGTCAGGGCTTGAAGTTCATCCAACTTGTTTGCTAATGATCTCACGTTGCCTATTATGATGGATGGCAGAGAAGGTTTGAACTTTGTCCTTTTCTCTCTCCTCTTTGCTCCTGCTCTACATCCATGACACCTTCTTTTCAGCTCCTCTAGGATTTCTGGGTTCAGTATTATTTCTGCTTTTGCAATGTTAATCAGCTGCTCCCTGTAGTAAGCCACTATGTTGCTATGGTTTCGCATCATAACAAAAGGGCAATACAAAAAAGTATTGGTAAAAATCAATCCAGCTGCACAGCATCTGAGACAAGAAGGAACAGTTGTCAAAAAGAGCAATTTTTTCCAAGCAGGAATTAAATTTGAAAAATGAAAAAAATCTCAATAAAAGTTACAGAGCTACTCCAACGTGCTGCCACCGTGAGCGACACTATTTTACAAGTAATCATCATCATCATTATTATAACTATTATTATTATTATTAACTAATATAAACATAGTGCACTAAGATATACATCTGTATTTTGGAAACATTGCCACCAAAAAAGGTTAGATATCTTTTTATGCATTCTTCTTTTTTCTTTATTATTGATTGTTCTTTTATGTGATTTGGACTACGAGTCTGGAATAAAATATGTTCATCTAAAATGCTCATGTTATCTTAAATAATGGCCCAAAAATACTACAAATTACATCATCAGATTTTTGGCCTCAAGTTGGTCACATGATCACATGCAGTCTAGATTCCTTAAAAGAAGTGAAATAGCCTTCTCACTTATGGTTGTTGAGCATCCAGCCATGAAGGACTGAATACAAGCTGGTATGATAATTATTGATTTAACAATACTGCGCTAACTCTGGTACCAGCAGCCGAAGAGGAAGGGTTTTAGACAGAAACTCTGATGTCATGGGACCTTTAACTCCCAAAAACATAAGAAGAACTCTCTTTTTCTTGCCTGCCACTCAATATGGTGATACTGGAAAACCAAACGCAAATCCTTTGCTGATGGAGGAAGGCCGCTCCTGGGACTGCAGGAGTTTTTGACCAAGAACTACGCAGGTTCACCCAATACCAACACTGGCTGCCCCCACACTGAGGGAGAAGCATGGCAGCAGATGATCGTTCCAGAGCTGAGAAATGCAGCTTTACCCAGTCTGGCTGCACACCGCTGATGCTGCTCAAACCAGAGCTACACTGCAAAAACACAAAATCTTACCAAGTATATTTGGTCTAGTTTCCAGTGCAAATATCTTAAATACACTTGAAATAAAACAGCTAACTTACAAGTAACTTTTCAGCACAATATAGGAGCTTGTTTTAAGTCAATAATTCTTTAATATTAATGAAAAAAATTCTAGCTATAAGTGAAATCATTTGCCAATGGGACAAGAGGTTTTGGCTTATAATGTAGGAAATATATCTTGTCCGATTGGGTCATTTTCAGTCACGTAACGTGTGTTTACTTAGGTACATGTAGCTCTAGATGCTACAGGAAAAAAAGACCTAAACACAAAAACACTGACATGTCATGTACTTCAATGGAGATGTCTGGGATAGAGTTAAGAAATAAAAATGAGCAAAAGGTTCTGATCATTATGGAAGTGTGGACAGGAATTTACTGTTTGTAGGTCTCCTTATGGGACATATTTTGGTTTTGAATTCAACTCTAAAGCATTTTTAAAAGGAAGATTTTCCTTTTTTTAAAAAAAAACTGTGGGAAACATGAGATTCTCTTTTGCACATAATCTTTTAAAAAAAAAAAAGACCAAAATACTTTTCAGCACCTTGTACAATCATTCAGTGTTCTGATCACAGTTATATTTGTGACACTTGAATAACAGTAAATGTGGGTCTCTTTTAGGGCTGGGCAATAAAACGATAAATATACCGCGATAGACACATGATCAGTATCAATGGAAAATACTTCCGATAGAATGTTCAATAATTTAAATGAACTCCGATCCAGAACTGCACAGCATTCTGGGGGATGTAAGCAGAGGAAAGACTTTAGTCGCTCAACCTCTCAGGGCACAGCTAAGAAAGTTTGGTGGCATCAACATACTCATTCTATGGTTACCTAGCGTTGTATATTATGCACAAAGCAGTTTCATGTTGCCCCCAACATACTTCGGCTTGCTTCACACGGAGGTACGTACGTACTCGAGGCAGAACTATGCAGAGTCAAAGTAGATGTCCACAAGACACGTCTGTACAAAGATAAATTTTTACGACCATTGCACAAAACAGTGTTCACATTTAAGTGTTTTGTATGTGACACCGAGATAATGTTGTGGGTCAGCGTTAACATGTCACAATAAGGATGTGCAAGCATGACTGCCGCTCTCTGTGCTGCACTGACCAGTGAGCGGTGGCTGCCCTGGTGTAGAAGAAACAGGGCTAGGCGCCCAACTAGTTCATCAAACTTGCAAGTATCCGTTCGGTTTGTGGGAAATGAAGGGATTTGTCACAAGAATCGTAGGCAATTGGTACACTTGAGTATGAAATCTCAACCATCCACAGAGTGTGCATGGAGTCTGCGCGGTTCACAAAATACATACAGCAGGGGTAGCGTTTATGGAATACTTTCAGTCTTTGTTTTTTTTTTTTTCCCCAAACGGTGACGAAAAAAAAATTTGCAGGCCAACCGTGACGGATTACAATTCACACAGGACCAGTTGGTGCAGACGCAACTTTATGCACAGAAAACATTGCGGAGGTAACTAAAATCAATAACAAAAGAAATCCCATCCGATTATTGTCTCTGACCTGGACATTGAACTAAATGCATCTCCTGCACTTAATGCACTACATACAGCTTCATCACCCTTTTGAAACTTTATATTGATATTTATTTATTTATTTATTAGACTTCTTGAACTGGGACCCGAGTCCAAATTTCACACCATAAACATGCAGATGTAAACTGGTATGACAGTAAAAATCCTTGAATCTCGCAATTCGGGAGCTGACAGCGGACTGAAGAGTTATGGGCAAGAGGCTTTGGAGTGTGTCTGCTGCAGTCGTGCATTCTGGGAGATTTCCTCCTGCTCCCTCTCATTTAGAGTTATGCCAACTTCTGATTGCTTCAAATGGAGAAAAGCTTCCCCGATTTCAAAACTTTGACTTAAGTGGCACTTGTAATTCTAGTTTATAGTGCAGCAGCAGCACTCATATTCTGCCTGCAGATCAACATCAAAACCCTGAGAGATTTGATTATGCACAATCAAATTATGACAAATTATGCACAATTCATGTCCATGTTCATAAATAAGTGCGATAGTTTCATTTCATTGTTTATGTCGTTACTGGTTCCACAGTCAGTGGGTTTTGTCACTGTGGAGAAAAAGTTACATGTATTTATCTGCTTGGTGTGTAATGGCACGATGTAGATTTTCCATTCAATTTGTTAAATATTAATTAAAGCGAATTAAACTTAAATGCAATTGAATTTGTCATGATTATTATTTACAATCTGATGGAAAAAATAGATGAAGAGAATTTTTTGTGACAGTCATGGACAAAATGATGGACATTGAGAAAGTCTAGCACAACCTCTGACACACAGTACACCTGAGTATGTGGGAGCAGTTTCATGTTTGCTACCGTGCCCCATAACTGCTTAAAAATAAACAAGAACAGGAGAGAAATGAGAATATGAGTGTAACAGCTCAAGAAGACATTGTGAATAGAAGAGGAAAGGTCATCTCACCAGTCTGGTAGTATTTTGGATGTATAAAAAAACCTAATCAATAATTATCTATATCAACTGATATGATATGCTTATATAGTGATATGTTTTTTTAGCCTTATCAGCCAGACCTCATCTCTTTGGTCATTGATTTGTTGAAATGTTTTCATTCACTCCATAATTATACACTTCTGGGGTTAGTAAATATGGTTAAAATAGGAAAAAGTGGAAATTGGAAAATAATAAAAGGGATTTCATAGGGCCATACATCGCAATTACACCCCAAGTAATTATGTGTCTCAATAAGCTCTTTTTAATTTGGTGTGAAAAATGACAGCTGGGTAAGGTTTCCTAACAATGACTATCACAACTAAACTTCAAATCGCAACCAATCTGTTCTAAAGTTGTTTTATTCATTCTTGAATAAAATGTTTCCAAAGACAGTTTTAACTTCATGCTGGTGAAAAAATATAAAACTGCCCTTCAGCCACACCTTTCCAGGATTTTAGGAATACTATGCAATTTAAAAACGTGCCCTGGATGTCAACATGGTGAGAAAACAACAACAAAGGACTTACAATCTGTTTCTCTGTGTACTTGTTGGAGCTAAGCAAGTTGACTGCCTCCATGTGTCCAAAATCAATGTCATGGCCAAGCAGGAAGATGAAGAGAAGCTTGCAGACATATTTCTTCTTACTATAACCATCCAGAGCCTTGTCGCCTTTGAACTTGGAGCGGATGTTGGCTAGCTCCTTATTTATCCGTTTGATTTCAGCCTCCTTGCTCTTACCTGTGCGGGGGGAAAAAAAAATGTACCAGTTTGAGCATCAGAAAGGTGGTGATGAGTAATCTGGCTTTCAAAATAAAATCTCCATTACATTCAAGAAACAAAATACAGACATCAAATATGAAAGCAAGGAACCCAAGATGAACTCATTTTAATCATCACTAGTTGAGCGTAAAGCAACCTGTTTTTACAATTACTGAAAATGCAAAACTGAAGAGATATGGCAAACTTCCAAGAATGTGATTACCTGAAGATAGCTAGCATTTAACACTAAAGCAAAAAAAAAAAAAAACTTTGTGCCTCAGATGTGTTACAGTCCAACTCATGGAAAATGGCAGCCTTTTTAAGAATCACTTATTTGGGCTAATCATTTGGATACCAGGTGCTTCACAGTGAAAAAAGGCTCAGAAGTGAACAGTTTAATTCCATTTTAACAGCGCTCCAGACCGCAACAACCATTTAGATGGCTGTGTGACCCTGAATTATTTCAGTATTTTCTCACGCAAAACAAAGTAGTTTGAAGTAGTAAATGTTCTAAGTGGCATCATCCTGTTTCCAGTCAGTCAGTAGTCTACTCCTGCAAAGCCATATGATCTGTTGCTTCACATTTATAGTGAATAGATTAGGAATTGCTCAAAGTAGTGGTGTTTCGATTGATCGGCCACCGATCATGATCAGCCGATTTCTGTGAAAAAGTATGTGATCGGTGTTCGCTAATCAATGTCTTTTGTTGCCGATCTCAAAACCCGATCACCTGTACCTCATACTTCGCAGCCTGCGAAGGTCATGTATGCAGAGTCTCTCCCCCTTTCCTTCAAACTGCGTAAGCGCGCAGCAACAAATTCTTTGCATACATGTCTGTCGTGTGGAACTTTTTCGCTGTCGGTGAGAATGATGTGAAGTTTGTGTCTTGGGTTAGGGTGTTGAGTTTGGCCAAAAAAAAAAAAAAAACACCCCATCTTAGTCTCCAGATATGCAAAGCTGACAAAAAATGTTACTAAACAGGGCACATACAAAAAAATCTTAAGTTAAATTAAATACCTTTTCAATACCATCACAATATTTTTAATACAAACATGACTTCAAGCTGCAACTGTGGTGGCAACTTCTTGATCAGTTAGGGGTAACTAATTAGAATAGTAATAGTCATTTTCTTAATGTTTGTTGTCAGTGTAGTAATATTAGTTACTAGGTTCACTCATGGTGTTGGTAGGCTTACTACTGGCAGTGGCTTACAGAACAGCAGTAGAGGTTGTGTTGAGATTACATCTCAACCTCTTGCAAATTGCACTTGCAAAATTTTCATATTTTGCAAGTGCAAAATATGAAAATTGGTAACTGCTCACTACAATGTCTGCAGATTTTTGACTGGAGGCTACTGAACTCCATATGGGACCGAATGGCATTCACCCCATCCAGGTGATATTTTAGAGACATAGCAGTAAGCCTCTAAGCTGTTATCAATTATTGTCCAGTCTTTAAATCTGGTTGCTTCTAACCAGATGTCCAAAAATGTACATTTCCCCATGACGGTTTTGGCAGCAATCAGGCCATAAGGTTATCCAGTAAGAGCAGTACTTTAAGTCAGCATTTCTCAATTCCGGGTCCTCAGGGACCACTACCCTGCATGTCTTACATGTGTCTCTGTTCCACAGCACCTGATTCAAATAACTGCATGACCTCCTCTGCAGCCATCAAGTGCTGCAGAAGGCCTGTTAATCACCCACTTATTCAAGTCAGGTGTGTGGCAGAAGGGAAACACGTAAAACATGCAAGACAATGGTCCCCTGAGGACCGGAATCAAGACACACTGCTTTAAGTGATTTAAAAAAAAAAAAAAAAAAAAAAGGACAGCACCGGTCTTTCCCTAATATCATCATGCAATATAATAATAATAATAATAATAATAATAATAATAATAATATGTAAAGAAATTGCAAAGAACAAAAGAACAATCTAAATCAAATCCATGAGTCAAATTCAAAAGTGTCATGGAGCCACTAATTTGCTTCAAGCCTCAAAGCATTAATACTGACATAAAAAATAACATTGAAAAAAAATAAAATAAAAGCTCCTTAAAGACAAATAAGTGATTCGAACTCGTAAGTCTAAAAGGGACAACAGGCTTACTGTTAGAAGAAATATATTTTTCAAATTGAGTATTAGGCCTGGCCTCAACAGGCATGGCACCTGAGCAATATCTTAACTTTAATCTGGAAAAAATAAAATAAAATCCTAAATATTTATTTCCTGTAGATTTTTTCCTGCCTTGATCTACTTTTTACTTCAGTTCTTGCCATAGTCTGTTCAGTTCCCTGTTTTGATTATTGCTCAAAAGTTCTTGCCATATAATTCCTCCCTTTGTATTTAATTTCCTAATTTATTCTTGCATCTTGTTCTTTCTGCATTTCTATTAAGTTTCCTTAGTGTTAGCCTTTATTAGTTTATTGTAATGTCATCTTTAGTTTTTCTCATGTTATTAGTCTGCCTCCTGTTTCTATTGTATTCATACTCACCAGTAATCTTCACTCATGCTATTCACCTGCACTGCCTCATCTCTGTGTGTTCCACCTGATCAGCACTCCTATAAGCTCAGGATTTGAAATGTTTCATGTCCTGATTCACATCTAGTTCTTTCCATGCCCTGTTTTGCTGTTCCTGAGTTTTGTAAAGTTTTTTTGTTTTTTTAAATTCAACTATACCGCCTCTCATCAGTGGCTGTCTGCACATTGGTTGTCTCTTCACCACAAAACTTGACAGGTTGCCATGGTCCCTCTGTGTGCAAGCAATGTGCGCTGGCTACGGGCTAGGAGCAAGCACTCACGTTTTTTTGTCACCTGTGCGGTGGGAAGGTGTAGGGGGAACATATCAATGGGGAAACACAGATTGACGTAACACTTGTTACAACACTGGAAAAAGTGTATATGTTGGGGGGGGGAGAAAAAAAGTCCTGAGGAGTAAAATTTACAAGTTCCTTTGTTGCGCACTAGACAATAGTACCCCACTTAAAACACTAACAGCATTATAGCGACTGACTGACGTCACAACGTAATTGATACAGCTCAGGTCCTACTTGCACATAAAATTAGATTAGATCACAAATGGGAAAAAAACAAAATTAGGTAGGCTTTAAAAAAAAAAAAAAAAAAAAATTCCTCACCAGATTATGTTTACTACTTTTTGATGGCCTTATTTTTTACCTCATTTCATTTACTACCTTTTACATTTTACAACCCCACGGACACCCTGAGACTTGGAGCTGTAACTGCAGTGAAATAGAAACGCATGCAAGATTTTTCAGACTTTTATTTGTTAAAAATCAATAATTACCAAATGATGTCATTTTCTGTCCACTTCACAACGATGTTTATTGCATAAACCCCACAAACAAATTTAAATTTGTGGCTTTAAACTGAAAAAGTAGTAGAAACTTCCATGGGTATTAACACTTCTGCCAAGTACTGTGGAAAATTAGAGCAAATTGTGAGTTTCTGTACAACAGCTCACCCCCTCCAAAATTCAATAATAATAATAACGTATGTGCATGACATTTACAACAACTTAGCATTTGCAGTGGGTGTCATGGCTGTACCAGCTGATTGAAGAACCTAATGTCAATGTGTGAGGTTTTTATAAATCCAGCTACAAAAGAACAACATGATCTGTTTTCACTGTAAAAGTAAAGCACTAGTTTTAAAAATAACTATTTGGGGGTTTGAGTCAACAGTCAGTGTTACCACAACACATGTTCACTTTAAATCTGCTATTTTACCAACCCTTAATCTCACAGCTTTCATACACAAAATGTCACCAGTAAAAGCCAATCTAAGTCAGGCTTCAAATAAGTTTGTACACATCTTGTTTATATAACAACTTTGATTCAGTGAAAAAGTTTTCAAAAACATTTTACAAGAAAACAAGTCTCAGAACATCTCAGTTTTGCTTCTTCTTCCCACAATTATTTAAAGTCACAATGACAGGAGTCAACAACCTTAGCTAAGTCAAAGAGCTATTACAAGGTAAATAATAAGCAGGTACACAGTTGTGCAAACGTCACTGAGAGCCTTACAACATATCCCTTCTGTAAAAACTGCTTGTAAGATGAGCAGAAATCAGACATAAAATTGAAATTTTAGCCATGATACCAATTCTGAGCCAGTCTTGAACTGCAAAGGATTCACCTGGAAAAAACAACTTATTATTCTGAAACAAATAAAAAAACAAACTATTTTACAAATTTCATACATATAATAGCAAATCACTGTTTAAGGAAAACAAACGATAAAAATGGCAATGTCAAGGTAAGTCCACTGACAAGGAAACTCTTCAACAACAACAAAAAAAAAAAAAAGCACCAGGGATAAATCAGCAAATAACAAGCAAAGGTAATTTGAAATGTAGTTTAAAACCTTGACTAAAACCAGTATCATGAAAAAGTGCCGCACAATGCTGCTGGGGCATCGTGTGGCGCAGTGGTTAGAGCAGGCCCGTATAGTCTATATATAAATTTCACAATTTGGTCCATCTCAGGGTGGCAAAGCCTAATCATAATTTTTAAAAAGACACATATCTCTAGAAAATATTTTGGTATGATAGCCCTTCCAAAGTGGTAGCTTAGTCAGTTATCAGCTCTTGAAGTCAACAAACCCTTTAGATAAATTCTGTTTTTTGAAACTGGCATAGATCTCGTTTAGGCTCATGGTAAGGATATTTTTCAAAGGTCTATAATATAGTATTTAGTATCATCTTAAAAGGGACCCTCTTGGCTTTCATTTAAGCCAGGTTTTATGTCTCTCGGACCAACGCACAGGTCACTCTTTAAACCAAAGAGAAAACATATTTTCCCACTATTTTTGCCTAAACTAAATACATTTCTTTTAGCCTTGCGGCATCCAGGGACATCAGAGACACCAGAGTTAACAACTGCAATACTCAGCAGACTAAAGATTCAGAAAATATATAATATACCCATACTGTCTGCTTATGGGAGGTGATTATGAGCTGTACTTTGAAGTCACATACTTAGGATATAACCTTAACTGGTACTTTGGTATCTGTGTGTCGGGGGGATGGGGGTGTGTGCGCGTGTGTGTGTTATAAAAACATTTATCAGCAATAGAAATATATACTTACATAAACTTCAGAATGCTGTACAGAGGCATATCGATCAGATTTTTTTAGTTTTTCCATCCTTGGCCACCATTTTGTAGCCCATGACACCCATGTAGAAAAATGACAACCAACTTTTTGAAAGTGGCCCATGGTTGATTTCAGTCCAGGACACAAAGGGGCTCATTAAAAGAAAAGAAAAAAAAACCCTGTAAGAGGTGCCTTATGCTTCAGTCAACCAGCAGGGTTGAATAGCCTTGTTTGTGTGCTGTTTATTTACTACCCTGTTATGGACAGATGATTTAGTTGAATAGCCCTGCCCTAAACTTTCAAATTTTTTGTTACCTAAGGCAAACTGTAGTGCTGGTTTATGGTCGCAGACGTTTAAACAGTGTTAACCTTATTTGATTTTATTTTATTTTCAGACAATATACATCACAGGTTGGAAAATATCACAGAGAAAAGTACAAGTGGACCATAGCCAAAGCATCTCTGAACAGATTGTTTAATACACTGTTCTGATGATGAATTAAACATGGTGGCACCCAAAGATCCAGATTCATGAGAGACACTGAGAGCAGCTAAAAGAGGCCATAGACATATCCTTGACCTCGTCAAAGACCTACCTGAGGGGAGAATACTATCGGTATTGTATCACAGGAAATGCCATAGCATCTTTACTATGAAGAAAGATCTTAACAGAATGCAGACTCAGAGTAAATGTCCAAGACTACAGACTTAATATACTCAACAAGGCCCAGTCACATTAAGATTAGTGATTCAAATTCAATTCAAAAATACTTTATTTATCCCAAAGGGAAATTAAATGTTGATGTAACTCATTTAATCAACGAGTTATAGATGGTGATGGCTGTGGGCAGGAAAGATCTCCTGTCACGGTCCGTTTTACAACCAAACTGAAGAAGCCTTTGACTGAAGAGACTGTTGTCCAATAGCAATCTCATGAAGAGGATGTCCGGGTGGTCCGTAATTTTCTTAATCTCCAGAGGTTCCACAGTCGTCCCCAGAACAGAACCAGCCTTCTTTATCAGGTTGTTGAGCCTTTTTAGGTCCCTGGATCTGATGCTGCTGCCCCAACAGATGATGGCAGAGGAGACGACGCTCTCAACAACAGACTGATAGAAGATCGGCAACATGTTGCTGCAAACCTTGAAGGATCTTAGCTTCCTCAAGAAATACAGTCTGCTCTGTCCCTTCTTGGAGACGGCTTCACTGTTGAGTCTCCAGTCCAGTCTGTTGTCTAAATGAAAACCGAGGCATTTATATTCCTCAACCACCTCCACTTCTTCTCCCATGATGGAAATAGGGTTTGATCTGACCCTGTTTCTCCTGAAATCTACAATCATCTCCTTTGTTTTGTTCACATTCAAGATGAGATTATTGGCTGATAATAGGAAGTTTGGCTCTTTTCAGAGAGCCTGCTCTTTTGGTACGGCTCCCAAAGAACAGCCAACTCTTTCGGCTCCCAAACAGCTCTTAATTTATTATCATATGTAGACTAATATTTTAGCTTAACTTGGCAAATATGATTGTTTTATGTTAATAGGTCCTTTTATATGCTTTTATGAGAACCCTTATACTTGCCTAATTTTTAGGCCCGAGCAACGAAGCACTGCAAAGGCCTATTGTATCTGAAGGATTTCTTATTAGACCCAAGCCATGAAAGCGCTGCGAAGGTCTATTGTAATCGTAGGTGTTTATTATTATTATTATTATTATTATGATTCTCGACACACAAGAAGCGCTAATTTGGAGGCCTAAACATATATGAAAACTCATCAAATTTCACCCAAAACTGTCCCCCAACTGAAATTGTATTTTAATGGAATCAAAAGTGGGCGTGGCCAAACAACTCTACAGCGCCCCCTAACGTGAGATAGACCAACTGGTAAATCCTAGAGAGCTGAAACTTGGTGCATGGAACTTGGTACAAAAACCAGAAAAACAAAAAAAAGTCTCTTGAAGACTCTCCTAAACCCAACCGGAAGGCACCCATTTTGGATCAAAGGGTCAATTTTGGCCGTTTATGAATGTTCATACATGTTGAACTTTAACGAACTCCTCCTAGGGATTTTGAACTGTTGGCTTCAAACTTGGTCACTAAACCTTTAAGGCATTGAGGATTAAAAGTTATCAAAATCTTGAGTTTTTGAGCATGTTAAAGGGGGGAGCCAGGCCTCAAAGTTGGCCTATTTGCCATGAATTTCGAACTGTTATAACTTTCACATGAAAAGGTCAATTTGCACCAAACTTGGTATGAGTCATCCATGTTGGATGCCCGACGATCCTATGAGCTCATATCTTGACGTCATGTAAGCCCACTCCCTCAGAACAGGAAGTTACTTTTTTTTTTTTTTTTTTTTTTGCAAAGATCCATTTCTGACCCCTTTGACCTATTCAACATCATCTTGTGTCATAAAACAGATAACCCATTGAAGTTATAACTGTTAGATATGCATATGCATTTGTTGTTGTGGATTCTCTGTTTTGTTTTGTCTTTCCACAGGTCTCGAGGCAGACTTCAAGGGTGTTGACTTGTTTTATCTCTATGCTTTTTTTTCCCTGTCCTCTACTTCTATCTCCTTTTTTCTCTTTCTATCCTTCCTCCATCTTTCTCTCCTTCCAATTCCCTTTTTTTTGTTTTGTTTTTCTCATCTTTGTGTCCATTACATTTAAAATAAACCCAAAGCAATTAAAAAACAGATAAGTTGGTCTCACTTGCTTTAAAGCACAAGTTTTCATTGGAGGGCGTGGCCTTGGCGTCAGACATCACGTTGCCATATGTTTGCCTCTAGATTCTACATATTTCAACTGATCTGCACTAAACTCACGATGATCGATCCTCATCCACCCCCCCAACAGAAATGCAATCCAATGTTTTGTAGGTGTGGCCTAATCATTCCACAGCGCCCCCGAGAAATCTTTATAAAAAAAAAAATAAATAAATAAATAAAAATAAGCCCCAAGCCAAGCTTTGACCAACAATCATGAAATTCACATGTGGGGTATCAGGTCCTACGAAAAAGTCTCTTTGAGCCCTGGTACAAACCCCAAATGGAGTCAGCCATTTTGGATCAAAGCCGCCATTTTGTCTCTTTTACACATATATCTGAGCGAACACCTTCTACAGCTTTTAACATGCAGACTTCACAATCACTCTGCAGAGTCTTGAAGCATTGAAGGAAAAAAGTTATCAAAAGCTGATGGCCACATCAAAGCATGTGGGCATGGCCAAGCTTCAAAGTCTGACCCTTCGCCATTAAACATCAAAGTGGAAAAATTTCCACATACGAGGTCGTGGCTTAATGAAACTTTCTGTGTGTCCTAACAGACCAGTACTAGTCATATTCTCATCAGCATTTGGTGACATCACTAAGCCCTGCCCCCTTTGAACAGCAAGTGAGCTGTTTTCCTGCTGGTTCTCTTGCTTCTTCTCTTTGATTCATACAGAATTAAACTAATGGAAACTGTATTCACTAACTATTGATAACCACACATGACAAGTTTAACAGTGTGCAGGAAATACTCGCCAACCCTTCGCCCCAAAACAGGAAGTGACACTAACCCGTCTGGAAGGTCGGATTTCGGTTGGACTCGTACTGAACAGGACCGAAGGTGATTTGGGAGAACTGCCAAATGCTCCGCCTAGTGGACGGGTGTGGGAACAGCGTGAGAACATTGACGACAGCAATGAGGTGGCGTTGCTGGAGCTCTCGCAGTCGTCGCAGCTAAGCGCTGCGAAACCCCATTGTAATTCAAATGTTTATTATTAGGCCCAAGCAGCAAACCACTGCGAAGGCCTATTGTAGCTAAAGGATTTCTTATTTTTCTTATTCTTTTCCGCCCGAGATCGCATATTTGGGGTCCTTAACATATTCAAAAAGTCACCAAACTTTACCCAAAATTGTCCCCCGCATGAAATAAGACAATTTTAATGGAATCGAAAGTGGGTGGGGCCAAACTGCTCTACAGCGCCCACTAATGTAAGACAGGACAAAACTGTGCATCGTAGAGATTTGAAGCTCGGTACGTAGGTAGATCTCCTCAAATCAAGAAAAAAAAAATCTCTTGGAGGTATGTCCTAAAATCTCCTCCTATTTTTATTTTAAGCTACCAACTTCATCTTTGGTCACTATGCAGTTAAGAGATGAGGGAGTAAAAGATATCAAAATCTTAACTTTTTGAGCATGTTTAGGGGGTGTAGCCATGCGGTGAATTTGGTGTACTCGCCAATGCAAACAAAAGGCTATAACTTTCATATAAAAAAGTCAATTTACTCCAAACTTGGTATGATTCATCCATGTGGATTGCCCAACGACCCTATGTGGTCATATCCTGACGTCACATAAGCCCCACCCCCTCAGAACAGGAAGTTACTTTTTTTTCTTGCAAAGCTCCATCTCTGACCCCCTTGACCTAATCAAGATCTTGTGTCAGACGACAGATAAGAAGGTTGTCTCACTTGCTTTAAAAAGGACCAAGAATTTTCAGTTGAGGTCGTGGCCATGTCAGACATTGCGTCGTCGCCATATGATTGCCTCTAAATTCTACAGTTTTAAGCTGAGCTGCACCAAACTCACTAGCATTGATCCTAATTGAGCCCCCTATAGGAATCCAGACCAATATTTGGTGGACGTGGTCTAATTCCTCCACAGTGGAAATCGTTAAAATTTCAGCCCCAAGCCACGCTTTGACGGACAATCATGAAACCTGGTACACGTGTATCATGTCAGGACCTACAAAAACGTTTCTTGGAACCATGGTTTAAACCCAACAGGAAGTCAACCATTTTGGATCAAAGTCGTCATTCTCTCAAATCAGTGGACAAATGCTGTACTGCAGTTTTCCTATTCTTAAAAACAATAAACTGGCTATTTGGAGGACAAAAAAATATTCAAAAAGTCACCAAACTTTACCCAAAATTGTCCCCCGTGAGAAATTAAACGATTTACTGGAATCAACAGTGGGTGTGGCCAAACTGCTCTACAGCGCCCCCTAACGTGAGAGAGGACAAACTTTTTTTCTATTGTCACTAAGTGTAAAAAGCTTGTATTTATAATGCCCAGAGATATGCAAATCTTGTACATTCTTTACCAACTCAGTTTCATATTCCTCTGAACTGGAGTATTTTTTTTACAACTTCATAGTATTCATGTTGAAATTTTGTCTTACTATACAGTATTTTTTTTCTTTTTTATTCATTGTTCTGTTTTTTATACTCTTTGTGTGAGCCTGTTTTTCTGCTACTGCCTGCCACTGTGCTGCCGTGGCAGGACATAGAAATTCCCCCATCGTCGGACAATAAAGGATATTTCTATTCTATAGGCTTGTTAAGGACGGCAATGGCAATTATAAATATCACATTTGCAATCTTTGTTAAAAAAAAAATAGTTAAATCCTGTATAACTAGAGCTGTGTAACAAAAACTGCTCTCTCTAAAATTCAGTAAATACAAGTTTTTTTTTCCACTCAAACTTTAAAACTTATTTATTTGGAAAGCATTTCATAAAAAAAACAATTAATAGCTTGTGATATATTTTGCATGTAAGTTTTGAGGATAGACATTTTGTCCCATAATCTGGAAAATGTATTTGCAGGTTGTATCAGTAATGCAGAGAAAAAGCTCTGTAACTTTGGGGATGTCATTTTATTTTACTTTAAACATTTTGTAGCCCAGTAGTTACATTTTCAGTTCATACAAAAAGTAGGAAAAAAAGAATTTTGTTCTTATGTTTATAGAAAAAAAAATAGAAATATCATGTTGCTGTTTTACAAAGTCTGTGATTGGAAACTGGCCACAAAATATCTGATCAGTGCATATCTCATGCTTTCTGTATTTTCATAAAGTTGCCACTGGGTTGAGCATATCAGTATATCTTCACTAAGGGGGAACATTGAGGGGAAAGGTCAATTCAGGGTGCTTTAATATTTCCTCCCCTAAAAACTGAGTCTGCTAATGCGCCCTCAAGGCGACTGTCTTATCAGTTTAAAAGAATTAAGCAAACTAGGATGTTCATGTTTCATAAACTCTCAAAATCAGGGGCCGTCCAATTGCATTGAAGATAGAGAGTGCATTAAGTGACAGATCTGGTTGTATAAAGGTAAAGTTTAAAGTAACATCTGAGCATAGTTACAGTGTGTGGAGCAGTGTGACACCATTACAACTCAGTGCCACCACGTCACTTCACCATGAGTCTCAGTAAAACCAGCCACTTTTGCGGTGTAAACCTGTACAGTCGGGATAAAATAAAACATATCAGCAAGCAGATCAAAGTAAAGCCACTTACAGTTTCTAATGTCCGAGATGAAAACGGCTAATCCGCGCATTCCATCTCCCTTCGACACAGCCGGCATTTTAGCAGATTCGTGTCCTCACTCCGGCCTTCTCTGGAAAAACAAGCCGATGCTGGGCAGCCTTTCACACTGGACTACAGCGGAGTGGAAGACGGCCAACTTGAGGTTCAGCAGGAGCTTACTAATTCGCACGTCCAGTCACTCCTCACAACTTGGTAAATAACACCTGTCAAACTAGAGACTGTATGCTTGACGGTGGCTAGTCCAAGTAGCATTTGCTGTAGTCACTGGACGGAGAGGAAGCGTCCAGCAGCAGGATAGGATAGGTTAACGTTTTCCTGGTTAGCTGGCTGGTTTCCGCTGGCTATGACAAGCTAACGTTATTTCATTCAAACCTTACCTCGCTCGGACAAGAAGCGACGCGCAACACCCAGAAGAACAAGTCGTTCAGCTTAAAAACATCTACTAGTTGGATGTCTTCAAGTTGAAAGCAGCCAGACGTGCTAGTATGAATGTCGACAAGAAAATTATGTTAAGTTTCTTCGACTCGCGCGAACCGTTAAGCTAGCTCAACAGCGAGCTCGCTGGCTGGGGGCTAGCTGTATCATTCAAAAACAGCAGAACATCACCAGCGGACGCGACTAACTCAGCGGGTTTTGAATTGCCACGTAGAGATAGAAATCTGCGGTGCTGCCTGGTTTTTCGTACTAAATGTTTCCCTGAATGTAGTGTCCGTTGTAATTTACAAGCTTCCACTCACGGTTGGATAAGGCTCGTGACAGCAAAACAACGTGACCGCGCGACGCAGCCGTGAACGTGCACGCTGTCAGCAGCCTACTGGGCCCGAGGGAAGCTTTTTTTACATTTACCCCCTAGTTTAAGCTACATTAAAATTATGGCTTCGCCCAGAGTCAATCAAAAGCTCTTTTGGGGCCTTAGCAGAACTTGAGGGCTCACTGGGGAGCTCTTCCAGCTACTAACAATCACCATTGTTCAACTATATTAGTTGAGCGATCTCGTTTCTAAATTTGTGTTTTGTTATATTAATTGGGGCCTGTCATACCAATGCATGGATACCAATGTATTACTGTCCACCTCGAAACTGCTTTCTCCGTTAATGCGGCCCGAACCGTAGCGTGCACCCCCACAGTATATATATATATATATATATATATATATATATATATATATATATATATATATATATATATATATATATATATATATATCAAAAATTCCGGCTCGTTCTCCAGATGTGTGCTATTACTCAACTTTTCGTTTCGAGCTACCATGGCGACGTAATTAGCGAAAAACTACCTCATACAAAGTCAATGGAGCGAGGTCCTGAAGACATCCTAAAAAAACCACTATTTTGGAGGATTTACTGTGTCATCATGGTTTCGCCTACAAACGCCATTCATCACTCAGTTTGTAGATACGTCCGTGCTGTGTTCAGAAGTGAAGACGGTATGTTGATACCTCTGACGGTTTTTCCACAACACGCCTCACACTTTGGCAGGCCCCTTTTAAATTTCTTCAGAAATTTTCTAGCTATTCGTAGTTCTCAGACGTTGGAGCTATTTATTAGGCCCGAGCAGCCAAGCGCTGCGAAGGCCTATTGTAATTGTAGTGTTTTTTATTATTATTATTATTATTATTATTATTATTATTATTATTATTATTATTGTTCTCGACACATTTAAGGCGCTAATTTGGAGGCCTAAATATATATATGAAAACTCTCCAAACTTCACCCAAAATTGTCCCCCAAGTGAAATTTTTGTATTTTAATGGAATCAACAGTGAGCGTGGCCAAACGACTCTACAGCGCCCCCTAACGTGAGATAGACCAACTGGTCCTTGAGAGCTGAAACTTGGTATATATATACCCCTAAAACAAGAAAAAAGGCTCTAAACCAACAGGAAGTCGGCCATTTTGGGTCAAAGGGTCAATTTTGGCCATTTTTGAATTTTCATACATGTTGAATTTTAATGAACTCCTCCTAGGACTTTGGAGCAATCGGCTTCAAACTTGGTCACTATACCCTTAAAGCATTGAGGATTAAAAGTTATCAAGTTATCAGTTTTTGAGCATGTTAAAGGGGTGTGTCCGGCCCTCAAAGTTGGCCTATTCGCCATGAAGTTTGAACCGCTATAACTTTCGCATTAAAAGGTCAATCTGCACCAAACTTGGTATAAAGCATCCATGTTGGATGCCCAACGATCCTATGTGGTCATATCATGACGTAATCTAAGCCACGCCCCCTCAGAACAGAAAGCCACTTTTTTAGTTGGAAAGCTCTATCTCTGACACCCTTGACCTAATCAACATGATCTTGTGTCAGAAGACAGATAACAAGTTGGTCTCACTTGTTTTAAAGCACAAAGAGTTTTTGGTGGAGGGCTTGGCAGTGGCAACGAGGTGAGGTCAGACATTACGCTATTGCCATACATTTGGCTCTAAATTCCACATATTTCAGCCGATCTGCACCAAACTCTCTATGATCGATGCTAATCCACCCCCCAACAGATATACAGTCCAATATTTTTCAGGCATGACCTAATGCCTCAACAGCTCCCCCTAGAATTCTTTAAAATATCAGCCCCAAGCCATGCTTTGACAGATAATCATGAAATTCAGCACACGTGTCGTGTCAGGACCTACAAAAATGTCTCTTGGAGCCGTGGTCCAAACCCTACAGGAAGTTGGCTATTTTGGTTAAAGAAGCCATTTTGTCTCTTTTACATATGTTGTATCTGAATGAACTTCTCCTACAGGTTTTAATATGCAGACTTCACAGTTAGTCTTCAGTCTTGAAGCACTGAAGGTCAAAAGTTATCAAAAACATTTTCCTTCTAAGCATGTGGGCATGGACAAGCCTCAAAGTCTGAACCTTCACCATGAAACATCAAGGTGGAATAAATTCCCCATACAAAGTTGTGGCTAAAAGAAACTCTCTGTGTCATAACAGACCAGCACTAATCATATTTTCATCATCATTTGGTAACATTGCCTTAGCCCCACCCCCTTTGAACAGTAAGTGAGCTGTTTTGCTGATGGTTCTCTTGCTTTTCCTGTGTGATTAATACGGAATTAAACTGATTGAAACCTTATCCACTGACACTTCATAACCACACATGCCAAATTAAACTGCAGAAAGGTAATCCTCACCAGTCCTTCACCACAAAACAGGAGGTGACAATAACTCCTGTCTGAAAGGTTGGATTTCGGTGAAAATTTTAAGACTTGTCGCTGGACGCATGCTGAACTGGACTGAAGGCAATTTGGGAGATTTGTGAAATGCTGTGCTTAGTGGACAGGTGTGGGAACGGCATGAGAGCATTGATGACAGTGACAAGGTGGCGGTGTCAGTGCTCCCACGGTCGCCACAAGGCTGGAGCGCACTGAGCTGCAAGGGCCACCAATGCTGCTTGCAGCTTTAATTTAATTTAGTAATACATGCAGTAATAAAATTATTTTCTGCGTCTCTGTCTTTCAGGTTGGCGCAGGCAGGAAGTTGAAGCCAAAGCTCCATGACACAAACTAACACGCTTCTGCCCCTCTGCTGGGTGCATTGCAAAATCTGACAGTTGACACAGATCCAGCCTCAGAAAACAAGGACTCAGACTGATCTGTACCCACTGTTGCTCACTAGAATAAAGGATGGTGCTCCTTTTTCAACAACTGACAGAGCTCATGAACACTTTTGTTAGGTATACCTGCAGCCAACTTTAGCTGATGCACAACTTAGCTAGAAGTTCTTCTGAACAGGCCAAGTCTCCTTTATGGTAACAGTAGCGTGTTGGATGTATGACCTCCAGCATCATGCCAGGAACCCAGCCATCATCCTGCAAAGTGGTTCCATTACTGTTGTGTCAGCATTTCTAGAAAACCTGAGAGTTAAGTGGTTTAGCAAAAAATGTTGTGGTGCCTGTATGTTGAAGAATCATTTCACATAAAAATAAAAGTTTATTCTAAAAACTATCTTTTATTTCAACAATTATTTCATTCATTTTTCTTTCAAGGTCTGTTGTTGACAATCTCAGATTGTAAATTTCTTCATGTTTAGCATCACACTGTGTACATCTATCCACCGATTCATCAACCACAGTACTTCGTGTTGTAGTCTCTGTGTTGCTGTTTTCATCTCATCCAAGACTTTTTCTTCTTTTGGCCATCCGCCAGTATCAACTTCTCTGACTGAACACTGTCTGGTGTTGGAGTGTGTGGGACATCAAAGATGGCTGGCAAGAAGTCAGTATCTTCAGGATCATCTGGTTTTGAACCTGTTAGAAAATAAAAAACAACTAGCGTATCATAGATTATGGATGTTGGTAAAATACAAACACTGCACAGGTAGGGAGGAATTTCCTGCTACTTAACAGGGCAGATGGAAGGGCAAAAATTTATTTATAGATATTTGTCATTAAATTAAATTTCAATCATTGAGCTACTGTGTTTTTAAGCTTGCCAGTTGTGATGAAGATGACAAATGATGCTTAATTTCTAAGTGTGCCACTTTAATAAATAATATTGAACAAGGTAAAGCAAAATAAAAAGGAAAGTCTGATGCCAAATCCATTAAGATAAACAGACACTGATATTCAACTAAATGATCTAGACTTTGTTTTAATATAAAAGACAGTTGTCAAAAATAATATGTAAATATTTCAGTCTTGGTAAAACAGAGAAACGTCATAAAGTAAGGTCTAACTTAAAAAAAAAAAACATATTGAAGATCACAAAGTATTGTGATCTTTATGTTGTAAGTACACAAAATATTGCATTCTAGTGATGCATGTATGGTGAAGATGATGATGGTATGGTGATGATGGTATGTATGGTGAAGCTGGAGCAAAAAAGTAACTCCGTATAATGGTGTGCATGTGCATTTATTAATAAATTGACAGGTGCAGCTGAGATAAAGTGTCCACTAAATCCATACATATGGTTCTACAGGACAAACTCTCCAGATGTTTCTGATCCATGAATCACGTTGTTTGTGGTCATGAGTTGGAATCCTGTAAAACCGCACACTAACTGGTCATTTTGCTGTTTTTTACAATTGTTTTCATTAATCTGCCTGGAGCTATGGAGGACTGAAACTGATATAATTACAAATAAAAGCAGAAATATATATATTTTCTTTTTCATTTTCCTTATACATACGTTATCATCAAGAAATCTATATATTTTGTTTTGCCTTTCGATCTGCACATGGATCCTGCTCCTTCCTGTTTATTGACCAGTAGTAGAGGAACTGGACCAAGAAGGCAGCCCTCCTAATTTGCATAATGAGGCAGAAATGCATATGGGAAAGTAAAAAGAGGAGACGAGGAAATGTAAAAAGAACAAATGCTTGTATGAGGAAAAGGCAAAACGAAATATATACATTTCTTGATGAAAACGCCCGTATAAGGGAAATGAAAAACAAAATATATATACATTTCTTGACAAAAACACATGCATAAGGAATAGCAAAAACAATATATATATATATATATATATATATATATATATATATATATATATATATAAAAATTCCCTTCTCACCCTCCCTTCTCCTCCTCTGGTCTTTCTCAACCTCTGAGCTCGGGTCCTCTACCAGAGGCCTGGGAGCTTGAGGGTTCTGCGTAGTATCTTGGCTGTGCCGAGAACTGCGCATTTCTGGACTGAGATGTCTGATGTTGTTCCTGGGATCTGTTTTAGCCACTGCTCCAGCTTGGGGGTGACTGCCCCGAGGGCCCCGATGACCACAGGCACCACTGTGGTCTTCACCTTCCAGGCCTTCTCCAGTTCCTCTCTGAGGCCCTGGTATTTCTCCAGTTTCTCGTGTTCCTTTTTCCTGATGTTGCAATCGCTTGGTATTGCTACATCCACCACAACGGCTTTCCTCTGTTGTTTATCCACCACCACGATGTCCGGTTGGTTCGCCATTACCATTTTGTCTGTCTGGATCTGGAAGTCCCACAGGATCTTAGCTCGGTCATTCTCCACCACCTTTGGGGGTGTGCCCCACTTCGATCTCGGGGCTTCCAGTCCATATCCTGCACAGATGTTTCTGTACACTATGCCCGCCACTTGGTTATGACGTTCCATGTACGCTTTCCCTGCCAGCATCTTGCACCCTACTGTTATGTGTTGGACTGTCTCAGGGGCCTCCTTGCACAATCTACACCTTGGATCTTGTCTGGTGTGGTAGATCTGAGCCTCTATTGCTCTGGTGTTTAGGGCCTGTTCCTGTGCAGCCAGGATGAGTGCCTCTGTGCTGTCCTTGAGTCCAGCTTTTTCCAGCCATTGGTAGGATTTCCTGATATCAGCCACTTCAGTTATTTGTCGGTGGTACATCCCATGTAGGGGCTTATCCTCCCATGATGGTTCCTCCAGCACCTCATCCTCTGGTCCCCATTGTTTGAGACATTCGCTGAGCACATCGTCGGTTGAGGCTTTGACCTTGATGTATTTATGGATCTTGGATGTTTCATCCTGGACAGTGGCTCTCACACTCGCTATATATATATATATATATATATATATATATATATATATATATATATATATATATATATATATATATATATATATATATATATATATATATATATATATTTCTGCTTTTATTTTTAATTATTTCAGTTTCGGTCCTCCACACAGAGCAAATTGTCGTCAGGGAGTTGTTTTGCCATACAAAAAATGATGGCTCACCAGAAATACGTCATCGCGATTTTGTCTACACAAAATACAATATAATTGTGAAGTGGAAGGAAAGTTTCATGGGTTTGTTAGAGAACGTCAGTGAACAAAAAGCCATATAAATACTGAGGAAAACAGCAGACAGGTCAGGGGGGATGTTGTTTTGAAGTTTAAAATCTTCCCTCCTTCCATCCATCCACGGGTTATTGAACAGTAGGTGGCAGTAAGCTCTTGGCAAAGGACGGCTGGGACTCACAGGGTGAAGGGGAAGTAGTAGAGGAAGAAGCCAACTACGTTCAGGAGAAGATCGAAATGGCCGCGCCAGCCGAGAGGATGGAGGTAAGATCGTAGCGGAGGAACCACGATAACTGACTTTCACATCTCTGTTCGATTCACTCACACCATGCCAGAGTCTACAAGAGAATTAGCGATATGTTGTTAGGTCTCTACGTGTTTTTAGATTTGGCCTCGTAGTTAAGAAGCAAAAACGCATCCATTTTATCTCGGCGTCAACGTTTAACAATGATGCGTTTGGTCATTCATTTCTGTCGCAGTTGAAAAAAATAAAACAAAACATATAAACACTCAAGAAGGTATCGTTTGTTGGATGGTATAAATATATCGTTAATGAAGGTGTGAATGAAGAGCGGAGGGTTTTTCTGAGCCGGTGAGCTGCCTCAGCCGGTCGGACCGCATGGGCGCCAACATGTTAGCTTCTGGAGCTAGTTCAGCTAGCTGCTTATAAAGGGATGCTCCGTTCATCTCCGCTGGGTTCACGTTATTCACCCGGGAACCAGAGTCCCCACACTACTACAGTGATTACATTTACTCCTCTCCTGGAAAATGCATTTAGCTTTGTGACTTTTTCTACGACATGGTTTTTCTAAGCGTAATATTAGGTTCAGAGAAAAGTTTGCTGTTCTAAGTAGTTGCTACTAGTGTCTGGAAAGAGCAGGCATGGAGGTCTGCCCCGTCATTATTAGAACAGTGACTGAGTAATGATGGCGAAGATCTGAAGATGTGCTCCTATATTTAATGTTACTAGAGTGTCCCCCTGTCCGTATCCCCCACTCCCCAAAGTAGAGTTTCATGTGGAAACAAGGGCGTTAAATTTAAGAGCTTAAACTTTGGTTACCAAGTCATATCTCTGAGTTAAAAAGAAAAATTAAAGCACACAAATAATGGGGGAATTTATATTTCGCTCAAAGGCAAACAAATGGAAATGGGCCAATTTCCAGTATCAAGATATGAAAATGTCACATTTCCAAACCCACTGAACTTTTCCATAATGTTGATCTGTGCTTTAAAGTCCTTATCAACTGGTTAAATATGTTACTCTACAACAAAGAGTGTGAAAAAAAGAAAACTATTTTGCACATAACTACTGAAAACTGCAACTGAATTGAATTTGTGTCTATATTATTTGCTTTAGTGTAGATATCAAAATGAAAATAACTGGCGTGGCACTGATCTTCTTCCCCGTGCAACAGTGATTCCAGTTTTCTTTGATTACATATCTCTCAAATCGAAGCAGATTTTACTTTTTCAAATCCAAGGATTAAACAAAAGAAATGTAAGCTTTCTTATGGTGGTGGTGTGGAATCCAACAGAACATACTTATTCCTACTTATGTATTAAAACATGCCCTTTATCTCTATGATTGGAATTAACATATTTCTGTGTTCTGTTTGTCTCATGTGCTTAAACTCACCATTCATTGTGAACCTGCATAATGTAAATAAACTCAACTGAATTATTTCTGATGGGTTTCACAACTCAAATATTGTGGTTTCTTAATTTTGGTGCATTAAGTGAATGAGAACTTTTTGAAAACCCATTTGACCTGCTAGTCAAGGGAAAACTGGCTGATTGATACACCACTAACTATAAATGATCAATAATCAAAGTTTATTTTAACTGCTCTAAAATCTGTGTGCAAATGTTAAATGTTCATAAAATCCAGGACTTGATGCAGCATTAGTCAAATAAAGATTAAATAAATCAGCATTTGAATTTAAACCCAAGATTCACTGCTCTGACCCATGCAACCTGCTTCAGCCAATAACTGTGTTTCCCTTTGTTGAGGTTTCTCAGGGGGAGAGCTCAGTCAAACCTGCAGCAGAGGACATGACGTCAAAGGACTACTACTTTGACTCTTACGCCCACTTTGGAATCCACGAGGTAATTTTCTGTTTTTAGCCACCCATTGACAAAGTCTCCAGCGATTCATGATTTTTTTTTTTTTTTTTTTTTTCCCCTTGTCAACTTGTGCTCCTCTGCTCCTACCTCTGTAGGAGATGCTGAAAGATGAAGTTCGCACTTTGACTTACCGCAACTCCATGTTCCACAACAAGCACTTGTTTAAGGACAAGGTGGTTTTGGATGTTGGCAGTGGAACAGGCATCCTCTGCATGTTTGCTGCCAAAGCTGGAGCCAAGAAAGTTATAGGGGTATATGTTCAGTTCACCATCAACGGTTTTAATTGTCTGACTTGGCAGATTAAATGAGGTCCTGATTGGTCCTGTATGGTTGTGATTTGTTTTTCTAGATAGAGTGTAGCAGCATCTCAGACTATGCTGTGAAAATTGTTAAGGCCAACAACCTGGATGACGGTGAGTATACATGGAAAGCAGCAGGACTCGGGGTCAGGAGAGGATCAAAGACTAAAAGTTGTGCCCTTTCTGCAGTTGTGACCATCATTAAGGGGAAGGTGGAGGAGGTGGAGCTGCCTGTGGAAGGAGTTGATATCATCATCTCAGAGTGGATGGGATACTGCCTCTTTTATGAATCCATGCTCAATACAGTCATTTATGCCAGGGACAAATGGCTGGTATGTATGTATGGGGATGTAGCTGATTGTAGGTTTTAACTGGTTCATACCAGTAAATTAGGATGACAACGGTAGTGATCGTATGGACATCATCGTAATTTAAACTGATGACAATAATATCGATTAGAGCAGGCCTACTTGTTGTTTTCTATCATTTAAATAATCCTGCGTGGAGAGCTAAGGGCTTCAGAAAAAATGCCTCTTATTTTTGATGCCGGCCAGCCTATCAAAAACTATAGTTAGGCAACTATAGTTTACAAACCAAAAAGATGTCACCTAGTGATGGATTTCTCCTGAGACTGGTGATTCTGTGAGAATTGTAGCTCAAGTTAGGATATAAAGAAGGGATTCTAAGCTGATACTTTATAAGCTGTTGAGAAGATTGATTTGGGGAACATTCTATGCTTTAGTAAATTTCTTTTTGGGTAGTCAGTGATTTGTTTCCTATAGTAGACTACGCCACCTGCTGGCAGAAAAGGAGAACTGCACTTGACCCAAATCCACACATTGTTTCTGCACACATTTGTTACTTCCAGTGTTTGCTAAATGCGTTATTTAAGGCGCCACAACACGGTGCTCTTGTGCATGTCCTCTTTCAGTGAGTGAATGATCTGTTTAATGATCTGTCAAGCTTCAGTCTGCCAAGGCTGATGTCCTGCAACTTTTAGATGTATCCCTGGTCCAACATAGTTGAATCAAATGGGTGAATGAGCTCTTCAGCATGGAATTAACTCCTACAAAGTCTTGATAATGACCTAATGAATTAATTTAGGTGTGTAGAAGTGGACATGCATCCAAAAGTATGAGAGCCCTGGTTTAGAAATGTTAGCAGTGAAGTATCCTAATGTGAGGAGTTTTTTTTTTTTTTTTTCCAATTCTAACTCTCCAACAGAAACCAGATGGACTTATTTTCCCAGACAGAGCCACACTGTATGTCACTGCTATTGAAGACCGGCAGTACAAGGACTACAAAATCCACTGTGAGTAACTGGTTCCATCTTTTATCTCCTGACATGGACTCCTTGGCTGTGGTGTCTGCATATAGTCTATAAAAAGCATATATAGTGCCTTGCAAAAGCAGTCAAAACTTCATCATCATGTAGGCCATTCATCTGAACTGAGCCATGCATGGGGACAGTAAACATGTGGAAGAAGTTACTTTTTTTTAGATTAGCTCAAAATTAAAAATTAAATTAGTTTTGACCTACATGCAAAATACGATTTTGATTTGGTAAACTGACATCTGAAAATCTTATCCTCACAATGAAATGGTGGTGGCAATGGGAGGTTTTTCTTCAGCAGGAACAAGGAATCTTTGATAGGATGATGAAATTGAGCTAAATCCTGGACATTCCTGGGAGAAAGACCAGTTAGAGGCTGCAGAAGACTGGATAGGAGGTTCACCTTCCAGCAGGACAACCATCCTGAGCCTCCAGCCAGAGATACGATGGATGGTTTCGATGAAAGCAGATTTGTATGGAGGACCGAAACTGACATAATTAACAATAAAAGCAGAAAAATATATTTATCTTTTCCTTGTGCATGAGTTTTCGTCAAGAAATGTATATATTTTCTTTCTCCTTACATATGCCTTTTGTCAAGAAATGTATATATATTTTGTTTTTTGTTTTCCTCATACAAGCATTTGTTCTTTTTACATTTCCTCGTCTCCTCTTTTTACTTTCCCGTATGCATTGCTGCCTCATTATGCAAATGAGGAGGGCTGCCTTCTTGGTCCAGCTCCTCTGCTATTGGTCAATAAACAGGAAGGAGCAGGATCCATGTGCAGTTCAGAAGGCAAAACAAAATATATACATTGCTTGACGAAAATGCATGTATAAGGAAAAGGAAAAACAAAATCTATATGTTTTTGCTTTTATTTTTAATTTTGTCAGTTTCGGTCTTCCATAGATTCGTGGGTTAGAATGTCCCATTGAACAACTTGCAGTGAATTCATAACTGGTAGAGTTTGGTTTAAAGTAATCTCCTCACTAATTTGACTACTTGTGTCGTTGGACTGGAAGTAATGTTATGGAACAGCCCAGTCAGAGTCCATGTATCCTTCCTTTTCTTAGTAAGGAACTACTTTGTGTTGCTTTGTCCCATAAGATCCCAACAAAACATTGAGGTTTCTGGCTGTGATAAAATGTGAAGAGTGTATACTTTTGGAAGGTGCCATATATCCACTTCCACTGTGGAAAACGTTAAATAATTTTCTCTCATTTCAGAAAGTGGAAGTGAAACATTCTATAGAGCCGTTACATAGAGTGAAATATTTGAAGCCTGATTAGGGTGTGACACAATGAGTTTGAACTCTTTCACTAGACCCTAATCTTTGCAGATGTCCACTAAGCCTGTGTTCCAGATGAGCTGCGGGTTTGTCTATCATCACTGATCTGATAAGTCAAAGCTCTCATTTAAACAGGTCACTACATGCTGCTGTTTTTCTCCAGCTGATTAACTTCAACATCTTCAGATCTAAGCAGAACTTCCCTTTGTCAGAGGACAGGCTTTATTCTTTTAGTTCCTGCTCTGTTGCTCATTTTTTGTTTTTGTCCCCCTTGTAAGTTTGGGGAGTAATGTCAGAGTTGAAATGGCTTAGCTGGATGCTGCTATGTAAGGAGCATGCTTCCTGTAGGATGAAATACTTGACAAACTCTCAAAAACACTGAATTTTGATGACCCCTCACAGAACTTTCATCAGTCTTCACCAATGTTAGCAGAACATTATAATCGTATGAGAACATTTCCCCGTTTCTGTGGTTTCACAAAGCGGAAGTTCCCCTGTGGAATGTGTTTCCACTGTTTACAACAGTGTTTACACTACACACTCAAACATTCACAAATTTACAGATCACAGTGCAAACCCCTCAGTGTTTTCAGGAGCTCATCTCTGTGAGTCACACATAAATCTGTTGCTGTGCATTGACCTGTTAATGTTCACTGGACCTGCATAAGAGGTCAGCTTCCTGCAGCACCGGCTTGTTGTTTAAGTGTCATTAAAGTGAAGAGGTGAACAGCTGCCAGGACAGCTAAGATGACTTGTGTCCTGCTTTCTTCTCAGGGTGGGAGAACGTGTACGGTTTTGACATGTCCTGCATCAAGGAGGTGGCAATAAAGGAACCCCTGGTTGATGTGGTGGACCCCAAGCAGCTGGTCACCAACTCCTGTCTCATCAGGGTGAGTGGACCTGGAGGGACATATCTGCAGTCAGAGGCAGCTACTCTTAAGTTGTCAGAGTAACTGTCAGGAAATGTTTGGTCTGTGTGTGTGTGTTTAGGAGGTGGACATCTACACAGTGAAGGCGGAGGACCTGACCTTCACCTCACCATTCTGCCTGCAGGTGAAGAGGAACGACTACATCCACGCTCTGGTCACCTACTTTAACATCGAGTTCACTCGCTGCCACAAGAGGATCGGCTTCTCCACCAGTCAGTGTGCTTTTCGCATACATGCATTAGGATTCAATTACACTGACTGTCAGTAGTGATTACCTACAGACGGCAGCAGCTCTGGTTCAGACAGGACATCTCAGTGTCAGGAGGACCATTAGCGCTAATTAATTCAACATTTCTCCTGTTTATTGTTTCAGTTTGGTTCAAAATAATATTTCAGATATTTTCAAATGGGGTTCTGTTAAAAGGTTTTGAGCATCAAATATCCTACTTGCAATTAGGTCTGGCCAGTGTAAGCTAATTCCTTGTATTTAAAACAGAGAAGCAGCAGTGATGGGAAGTCCGGCTCTTTTCAGAGAGCTCGCTCTTGTAGCACAGCTCCAAAGAAGAGCCGGCTCTTTCGGCTCCCTAACGGCACTTAATTTATTATCATCTGCAGCCTCATATTTCAGCTTAACTTATGGAAATATGAATGTTTTGTAGATAAATCCTCTTGCATTAAGTGTTCCCTATGAGAAGCCTTACACTAGGCTAATTTTATGTATTTGTTCTGTTACGACAGCAGGCATTCAGACTTTTAATTTTTATTTAACACAGAAACAAATGAATAAAAGACTGCAAACAAATGTACTGAATAGAACCATAATAATTTATTCTTATATAGCATATATTTTAACTGCAACCAGAGCCTGCTTCGCTTACAGGTGTCGGTTATATTCACGGGTTTTTGTGACTCATTGTCCTCCTCACCCCTGTCTATTGACTGATTGTCATCTGTCCCCCACTCTGTGTTCACATAATGGTCTGTGAACACATCCTCACATGTGATTTGCAACAATTCTGCCGTGCTACCAATCAAGACAAAGTTCTGTCGTGAGCATGGCAGAGCCAGTGAGAGTGAGAGAGAGGGGGGGATGGGGGCCGGGCTCTTCTGATTCACTGCAAAGCGCTGGCTCTTGGAGCCAGTTCTTTTAATGAGCCATCACTAAGGAGCAGCACAACTGTTGCTAAAATAACATTACACCTACAGTTTTATTATTATTATTATTATTATTATTATTATGTCAACTTTGATAAATGGACTTCATGTATGTGAAGCTTGGGCTTAGGTGCCTTGCTAAAGGCTCCCACATACCTCATGCGAAGTGTCGAAATCAGCTCTCATTGACGAAAATTGTGTCATTTTGTGAGCAGAGAGCAAACCGTTTGAACCATGCCCTGGTTGAACTATTTCAACAGAGCTCTGTGCAACATGTTGTCTGATTGGTTAGAAGTTTGTTGCGGTGTTTTATGCAGCAATGTGGTCGGACAGCAGTGTTTGACATTAAAGACCTGTTGTCAATGTATCAACTTTCCAGACCACCCAGGACTTCTAGCTCTGGTCTGCTCTGCATCCCCAGAACCAAACACGGAGAAGCAGCTTTCAGTTTTATGCTCCTCTAATCTGGAACAAACTTCCAGAAAACTGCAAAACAGCCGACACACTGAGCTCCTTTAAATCAAGGCTGACCCACCTGTTTAGAGCTGCTTTTGGTTAGTAGTAGGTGGAACATTGATTAATACTTTTGAATTATATTTGCTGGATGGTCTTTATGATTTTGATGCATTGATATTTGCTCAATGATTTTGCTGTATACGTGATTGATGTTTTTACGACGTAAAGTACTTTAAACTGACTTGCTCCTGAAATGAGCTATACAAATAAACTTGACTTCTTAAACTGTCATGTCCTGGATGACTGAGAACCTACACCAGCGTGTTCCTCTGACTTCGTTTGTGAACACCTCATTGTTGTGAGAATAACCAACGTTCAGTCTTCTTCCTGAAGTAACAGCATCCACAGTGAGGAATCTAGTTGATAACAGGCTTTAGGTGCTTACACATGGTGGATTTATGATTGGGAAAAGGACTTTTGCGTCTCCAGCTAGATGGTCACAGGTCGACAGTCGAGCTAAAAATCCAGTCATGATGTCTGCACATCTCTAGCTTTCATCAGAATGAAGGTGTTGATCCACGGCTTTGTTTTACGTCATTTGTTTAATTCCAGCAGTGGTTTGACTTTTGTTCCAGAGTTTAAATTGTTCTCAGCAGTTTGATGAAATCATTTCTATCAGTAGGTAACATTCAGGTGTTTTATCTTGTTTTTTTTTTTTTTTTTTCAGGTCCAGAGTCTCCTTATACCCACTGGAAGCAGACAGTTTTTTACCTGGATGACTACCTGACTGTAAAAACCGGAGAGGAGATCTTCGGCACCCTAAGCATGAAGCCAAACGTCAAGAACAATGTAAGTGGACAACGCTGGTCCTGCCTCACAACTTTGTCTTTCTGGTTCTGACCTGTTTTCTCTCTGCAGAGGGACCTGGACTTTGCTGTCGACGTGGACTTCAGGGGCCAGCTTTGTGAGATGTCAAAGACTTTGGAGTACAGGATGCGTTAGGATACCTTTCCCATGTCTTTGTGTTGGTCTTTATTATTAGCAGTCACATTATACAGGTTAACTGGGAGTGTGTTCTCTAGCTAAAGCTCCCCTGCAGCAACCTTTTAAAGACATGTTTTGGGTTTTTGTTTTTTTACATATTATTATTATTATTATTGTTAATATTATACAGTAATTCGAACATTTCCGCATCTTTAAGTTTAGATTACATTGGTGTGGTGATTCCTTGTGCAGTAGTCACTCTCAGCCTGATATCTGGGCTCAGCATCTTACTGGGTTCTGCTTCCAGGTCTTGTATTTTGCACATGCAAGATTTGCATCCATACAAACACAGCCCAACTGTTAATAAGATGTTCCTCAGCAGCCTACAGACCTGTTACAGCTCGAAACAGGTCAAAGTGAGAAGATGCCGTCCAAAAGCAAACGGCTGGAAATAAAGGCCAAAATAAAGTTGGATTTTTTTTTTTTTTTTTTTTTTCTCTTTTTGTATCGTTTTTGGTTGCTGCTCTTTTTAACAAATAAAGTGAATAAACAGCTGGTTTTCTTCACTCACTGTCAGTGTTTGTGATCTTCTAAAAGATTCTGTCCCTTTCATGGTAGAGGTGCATCAATCAGACTTTTCCTGGTCTGTGGCGATTTTCAGTTTTCTCTGATGTCTGCCAGTCGTGATTTGGACCAATTTCAATTTTGTATTCTAAGGACTACCAGATGAGAAAATGTGCTGCAGGTCCTTTTAATAGATGTGTTGTTTTTGAGTGCAACAGAATGAGGAGATACACGCCAAAGCACATGTATCTAACCTTTATCTAACTAATAAACCCCAAAAGGCCATCAATGTACCTGCTGTTGCTGGATGGATTTAATAGACTGAAAATGGTGGATTGTGCGTCATTAATACTTTTTTTTTCTTTTTAGTTATCAGCACACACCAAAATGGCATCAAAGTTACAAAAATGCAACTTACAACTTTCAGCTTGTATATCACAGTTGTATAAACTGATAAAGTTGGCTTTTTCTTCCAGGATGATTGAGATAAAGCGGTCCGTCAGTGATTTTAAGAGCTTGTGATTGGTTGATTAAAGCTACTTTACCAGAATTATGTTGTAGGTTTACAATTGAGCTGTGGGTGAAGGCTGCATGTTTGAAAATTTCAGTCATGTCCCGCTCCACTCCAGGTTCTAACCTCCTCCACTTAAGGACAGGAAGCTTTTAAAAAACTGTTCCTGTAATGCCTACAGTCATTAACAGATATTGGAAAAGAAACACCAGGTAAACGCATGAAGGAAGAATGAATGAGTGGAACCACTGTGTTCAGAAGCCAGTGGCCTTTTAAAATGAGAACATACAAACAGCTGATGGTTGTATTACGTTAATTTTAAGGAGTTGAATATGCTTTTTGTTTTCTGACCATTTCAGAACTTGGCAGCATCAGGTCTGTATTCTCTGCAATCTTCCTCAAAAACTTTGGTCTGTTTGGTGTACCTTCATTTCAACAAACCTAATCTGCCAAAACATGACTGTTTGTTCATGTTTCCCTCTTGTTTTATGTCTGGATAAGAGAATAAAACTGAAAATCATGCTAAACCTGTTCCTGTTTTCTGGCTGTAAACTTATAAAGATGTATATTTATAATTTTACATATTCAGACATGTAAAACTAATGTAGAACTATCTATATATATATATTTAAAACTATAAATGTTATGTTTATATATATATATATATATATATATATATATATATATATATATATATATATATATATATATATATATATATATATAGTTTTACACACTGCAGTTCTGAACATTGTTAAGGTGACCATTACTAACCACACAATCATGATAATTATTTTGATTGTTACAGTAGGTAGTTAAATAATGGCCATCATTTCAATACTAGTTCATTATCTTCTCCTTATAGTTTGAAGCAAAGCTTTGACAAGAGGTCTGATCATTTATATTTCTTATTTATGCAAACAGCACAATATGGGAACAATCTGCACAAAAATGACCTTAATGGTAGATTCAGCATCCAGGTCAATGTCTATTTTCAAGACAGACCCAGTTTTTCTCCTCAGACACCTGGATTTTGATCAGGTGCAGTGGGCCTATGTCTTCTAAAAGCTTCCTTTTGATAAATCGCTGCAGTAAACCCTTAAAATGACAAGAGAAGATGTTAATCAAACTACAATTGTCAACTGAAAGAATTTGAAATGGAGTTATTAGACAATGGTGGGAAAAAAGCGTTCTCTGGCCGAGAGAAGCACAAGAAAGTCAATTTCAGCAAAGTTGATGTCTGGCCTCAATGTTTAACTTTATTTGCTTTCTCAACACCTCAGGAAGCTTAATATGGAAGTTTTTACTTATTTTGAACTCTACCATGTTGGACATTAGGGTTGAAATGGAGTTATTAAACACTGGTCAAAAATTACGTTCTCGAGCCAACGAAAGCACAAAAAAATTCACTAAAGTGATGCCTCTGCTCAATGTTTACCTTTATTTGCAATCTGAACACCTCAGGAAGCAAACAATGGAGGGTTTTACTTGTTTTGAACTCTAAAATATTAAACCAGAGTGTTGAAATTGAGTTATTAGACACTGGTCAAAAACAGCTTTCTTTGGCCAAGAGAAGCAGAAAAAAGTCATTGTCAGCAAACTGATGCCTGGACTTAATGTTTAACTTTACATGTTGCCCCAGAGTGTTCAAATGGAGTTATTAAGGCAAAAACGAAAAAATAGGTTTCTCTGGCCGAGAGAAGCACAAAAAAGTCAATTTCAGCAAAGTGACTTCAAAGCTCAATGTAAAAACTTTATTTGCTATCTCAACACCTCAGGCAGGTTAATATGGAAGTTTTTATTTGTTTTGAACTCTAACATGTTGCCCCAGAGTGTTCAAATGGAGTTATTAAGGCAAAAACGAAAAAAAATAGGTTTCTCTGGCCGAGAGAAGCACAATATCTCTCGGCCAGAGAAACATATTTACAGGAAGCTTAATATGGAAGTTTTTGCCTGTTTTGAACTCTAACATGTTGCCCCAGAGTGTTAAAATGGAGATATAAGCCAAAGTGAAAAAATAGATTTAAAGTTGTTGCCCAACCGGAGCCAGCACATTAACAACTTTCTCCACTGACTTGCTCTCCGCATTATCGTCCGCCATGGTTGTTAAACCGTCCCAGACATTGGCGAACTTTGCAGCTGCATATGTCCCCCCAATAGATGTTTGAATTCTAACACAAACTGTACTGTCCTTCCCCTTAATTTTCTAGTTTTCATCAGCTTGACAGCAAGATAATAAGTGCTCCATTGAACAGACTAGTCTTATTTAGATTTATTTAAGAATGGGCTCTGACCATTGCCTTCTCTTTCACCATTGTAAAACTGAGATATGTAAAGCATGGTATTAGTTAACTAACATTGCAAACTTGCCTGTCCATGCTTACTGCAAGCTAAAACAAAATCATTCTCATATCTGACTTAAATTTACAAATTATCACACCCCATTTACACAAAACAAAGAGACAATGATTATTTTCGTTATTAACCAACAATGAAGAATAAATCTTGTCCGAAACAATGCTTGAAGGTTCATCTCAGCTTAATTTATGAACATTCCGTCATTACATTCCACCATCTTGGATCTGTCTGCTTCCTCTATTTTCTTTTTTCAGAGTAACTAAAATAATGTTACAAAACATCCGCCAGTTCTATGGCGGTTTACAAAAACTGTATCCAGTTTATCTTACAAAAGGCAGAACACAGACCATAGATCTCAAGTTTTAATATTTGTGCATTGAGAATGAGAATACTGTTAAATTTGATTTATCGGTTTCAGCATAATTAATAATATATAATTTAAATTTAGGATTTCATGTATCTGGTATGTTTACTTTTTTAAAGTTCAAAGAATAAAGCTTGTAGTTTGACTGTTGCGTTACCATAGCTACAATCTGATTCAATAAGTTTAATATTTGTGTTTGAGCTATTATGGGGTTTTTTTAGTGTACGGTACTTTGGCCAACAGTGTTGTTTAAAGTGCTTTAAAAATAAAGTTGTATTGCAATGTAAAATTAAAATACAAAGGTGACAGAATTGGGACTTAAGTGTCCACATTAAGACGTTTTTGTGATTTCACTGAGACTTACTAATTACATTTCAGATCTTCCAGTAAACACCTCCTGACTAAACAGAGCCATGAGTACATCAAAGACCAGAGGGAGTTTGCCATCACTCTCCACTTACATGGTCCAAAGGTGCACATCTATCTGAGAGAGACACTTAATCTCAACCTTCCACATCCA
Source organism: Anableps anableps (assembly GCA_014839685.1). Classification (NCBI taxonomy): domain Eukaryota; kingdom Metazoa; phylum Chordata; class Actinopteri; order Cyprinodontiformes; family Anablepidae; genus Anableps; species Anableps anableps. The sequence goes on from CM026083.1 coordinate 1,844,301, forward strand.
CATACACAAAGGTATTATTCGTGTTAGTTAAAATCTTTTCCATGTTTGGTACTATGTTATTCTGTTTTAACTAAAGAGTGAAAGGTGGACACATCCACATCTATCATTAATAGCATCTTCCAAAGACTCCTTCCAGTGATTAGTGAGAAGCCAAAAAAAAAAAAAAAAAAAAAAAAACCCCACACACAATCTTGACCAGGACATTCACATTAAATGCTTTTCTTTCTTACCAAGGTGGATGAGCTCTGTGGATTCCAAGCCTGGGCTTAACATGGTCATGCTGGACATGTGAAAGGGAAGACGAGAGGAAGACCCAGCTAAATATGGTTGTGTGTGTCTCATGTTGGATGCCATGGCCATTAAAAAACATGTCCAGTACAACCACCATACCCAGGAAATGAGCAGATTTGTGGATATGGGGAATGGTTTGAATGATACAGAAGTTGCCACTGAGGCTGTTGTTCTTACGGTGAAACACTACACCAAACACTAAACTCAGGACTTCTTTATGTGCTGGAGGAACTGCATAGGTGTGGCATAAGCGTGGTATGTGTCACATGGGATGGGCATGCCTTCAGTGTTCACATGTGCCAGTGTACTTAGGTGCCAGCTGAAGGGAAACCCTGTCGAGCCCTTAAAAACATTCTTTCCACATCCTGTGATTGGTGGGAGGGTCTTTGTGATGATGAATGCTTGCCATATGTTAAAGTTGGCACAAAATATGCTTCAGGCTTATAGCCCATTAACCAGCACCAGTGGCCAGATCAGCTGGAGCTACATCGTCTGTCTGAATGATCTCCAAACCAAAAATGGATTGCATGCTGCCAACAGAGTAACAGACAAGCATGTGAATTTTGATTAACAGAAAATGAAGGTGTCCCTGGCTGCCCAGACTCTGAGTCGCTCTGTCACAGTGGCTCTGCATTCACTGAGGGACCTTGGCTATTCACAGTTTCAACACTGTGAAACAATAGCTAAATTAATTCCGGTGATAATAATATAATACTACTACAAGGCCACTAAAATGTGTAACACAACTTTTGGTATTTTTATATTGTAGTAATTATAGTGACTCAAAGTACCATGTTATTGTTTGTAGTGATGATTACTGTGCTTTCTGTTAATTGCTTTTAGATAACTAGCTAAGCTAAGATCCTTCAAGGTTTGCAGCAAGATGTTACAGATTTTCTGTAAGTCTGGAGAGCGTCATCTCCTTTGCCATCATCTGATGGAGCAGTAGCATGAGTACAAGGCTCAATAACCTTATAAAGAAGGCTGGTTCTCTTCTGGGGACAATAGTGGAACCTCTGGAGATGATGGTACAAACAAGGATTTTACATAAAATCAAGAAAATTATGGACAACCCTGACCATCCTCTTCATTAGACAGTCATTGGAAAACAGAGTCTCTTCAGTCAGAGGCTTCTTCAGACTGGTTGTAAAACAAACCGCTACAGGAGATCTTTCCTGCCCACAGCCATCACCATCTATAATAACTCCTTAATGAAACAAGTTACATCAACATTTAATTTCCCTTTGGGATAAATACAGTATTTTTGAATTTGAATTGAACTGAATTACGGCCTTACAAAATTTTCACAAACTATGAATATATTGCCTAATCCTGTTCTGTTCACTTGTTCTGTATACTGTATCAGAAGTTCACATGATGTTCTCTGGTTCCAATGTTTTTGCAGTCTTCTGTTTTGTTTCTGTTGAAAACATGCTATAATGTTTCAAGCTCTTCCATTTCATTTATGTTTATCGTTCCTAAGTTCTTGCTTGAAGTATTCTGGGTTGCCATGATTTTACTGATAACACAGCTCTCTGTGAAGGTACCTATCTGTAATCATCAACATTGATGCAGATGATGCAGATGATTCCAGAACTGCTTCGGTGTCAGCGGTATGTCTGCACCTACCGCTTCAGCCAGGATCATTTGAAACTCAGTCAGAGCATCAGGTACAGATTTCAGTTTTTGGGGTTTTTTGCTATATGGTTTGTCTCTGTGTATGCATAATATCAGAGTAATTGCATATGTACATGTTTGTGTGTTTTTAGGGAGCTAGAATAACAACCCCTCAGCCAGCCAATTCCAGGCCATCTTTCGCCATCTGATGGTGCGTTGCGGAGTGTTTCCAAGTTCATCAGGAAATGTGGCAGCATAGGATAAGACCGTGTCCCTGTCTGCTTTTGGGATGTCCTCTTCTCCAGGAGCAGAACAAACTGAAACGCTTCCATCCCCCTTTGCCAACATCACTGCTTTAGTGAGTGACCATACCTATCTACCAACCTGCTTTGGTGCTCTGGTAGACAATGCATTTTTTCTACATCTCTGGGTTAGCTGTTTGCCAAATACTTAAAAAGCTTTCCTACGATGTGTGTCAAGGTAGTTTGGTTACTATTGCTGCACTTGCATCATTTGATCAGAGCTACCACTTGCTCACACTAAAACACAAAGGAGAACTGATGATTCCTTTCGAGGGCACAGTTAAGGTGGTCAGATCAGCTGAGCATTTTATTCGCCAGACAACATCAGGGCAAGCTATCAAAGTAGCCTTGATCTGTCAGTTGGTTCATGCTGAGACTGGGTCTGAGGATGTGTTTTTCCTGGGGGGAATAAGTTTTTCCTGTGTTCAATAAACACAGTTTGGAATTGACAACCACCATTTTGTGTGAATGTCACAAGTTATGTCTGTCTTCCACAAACTGAGGCTGCACCACATTGCCAAACTCTACACTCTTAACTTGCAGAGTGACAACACATGGAAAAACACAGGACGTTCATAAATGCCCCCTGTATAGACGTGTGTCTTGTAGAAAGGCGCTTTATGAAGTTCGGTCCAGTTTACTTGTATTACCTTACTGGCTGATCTGCCACATCCAATATGGTGAACACTGTGACGTGTCACAGCAATGGGCCAACCAACTCAGCGAAGGTGTTCATGTCTATGAGAAAAACAACAACCATGGCGGACGATAATGCGGAGAGCAGTCAGTGGAGAGAGTTGTTAATGTGCTGGCTCCGGTTGGACAACAACTTTAAAATTATGAGATATGCTCCACCATTACCACCCAAGTTTACTTCTGCAAACACTGAGCACGCTTGATATGTGTGATGTTATTGCGTCCTCTACGGCGCATGCACTTACAGGTTGTTTGCAGTTCACACAGATCACGTACAAGTCGCATATATTTGGAAATGTGAACAACAACGCAAAGAAATCGGATTTCACAAAAAAATTGGAAATGAGCATTAAGACCTGCAGTGTGAATGTAGCCTTAGTTTGAAAAAGAGAGTTCTGTGGAACCCTAAGCTTGTTTGCTGCCTCCTTGTGGCCAAAGGTTTAATGTGCATAAAAGTCAATAAAAGAAAAACAATCAATCATAAAAAGACACATTTCAGTGGTGTCCACTTAGGCAGGATATAGGATGAAAATAAGTTCTATGTTTCTACTATGAAATGATGGTGTGAGAATGTGTCAGTAAGGGTTTTATTCCATTCAGTGTCAACACCATGCAGTTGACACACTGCCATTGACACTGGGCAGTTTGATCCATTAGACCAGGCTCCAAATAAGCTCATTAAGCTTTTATGTATCTGTTGTGTTGCTGGTTCACAATATTTTCTTTTACTTATGTAACATTTCAAAATTGTTATATCAAACTAACTAGGGGATGATTTTCATTTTATTTCATGTTGTTTCTTATATGTTTTACTCTTCCAGAAAGTGTCTGAACATCTTCAGATTTGACTGAATGTTACTTTTTGTATTTTGAAAACACTGAAGTTTTAATCATCAGCTTTCCACTTCAAATCCTTTGAAAGCAAATCAGGAACCTGGGGGTTCTTTTTGACTCTGAGCTTACTGTTGTCCCATATCTCAAATCAAATATTGAAACAGGGTTTTATAATTTAATAAACATAGCCACAGGCCACCCTCACTGACTCTAATGCATTCTTTTATTTCTAGTCGTTTAGATTATTCCAATTATAATTCAGTACAGCACTTTGAGATGCTTTCAGCATAAAGGCTGCCTCATAAATAAAACTGATAAGACTGAATACAAAATAAACTCGATAAATTAAATGCATGTTCCAATCATCTCAAACATTTCACTGAAACTTCATAAATAATGCTTGGTGTTACTCCAGATATAATAGACAAAAAAATTACATTATGACAAAAAAAATGGTGTTGCTGTTCACAAGAGGGGACGGAGCAGACTTTAGTTCTGGAGGAAGCTTTGGTTATTTAAGGCTTGCAGCAAGATGCTGCACATATAAGTCTGTTGTGGTCCTCTGCCATCATCTGTTTGAGTAGCAGCATCAGAGCCAGGGACTTAAAAAGGACCAACAACCAGATAATGAGAAGCCTGGTTCTGTTCTGGGGACAACTGTGGAACCTCTGTAGGTGATGGTGTGAAGAAGGATTTTGTATAAAATCAAGAAAATTACAGACAACCCTGAGCATCTTCTTCATAACATTGTGATAGAACAACAGTGTCTTCAGTCAGAGGCTTCAACAGATTTGCTGTAATACAGACCGCTACAGGAGATCCTTCCTGCCCACAGCCATCACTCACCAACTCTTTGGGGAAAAAAATATGCATGCGTTAAATATTTAATTTCCCTCTGTAATAAAGTATTTTTGAATTGAATAGTTCTTCATTCAGTAAAGAAACTTGATGTGGGAAGAGTAGCTAAAAATTATACTTAAATAAGTTTACTTCAAAATAATATTGATAAATAAATAACAATAATAAATAACAATTATGCTGCAGTAAAACATAGGACATAGACATAGACCTACGTTTAAAATAGTTAATAAGTAATGAATGTAAATAGTTACTACCCACTTCGGATTGTAAATAGTGTTTGGTTTTTTTTGTTTGTCATTATTATTTGTTTACTTATTTATAAATGATGTCCGGGAGAGAGAAAAAAAATGTATTAAAAAGCCGTATCTGAATCAGTTGAATCGATTGGTAATCTGGTTTCTGTTTTTCCAACAGCAACTGAACATCTCTGCGTGTCTCTGATGACCCGGATGGATATGTGTTCAACTTTATTTCCCATAATTCCTTTCTCCGCCTTCCTCGTTCGCTGCAGCAGCAATGTCCAAGAGAGGTATGATAGTCAGCCTGTAAAATCCGCCTCCATCCGCTGTTTTTATCCTAGCGCAGAGATTGTGATGTTACTTAAGTGTGAATAAGTGGTATCTATGATGTATTCCTGCTGCTCATTGTGAATTTATCAAGGTAGTTTACGATTAAAGTGTTGTAGCATCTCGCCTTTCTGGCGGACGGGCGCCATATTTGTCTGTGAGGGCCATGTAGCATGGCTGCTAAATACAGTTTTAAAGCTTTTAAGTTTTAAAACTTTGCACGTTTTTTGAGAGATCAACTCAGAACACCGTAAACCATTGCTTGCTTCATTTCCACCTGAACTGGACTTTAAATAAAGCTGCAGTGATTGACAATGTGTTTACTTAACGTAGCTTAAGCTAGCCGACAGCTAGTAATGTGGATGGTGTTGGAAAACTACTGCAGTTCATTTTAAACGTTTTCCAGCAGCCATTTAACAGATATACGGTTCAGTGTGGTGGTCACATAAGTGGTTCTGCGTTACGCAGAATTTAATGGATGATTGTATTAGAACTGACTAATAGACAGGCTTGCAACTTAACATGTCCAGTACAATGATGGTTAACACTAAAGCAAGTTTCTCAGCTGCTTTTTATGTCGCTGATCTGCAAACATGATCACAATCCTCCTTGTTACTGAAATTGTTTTTGAGAGCAAATTAACTTCAGTACACGTTCCTGCAGTAGATCATGCTGTTTTCTTCATTTCAGGACGTGGTGGTTCATCTGGTGCAAAGTTCCGTATCTCACTGGGTCTCCCAGTGGGAGCGGTCATCAACTGTGCTGACAACACAGGTATGTGGCAAAAAGCTCACAGAATGACACAGGACTCAAACATAAGTGTGGTGATCAAAGATATATACAGCATATGGGCAGTTATTGCTTTCATGAAGTGACTGAATTGGACATCCTGCACGAACCATAACCTGTTACTGATGTTATGATTAGGATTCTGCTCTTCAGACTGTTTTGTTGGTTTCAAATGGTCACCACTAAATTTTGAGTTCTGTAGTTGCATTACTGTATATTGCATATGTTTAATTTTTAGCCCTGTTTATGTAAGGCTCTGAATGGTAATGTTGCATTTAAAGCCACAAAATCTGGTGTAGGTTTAAAAAAAAAAAAAAAAAAGTTTAATTAGTACTTTTGTTATCGCAATAAATATTGGTAAAATTAAATTATTCACCTGAGTAAAAAATGTCCCAATCAGGATGACTTGTCTGGAGTGCAGATGAGTCTGCATGATGGGGCTTCAAAGTTAAAGAACACATTTCATCAAGTCAGAAGGTCTAAAAAAGTAAAAGTACTAAATTTAGCAGTCTAAATCTAAAATTCAAAAAAAATTTATAAATGTCTAGCTTTTTTTCCATGCTAGGTCTTGAATTACATATTTGGGTCGTTTATGTATCAGTTCTCTCATGGCGTGCCCAGCCACCGTGTCTTTCTCTAAAAACATTGATCAAGTTCTGGCTTTCATCTCAAAGTTTTTAACTCTCTTCAACTTGAAGAGATCAAGAGAGCATGCATGGTCTGAACTACAGTGTGTACTGATAAAGTCTGTTTCTTTTGTAAACCAAGTACATCAGGCAAAGCTGTACTTGGAGTTTCATTGTTGCAAATTCCATATGAATTAAAGTAGTAATAGGTTTTGTTGTTGCGAAACTTCAGTGGAGTCTTCCTTCCAAAAGCACTTGCTCTGTCTGCCCAGTGGCTGGGTGAGTTGTCGTAGAAGGATAAAGCAAAATCATCACTGTGGGTGAGACGGCAGCATTTGCTGTGGCTGACTGATCTCAATCAGGGATGAGACAAGCTGCTGAGTTTGTAATTGCTTCCTTTTCCTCACATAATGTTCCTTGTTTTCACTGATGGGCCCCATCTGTCCCACAGGTGCCAAGAACTTGTACATAATCTCTGTAAAGGGCATCAAGGGGCGTCTGAACCGTCTGCCCGCTGCAGGAGTGGGTGACATGGTCATGGCTACAGTCAAAAAAGGCAAGCCAGAGCTCAGGAAGAAGGGTGAGTGCTGAACCAGCGTCTCTGCAGTTCCATTGGTCTAAAATGTATTTTGTAGCCTTTGGTACAGGGGCTGGGGGTGGGGGGGTCATACTCATTTTCATTTCAGGCCACATCAAGATCATGAATGTCCTCAAAGGGCCGGTTGTCACAGAATGTATTAATAAAACTACCTATTAAACTTAAAATATTACAGCTTTCTCTGTATTCAGTGAGTAAAATTAAAATTAAATAATGTTGAACATCTTTTCACATTGATGGAATTTGGCACCGTACAAATAAAAGCTGACTGATAAAATAATATTTAAGCACTGAACTGTTACCTTGAAATTCTGTTTATGTGGCCCTCGAGAGTCTTGAGGGCCACATAAGCAGGTAATGCCTTGAGTTTGACATGCTTTAGCACATCGACTGCAATTAATGGATTTGTATAGTGAAATTAATTTTGTTACGTTTTGTATATGTGCTCATTTTAAGCAAGTTATTTTTCAATTTAACTGGTCAGAAGTGATCATCTCACTAATAGCCTTATAGGGAGAACTCAGTGGTAGAACCCGACCTGATATTAATAGAATCTGCTGATGGGCTGGAATATCAGATAAAACTCCTATAATTTAACCCGAGGTGTCGTTTTCAAGAGCGACCTGTTTTGAAGATTAGAGCCCAGAGTAGCAGAGCTGTCTAGGGTTGAGCCCAGTGGGACGGTCTCAACTCTGCCTTTCTTCACTCACTATTAAAGATCAGCAATGTGCTGTGATGTTATGGCGTAAAAACGTTAATCCTTGACCCACCACAGAGTTTTGAGGTAACAGCTGGTCTGACGGAGCCCCAGGACAATGGCATTTTCTCACAGCTCTGAACAGTGTCTGAAGTTCACTTGAGTTCTGTTTCATTCACCTTTAAACCAACCGTCATGTTACATATATACTTATTTACTCTGAACAGTTGATCCACATTAGTGCGTGTAATTCAGATTGGAACATGTTAAGATAGGGCTGGTCAATAAATGAATTGTATTGATTATAATTTTGTTTTTGAAAATTTAATCTTTAGAAAATCTTTTTTTTTTTTTTTTTTTTTTTTTAACCAATTCACTCCTGGGGTTTCCATAGTCCAGAGTGATGTTAGTATGCCCAAGGCAACCCATCTTGTTTGACAAGTGAGTTTTACAGCTTCTATTTACAATATTTTGTCATTTGTAATTTTTTTTTTTTTTTTTTTTTTAAGAAAGCAAGAAAAAAAATGAAAATCTGATTGATATGAAAGATGAGATTTTATTCTTCAGCAATGTTGCCCAGCCCTACATTAAGCATAACCTGAAGGAAAAACAAATCAAGTGTTCATTGATTTGAATAAACCATTTATTTAATGGTTTAAATAAAGTTAAACCATTAACTTTATTTAATAGTTTTGATTTTTACTTCATTTTTAAAATGACAGTTTCATGGAGCTAAATGTTTTCTTGTCTTCAGTGCATCCTGCGGTGGTGATACGCCAACGGAAGTCATATCGACGAAAAGATGGCGTGTTCCTGTACTTTGAAGACAACGCTGGTGTTATAGTAAACAACAAGGGAGAAATGAAAGGTAGGCTTCTTAAATCCGTGTTGTATCTGCAGCACCAAACTGCGCTGTCTGGGGTTTCATGTTCTTCAGACTCATGGTTGGGACTTGTAAAAATCTTAGTTCCGAGTTCAGTCCCAGGACGCCAACACCAATAGTTGTGGTTGGTTTAGGTGCTGTTGTTGAACTCAGTGTTCCCTTCCAAAAGCACTTGCTTTGTCAGCTCAGTGGCTGGGTGAGTTGTCCTGGAAGGGAACACTGAGTTCATCTCTGTGAGTGAAACAGCGGAGACTCAGTGTAACTGACTGGTCTCAGACAGGGTTGAGACAGATTAGTCAGCCAGACTGAGCTGGACAGAGTATTGACATCAGCATTCATATCTCACCATACATCCTGGCTTTTTTTTTTTTTTTTTTCTTATCAGTTGTAATGTGATACCTTTGAATTGTGGCTTCATTTCAATGTGGCTGTTTCGTAACCGGATTGATGCTAGGACAATAGCGACAGTCAGTCCTTATTTTGTTTTTTACTCCATGTGTAGGTTCAGCCATCACAGGACCAGTGGCCAAAGAGTGCGCTGACCTGTGGCCCAGGATCGCCTCCAATGCTGGCAGCATCGCTTGAAGAGAACCTGTTTGTTTTCAATAAAAACTGTTAATCAAGCTGCTTGTCCTGGTTAATTTAACATTCATAGAGGTGTGAATGAAGGATGTTGGTCTTACAGCATTTAAAAGGTTGATCTACAGCTAACTATGAGCTCTCTCTCTCTCTCAAAACAAAGGAGATGATTGTAGATTTCAGGAGAAACAGGGTCAGATCAAACCCTGTTTCCATCATGGGAGAAGAAGTGGAGGTGGTTGAGGAATATAAATGCCTCGGTTTTCATTTAGACAACAGACTGGACTGGAGACTCAACAGTGAAGCCGTCTATAAGAAAGGACAGAGCAGGCTGTATTTCTTGAGGAAGCTGAGATCCTTCAAGGTTTGTAGCAAGATGTTGCAGATAAAGAAAGCTGGTTCTGTTCTGGGGACGACTGGAACCTCTAGAGATGATTATACAAAGAAGGATTTTGCATAAAATTAAGAAAATTATGGACAACCATGACCATCCTCTTTATTTGACTCATTGGAAAACAGTATTCAATCAGAGGCTTCCTCAGACTGGTTGTAAAACAGACTGCTACAGGAGATCTTTCCTGCCCACAGCCATCACAGTCTATAATAACTCCTTAATTAATATCAACATTTAATTTCCCTTTGGGATAAATAAAGTATTTTTGAATTTGAATAAACTTTACTGTAAAAGGAGCAGATAAAGTTTGCAATCATTTTTGGATTAGAGGATACTTAGTGGTTGCCCTTCTATGTTTAACTCTTGAAGTGTATTAGAGCTTTTCCAATTGGAAAAAAATAAGAGCTACTCTTATCTTCCAACCATTTAAATCTTGATCTTACAAAGGCTCTGTGCCCTATTTTTTGTAAATTTCATCCAATTTATTTTGTAAAGTGGCTAAATTTGTTTTTATCTTTTGACAAGTCAAACGGACTCTTTTTGGAGAGCATCATAATTTCACAAATGATTTTATTTTCTTCAACTTTCTTAGACTATTTTAAATCAGAACCATGTTGTCTTAGAAAGCTTTGCAATCTCAAATTTAAATAGTTTCCAGGTGGTACAATATTTGTTTTCAGTGTTAGCTTTGTCAAAAAAAGAAGAAATTGTTTGGGAGATCTTTTGTTGTACTGAATCTAATTTAAGTAATGAATTGTTTAGGATCCAGTAGGCTTTTCTATTCCGTAAATGGCTATCAAACAGATTTATTAAAAATGTATATACTATGATCTGTCAGCAGAGTAGGAAGAATATTGACAATGATGCCATTGGTTTTTTGGCAATCAAATACTCATCAAAAGTCAATACGAGACTGTTTAGACCCATCATTCTTACTCCAGGTGAAAGCAGAGTCCAGAGGAAATTTTTCTTTCCATAGATCCTTTAAATTATAGCTCTGCATGAATAATTTAAGGAGAGTGTTTGAATCTTGAGGTGGCCATTTGTCCAGTTGGTTATCTAATATATTAAAATCCCCTCCTATATGATAACTGCACTGAGGAATTTATTTAGACCATTAGATCATTTTCTATCAAAGAAAGAATTTGTGAGTTTTTACGTTTTGAGTTATAAGCATAAATATTAATGGTAATGAAGATTTTATTGCAATATGATGTCATGGAAAAAAAAAAGTGTCCCTGAAGATCACACTTATTCAAAAGGATGTCACCTTCAAATTTGTTAAGAGAAAGAGTGCCAGCTTAATACTGGCTACCATGTGATGGATATATATTATCAACCCATTGGCTTTTCAAAAAAAAAAAAAAAAAAAAAAAAAAAAAAAATCTGTATTTTGGTTGGAAAAAAGAAATAAAGCATTTTCTGGCATTTTTAACCCCTGGCATTCAACAAACCTATAGATAAAGAGTTTTTTGAAAAAAGGATGAAAGTTGTGTGTGTGCTGTGTTGTTTTCAAACTATGCACCTATTTACAAACAAAGTGGAAAAAATTGTTATTTCAATTAACGCTACTCATTGAGAACACATATTAAGAACATTTTAATGAACTGAAGTGCATGGATGAAATGAACTGCAGCATACTTAGATTTAACTTTGAGAATATATATAGAATGTGGGTTTAAAGCCTCAGATCCCAGTGTATATTCTTGTGGCACTAGAAATTCTTGTTTGATCTTCTTGTTAAGTTGAGGAGCTGCCTAATTAGTCTATAAGAAGATGGGAGCTGTACAGACTGCATGGGTCCCTCCTGGCCACATCAGTCCGCAGGGTGGCCAACTTCTGTTGTAACACCAGTTGTCTTTATCTTGGCTGAGACCTGATCACAGTACCTCGAAACAGGTAACAGAGCAAAAGTTTAAGATTAACTTAATTTTAATCTCTATTTTAAAGCAGTCAGTGATACATAACAATCAATCAGTATGTTCAATTACAAACAGAGAGTCACCAAATCGTTCACAGCACTGGGCTTGTATAGTACAGCTTATGGATGGACCGAAAGAAGCAAAGAGAAACTGCAGCATGTCTGTATATATCTAACTAAGCTACACCCACTTTAAGGGTGTTCCCCTGTGTGTATTAGTGTGACTATCTAGTGTGTCTAGTTAAAATTAGTCTGAACTGGTTTACAACGGTTATAAGTGTGTAAGCTGCAACAATGCGCATATATACAGGCAACTACAATAGCCCTATCCATGGCTGCACAAAACAGCACTTCCCCAGAGGACATCCTGTGTCCATCACCCAAAAGTAAAACATGTGAGCTATAGGCTTCTGCAGGATGTAACCCTTCACACTTCTTTACCGATCACGCAGGCTCGGGCACCAATGTAAGTAGGCGGTCTTCACCTCTTCTCTCGCCGCTCTGGCCTTCCCATCCTCTGGATGCAGGTCCTCTGAAGCGAAGATGGCGCTCCTTCAAGGTGTTATTTTCTCGCGGCTTCTCTTTATGTTCGGGAGGAGAGCTAGGTCTGTTGTCATTCTCTTTTATTTTCCCTAAGCTGTGAATAGTATTAATCACATCAGGCATCTTTTGTTTTCCTTCTGGAAAAATAGCTTAGCAGATCCTGACGGTTTCTTCCTTGACGGCTTTTTTTTAGAACAGTCTCTGGTACTCCATGAAGTTTCAGATCCCAAAGTCTGCAGTACCCTCCGAATCAACGAACCTTTTCTCAAACTCGAGGAGTGTAGCTCCATCTTTTTTTTTTTTTTTTTTTGGTCTTGTTTTCAAATTGTGTCGACCCTTTTCTTCACGTCTTTAATTTCCTCAAAAGCAAAGTCGATAGATTTTTAGTGAGTTGTGGCTGACCAGCTTTTCTGCTGTGTCAAAGCGGGTGTTGGTCAGTTTGGGCAGAGTTTTAATGATGTCGGGATTATTGCCGATCCTTACCTTTTACAACGAGGGCCTTTTGTGGGCTGATTCCTTACAATGAGTCCCTTCTAGCGAAATAGGCAGTGGGGAGAAGTCTTCATTCGGGAATATCAGGTCTGTAGCATTAGCCATCTTGGAATAGTCTTTCCCGCCCGCGGTAGTCAGGTTGTTGCTGGCGGGTTTTTGCTCTCTTTTAAGAATCTTTCCCTGTCTCGAAAAAACATTTCTGCCCTCATAAAGGGTTGGCTCTCTGTACAAAAGAATATTAATACTTGTGTAGCGTGTAGTTGAGGGTTTTCCAGTGAATTTCGCAAGTTTGGCGCAACTAGTTGAAAAGGGGTGTCTGCTCAAACCGCCGACTTGTTCCAGCTGACGAAATCAGGTTCTGCTTTGGACAAAGCGATGCCCGAGTTGTAGTGAAGACCAACCAAACAGCAGGGGCCCCTTCAGAAATTTTTCAAAGAGGTGACCAGATGAGGTCCACTGAGCATCAAGAGCCATAACAGAACTGAAGAGATTTATTATACTGTAGGGAGATGGGCATTGAAAAGTAGCTGGTCATAAAGGACAAATAATAGATGGATAAATGAACAAATCCATATTCATGAAAAATTATGCATTTAAGACTTGATCTGAGGCAGGACCAGAACAGGAAATATCTGTATGGGACAGGTACAGCTCTCTATAGACCACTCGTTTTTTTAATGCTGGTTAGAATTAAAACTGGAAATAAATATATCCACATTGTTTACATATGCCTCTAATACACAGGATATGATACACCAGTCATAAGTTAAAATCACATACATTATCAGTAGGTTTTCAATTTTCAGTTTCGTTTGCTGCAGTACATCTATAAATGTGGCTCATCACACTGGTTGACCTGCACAGTAAGTTTACATCACATCAATTTATCTTAACCAGATAAAGCTCCAGACAGAAAGGTCAGATAGTCTTAGAGAGAACCTCAGAACAGCTCTGGTACCTGTGTGATCAGGATGTTAGTGGCATCTTTAATCTGCTTGCCATCTTAGCAGGAATTTCTCCGATTTGTGTTTGTAAAATCCAACTGGTTTTCTTTTAGCAAACAGCAGATGTGGGCTACATCTAGGATGTCTTTTCATTGTCTTCAAAGTTAGCTACTTTACCAGCTATTTTTTACTATTTCCTCAATACATTGTGCCATATAGTGTTGTTGGTAACTATAATATTATCTAATTTTATCATTAGAGTACATTTCACTGTTTATCAGTGAATCTAACTAGTGTTGAGCTTAAATTCTTAAAAAAGTTATTGTTTGGGGTCCCATTAACTGAAAACTGGGAGCTGTTTATAACTGAATACCAGCTCTGCTTCAGTCAGTCCATTTCAGGGTATCAGATCTAGTCTAGGCCCCCCTGCGTCTTCATCCTTGGGGGGGTCAGTGCGTGTGCGGAGTGTTGGGCTGGGCTGGGGACGATGTTCGCAGGTGGCCTGGGGGTGGGTGTTCCACGTACCGTCCCTGTAGGTGCAGTAACACACCGTCTGCTCGTCAATGTTCACTCGTTCCCCTGCTGGGATCACCCTGTTTCCAGCAAAGCAGTTGGGACCTGAAAGAGCAGGGGACAGTACAGGCCTTCAAGAGTTCCAGTCTGTTCCCAGAGGTTCTGGTTACAGGTGCAATCATAGTATCACTGGAAATGGAATTCAAAAAGTAAAACTCTTGCACAAAAAGTGATCTGATACAAGCATTCATTCTGTTCATTTTGATCATTGTTACACTTAAATGTTTCAGTTAATCAAAGTTAATTTTGGATAAAGAAAACCTGACTAAATACAAAGAGATATTTTTTTTAAATCATGATTTTTATTTAAGGGTTATCCAAACCAAATGGGATCTATGTTAAAAAGTAAAAGTAAGTTTGTGAGAACTAGGAATGAGTCTTCCCCCACTGTGGAGGAACTTTGGTCCACTCTTCTTCAGCATTGTTTTTATTCAGTCAGATTCAGACAAGGGTTTTTGAGCATGAACTTCATGTTTAAGGTCCTGCCACAGTTTCATAGTATAATTTAATTCCATACTTTGTCTAGGAAACTTCAAAGTTATCACTTATTAATTATTGTGATGTAGCATAGCCCAAGTGTGAATGAGTTTATGGTCTCAAGCGTTCCTCTTGCAGATTTTCAGCAAGAGAGCAGAATTTATCGTTCTATCAGTTCAAGTCAACCAGGTCCTGAAACAGTGAAGCAGCCAGAGACCATCACACTTCCATCACCATGTTTAACTATACAATGTATGATGGTTACATCAGCCCTCCAGACCACTCAGGTCTTCTGGTTCAAGACTACCCTGCGTCCCCAGAATCAGAACCAAACATAGAGAAGCAGCATTTGGTTTTTATGCTCCTCTAATCTGGAACAAACATCCAGAAAACTGCAAAACTGCTGAAACACTGAATTCCTTTAAATTAAGGCTAAAAACCCACTGGTTTAGAGATGCCTTTGAATATTAACTGGGTGAATTTTAGTCTTTATTTCAATATTTAATTATAATGATTGTGAAGATAACATTTGAGAAAATATAATGTTGCTTGTTTTTTTTTTTTTTGTTTGTTTTGTTTGTTTTCATCATGTAAAGCACCTTGAATTGCCTTGTTGCTGAAATGTGCTGTAGAAATAAACTTCCCTGGTCTTAATCTTCTGTTTCTGAAATGCTGTGTTGCTTTTATGCTAGTTCCTTCCTCACACCTTCCAAAAAGTTCCACTTTTGTCTCATCAGTTCACAGAATATTTCCCTAAAGGTCTCTGGGATCATCAGTATGTTCTTAGGTAAATGTGGATCTTTATTGTTCTGTAGGGTCTGTTGCGGTTTTGGTCATGGAGGCCATTTTTGCCCAGTGTCTCTTTCTTATTTTTAAATCATGAACTCTGACCTTCAGGCAGTGATGCCTGCAGGTCTTTAGATGTTTTGGGTGTCTTTGTGGCCTCATGGATGACTTGTTGATGCACCCTTGGAGTAATTTGGTAGGTCATCCATTCCTGGAAGGTCACCACTGTTCCACATTTTCTCCATTTATGGATCATGGTTCTCAGTGGTTCACTGGAGTCCCAATCTTTACAAATGGTTTTGTAACCCTTTCCAGACTGATAGATGTCAGTGAGTTTGGATTTCATCTGTTCTTGAAGTGCTTTAGAGCAGTGCTTTTGAGATCTCTTAGTCTCGCAGTAATCACGCCTGGATATGTCTGATGAAACTGACCTCAGCTGTCCAAAAAGCGTGGTTAACCACAGTTAAAATCATGATTTATTAAGAGGGCAGCTACATCTTTATGTAGGGTCAGGTTGATTTTTTTTTTCCTTAAATAAGTGAAATTATAACTTAAAAACTGCTTTTTGTATTTACTTTGGATATCTTTGATATTAAAAATTTGTTATGATGAACTGAAACAATTCAGTGTGACAAAAAACCCAAAACAGACGAAATCTGTAAAGGGGAGAACACTTTGAAACAACAGACACAACATTTTTATCATTTGCATCGCTCAGTCACATGTGGTTCCTTTATTTAACAGCTCCCTCTGACTGCTGCCTCCAGCTCAGTTTGTCTGAAGCCAGATCCCACTGCGTGCACCAAGACGCAGCTGACGTGAGGAAAATTGGAGCAATGACAAAATCAAAAAACCAATGACGCAATAAACCAAACCATCTGTTCCACTGCCTGTCCAGCCGTAACTGGATGGTACAAACGTACCCTTATTGCCAAAACAGCATGACCCAGGAAACAACACTCATAGCATGCTCAGGTTCCAGTTGAGAGGTCAGATTTTTGTTTTGCTTATTGTATTTTTTTTTCTTTTTTTTTTTTAAAGAAATGCAACAGTGCAAAATGATTAGATTTGTGCAGCTCTTGCTGTCTGCCACACACTAATTCCACTAATATTTAAGAGGGTCTTAAAGGCTGAAGAGTCTGTATGACATAACAGGGATGTAAGCTGCAGGAAGAGTGAGGTGACGTAAGCAGTGCTACAGGGTGAACACAGAGTTTGTATTTCTGTCCACATTAGGACTTTGTATTGACTTACATTAGTTTTAGTTACTGCATTTATGCTTAACCCAGACATTTACCCTAACCCTAACCATTACCAGTCTATTCCTAACCCTAACCTTAACCAAAACTTACCTCGAACCCTGAGGTTAGAGGTAGTGTGTGAATGTCAAGGGGGTCCACCATATTAGGACCAGGCTTTGGTCCCCATAAGACAATAAGAATAACAATAACAATAAGACCACTTGTGAAGGAGTTGGCCTGGTGACTAACATACACTAAAGCAAACATAACATCACAACATCTGCTGCATTAAGGATACAACGAACTGGACACTGATTTTACAGGATTTCAGTCAGTCATCTAGGAATCCTTGTATGGACACAGGGCATTAGTAAATTACTCACATCTTATTAAAATACATCTATCTCTTGATGTAGCAATAGCTGTAACAGCTGCATACCTCCAAACTCTATGTGGAACTTGAGGTTGGTTTAATCACTGCATTACTGTTTGACAGGTTTTTTTTCATTCTAGGTTGGATGTAGTTACTTTTTTACTTTTGGCCACTTGCTATGAAATTATAGAGACTGTTCTAGAGCCTCCACATAAAAGCAATCTTCTTACAATAAAGAACATTACGGACAACACTGGGCATCCTCTTCATCAGACTGAATTCAACAGCCTCTTCAGTCAGAGGCTTCAACAGGATGGCTGCTCATTACACTTCTCATTAACGACAAACTTATAGCAGGGTATCTTTGATTTGACTTGTGTCTTTACATGTAAACTTTGTAAGAGAAGATTTGAAATTTCTCTAAATAACTAGTTTGCTGGATCAACACATAAACAGGTAGAATCATTGGAAAAAGAAATATCATCTTCCGATCTAAACTGACCAGTTGGATAAAATCTGAAGTGTTGGCAGTTTGCTCATAGAGAGAATTTACCGAAAATATTTGAGGCAATTCACCAGAAAATCAGACACCCCAGGGTGAGTTGCTCTAACTCAGGCCTCACTTAGAAATATCAAATGTTAAAATTCATTGCAGAAGAATTAAACAAATAGAGAACAAGTATGGCTTGTTAGGAACAGTTGCCAGGTTCTTTTCTCTAAAACAAATAATTCAGCATGATTTTGGTTTGCAAAGTTGCATCAAAATGTCTTTTTGACTGATAAGATCATAGTAAAGGCGGCTGTTACCATGGGCAGTTCTACACAGGGGCCAACACGGGCCACTGCAGTACTGGTCCTGGACCCTGTAACGGCTCCTAGTCTATGTATGTATGACGGAGTATTAGTGTCAGGCTAAGCTATTTTTTAGATACAAGAATAAAGTCATAATATTACCAAAACAAAGTCAGATTATGAGAATAGTTATAGTGTTGGCAGAATAAAGTCACAATATTGCCAGAAGAAAGTGTAAATTATGAGAAAAAAGTTGTTTTAAAGAGAAAAGAAGCTTCCACAGAATTACCAAGATTTGACGTGAGCAGCTCAACAAGTCCTTCAACAAGGTCCTTTCTTTGAAATGGATTCAGTCGTTTCATTTCAAAATCCTGCTGCTGATAATAATTTGATGCTGATGTGTTAAAAGATTATTTCTTTGTTTATACCAACTTTAACTTCAGAAGATGCTCATCCTCATTTTAACGCAGTTTGGTGTAGAGTTCTCATAAAATTACGACTTTATTCTTGTATTGAAGACAAACAACAACAAACTTAGTCTGACCCTAATAACCCATCAGCAAGTAACTGTAGCTCGCAGAAAAAGGCCAGGAAATAGATGAAGTCTATTTATTGTGAATGCAAAATGTTATCCATTTATGCAAGCGGAAATATGATCAATATTGTTGCAAATTTTGCACAAAAAGTATATACCTGTTCAAAAACATTTTTGCCATTCTTTTAACAAAATTCCTGGTTTGTTGTTTACAAAAAATGGCCTTAGTGTAATTTTTCTGTAGCTGTCTCTGCACTCGATGAGTACTTTTTAAAGTTAAATATGTTTGAAAATCTTTTCACATTGATGTAATTTGGCAGTGTACAGATGAAAACTGCTTTGATTTGATTGATAAAATATTATTTAAGCATACAACAGTTATTTTTAAGGTTTTATTTATGTGTCCGTCTAGAAGGCCGCATAAAAAGTTATTGTAGGCCAGATTTGGCCCCTGGTCTTGAGTTTGACACATGCTTTATATTATACTTTTTTGTTTGCATGAGAAATATGATTTGAACGTAGATATTTTATATATGTAAATCAAATTGAATGCCTGCTATTGACAATGTAATAAAACATCCATTGGTTAAAAAGTAATTAATACTTTGAGTAGTTTTTGAGAAGAGTAGTTTGTACTTTCACTTGAATATTTTTTTAACACAAGTATTTTTATTTGTAATTAAGTACTGTTTAAGCAATGTAACAATACTTGTACTTGAGTACAAATTTTCAGTTCTCTTTCCACCTCTGTTTGAACCACACCAGAGTTCATGTCAACCTAACCAAGACCTAGATTTTTAGGTGAACCAGAGTTCTGTCAGGACTCTGGGTTGTTTTGGGTTTTGATTATTTGATTTTGTTGTTGTACTTCAAAGACCTCCCCAATAATCCCACCAGTCTTCCATTGAGGAAGCAGAGCCTGGGGACCTTGGATTGGGCTCTCCAATCTCTGGTGTTGAGGTCACCTAGGTGGTGAAAAAGCTCCTCGGCGGCAGGATGAGATTCGCCCGTAGTTCCTTAAGGCTTTGGATGTTGTGTGGTTGTGTTGGTTGACGCGACTCTGCAATATCGTGTTAGTAGTGGCGTAGTTCTAAGTCTAACTTTGTTCCTATATATATATATATATATATATATATATATATATATATATATATATATATATATATATATATATATATATATATATATATATATATATATTGAGCAACTGGGTAGCTCAATGGGTAAGTCACCCGACCTTCACCCGGGAGACCGGGGTTCGAATCCAGGCCGGGTCGCTTGGTTGAGATATCCAGTGTGGGTCCTTAGGCAAGATCCTTCGCGCTACTGCCTACCTCATGATGAGTGACAAAGGAATACACGCCATACCGGCTCAGACGTCGCCCGGTCAAACAAGGTCTGCGTCAGGTGCTGGGGAACCAGGGCACCGTCACGAAAAATGGGTTACTGGAACAAGACGGAATTGGGCGAGAGGTGAAAACTTGGATCTGTTGGAATGCTACTACTCAAGTAACCCTAGTCAGAGGGGTTACATGCAAAGAATGCGGGAGGAATGGTTACGTCGACATCCCCATTCAACACTAACTGCCAAACAACTAGTAGCTCAGTGTTCCAACATCCGCAAACGGCAAATGCTGTCACAAGTTGAGATAGACGAGGTACAACACAAATGCTACGGCAAGGGGGAGCCAGGACGCCAGGTCAGAGGGGAGTTAGCTTCAACTCCCCACCCGGAGATTGGGTATGCAGCCCCAATAATGAACGAACCATCAAAGCTGAACGAGGCAGCAACTGACCTGAGAGGTAGGATCGTGGCCCGAATGAACACCAGGCAATCCCGATGCCAATTACAACGGCTGAGTGAAGTACCATCAGAAAGTCTCATTGAAGATGTGAATGCAGCATTGAGAACGATCCCTACCAACACCATAACGGAAACCAATGAGCTGGTGTACAACTCAGCATCAGTGATCCTTGAGATGCTCGGCTATAGGAGCAACCATGAGATTCAATACCCACCATGGAAAAGACGGTTAGAGGCTAAAATCAAGGTAACAAGGAGGGAAGTGAGCCAATTGTCAGAGCTCCAAAGAGGTGCAATCAAAAGACCAGTACCCAAGCGGTACAGCCAGATGCCCATACCTGAAGCGCTCGAAACTGCCAAACAAAGGCTCCAAGCCTTGGCCAGTCGCCTAAAGAGGTACACGAGAGAAAATGAAGCCAGGAGGATTAACCGGCTCTTCTCCACCCAACCAGCTAAAGTGTACTCTCAATGGCAGGGTAATAACAACAGAGCAGACCCACCAAGGCTGGAGACCCAACAGTACTGGAAAGGCATATGGGAAAGGGAGGCGACCCACAACAGCAATGCACAGTGGCTAATCTCTCTACGAGATGACCACAGCAACCTCCCTGAGCAAGGCCCAGTAACTATCACAGTGGCAGATGTCCAAGAAAGAGTCTCAGGTATGAAAAACTGGACAGCACCAGGTCCTGACATGATCCATGCCTACTGGCTAAAGAAACTCACTGCCCTCCATGAGCGACTGGCAGCTCAAATGAACCAGCTGCTACAAAGTGGGACTCACCCTGAATGGTTAACTGAAGGGCGCACAATCCTGATCCAGAAGGATCCCTCAAAGGGTTCGGTCCCATCCAACTATCGGCCAATAACCTGTCTCTCTACAACATGGAAGCTCATGTCAGGCATCATAGCAGCTAAGATAAGTGGGCACATGGATAAATACATGAGTACAGCACAGAAGGGCATCGGCATAAATACCAGAGGAGCCAAACACCAACTCCTGGTAGACCAAACAGTCGCCCGAGACTGCAAAACCCGACACACCAACCTGTGCACGGCTTGGATTGATTACAAGAAAGCCTATGACTCAATGCCACACACTTGGATCATTGAATGCTTAGAGATGTACAATATCAACAGGACTCTAAGAGCCTTCATTGCAGCCTCGATGGGGATGTGGAAAACTACCCTTGAAGCCAACTACAAGCCAATTGCACAAGTGTCCTTCAAATGTGGCATATACCAAGGAGACACTCTGTCCCCACTGCTGTTCTGCATAGGTCTGAACCCCCTCAGCCAAGTCATCAACAAGACTGGCTACGGATACCGACTCAAGAACGGAGCCACCATCAGTCACCTCCTCTACATGGATGACATCAAGCTGTACGCTAAGAGCAAACGAGACATCGACTCACTGATCCACACCACCAGGATCTACAGCACTGACATTGGGATGTCATTCGGACTAGAGAAGTGTGGTCGGATGGTTACACAGAGAGGGAAGGTCATCCACACAGAAGGGGTCTCACTCCCAGAGGGAGCAATAGCAGACATTGAGGACAGTTACAAGTACCTGGGAATACCACAAGCAAATGGCAGCCTCGATGAGGTCACAAGGAAAGGAGCCACAGCCAAATACCTCCAACGAGTAAGGCAAGTCCTGAGAAGCCAGCTCAATGGCAAGAACAAGATCCGTGCAATAAACAACTATGCCTTGCCAGTAATCAGATACCCTGCAGGAATAATAAGCTGGCCAAAGGAAGCGATAAAGACCATGGATGTTAAAACTCGGAAACTACTAACCATGCATGGAGGGTTCCACCCTAAATCCAGCATCCTGAGACTATACACGAGCCGTAAGGACGGAGGCAGAGGACTAGCGAGTGTGAGAGCCACTGTCCAGGATGAAACATCCAAGATCCATAAATACATCAAGGTCAAAGCCTCAACCGACGATGTGCTCAGCGAATGTCTCAAACAATGGGGACCAGAGGATGAGGTGCTGGAGGAACCATCATGGGAGGATAAGACCCTACATGGGATGTACCACCGACAAATAACTGAAGTGGCTGATATCAGGAAATCCTACCAATGGCTGGAAAAAGCTGGACTCAAGGACAGCACAGAGGCACTCATCCTGGCTGCACAGGAACAGGCCCTAAACACCAGAGCAATAGAGGCTCAGATCTACCACACCAGACAAGATCCAAGGTGTAGATTGTGCAAGGAGGCCCCTGAGACAGTCCAACACATAACAGCAGGGTGCAAGATGCTGGCAGGGAAAGCGTACATGGAACGTCATAACCAAGTGGCGGGCATAGTGTACAGAAACATCTGTGCAGGATATGGACTGGAAGCCCCGAGATCAAAGTGGGGCACACCCCCAAAGGTGGTGGAGAATGACCGAGCTAAGATCCTG
Organism: Anableps anableps; assembly: GCA_014839685.1. Lineage (NCBI taxonomy): Eukaryota > Metazoa > Chordata > Actinopteri > Cyprinodontiformes > Anablepidae > Anableps > Anableps anableps. The sequence goes on from CM026083.1 coordinate 1,866,934, forward strand.
TGGGACTTCCAGATCCAGACAGACAAAATGGTAATGGCGAACCAACCGGACATCGTGGTGGTGGATAAACAACAGAGGAAAGCCGTTGTGGTGGATGTAGCAATACCAAGCGATTGCAACATCAGGAAAAAGGAACACGAGAAACTGGAGAAATACCAGGGCCTCAGAGAGGAACTGGAGAAGGCCTGGAAGGTGAAGACCACAGTGGTGCCTGTGGTCATCGGGGCCCTCGGGGCAGTCACCCCCAAGCTGGAGCAGTGGCTAAAACAGATCCCAGGAACAACATCAGACATCTCAGTCCAGAAATGCGCAGTTCTCGGCACAGCCAAGATACTACGCAGAACCCTCAAGCTCCCAGGCCTCTGGTAGAGGACCCGAGCTCAGAGGTTGAGAAAGACCACCCGTGGAGGGTGAGAAGGGAATTTATATATATATATATATATATATATATATATATATATATATATATATATATATATATATATATATATATATATGAGAAGTGATGACAAGATGTCTGCTAATATTTACATATGAAAATACACACAGAAATGGAAAATACAACTTGATTTACATGCCTCACTTTTACAGAACAGAACTTTATTAAAGGTATTTTTTAGTAGCATATGAAAATGTTACCCAGCTCATTTGACCTTATCTATGTATCAAAATCATTTTTTAATAGACAGAACATGTCTACTGTATTTGTAATAAAAAGGACATGACTCAAATAGAAGTAATTAGGGACAGTTCTAACAAATGCAATAACTATATCTATGAGATACAATTTAATTTATTTTTTACATTATTTTATTTAATCTAAGAACCACATTTTAAACATTCTCCTGGCGGCCGGTGGTGGCCATAGAAGATGTAGTGGGAAAGGGCTGCTTTGTTTGGACAGAACTAAGGCAAGATATGTTTTAACTTTTGCATCTGAGGTTTAGGAGATAAATACACTCATTTTGTTTGCTACCTGGATGATCCAGGGCAGAGCTCTTAACTGGTGGTGGAGGAGAGGAGAGGAGAGAGGAGGTGTTGACATGCTGCACCCAGCGCCTCTCAGTCTGCGTGTGTGCTTTGCGTGCAGCGCTCACAGCAAGAGAAACACAGAGCGGGGTGCGTCGTGTGTGCGCGCATGTGTGTTTTGTGGGGAAGCTTGTGCCGCCGCCTTAGACAAGAAGCCGCCCATAACAGAAATCACCACTGGCTGCAGGGAGAAACCAGGCAGGTATTAGGACAGGGTTTTTAAATAGAGATATTTCAGAATTTCTCTGATTCACACACCAAGATATTTTTTCTCTGTAATATGGGCTGCACAGTTTATATTTAGACATTTTATTTTATTTCACTTTCTATGTTAATACCAGTAAATTAAATTATTAGGCTTATTACCGTTAGCTTATCGTTTCTTTTGCATTTTGTATGCCTTGTAATAATTTGCTCAAAGAAATGCTGTTTTACTGAACATTTAATGTTCATAGTTGCCATTTCACTCTTAATGATCTGGCTACTTACCCTCTAGATGTTCCAGGGTAATTGTGTCAACTCAACAGGATTTTGGGAGCCAAAACTTTAGATTTTGGTAGTTTATAGTTTAAAGAACTAAAGCTGGTCCCCTGGTGCTGAACTGTGGCTGTTACTGATAATGTGTGTTTTTATCCACTAAGGAGAGGCGAGAGGACGATAAATCACTAGACAGACATCTGAAAAATTTGTCCCCCTCACTTATGAGATGATGGTTACATCTCTGACTGAAGAGATAATACTAAATCTGTTTTTTATGATGATATGTTCTGGCACAGAAACCGTAACTAATTGGTCCATTCTACCAATTTCATTTCATTTTACTTGAACAATAAATTAAAACTGGTCTAGAACTGTCTGTTGCTAATGAAGTAACACACAATATAAAATGTTAAATGTTTACTAAGGAGCAGTACAATTTATTAACTGTATTATATGGTAATTTCTCTATTAGATTTATTTTAGTTATAGATTTATGCTGCTGATTAAACCATTTTCAGTTCTCTAGAACTCAGTAGTTTAACTGGAGAGGTTTTGTTAGACCCAGCCATCGGAGAACTGCACAACTGAGAACATAAGAGACTGGTAAAATACATCTCCCAGCATGCAACGGAGCATGATGAGCTCCTAGGAAGGAGGGATTCCTCGTGACATCATGAATGTAAAAAACCCAGCACAGAGCAGCACTCTCTTCCGCAGAGACAGCTGGACAGGAGAGATCTCTACGCATGAACATCTTGATGTCACTGGCCGAGTAAAATACTATATCTTTGCCCAGCCACATTCTGGAAACCATTGTGCTTCACCATTACTCAGAACAGTCCAAGTAAGAGGTTGTGTCTGGGCAGAGATAATTAGTTTAGGATAAAACAATTTCAATTTTTATTTTCTTGTGTTTTACTTTGTTTTTGTTTCTTTTTTTGGGGCCAGAGTGGATCCCAAAGCAAGCTGGTACCAAGTTTTATCAGCTTTGTTTTATGAGTGCTTTCAGTACTTGTAGTCTTTCAACATGAGCTTGTTCCGTTTCGTCTGTGTTTTTGCTTCCTCTTCTCTCCCAAATCTGCATAAATATATGTCAGCATAGTCCTTAGAGATGGGTGGTAAGTTGTTTATATCGGCTGCTATCCCTCACACGGTAGCCACTATTGGTTGCTCACTCTGTTGACAACGTGATCAACCATACGCTACTGTGCTCATACACACATTAGTATTTGTATTAGTGGGACTTAGAGGGTCTGTAAGCGTTAATGCCACAGCTGGTATTTTGTTGTTAACTGAGCCGCTACTTCTGTATATGACATCACCATACCTTCCATTCGTCCGCCATCTTGGGAACCCAAATACGCCATACACCGCTGTCTTGGTAGTCCGTAGCTTCCTTCAACCTGTCACCTGATGACTGATTAACACTGCATTAAGAATTGATTCTCCGTTAACGTTTACTTGCCCTTTTGCTTTGTATTGTGAACGGGTTATTTGAATACCTAGCAACGGGTGTTCTTTGTTAGCTTTAGAACTATTCCTCATAACACTGTGATCAGGGATGGAGACTGGTCTTGGTCTTGAGCTCTTTTTTTCCCTGTCTTGGGCTCGGTCTCGGATTGTTATGCCTCAGTCTTGGTCTCGAGACCGGTCTCGAACTGTTTTTTCCCGGTCTTGGATTGAATTTGCTGAAGGATTTTAAGTCAACTGCAGAAGACTTGCAGAAATAAAAGAAATAGGCAGAAGCAGCAGAAAAAAGCTAAAGTCTGCAAAAGGAGTTCAGAGAAACTGTTAAAGTGGACTGAAAACTTTCAGTCAGTACAAAAATTTCGGCTAAGGAGTATCAGCACTTGATGCAGAACTCTGCTTACAAAGCTAAACTCTAATGTCACAGCAGTTAGCTGAATTCTAATGATAGCATGTGAGCCATACCTAGCACTTTGACCCATACTAACATACTCCATTCGGTATGAAAAAGCTAAAATTAATCAATCAATCACATTTTGGCTATCACTGGCATGTTGACTAACATTAACTCATTCCATTCTGTCTATTAGTTTTAGCATTTAAATCAAAATAAGCTAAAATTTGCCAGTTTTGGCTAAGATGCAAATGTTAGCATGAGGGGTATCACTAGGAACTTCACCTACAGTAACATACTCCATGCAGTATGACAAAAAAATGTTAAAGCTAAAATTATCTAAAATGCTTATATCAGCTAAAAATGCTATCTAGCACATGTGGGCCATCCCCGGCATGTTGACTAACATTAACTCATTCCAATCTGTCTATTAGGTTTAGCATTTAAATCAAAATGAGCTAAAATGCTAATCTTAGCAAAAATGTTAGCATTAGCACCAGGGTTATCACTAGTATGTTGATATACAACAACATTCTCCATTCAGTATGCAATAACCTATGTTAAAGCTAAAATGCTAATGTTAGCTTAAATGCTATCATTATCATGCTGGCTTACATGATGGATAACATCAAATCAGTCCATTCAATTAGTTAACTTTAGCTTGCTAAGTCAAAATGCACTATCACGCTAATGTTAGCTTAAATGCTAATATTAGTACTGTGTCTAACAATAGAAAAGTAGATACCAATAATCTACTCTATGTAAAATGCCTAAGACAGTCTATATGGAAAAAACTGTTCTCGTATTGAAGACAAACAACCTGGACAATACCTAGTATTCAATACCTGGACAATTCACTGTTGTCCAGGTATTGAAATGGCAGAAAAAGCTGTTTACAAACATCACACAAAATGGCCACTGTCTTTTTTTCCTCCCTGAGAACTGTGAAATTGAATGATTCACTGTAATGAGTTTGATAGGAACTGAAATACAAGCTCTATACGCAGACATAATGTATTGTAATTCTCAATCCTGCCACAGGAGGGAGCTCCAGGTGAGGGAATGGAAGGCCCCTTATTTACTGACCAACTGCTGCAGGAAGACAGTCTCATCGCCTAATCCCTGTATAATGGATACAACAGCTTATATGAAGAAGTATATAAAGCCACCCTTGAAAAATAATAACTGCTGGGAATGCCACTGGCCTGTTACTGTAGCAACAAGAGCTATTAATAGACTGGCAGCTGTGTCGCTGTCGCTGACTCTACAGCAGGCCTGACACTTTTGACCGTCAGCCTCACAGCCTTTTAAACAGGAAGAAATGCCTTCGAACATGCCTCCGAACAAATCTCAATATCTTGAGAACCGTAAGGGCTATTGACGTCATTCATGGACCGTTTTTAATCAAAGGATGGAGGAATGTTCCTAACCAACTAAAATTTTTGAAAATATAATATTAAAGCAATAAAATGATGTCAAAAATGTTGATAAAATGGATGAGTGCTGAAAATCGTCTTTACTAGGTCTATGAGACTATGTCCTCTAGCTCGGAAACTATAAGAGCTATCGATATGATTCTTTCACCGCAGGTATCGGGAAGGAGCAGTGGACAATCATGCTGTGTTTCATGCATGTAGCTTTTTCTGTCTCTGAGCTGTGATGATGTAAAAATATGCCTGATGTTTCACGTTTTCAATCTGAGCCGTTTTAGCGAAAAACAGATCTGGAAGTACAGAACAGACAAAATTTATGGCAAACTGAAAAATTGAGCGAGTTAGCTGAAGTTGTTCGGGGACCTTCAGAATCCTCATCCAGTTAGAGTGACGCTCTCAAGCCGTTGAAGAATTCCATCATTGAAATCCATTATAAAGATGAATTATGAGCAAAGTGCGACCAAAAAGTTGAAGATGGATTTTATGCAAACGGTAGAAGATATGAAAAAGCTGAAACATACAGAAGTAGTTGAACTCACAAGTAGTTAAAATTTGAATGGTATTTCTAGGTGAAAGTATGTGGAAGTAGTTAAGTTTGCAGTACATGCAATTTTTAGTGGAATTTTGTGGTTTTCCATTCATTTCAATGGAGATGAAAAACTAATAAAAATCTGAATATTGTAAAAAGTTATGGTTATGAGTCATAGCCGGAAAGAGCAGAATAAGCTGAATAGCATAAAAGTTGAATGGTGAAAATAGCACAAAGTATACAGAAGTCGTAGCACGGCGAAAAGCGTACGGAAGCAACCATAATAATAATAATAATAATAATAATAATAATGATGATGATGATAAAGAATAAAGAGAAAATGGATCTCAATTAAAAGTAGTGATGAGAGCAGAGTTGCATCCCACCATCTCAGAAAAAAATGCATTATTATTACTAATGACAGCGCAATCATATTGCAGGTGATTGTTTACAAAACCAGACACATTTGGTCCTTTGATTTAAAAGAGCCCATTTGCACATTCACAGTCTAACTTTTGCTGAACAAACACTTGCATCTGACCTCAGAAAATTATTAAATTAGCTTTTTGAAAACATGAAGAATTTTACGACAGGAAAGTAAAGCGGAAAGCAAAAACCCCGGGCCACCTGTAAATTCTGTCCAATGCCAGGAAATGCGAAGTGAGCGGGACAACATCGAGTTTTACTAGATATCTACAGCAGACACAAGGAAAAGTAAGTAGTATTGCCAAAAATATGCACAACACCCAGTTTCAACAAAACTGGAAAAATAAGGCTCATCAAGCCAAAAACATAAATTCAGTACTTCGATGTTTTCGATGTTTTATGGTCATAATCCATGTTAGAAAAAATATTCCCACTTGGCTCCTGTAATCTGTTGTCCCTACATCATCCCTGTTGGTTACGTGATTTTTGTAAATCCCACTGATTCTATTGGCTCTCATTGTTTTGGAATTCCCCCTGTGAGGAAATTGGCGTGCTGCACAGACTACCAATAATATTAAAATGCCTATATATTAATATGTCCAGAATGAGTTTTTTAACATCTGATACGCTGATGAATTGCTTTTATTCAGATAAAAGATTTTTTTTTAAATATGACAAATTTTTATCAGCCTAATCTCTCACTGTTTTTTAAATTTATCATACAAATATTGTCCAATATAATCTGATTATTTCAGTTTAGAGAGTTTGTATCAATGTATGGCTGCATTTAATAACCTAAATATTAGTTTAATATGGGCATTATTAATTTAATACAAAGAAGTGGTTTTGGTTGAGTAATTAACCGTTTATTCATTCATTTTTGCATTTTGTGGTGTACAAAAAGTAATGTCCTGAAATATTAGTTGTCGTTCCAAACATTCAGCCTTGGTCTCAGTCTCGGAAGAACCAGTCTTCACTCCATCCCTGCATTGTTATTTTATTAGTCATTAGTGTTTCAGTTTCATTTTGTTTTCGCTTTCACTACTTTTAGTATTTAGTTTTTATGAGTTTATGAGTTTTTCTTATTCTTCTTTTCATGTTACTTAGTAGTTTAGTTGAATGTCACTCACCAAGTTAAAGACCTTATTGACTTAAGTACTTTAATTGAAAGTTGAAATATTTTGTTAATTATTAGCTGATAATCAGGTGGTGCCCCAACTTGGTAATTTTGATTAAAAATATTAACTTAATTAATGATAGCTTTGGCTCTTTTGGTTCCTCTTAGCCAAACCAAATAATTGTTGTAGAATAACTTAATACATTTATTCCTGTAAGGAATATATAAGGAGAGCTTTTTTTGATTTTGTGACAGCATATCTAGCAAATTTCAGATTGCCAAAGAAAGTAATGTTTTCCAAAGAGTTGTGACAATCAAAGCATTTGTTCTGGACAAGTCTTACCAGTCTTACAGATTGGACAGCAGTGGTTGGGCTCATAGGTGGGGTTTACACAGTGAGGGGCTGGGCAATCTGAAATGCTACAGTACACTTCTCTATTGGCCTCGCAGCGACACCGCTCACACCTTGATACCTGAAATACATGAAACATTAGGTCAATGTCAACTTTATGTGTAGAGCACTTTAAAACAAACATGCAGCACCAAATTACTGCACAGCAAGAACAATAAAGCTAATTTCATAAAAGCAACAGAAGACATGACTGACATTAATCCAAAGGAGTAAAAAAATAACAAAACAGAAAAATATACAATGAAATGCATTTAAAAACAAATAAGGTGTCAGACTCTATTTCAGTCAAAAGATGCATAAAAATTTAAGATTCTTTAAGTATGATAGGGCAAGTCACTTAACAACTTTAAAAACAGCAGTTTAGAATCAGTCCTTGAGGCTAAAACTTGAGTTTTATGTTCTTGTTTTTAGTTCCTGTTTGCAGACGAGTAGCGTTATTTTGTACCACCTGTAAGTAGATGTCTGGTCCATGGACCAAATTTGGGGGGGGGGGGGGGTGAATCTCCTGTGGCAGCCATAACGCTTTCCCATATACGCCACCTATTTACCCAAAGCTCCACCTTGGAGCCTCCCACACTCAGCTCTACCAGATTAGTGGCAGCAGTCAGCAAACACCTAGTGGAACTGCGCATCTGCTGAGCTCATCATACAGTCTACTTCTCAGTCCAGCGCTCCTAAGAACGACTGTAAACAGCACCATGCGTTGTGATGATGTACTGAAGGGGGAGTGTCAAAAAGGAAAGTCGCTTCTTAAAGAGATAGAGGCCAATTTCAAGGAGCTGGATACAGCTGTGATGCGAAGTCAAACTTCTTTTAAGTTATTTTTGATATGTACAGTATTTTCATAAAAACTGAATGTACTTGACTGCACTATGAAATGACACATAGAAAATACATAAGTAATCTAAGCATGTTGATATAAAAACAGGGGTCAGTGTTTTGACACCTTTAGTAAGAAAATAAAGCTTTAGCAATACAGACTTCAAAGAACTGTTAATTTTGTATAAATAGATAGCTTTGGATGTAATCAAGCTGCAGAAAAGAGTGTAATATTTCTTGAAAACAGCCTCTTCATATACTGTATAATGAAAACAAGACAGGCACATGGATGGAACCTTGATGAACTCCACAAGAGGTGCTGCTGCTGAAAAATATTTATCTGTGTGCAATCCTGTTTGTAGTGCTGGAAAAAATATTTTAATAACTAACAAGAAACAAAATTTTCAAAAACAATTATAAAAAAAATAGAAAAATAAAAGTATGCTTTTAAATTCAATAAGACAGACACTACATGTGGCCGCCATTATTGAAGTATTGTTACAAGATGGAGAAGAGTTTTCTGCTTGTACTTAAGAAAATTTACACTTTTAAACAGAAATGCAGATGGGATTTGTCAATCAATATGTTGCTAGATGAGAAAGTGTCATTATTAAGCCATAAAGCCCTGTTCTTCTTAAGGGAATTCAGTGTTTAGTTTATAAATTAAATATCAGTCATAATTTATGTTTTGGTCACTTATCTTTTTTTCTAAGTTTGTATTGAAACAGATAACTTGTTAGAAACTATTATTTTGAATTGAAACTGTTCAATTGAGAACAAATATTGTGATTTTTTTCTTGTCCATATCACCCAGCTCTACCTGTTCAATAAGTAAGACTTAAACCCCCATAGAACAGTTGCCTTAATACCCACACAATATTCCAGTCAACAGGACATTAAAAACTCAGGGGTGTGGTACTTTCCACAGCCAGACTGAAACATTGTTTCCTCAAGAAGCATTTACAGCTTGATAAAAACAATCAAAAACATCAGGCCTGAAGCTGGAATAGAGGGGTCTAAGTTTTTCCTGTTGATGAGCTGCCCCAAATCATGCTCAACGGCAGTTGTGACACAGTCTGAACTGAGCAAAGTGTTTATTAGTAAAACATATGCTCCAACCATTTAAAAATGTGCTTAAATGAGATGGAACACTGTTTTACAATGTTGAAACTGACAAGAACACAGCCTGAATGAAACTGGTGGAAAGTTGCTGGCACGAGGATGAAACGAGACTATTCCGAAATAAAACATCAGTCCCACAAATATTGATAAAGGAACTCAAAACAGATGTTTTTTACTCAGTAACTGTTTTACCACTTTCTGCAACAACCTCAGTTTATTAGGATAAATGTACATTTCACTAACCTCTCCTGATCTTTAGCATCTTGGGCACCATGATCTGTGTCAGGTATGGGTGTCTAGTACAGTGAGTCTCTATCCAACAATTTAAATATATTAACATACAGAGTGTGACCTCATTGCAGTTTCAATACAATTACTGCAATCTAATGGTCTGGGGGGGGGTGATGCCTATCTGCAGCGGTCACTTGATGAGACGCGGGATACACTGAGACAGCTTGGCAGTCCATCACAGGGCAACATGACAATTTAGAGACACCATTTCACTTAAAAGTCATGTTTTAAGTATTGTCATCCACCCTCAACCTGAAAAAAATATAATTTTATGTTTATTGGGTTTTTTTTAGTTAAAATTTTGGGAGGAAGCTGGAGTACCTGGAGAAAACCCACAGATGCACAGGGAGACCAAGCAAACATCATGCAGAAAGATCCCAGACTGGAATCTGAGTTCAGGACCTTCGATTTCATTTGAACAACAACAACAAAAAATCTTAAAAGTGTGGCATCCATATGTATTCAAGCCCTTTTACTTTGACAACCCTAAATAAAGTCCAGTGTATCTTCAGGAGTCAGCTAAGTAGAGTCCACCTGCATTTAACAAAATGTAGCTGTTCTGTGAAGACCTAAAAGCTTTGTTGGAGAACATTAGAGAACAACCAGCATCACAAAGACCAAGGAACACAGCTGACAGCTCAGGGGAAAAGTTGTGTAGAAGCTTAAAGCAGGATGAGGTTCTAGAACAACATCCCAAGCTTTGAACATCTCCCAGAGCGCTGATCAGTCCATCATCTGGACATGGAGAGAGGCTGAAGCGCCTGAAGACCCACCAAGACATGGATGCCCACCTACACTGACAGCCCGGGCAATGAGAGCATTAATCAGAGAAGCAGCCAAGAGGCCCAAGGTAACTCTGGAGGAGCTGCAGAGCTGTTTGGTCACTCAGAAACGTGGCCTTAAAAAAAAAAAAAAAAAAAAAAAATCATTGTTAAAGAAAAACTAGACAGAATCAAGTTTAAAATTTGCCACACGGCATGTAGGGGACACAGATGAGACAAAATGGATCGCTTTAACATACATGCAAAACATAATGTGTGGAGGAAAAGTGACACTGCACATCACCATGGACACATCATGTCCACAGGGAAAGATGGTGGCGTCATTATGCTGTGGGGATGCTTCCCTTTAGCAGGGACAAGGAAGCTGATCAGAGTTGATGGATGGAGCTAAATCAGGTCAAATCTGGAGGAAAACCTTTTAGAAGCTGCAGAAGACTTGAGGCTGGGTGGAGATTCACCTTCCATCAGGACAACTAACCGAAACACACAGCCAGAGGTGCAGTGGAAAGGTTGAGATCAAAGCCTATTTATGTGTTAGAATGACCCAGTCAAAGTCCAGACCTTAGGGCAATAGTTAATCTGTAGCAAAACTTGAAAATTAATTTCTACAGACGATCTCCATCCAATCTGTAAAAAATGAATTTGAATTTTCTGTCTGTAAGAGGAATCCTAGTATACCTCTCCGATTTTCGATTTTTTAGAAGCTCTTTTGCAAATGTTTTATTAAAAGCGTTTCCAAATTCCACAAATGAGTGGTTTGATTGACTGTATGCACCACAGCGCATTGCACAGGCAGAGCTTTTAGCTCATTAGTTCATCCAATAGTAGATTAGGCTCAATGAGGCTTTTTTATTATCTGTATAAGGACAGAAGACGGTAAACTGCGCACAGTCGGAGGGTCAGCCGCCGCATGAACTGCACCAGGACGGGACGGAGAGGAGAGGGGAGGGATGGAGAAGTTTGTTTCTGTCTCACCCTGAACTCCTCCAGCAGTCTGTAGGTTTTGCCTCCGTAGACGCAGACCCTAGCCATGGCCTCACACACAGGGCAGCACGCCTTATACCTGATCCGCGTGCACTGCGGGTGGATGCGGGGACACCTTGGTCGGACGCACACGGGACCATCCACAGTGCAAGTGCAGGGACATGCCGTGGGGCTCGGGTAATAAACCTCTCCAATGCTGTACACGAAGCCGTGGTCGTCAATGCACCACTTCCCTCTGTAGTCCCCAAACTCGTAGTCCGGCTCAGTTTTGGTGGAGTACTCCTCCGCCGCGCGCCCAGCTCTCAGCGGCTTTGGAACCAGGAGCAGCGCCGCGAGCGCGATGGAGAGGCTGGAGAGCGCGCGCTTCACCATGGTGAACAAGTTAAAGTGAGCGGCTGCTTCCGCTGCGCTCCTGTGAGCGTCTCCTCCCGTCCACAGTCTTGTGGACGCCCACATGTCACTGCCCGTCATGTGGACGGCAGTGACGCCCATATGCGCGTCACTGCCGCCCTGCATCCGGCTGTTTTACCCGTCAGAGGGCTTCCTTCACTGCTGCCTGCTTCTTTTATCACTTTAAGTGTCACGTGTTGTTTATGGATCCCAAAATGTAGGTCTGTCTACACTCTTATTGATTTTTGTTGTTGTTGTTGTTGTTGTTCTCAAAGGAGAATAAACAGGAAATTATCTGCCACCTCATGGTCAAGGAAATCATAAGAATTTACCGTTCCTTGCTGCAACCACAGATTTCTGTAAAGTTTATGTGACAGGCCAACATAAAGTTTGAAAACTGAGAAATGGAGAGAAAATGACCCATTCATCCGTTGTCAAGACCTGCTTAATCCTAGCAGGGATACAGGGGGCTGGTGCCTTTCTCCAGTGGTCACTGAGCATAAGACGCGGGGTCCATACAGGACATTCCGCCACAGGGCAACAGAGACACTATGCATACACACTGCTATGAGCAATGCATTGTAACCAGTGCATGTTTTTAGACTGCGGAAAGAAGAGTACCCAGAGACAACCCATGCACCCACGAAAAGACAATGCAACCTTCATGGAGAAAGACCCCATGCCAGGATTTGAAGGATGGTCTTGCAAGAAGTCAAAAGAATAAACAGCTGTGTCACCATGAAGCCCAAGGTAAAATATACAGTAATTTCCGGACTATATGCGCTTCAAACACTGTGATGCGGCGAACACACGGCTTTTTATCAACGGGGTTCGAAAAGCTGGACGGCTGCGTGATGAGGACGACAGCAGCAGCTCAAGAGCGAGACGAAAGTGCTATTAAGAGTGACAACAAAAGAGAGACTGGAGGAGAGTGTGTGTGACGCCAGGGACGCACAAAACAGCACAACGCACCTGACCTATGGCGCGCGCCATACTGACCCACGCAAATACAGGCCACATGCGCACGTTGCACGAGGCACACAGACACAGCGCATCTCACACACACAGACACACACACACACACACGTAACAGAGTAAATATTGTATTGGATTCCACTTGTCATTACTTTTCATTTTGGGTTTATGCATACCGGGTGAAACAGCGCCATCTTTTGGTGGTTGGCCGTGTTAAGTGTAGTGGACACACGGACCTCGTTGCCAGTATGTGAGAGAAGAGCACGACGTGGGTCATTTATATTAACACTGTGGTAAAATGTTGTGTATCATCATCTTATGACCTTTCTATTATCATCGCCTAACTGCAACATGTATTTATATTAATCAGAATGCTAATGAGTTGTACATGGTATATTTGAGGAAATTAATAACATTGTGATAGATCTAACGCACAAGTGAAAATGTCCGCTTCCTTGACTGGTCATGTAAAATGCTATTCCTCATAAGGTGCGGCACTCGCTGTGATGAGCCCGAGTTCTGACCAGTACATATTCTGTTTCATGCAAATAAACAGCGTTTCATCTCATCCTTCCTCTTGGCCATGATTCATTATATTACACAATGCAGAATAATATTTGGACTGAGCTGAATTAGTGTACGGCTACGTTCAGCAAGGTCACATTTACATAGTCTATTTGTTATAAATAACACTAAATAATGAAAAAGGAAAACAAAGCTGACCTATTTTAAGTGAACTCTCCTCCTGCAACCTGCAGGCTAAGGTCCTAACACCCAGAGGAGGAGGTGACCTTTGCTTCACTTCAACTCTATCTGGCAAATGTTTCGACCAAATTTAACTGTTCAAAAGTCCGCTTACTCATCTTCAGTTAGCTTCACCGTACAGTCACAGTTAGCACATGGAAAAAGCGCCAGCAAAAGTAACAACCAAAGTAAAGTAACCAATTAATTTTCTGTTTAGGATGTACATGAAGCCCCACAGACGCACACAGATGTAGGTATAGGAAGGTTTAAAATAAAAGACCATTTTTTATTTTTATCCACATTTTTTTTCATAATAAAAGGGGAAGGGGAAAAAATAAAAAGTTAAATAATTATAATTAAACATAAAAAAAAAAATTGAGCGCACCTTTATTCAGGTGCGCTCAATAGTCCGGTAATTACGGTACTTGGTTTCTTTTTTTTTCCTCTTCTAAAAGAAAATTTTAAAAGTATGATGTACATTTGTTTTACCTCCCTGAGTCAATGCTTTGTAGAACCAAAATTTGCTGAAAAAAGAACACAGGTTCAATGTCTTTTGGGAGTGTGTATAACAGATTTTCTTCCAGGGTTGTCCTTTATTCAGTCCATTTTGTTGCTTCTTTTTGCCGAGGATCCAAGCCGGGCGAAATACTGTAGTTGCTCTCTTGACTTGAGCAGAACCTGCTGAAAACTGTGCAGCTATGCTCATAATTTTCTTTGAGATAGGTTTTGTTTTTTTTGCTGGTAAACATCCGAACCAGATGGAGAAGTCTGGTGGAAACCACAGTGTTTGGTTAGAAAATGCCTCCACAGGTTGTAATCCTTCACAACAGCGCTTCACTTGTTGCAAAGTAGGCACATGCATCGGCTTTCCTTCAGCAGTTTCTGCAAAACATATAGACCGATAGGGTCCACTCACTTGTTGAATTTATGGTTTTCGAAGTCAACTTTTCTCTTTTCAGCTGTGACACTGACATAGTGCACCGTGTTTTTATCTACTCTCGTTAGCTAATGCTACAAGCTTCCAATCATCACCAGTGCGGAGGGTCCTTGTGCTCTCTGATTTATTTCGAAATTACATCCTGTTGTTTCTTATTGGATTCTAATTTAGAATAAAATAGAATTTAAATAAAAACACTGAATCAATTTTTTTAGTCATTTAAAATCTTGAACTTTAAGAAGTTATGTCACGGATTTTTTCCTGACGAACTCTTCAGTGGGATGGACTGAAGCCGCCTGTGGAATAACCCTGGTTCTACATTAAAAGCCCAGCAAAGTGGAATGCACCTTATTACCAGGCCATCTGGCACACAGACCACGCTGACGTGAACGGTTTTGAACGTCTGACATAACACTCAAGGTGCCTCCCACCTCCCTTGTGCCTGGACATACAGCACCTGTATGGTGTTGACTGTCAGTGCTAAGACCCTCCTCCTGGCTCTGATTGGTCATTTCAGACCAGTAGTGGTGTATTTCTGCAGATGGCAATAGGGAACAGGCTGAGGAGTTTGATTTTTTTTTTTTTTTTTTCATATTATCTGTCCAATATTATAGTTAGGACAGCTTTAACAAATATGTAGAAAACATTTCTATAACAGTTACCTACTGCAGCTTTAAGCTCCTTGTTAGAGAACAGCAAGTCGTGAACAAAGTAGTAAAAGACTGAACAGTTGGACATGTGCATTCGAAAGTTTAGAGAAGCTTACAGTAAACTGACCTGGAAAGGTTATAGTGCATTTAAGGTCCATCCTGAAATTTCATCCAAGAGTTGAATATCTCTAACCTTCTGTGAATGGTGTATGCTCTCAAGGTGAATGAGAACTGAGAAAAAAAAAAAGTCACCAGCAGATTGGGAAATCAAATTTATTTGAATTAGTAAGATCAGACGGTACAAAAAAGAGGCATATTACTAAAAAGGTCCATTTCAAGTAAGAAATCAGTCCTTTAAATGCATAAGTGAGGCTACCTTTGAATGGGAGTGGCCCATGCATTTCTCTGATGTAGGTAAATGATTAGAATGTCAGCAGAAACAGGCAAATGAAAGGTACAGTCAGTATAAAATATGACATAAAAGCCTTTAAAGGACACACATGGAGTACATATCTGTTCCTTCAGCATAAACATGGGGAGAAAACATCTTTAAACTCAATAAAAGTCATCAGATTTCTGTGATATCAGTTTGCTTTGTTTTATTACACGTATTCTGAAGATTCCTCTTATCTGGAGGAATCTCAAACTCTTGCAGGTTCATACTGAGCAGTGCATGCAGAAGGTTGGGAAATAAAGGAAATAAAACTGACTCAACGCACCAGTTTCGTCCCATCAGCTGTGTCGAACTTATTTCAGAAATGCCACCTTAGTCAAAGGAGCAGGTTTTACAGGTCGATTATTACAAATGTCTACCAGATGTGGAAAAACAAAGGGAGGGGGTGGGGTGGGGGGGGGTGGAGCTCAGATCAGCTGTAAAGACATCAGGAACTGCTCCCTCTGTTACCTCCATTTACCTGAACCACCACCATTACAACTACATCCTGGTGTTTACAGGGTGGACTCTAACTCTACTCTCACATATACTGTTGGCTACTCTGATTAGGGAGAAGTAGTGGTGGTGGTGGTGGGGGGGGGTACTTCTTCTGAGGAAGAGGGAGGTGCTGCAGCCCCAGGGTTAGAAGTTTCTTGTACTGCCAAGGGGTCCGCCACTGCTGTTGCTCCAGGGTTACCGTCTGCTGGAGGGGGCAAGCTATTGCTGTCTTCACTGGGAGCACTGCTGACCGGAGAGCTGCTCTCCCTGGGGGGCTCTGGCAGAGGGGCTGCTTTATCAGAGGCAGAGGAGTGGGGGTCAGACGGAGGAGGTGGAGCAGACTGTTGGTCAGAGTGAGCCTCTGCAGGCACTGTTTCATCTGGTGAGCAGAACAACCACAATCATTTATATACTCAAGTTTCATTTTTTGTCCAAGAAATAACATTTCAAATATTTTTGATTTTCAAAAAGTCACATTAATCAACAACTCAGTGCGTAAACATTAATACCTGTCTCCATGGGTGTAGGCTTGTCTTCATCTTTGGTCCCTGAGGTGGCGCTAGCGCTGTTCTGCTCTGTAGCTTTGTTTGCTGCAGCTTCCTGTTGCTGCTGCGCAGCTTTCTCTGCCTGCTCGGCCGCTTCGCGCTCCCGTTCCTCAGCTCGCCGCCTTGCAGCCTCCTCTGCAGCAGCCATCTCTGCTGCCAGCTTCTCCATGTCCACCTCCACCTTCAGGCTGCAGAGCTGGGGACAAGAAAAGGTCAGCTGCAGCCACACTTCTCTTCACTTACAAACAACACTGAGAAGTACAATGAGACTTGGCTTAAATCTGGATTTTTTTTTTTCCTAACAAGAAAATGTGGAGTTGAGTTTAGTCACAGACACTAGTCATTTAAAAATGCCTTGAGGGGACCTGGAGCCTAGATTTGGGATGAGCCTGGAACATCCCGATGTGTCAACAGCAGTAGATATTCAGTTAACAGGTTTATTTGATTGGAGAGCAAAACCGAAACCAGAGAACCAAGAGTAGAAACAATGGAACTAAATTTCAACCACCTTCAAGAAGAATAAAACTGGAAGGTTGTGGAAAGAAAATATCGAGGCAGTCAAACAAAAATGTTGAAAGTGTCAGAAAGTGAAATCAGTGTCTGAACTGTCAGAAATCTGAAGGGAGGGACATGAATTGTCTTGATAACATCTTTTTCACTGTAACTGTTGTGATTTCCATGAACACACATGAAGCTATGCTGAGGTTTGATATTATCATCATCTGCACCACATTTAGCTGTCAGGAGTCAAGCCTCATCCTTACTTTGCACTGCTGAGTCTAAATCTTACCCGCTTCAGTTCAGTGTTGAAGGAATCAGTAGTCTCAAGGAAGCGTCTTTTCTTTTCTTGGTGGCGATCTTCAATCTGCAGAAGTTCTGCTTCCAGCTTCCTCTGAAATGACCAAGAGACCACAGCTGAGTGGAAACAGACATGAACTTTCTAAATGACCAAAGCGCCCCAGCTGCTGTCAGCTCACATGTCCAGAGAACCAACCTGATGCACCATGAGGGACTGGACCTGTCTCTTGAGGACCTGCATGCGGGCTGTGGTGACCACAGAGCGGACATCAGGGACTACGATCTCGCTGAGGATGTCACTGATGAGTCGGTGGTTCCTTTGGAAGCGTGCAGCTGCCGAGTGCTTCACCGAAAAGCCATCATCGTAGTCTGGACAGAAAAAGAAAATATCAAGATTATTTCAGCATCTACCTGAACCAGGGCTGTATAATTAGCATGTAGCACCTCAGATTCCTCAGACAGTGCACCAGGGTTCATATTTTCTTAAAGCGAACTTGCCATCAGGGTCTTCAGCAGGTTGAATGCTCATGTATGGCTCTCCTTTGTCCATCCGACTCTGCCTCTGCCTGCTCTCCTCTTCCATCGCAGCCTCAGCCCGGTTCTTGGCGTTCACATAGGCCAAGTAAGCAGGCGAGTTGTGATAAGCTTTTAACGAATCATTGTACTCAATCTGCAAGCAAGAAAGGCAAATTAGAAGCTAACCTGTCAAATCCTAGAATTTAACAGGTTGTTTAGACTAGCTCAGTCAAATATGTGGCTAACGCTCTAATACGGAACCTGAGAAGGACCAGAACGACTCAGAGTCCAAACAGACAACTTCTAGAAGTTTCCAGTTTCTCTACTTGGGATGAAAAAAAATGGATCCTAATTTTATACCTCAAGACTCAGACAGCCTAAACCATAAATAAGAAAAAAAAAAAAAAAAAAAAAAAAGTCTGGAAACAGAGTTTCTGAAATACTTTGTAACACAAACTCTGTCCCTAAACAAGTGTGCAGATTTATTCTGCAGCAGACAGAAACTTTCTAACCCATCCTGCTACTATAAAACAATCTTATGTTTTGTTTTCATTTACGCATTTTAAACATGCCAATTAAAAAAAACCCAACAGACAGTTTAAAGGAGCTCCAGCTTTGGTAGCAGCAGGGAAGTAACAGAACTGTAATTGTAATTTCCCTTCGGGGATAAATAAAATAAAGTACTACTGAATTGAATAAAGATCTGGCAATAATAAAATTACATATTGCCCATCAAAGTGAAGCCAGTGTTATGAAGTGCTGTGTGTAACTGTTCACCAGATATATATTATGGGCAACACAGATGAAGGTGCTGCTTCATCACAATCTATATCGACTAATCAAATATGGACTGATAACATTCGTTGATTTCTGAATAAAAAGGTGGATTCGCTGACCCCCCCCCAACCCGCAGGTGAGGTCTACAGCAGCCCACCTTTTCAGCTTCGTACTCATTCAGGTAGTCCTGCTTCTCCTCATCAGTCAGGTCCCTCCACATTCCTCCGATAATCTTCCCAATCTCCCACAGCTTCAGGTCTGGATTGGAGGCCTTCACCTGGTCCCATACCTTCAGAATGTATCCAAGATGCAAACAATACATGCACACAGCATGAGATCACACAGACGTAAACGAGAGAAGTAGCAGACAACAAGGAAATAAAGGAGGAAAACCAAAGACAGAAGCAGTCAACTAGTATTTTTATCCAATTTTTGCAGCAAGATTTGAGGAAATGAAATAGCTCTAGAAGTGCAACTCTATAAATTACAAGATCATCAAAAGGTTCATTTATTTCAATAATTCAATTCAAAAAGTAGCTCTCAAGTGGGTAAGCCACAAAATGTCATTGCTATAGTAATAACTGTCCAGAGTGCTGTATCCAAGAATATTACTCCAAAGTTGGGTGGAAGGAAAAAATGTGGTAGGGCTTGAGTGTTCAGATGAAGAGTGGTGAGGACCAGAATCCAAGCTGCTTGAGGTCTAGTGTGAGGTTTCTACAGTCAGTGAGGGTGTGGGGTATCAAGTCATCTATTGTAGAGGAAGATGAGAGACACCAGAACCATGGATGCAGATGAGCTGAAGGCTGCTATGAAAGCAACTTGGGCTTCCAGAACCTCAGCAGAACCATGGGCCACGAAGCCCCGACCAAGTACGGAGTGGATCTAATGTCCAGCATTAAATACAGGCCTACCCCTTCAGTAGGCAAACATTTCTATAATAATCGTTTTTATTGGTCTCGTGTAATATTGCAATTTTTGACAAATCAATTTTGAGTTTTCATTGGCTATAAGCCAGAATAATTAAAACTAACTTAAAAAGAAGCTTGAAATCTATGTGAGTTTTACTTTTTACAACAAATTACAAAAAAGGGATTCTGTTTTCCCTGATATTCTAATTCGCTGAAATCCACTTGTAATGTGAAATATGGAACTGATGGATTTACGGCTCCACAGTCAGAGGGCAGATCATCTTCAGCAGCA
This sequence comes from Anableps anableps, assembly GCA_014839685.1. NCBI lineage: Eukaryota > Metazoa > Chordata > Actinopteri > Cyprinodontiformes > Anablepidae > Anableps > Anableps anableps. Next base: position 1,886,682 of record CM026083.1, read on the forward strand.
TTTAAGGGTGAAATTAGAACTTTAAAACTCTAGAAAAATTAGAGAGAGGAAATAAAGAGCAGCAGAGGAAGTGAATGTAGCATCTAGAAACTGAAGATATTGGAATTTGTTTTGAGAATTAAAAGCTGACAGAATAAGAGAGTGGAATAGCTCCACTTGGTGGTGGTGGAGGTAGTGGTGGTGAGGCGTCATGGCTTGGCTGTTTCCCACCCTCAAACCCCTGCAGGCCTTTCAGGGGAAGGGAGGACAAGCAGTAAAAGCAGACACCATAGATGGGTGTCTTACCTTCCTGCTTACCTTCCGGCTGTACCGCATGTAAGGCATCAGAGGCTTGTCTGGAGGTTTGGGAGGCTTTGGGACGGTGATCCCCGACGAGTTCTGTGGCAAAGAGAGAAGAAAAGAAATGAGGAAAGTATTTCAGGTGGGACAGCATGATCATCGAGATGGGAGGGACAGCAGGTAAGGTTGAAGGCAGATGAGAGAAAGAAACGATCATAAAGCACCAGCTCATTGAGTTCTTGACTCTGGACAAGATACGGGTTGGTGTCTGCTGTCCAAACTACCTAAATGTTCCTTCATAGAGTTCCACCTGTTTGGTGGCCTTTTAATGAGTTGCCAAAGGAAACTGTGGAAATGTCTCCGGCTGTATGGAGCAGCACACCACTAACCCACGCCACCTTCCTTCATGGTGTTGGTCAATGATCCGTATCCTCTTTACCAAGTGGCCAGCTGTTTGGAAAGGGGCACCGCCCAACACTGTCATTAAGGTGACATTTTGAAAATACAGTTAGCAAGCTCGGGCCAAGAGTGTCTGCTAGAAAGACTGCTAGCTCTACTGGCAGCTAGACTCTACATATGTGTCCCACTAATATTGTATAAAGAGTAGGATGGTGGAAAGAGAGGTCAGTTGAAACCAGAAGTTTACATACACTGAATAAAAAAACAAAACAAATGCACTTTTTTTCCCCCCATCAGTGTCTGAAGTGAAATCAGACCAAACTTCTCGTTTTAGGTCAGTTAGAATGACCAAAAATTATTTCTTTTTACTAAAAGCCACAATAACGAGAGAGAATATGTCAGATTTGTTAATGTCTTTAAAACCAGAAGTTTACACACATTTCCTCAGTATTTGGTAACGTTGTCTTTGAACTCTGAAACCCAAAATGTTTGACCCAAGTCACAATCCTTCTGGCCCAATCCTCCAGACAGAACCGGTGGAACAGTCGGGTTTGTTGGCTGCCTCACTCACACACCCCTTTTCAGATCAGCCCACAAATTCTCTATAGACCTGATATCAGGGCCAGAACACTGACTTTGTTGTCCTGAACCCACTATCTAACCACTCTGGCTGCTGAGGGTCACAGTTCATCTGGAAGGCCCATCTGCACCCAAGCTTTAACTTCCTGGCTGATGTCTTTAGATGTTGCTTCAATATTTTCACATAATGTTCTTTCCTCATGATGCCACCTTTTTTTTATGAAATGCACCAGTTTGTCTTGCAGCAGATTGGCTCCATAACATGATACTGCCACCCCTATACTTTACAGTTGGAATGGTGTTTCCAGGTTTGAAAGCATCCCCCCATTTTTCCTCCAAATGTAACAATGGTCATTATGTCCAACTACAACCACAGGACATGTCTCCAGAAATTAAGGTCTTTGTCCCTGAGGACATTTGCAAACTGAAAACTGGCTTTTTAACTTTTCTTTAGGAGTAATGGCTTCTTCCTCACTGCATGGCTTTCCCCCCCCCCATGTCGGTACAGGACATGTTTCACTACCTACGTTTACATGTGTAAAATTCCTTGATCGGATTGTAATGTATTCGGATTAAATAATCTGAATGTATCATTTAGATAGGCAGGCACAAAATCAATTAATCTGATCATGATGTGCGTTTACATGCACCAGGTTTTATTGAGAATAGAAGTACTGACATGGGCACAATTGTGAAATTTCCCTAAAAATAAAACAACAACAACAACAAAAAAAAAAAAAAAAATGCAGTAGTGTGTTGGTTCTGTGTCTTCTGAGGGCCCAGAATGGAATGGCGCCAGGATGGCTGTTACTGCACTCCTTAATTAGACCACAGTCTGAGCAACACATGCTGCTGGCCATCAAGACGTTTGATAATTTTGAGCTCTTTTAATATTTCGAACAGAAAGGTTGCATCGCCAACAGACCAGACCAACAAATAGGCCTCGGAACATGCGTACCAATAACCTGTTTCACGGAGGACCATTTGCTTTGCTGCACCGTTGAACGCACATGCAGAGCAGCACAAGTGAAGCTAGTGTTATTGGGGGTGTCGAGTGTGGACGCAACGGACAAAAAGTACAGCAAAAGAAGCTTTGGCAGACATGTCAGTTGAGGGTGATAACCAAGGAGAACTTGTACCTCACAGAGGGGCTGTTTCTGTTGTCTGGAAGTGCCTCAGTTTTAAAAGCTCGGATGTCAATCAAACAACGGGGATTTGTGCACTCTATCACTGCTGACGGTGATAAGAAATTTGCAACATCATCTCAGCCACAAACATGTCTTATGATACCAAGACGTGTTAAAATTAAAAGCAGCACCCTCCACATCCGAACCTGGAAAAGTTTCAGGAGGACACTCAAGCCAAACATCCCCTGCAGACGCGTTTGGCAGAAGAACCTCACTACAGTAGAAAATGTGGTTAACACACACAAGTTTGCATCATAAGAAAAATACTGTCAAATAGTGTGATAACTGTTGAAAACACTGTGATATTTTCAACAGTTCTGGTCATACTGTCCAGCTCTAGCACATGGGCAGTCAGCTCAGTTTGCCACAATCAGAACAAGTGTTTATATTCACTTCGTTCAGATCATCAAGCGGCATAAACATTTGGATTACTATTTCTTTCCAATCCAGCTGAACATGATCAGAATATTCTGACTGGGTGTGTCTTATACGACACACTTTTATTCTGATTGACCGTTTATTCTGACTACCCATGTCCGACGTGCCAGCTGTGTTACCAGCTTCAGGCAGCATCTTCACAAGGTCTTTAGCTTGTTCTGGGGTTGATTTGCACATTTTGGACAAGAATACGATAATCTCTGGGACACAGAACCCGTCTTCTTCCTGACTGATATAGAAGTCATTTTAGTAATTGTAACTGACCTGAAACAAGAGAAGGTTGGTCTGATTTAACTTCACACAGTGAGGAGAAAAAAAAAAAAAAAAAAAAAAAAAAGTTTTATTTGGTGTATGTAAACTTCTGCCTTCAACTGTATATCCTGTACAATAACCACATTTACTTGGAAAAACTAAATCTGAATGATTTGAGAACCTCAAACATACCTCATACCTACATATATACATACCTCAGCTGCAAATTTGGAAGAAGTGATTATTGTCTAATCCGTTAAATGAGCTTCGTTGCCAGGATGTTGTTACTACTATTTACTTCAGGTAGGTAAATAAACTGAGGTTCTACCCACAAAAAAATACCAAAAGCTCCTGTAGAGAGGAGCAACTAGGCCTGCAACTAACAATTACTTCAGTAATCAATTATTCTATCAATTATTCTGATGATTCTGTGCATGAAAAAAAAATAATCTGCACATTCTGCAGACTTTTCATTTAACCACTTGAGCCTTTTTTGTATTAGAAATACAATAGAAGATGCAAATGAACACATAATTCAGTTCCTTTTTTTTACAATGGAGTATTAGAGCCAGACTAAGAGGTTTTTTTAATTACAAGAACAAAGTCATATTAGTAGAATGAAGACTCAGTATTATCAGAAGTCATAAAATTACGAGAAAAAAAAAAGTTGTTTTAACGAGAAAAAAATTTTCAACAGAGTTTTTAGGATCTAAACTCATAAACTGACCAACTCATCAACTCCGTATGGTTCTTTAATCAAAATAGACAGTTATTTGCACAATCGTTTCATAGTCCTGCTACTGATAATATTTCAATGCTCAAAGTTCAGCGTTAAAAGATTAATTATTTCCTTATTTATAAAACTGGTACCAAATTATAACTTCACAAGATGCTCGTCATTTTGTTTAGCTGTTTTTCAGGGAGGAATTCTTATAAAATTACCATTTCATTATCCTAATATAAAACATTATTCTGGTAATATGAGCTTATTGTTGAAATGAAAAAAAAAATCTTAGCCTGGCTGTAATACTCTGTCGCATTTTAGGCAATGAAATGTTTATTTTCTTATTTACGAAATACAACAACATATTCCTTTAGGATCACTTGTAGCAAAGGATGCATCTGCAGCTTAAAAACATGAATAAATAAATAAATAAAAATGCTTCCATCATCAACGTGTAAAAAAAACAAAAACTTAACCCCTTCTGCTCGACTTAACACCGGTACAGTGTAGGGCTGATCTGTTGATTATTTTTTGGATTAACTTATTAATAATTGGATAGCAAAAGGTGCTTAACAGAAGATTTTTTTTTTTTTTTAACAGAATTTGAACTTGGTGAAGCTAAAACTGCCATTTGAGTTCTGGGTGGAACATATTTACAGACAAAGGTTATCTTTTAATCTTAAATGCAAATGCATATATATATATATATATATATATATATATATATATATTTTTTTTTTTTGTTTTGGCCTAATTACTGCTCTGAATGTGTTGTTCTTTCAACAAATGGCCTTTTTAGAGTCTTTGTACTCCAGTTAACAATTACTAAATTAGTTGATTATTTAATAATCGATTAATTGTTTCATCCATAGGAGCAACCTACAACATACCTCTACAGAAAAAAAAAACAACAAAAAAAACCAAAAAAAAAAAAAATCCACTCTACCTTAATCGTGATTTTATATTTCCCTGAATATTATATTCCATACCATATCCTATTACACCCCCCTTGAAATTACAAGTCCCATTTTGAAATCTTTCTTCCATTCATTACCCTGCTGGAGCCTCCGGAGCTCCCTCCCAGCCGGAGGTTGTTGTAGGCCAGATGGCTGTAAGGGTTGTAGCCCACAAACCCTGGGGTGGAAGGCATTTGCTGATGGAAGACAAATGAGACAAAACACGAATGAGAAATGGCTCACAAACAAGAGGAGGAAGAGGGACAAACATAAAAAAGTAAAAAAAGGAGTGGAAAACATGAGCAGTTGTTTTGATGACCTCACCATGCAGGGCAAAAAAGAAAGAGAAAAGTGGCCAGCAGGCCAGCATTCAGAGTGAGAGCACAACATAGGAAGGCTGCATGAAGAAACCAGGGTTTGGTTTTATTTTCTGCGGAGCAAAAACTGTATTTGGGCCAGAACAGTTCACAATGTTGCACTCTGCTGCTGAATGCAAGGCAATGAAAGGCCTAAAAAGCACACAGACTGCAGGATAAAGATCTTGATTCAAACAGCTACATTCAGGTAAAAGACTAAAGTAGATTTATGACAGGAAGAAGCAGGAGCGAAAGTGATGATGGAAAGCTGAACAAGATTTGTGGCAACCTTAGTGATTTCAGATAGAGAGAAGGAATATGGAAAAGCAAAAAGTAGTGTGGAAAGCAGCTCAGCTGTTGGCCAGCAAGGAAGAACAACAGAGGCTGAAGCTGACAGTCAAATACTTACTGTTGTTGGGGCAGGGGGGGGAGGTGGAGCATAGGAAGGGCGCTCTGTGCAGGAGCAAAGAAAAAAGCATGACAACCTACATATTTCAGCAGAATGAGAAGTAAAAAATCTCAACTCTTTGTCCAATTAGTGAACAGTTCACACTCACAACAACCCTCAAAGTGGAAGATGTTACTAAACTATGCTAGAAAAAAGATGACTCACTCTTCTCCATTTTCATGATCAGTCAGGTTTTTAAAAATAAAGTCAGCCAGTAGAAGTTATTTAAAAAGGAACATGTATTTTCTACAGAGGAAGATTTTTATGGCACCAACATCTTTTATGCGCTGATGACAAATGGCCTTCATTTATAGGACGCCACACCATGCCCCGTTTTATCATTTTGAGCTTTCAGCATCTATCTGTCGTGGGACACGATGAACCTGCAGATGTTGGCGGTGTTCTGAAAATCCTAATTCATCTTCAAATACAGGGAATACAGAAGACTGCTGTTTGCAATGCTAATGGTGCTAACCACACAAATGGAGAATATCAGATATGAAAGACAGTGTAACAGTAACTGCTCTCTCACACAGTCACCTCTCATCTGAACGGAAATAATCACAGAAAGGCCCCTGGACACCCCTGAACAGCTCTCATAAATATAGGAACTATCTGAAATGTCTGGTAGTAAATCATCGTTTTTTTCCCCCCTCTCTCAAATAGTAAGTTGGATTAAACTTATTTAACTGTAATTCTTTGAAGGAAAGAAATTACTGGCCACAGAACAGAATTGTCTGGAATATCTATAACCGAGGAAGGGGCAACAAAGAAAGGAGTAGTTCCAGTTTGGACAGAGGGAGTAGCGGTTTATCCGACCTAATGGAAAATGGACCTGGGTTGCAGCAGATAAACAGTTCCTACTTTAACAGTTTGATCTAACCTTTGCAAACAATCTAGAGCACAGTTAAAACCTTGGTAAGAAGAGTTGTGAAGAGTTCCCTACAAGTGGTTTCTGGATTTCTGTGTCACCAGAACCAAATGTTAAAAGCATTCACAGCGCTAAGGTGTGATACACAGATGCTGATGTTAAAATATCAAGGACAGTAGCCAGAAAATGGCAGGCCCTACATTAGATTATCAGGCCTGGTATGAGTTTACAGATAAACTACAGACAGTTAGATACTCTGAAACATTAAAATAATCATTTTGGTCCTGAAATCATTTAACAAATTATTTCATTGTATTTACATCCAATTAAAACTGGCAGTAAATAGGCATACCTCTAACAGATAAATCTCTATGTTACTGATAGGAATGGACCTTTCAAGCCAAAATTCTATTAATCAGAGCCTGAAATTCACTTTTCAAATGGGGGGAATTTCCCCCTTACATGCTTCACATTGGGGGGGGGGGGTTATAAAGTTTGGGGAGGAATGACATATGAGCTTGACCTACAGTCCTACAGTCCAATATGCAGCTTTAATTTGTTATTTTTTTTTTTTTTACCTTCCTAGTTGTCATTTTAGCTGCTCTCTTTTGTCTATTTAACCCACTGGTTTCCTCTGCTTCATCTCTTCCACTTAATAACTTGGGGCTTAAAGGTAGGAAGAACATATTTGTAAACATGGAAAACTATTCAGGAAGAAATGGTACTAGTTGTGAGATTAACTATAGATCTTGTCACATTCTCACTTTTAGCTGAAGACATTGACTACTGTTCCATTTCATCTTCTTCCCAGTTGGTTATCTTAGATGCATCTGTGACTCTACTCTCTTTTGATTCCATGTTGTACCCCCCCACCCCCCAATCTAATTCTTCTCAGCTTGCATCTCCCTCCAATAGAACAACTTTGTTGAAACAAAATTCCTAAATAGTTAAATTGCTCACATAGCCTCTGTCTTTGCTAAGCAGGCATCTAAGCTATTTGGATTGCTATAAATTTATGATTTAAAAAGTAACAGTAAATTAAATAAAATAATTAGGAATTAATATAAATAAAAACATTGTACTAAATAAATAGAGGCTATGGAAAAATGATAAAAGAATAACTGGAAAAAGTAAACTAATCAAGCAATAAGATTGGAAATAAAAAGGGAAATTAAATAATAGTGATAGTGTTAAATTAATACTGTTGAAAATGACAAATATTACTTTATGTTGCACTGGATAATCATATAAGTTTGAAAAGTTTTTATTTTTTGGATGTAATATTTCCCACATCAATTACTTTATCCAGACATTTTTAAAACAGTTTATAGTCATTGCTAAATTTGGCAGGATCAGTTCTCCATACATTAGTCTGAACACCGTATCTGCGTGTCTTCAGGAGCTTTAACCTTCACATTCTTGTGAATCTGTGCATGAATGGATGAAAAACTGAATGTAGCGTTGGAGTCCTCGCTCCAGTTCAGGTAATTTATCATTTCTCACTGAATCTGTATCACGTTTTCTTTTCACCGCTACTGAATGAGAAACATCTTAGCCCCGGAGTGAAGCTGATATTTTGAAGCATCGGCTATTTTTTTTTTTTTTTTTTTTTTTTTTACAAAAGGAGCTGCTGGTTTCACCATTGTTGTGCCCATCAGTGTCTACATGCCAGAAATTAAACAGGCTTTATTTACACAAAGATTATTTAGTAAATACTTTAGAATTAAAAACTGACATAGCCAATCTCAATCTTCATCCTTGCACAGGACAAGACTGAGAACATGTGCTTTTAACAGATAATTTAATAATAACATTGCCCCACTCCCACAATGTCATTTCTAGTGTATCTGGGGGTTCCACTAAACCGCTGTGCTTCACTGGTTTCTGTGAACCTTAAAGTTGGTTAGTAAGACAGAAAGGTCTTACCAAACCTTACTTACAAACCATACTTTTACAGTATTTAAAAGCATCTACATACGTCTTAGTTTCATAATTAGACAAAAAAAAAAAAACAAAACACCCGGATCACAGTCATATTGTTCCTTTTATGTCTTTATATTTCAGTTTTGGACACAACTTTCATTCCTGCTAAATGATAAGGAAAACAAACTGAATGTTAGAATTACATTAATTAAACCATTAATTGGGTGCGTTTCTACTTACTTGACATCTTTGTTGGACTCTGGATTGCAGAGATCAGACTACTCCCATGTTGGTTAAACTGCAAAAAACAAAACAAAAACCCCCAAATCTGCTTCAGAATTTGCAGCCACTACAAAAACTCAGCGAGCAGAACTAAAATATTTAAATTTGAGAATATATTATATACACTGCTAGGCGGTCTTGAAATTACTGGATATCAATCAATGAACGACGGCCGATTTCTTCTTGAAAATCAGGCTAACTAACAGGCAAGGCCCGCTAGCTGAGGAGCTAACACTCATGCTGAGGAAATTGCGCCTCGGTAAGCACAAACAGTCTGAGTTCATCTAAACTACCCCCGTTACAAACAGAAACATAAACAGGAGCAAAATAAATCTGCTGGAGAACTACACAGAGTCTAACTGGTCGGAAGAATGGAGTCAATATGTTAGCGACACTAACAGTTATCAGAAAGTACCTAGAAGAAAAAGCTCAGTAACGAGCCTTCCTGCTCGGCTAACTAAAATCAGCACAGCTACAATATTTTAAGGTAAATTAAAAAAACAACAACATTGAAATATATATATATATATATATATATATATATATATATATATATATATATATATATATATATATATATATATATATATATATATATCTTTTATATGAATAAAGAAGTCACAAACACACTCACTTCTCACCCTTTGTTCCCTTAGACTAAGACACCTCTCGTTCCGCTTCTCTCCCTTTCACGCACAAACCGGTAGTGTTTATTTTCTCCACAAAGAAAAAAGATCCTTTCAAAATAAGAGCTTGACTACATTGGACAAGTTTACCTCTTGTCCAGGGGTGTGTCGAGTACCCAAATATTGTATTCAAGAGTAGCACTTATTTAATATGTTCTTACTCAAGTAAAAGTAAAAAGTAGCTGCCCAAGAGATTACTCAAGTAAGAGTAAAAAAAGTATTTTGTATGAAGGGTACTATTACCAGTACTGAGCAACTGATGATGTCATCAAACAGAGAAATATGTTATCCTATGTGCAAATTCAGTTTTTCTAAGGACTAAAACGGAAAGGAAGTTATATATATATATATATATATATATATATATATATATATATATATATATATATATATATATATATATATATATATATATATATATATATATACGTGTGTGTGTTTGTGCTAATTTCCACCTGCAGGTTAACAGTTCATGAATTAATAAAAATTAAAAAGCTAGTTTAGTGGTTAATTATATACATTAAATATATACAAAAAACTTTACTAGAAATTGCTTTGGGTTTATTTCAGATGCAATGGACACAGATGGAAAAGAAAGGAAAAAAGATTAAAAAAAAAGAAAGGGAGAGAAGTGGAGCAAAAATTAAAAGGGAAAGAAGGAGATAAGGGTCGAAGAGAGAAAGAAGGATAAAGAGAAGACAAGATAACACAGTCTGTTTTTATGCCTGCAGAAAGAGAGGAAAAAAAGCAAACAAAAACCATAGAAACAAACAACATATGCATATAACACAACAACAACAACAACAACAACAACAACAACAACAACATACATCACTGAAAAGTGCACATTACTAATTAATAAAAGATTCATTTAGTGGCAACCGTAGTCTAAAGTAGACTCCCCCATGTCTATCTTGACCAGGGGTGTCCCAAGGCAGACATGGGGGAGATTGGAACCACAGGCATCCAAATGTCCCCCAGAGCACAGGAGCCCAGGGAGGACCACCAGCCAGAGCAGATCCAGCCATGGACACAGAGACCCAAGACCACACCACCCCCCAGGAGAGACCCTACAGAGTCTGGGGCCCCAGGCTCCCTAAGCAACCACCAGGGATAAGGCGCCACATACCTGAGCACACGGCCCCGGATGCCGGGAACCACCAATGCACTGGTGGGCTTAGGCACTAGCCACTGGCAGGGAGTGTGATGGGGAGGAAACAGGCCCCACATTCGGTTGGGGGCCTGAGATGATCCAGGAGAGGGTATAACCCAACCTGACAGATAAACAGGAATACACAGACACAACCACATGTTCCCACCCTAATGTGCACACAGACACCAACACCCACACACCCAATGTAACGAGGCACAAAAATGTACGCCGTACATACACTCTCACTCCCCATGCACACTCTATACTCACAGGCCCAGGAATTTATAGGTGTAATAATGAATCAAAAATCTTTTAAGAAATACAATAAATGTATGTGTCTAATAGATATAACAAATGCAGCTTTTAGCTGAAATAGTTACACTGACTTTCCGCAACAGAATGACACTAAAATGACACTAAAAGTATAAGTAATATTTTTGTAGATAAATATTTGTTGGCATTGTGTTATACTGTTTTTTTATGTCATTTTCCGCAAATATTGACATACAATCGAAGAAAATTTATCCATTTTCATTTTGTAGAGTTTTTTTTTTTAATTTCTTTATTTTAAAACCTAAAAATAGAAGTTAAATTGTTAAGTTTTATTTAGCTGATCTGAGGGTAAAAATGACTCTTTGGGTGGTAAAGGTTGCAGACCCCTGGTCCAGTTGTTGATACCAGGTTGCTGTTGCTGTGTAAAACAGATTTCCCCTACTGCTTAATCAGTTGGGTCAGGGAGAGAGACAGAGGTAGATGCAAAAGTTTAAGCATCTTTATATTAAATTAAAATACCTGAAGGAATTGCAGTAAGGACAGAAGAGAATTCTTTGGGAATGACTGGCAAATCATACACTTTGCTGGAAGGACTGTATACAGTCATGTCAGGTTCATTTTTTAACAAAATGTGGACTGAGGTTCAAAAAGAAATGTTCGGTGAGCCAACCACAAGAATGATCAATTCTGAGTGACAGTAGGTGGGTCTGTCACTATTTTGCATGTAAAAACCTTCTGGACAGATTGACTGTCGTAATAAGAGTGCTTCATTACAAATTTCAGATTAGATTAATCAAGAAAGAGTTGGAGAAGCTTGACTTTAATTTAATAAGACTCCTTGTGGTCTTCAGAAAAGTCCAAGGATTTTGTCTGAGATGCTCAAGTCAACTAAGGTGGATCTTACCATAGCAACCAACCTTACTGAAGCTCTCAGACAGACTTTGTAAGACTACTACTGCAAAGAGGAGAGCTTTGATGAGCTGTAGAGTATAGTTACTGAAACACACAACAGTTGCAATATTTCTGCCATCATCAAATCAAAAAGACCAAAACAAATATTTAGCAGACTGTGTGATAGTCTTGTAACATTCTCACTTGGACAGCAAACCACGTACAGCAAAGATGTCTTTAAAATAGCTATATTCCTTCCCATTATAGACTCAGTGATGGGTGAGATGGCGCTTTTAAAACTAGCAGTAGGATAATGAGTGGTATAGAGGCATTTATCCCATCCAGTCTGACTGAGTTTGTGACTTTCCTGGAACCTTACAGTAAGACTTTCCGAATGACTGGTCGGAACAAATGCTTCCTGAAGGCTAGTGCTGTCGTCTTTCCTTCTTGGTTGTGCTCCAGATTAGATGACTAGTGTTTTCATGAAAGGAAAGACACCTGTTAATGATCAATTAAGTAAGTGTATTTGAGCCATAGCATTAGGTTGTTACTTTCAGTCTTAAATCATATGAAAACAGCAAGTGTAAACTTAGGTTATCCACACACAGCCTTTCTACGTGTTTTGGCTTTGTTATTGTTCAGTAAAATGACAGTTTGAGATTTGTGCCCTGCATTTTGTACAGTTAGGGTTAAATTGAAACAATTGTGAAACCTGAAAAAGGCCAGATTAGTGTCATTATGTTCTGATATACAAAAACTTAGAATTGAAACAGGATGTGCATTATGTTCTCCCATTACAGCAATAAGAATCAAAGGCAAGCCACAAGCAACGAGAACTACCTCCTAAAGGCTGTGTAAACTACACTGAGAAAAGTTACAACCACACATAGTGCAGGTTAAACACAGCTAAACTATTTCAGAGTATATTGTTTCTAAAATAATGTTTCTGTCAATTTTTGAGAGAAAACAAGTTTTTGGAATACAGTATTATTTTGCTGGATATAAGGACATCCTAGCAACTCAATAAAATAGATTTGGTCTGTTAATTTATTGTGATCTAGGCACTTTACAGGAATTCACTTTGGATAACCTGATAAGCTGTTAAGGTTAGATGAGACAGCAGATTGCATCAATACAACAGTGGATGAGAAAAAAAAGAATAAAAGTTAGAAACATGGAAATATTGGAAACAGTCTCACAGAAACCAACACGCCTTATATTCTTAGGTTTACTGATCAGAGTGGATAGATATATTTTTGTGAACAAACATGAAAGCTGAATGGATAAATGTCTACACTGTGCTGTATTTACAGTATTATTGTTATTACGTGCGACGTGACTCAGGAGATAGGAGTTTGTCCTGTAACCGATGGGTTGCTGGTGCAAGTCCCCACACTGTCCATCTCAGTTGTGGGGTCTTTGGGCAAGACACTTTATCCGCTTTGCCTGCTGGTGGTAGTCAGAGGGCCCGGTGGTGCAGATTGTATGGCAGCCTGTCTTCTGTCAGTCTGCCCCAGGGCAGCTGTGGCTACAGTGTAGTTCACCACCGTCAGTATGTGAATGGGTGAATGACTGAGTACAGTGTGAAGCGCTTTGGAGTCCTCTGGACTAGATGAAGTGTTATACAAGTACAGGGCACTTACCATTTACCATATTTAATAAGGTTTCTATTGCTCTGTAAGAGCAAGGCATACAGAACACGATCAAAGCCTGACAGAACCCGAACCAAGATATATCTTTGATTGTTCACAGTGACTCAGGCAGTGGTTTTGTTTAACACTTTATTTTAAAAAATGTATTTTCAACAAAAGAACAAACACAACATAGAGCCGGTATAGTTATGGTACAAGCTGATGTGTGAAGAGATTAAAGAGAGAACAAAAAACTAGGATGGAGAAAGGAAAATAATAATAATAATAATAATAATAATAATAATAATAATAATAATAATAATAATAATAAATGTATAAATATGTACATAATGAAATATGTTAGTAGGTATCCTTATTTCCAATTGTTCTCCTTTCAGGAGGTCAGAACGTAGATCGCTGGGCAGGTAGTCCATCAGGGGGTGCCATAAGGCCTTAAAGCTTTCAGTTTTGCCACTTCATTTTGCACTTAGACTTTCCATTGGAATAATTTTAAATATTTACCTGTACCACTGAGTTACGATAGGAAATTTATCACAGATCTAGTTTTGCAGAATACATTTGCTACTCAGAAATAATAGTTTATTTGTCAGCTGAAGTTTTTTGCCGTTTATTCTTTGATCAGGGAGAGGGAGCCCCAATAGACACTGCCCTGGATCCTTACAAACTTTACTCTGTACAGTTGCACTTATCTCTTCAGTTACACATTTCCAGAACTTGGATACAAAAGGACATTCCCATAAAAAAAAAAAAAAAGAATATATGTTCCAATGCTTGTCCTACATTTAGGACACAATGGTGATCGGTTGGGATTTATTTTATTAAGAAGATATGGTGTTCCGTGCTGACCATGCATTATCTTATATTAAATTTCTTTAAATTTATTGCTCAGAAACAGAGAGTGGGATCATTTAAAGCAGTTCTACCAAACCTCCTCCCCATACGACTTCCCTAGATCTTCCTCCCAATGTCTGAACACATTCCCAACACTATGTAACAGATCCTTGCAAAACATTATAGAACCTTGAAATAAAACCTTTATTTAAGGTATTTAATTAATTCTGTATGTAAACTTCTGATTTTGAAGACAAACAAATCTCTGACATATTTTTTCTCTCTTTATTGTAACAAACCTGACCCAGTTACACCAGTTCTGTCAGGAGGAATGGGCCAGAATTCCAGTGAACTACTGTGTGAAGATTGTGGAAGGAAACCAAAATGTTTGACTCAAATCATATAGTTTAAAGGCAACGCTACCAAATACTGAGGAAAATGAATGTGAAAATCTGATTTTGAAGACATTAATAAAAAATAATAATAAAAAAAATTAATTGGACACATTCTTTTTCTCATTATTGTGTCATGTAGAAAATAGATATAATTTTGGTCATTCTGACTGAGCTAAAACAAGAGAAGCTTGGTCTGATTGGTCAGACAGTGAGAAAAAAATCTGTTTGAGTCTTTTTATTCAGTGTATGCAAACTTCTGGTTTCAGCTGTAGGTCGGTGAAAAAAATCAGGATAAGCTAAGAGTTTTCTTAAACTGATTAAACCAATATGCAATGTTCTATCAGAAAGAATAAAAAAATGTAGGAGTAAACATACAGTGAGTCCAAGTTATTGCCTTTTATACATCCAGAAGTTTTTAGAAACAATATTCAGCTCTTCTTTGGTTCCATCCAGACCAACAAAGACCAAGAAGGAACCCATACCATGACGAATCATACCTAACAGTGATTGGATTTCTACACACACAAACAAGATGAGACAGCAACAAGACAAGAAGTACCGTAAGCAGAAAAAACATAATCAGAAACATGTAGAGTTAACTGAGTGGAAATGTTTTACCTGAGTTTTCCTGAATATGCTGGGGTACAAATTTCTGGAAGGTGTTGAAGATTCCAGCATCTGAAATGACAACAGGGGCATGGACCTCAATCTCTTTTTGTCCTTTGAGAAGCGTCACACCTGGAACACAAACATAATTTTATGAACATATTTTATGAACATATTTTGTTCTGGGAGCTTTTGAAACATATTTGAAATGTTTGCATGAAAGCTTTTAAAAGAGGATTTTCTTCCCCCTCTTATGTATGCATGAAAGTTTCAATGTGTAAAATAAAAACATTTTGGAAAATAAAGTAATCAATATGAGCCAACATTTCAGGCTATATACATGTTTTCAAGGTCAACAGAAATGTGTCAAATCAGGGCTACAGTTCACTATAATGTCCAACAAGAGAGCTCACTTTTGTGAAGGTTCTGGTGACACTCCTGTGATCTTTGGAAAAATGTAATTTTGATGAGCTTCAGCAGATGTTAGCCAGGAGATGCAAACAAGGAAAGATAATAATGAGCAGGTAATAACAGTAAGTTTGAGTGATGAAAGCATCATTTGTTGTAAATGAAGGATAAGAAATTTAATTTGCTGTTTCCATATGTAGACCATTGATGGGAAGATTGTAAGGGTCCAAAAACTCACAAGGGCCTCAAACAGTCATGCAGGTATTCATCTTCTTCCATCTTGTAGAATTTTTGGGGGGCAGCATGGAGGAACAGTTGTTTGTACTGTTGCCATGTCAGGTTATGTGGTACTTTATTGATCCACAGGAACTTACGAGGAAGTCTGTTGCTCACATACATACATAACTATCGATCCAAGAGCAACACATGTGCAGCCTTGCAGGTGCATAGATGTATGTGTCTGCATTTGAAAATGTACTGGGTTCAAGTCTGAAACAGGACTATTTGTCTTGCCAACTTAGGTATGTCTTTATGATTTTTTTAAGACTCGATTTGGACAATTCTGCTCCAAATGAGCAGTGGTCATAATTCTGTGAAACCGTCCAGGTAGTTTGGTCTAATGAAAAAAGTTTAGTGAGATGGTAAACCATATGAAGGAGTGAAACTGTTCTGCATTTCCCACCTAATTGAACAGAGACCATCAGACCATTGGACCTATTACTACTTTGTGTTCTTGATAGAATTCCCCAGTTGCTGCTGAAATGACTGGACACCATCTGTGGAAAAACTGACTATTCCTGTCTGCACTATTTGTAAAATGTGGTCTCTCGTACATTTTGCTTTTATCTGTGTGCAGATGATATTCAACTGTTAGTCTTAGGGTGTTTTCATGCTTGATATTCTGGTAGACTTGGTTCAGTTGGGGAACAAAATGGCAACATCTGTGTGTGAAGAGGTAATGAGACAGTACGAACGTGTGGAACCAGGACTGTGGATACGAGGATGCGCAGTAGGCCAGATGACAGACCATCATGACTGAGGGCAGGTGCAGACCCAGCTGGGAAATCAACGCTCACTATAAGCTAAGTGAAAGGAACATTGACATTTGGGGCCGTCTGTGTGTGTGGGCTCAGGTTAGTACCTGGCATTAGACTTAAAGCAGCTTATGTTCCCCAGCACTCCAGGTTCGCACCAGGAATGCCCAGAGGGATGAGCTGCAGCGGGAAAAGAGACGTGATCCTGTGGAGCTGAGAAGGACGGCACAATGCCAGGATACAGCTATGGATCCTGCCAGGATCCATACAGCCCAAACCTTTGAGTCTGAGCTGTTGCTCAGACCTAAAGGTCCTGCCTCAAGTGGAGGAGTTCAAGTATCTTGGGGTCTTGTTCATAAATGAAGGAAAAATGGAGCGGGAGATCGATGGATGGATTGGTGCTACGTCGGCAGTGATGCAGGCGCTGTACCAATTTGTCACGGTGAAGACAGAACTGAGTCAAAAAGCGAAGCTCTCAATTCACCTGTTAATCTACATTCCTACCCTCATCTATGGTCATGAGCTTTGGGTCTTGACCGAAAGATTGAGATCACGGATACAAGCGGCTGAAATAGGTTTCCTCCGCAGAGTGTCTGGGCTCTCCCTCACAGATAGGGTGAGAAGCTTGGTCATCCAGGAGGGACTCAGAGTAGATCTGCTGCTTTTCCACATCGAGAGGAGCCAGTTGAGGTGGCTCGGGCATCTGATTAGGATTTCTCCCGGAGATCTCCCTGGTGAGGTGTTTGGGGCATGTCCCACTGGGAAGAGACCCAGAGGATGCTGGAGGGACTATGCTTCTCAGCTGGCCTGGGAAGACCTTGGGATTACCCCAGAGGAGCTGGCCCAAGTGGATGGGGAGAGGGAAGTATGGGTCTCCCTGCTTTAGCTGCCGCCCCGCGACCCAACCATGGATAGGTGGAAGAAAGTGGATGGATAGATGGGTGGATGGATGGATGGATGGATGGATGGATGATTTTTGTTCTGATCATTTGTTGTTCTGTGTTCCTTTGTCTCATATTCTTTGATTAGATTAGTCTTTTCTAACTATTGTTTATTTACTTATGTTTAAATTTTACTGTTTATTCTCATTATTTATGTTTTGGACCTATCTGTTTATTCTGGATTCAGAACTCTTTTCCCTCTCTTTCATATTCTTTGCTTGTTTGTCTTTCACCTCACTTTTAGTATGCCATTTTGCTCCCCTTCCCAGGTGTTCATCATTTCCTTCTTTGCCTCTATCTGCACCCTCTCCCAGCTGCATCCATTCACCCCTGATTGGTTCCTTTATTTCCCCTGTCATCTCCACCACTTCCTTAAAGAATTTAAACTTGGTTACTCTCATTGTTCTTTGCTAGTTCCTCTGTCAATCTTTCTAGATTTCCTAATGCTCTGTGGATCCCCAAGCCTCCTGAGTTTTTTGTTTCTCAGTCATTTGTAAGTTCGCCATCTTTTATTATTAAACTAACATAATGAGACATCCTATGTTTTGTCTGCGTTTTGGTCTAATCCCTGCATACAATGTGACAAGTTTGCTTTTTTGGTCCACATCAGAGTTCGATTACCCATTCACACTTCCACAAATGAACCAGACTTTCTAGGCAAACGAACTAGAGTTTGATTAAAGGGGACTAAACAGAGCTGCTGTGAATGCACCCTTAAACAACTTGAACATAGGTCTTCCTCTGCTTACCAAAGGCTTTCCCCTGATTGTTGATGAGGATGCGTTGTACAGGCGCCCTGACCATCACTTCACCACCTGCTTGCTGAATGACTGGAATGATGTGAAAGGCAATTTCACTGGCCCCCCCATATGGGTAGTATGCCCCACGTTTGTAGTGGTGGAGAAGAAGAGCATTGATGAGAAAGCTGGACTCTTTAGGAGGGACACCTACAAAGAAGAGAAGACAAGAACAGTGAACAAAGTGTGCAGTACATAGCTGATAAACTGAGGTCTGTAAGTCGTAAGCACCGTAGAAAACGTAGGCAGAGAGTGCCTGCAGGTCCTTGTTCTGAGTGAGTCGGGACATCATTTCTGAATGGCTGGTTGTTGCTAGGCGAAACACTGGAGATATTTTATCCAATAGGCCAGTCCAAATCAGAAGGTTTACCACCGGGTAGGGCAGGATCTTCAAAATGGCAATAAGTGGAGTTCTCCGTGAGGCATGCTGCGCAAGGACAAAGTCCAGTCTCTTTTAAGTTATGTACATGCTATCCTTTCAAAATATCTTTTTCAGAGATGCAGCTTGACTATTTTTAATGGAGCTACTTCTAGGAAGTCATCTGGTGTGTCCACCACCTCCATTGCTTTTAGTACAAACACTGTTTTAAAATAGCAGCTTTCATTGGGTCAAAAAAACTTAGTAATTATTTTCACCTGTCTTTTTGTTGTCATCACATATGTGAACCATATGACCGCATGTTTTTTCTAAATAATCACAAGTGTAAACCTGTGAACTTAATGTTTTGGGGTTTTTTGTGAGAGACACTTTTAGGATCCAAACCAAGCAAACTGGCATGACCAACAGAAAGCAATTTATAATTGTGCATCATCATCAAGTTTAAACCAGTTCCAAATAAAAAACAGACAGAGTACTGTTGTTTAGGATAAATTGGTTGGTGTGTCCGGCTATCTGTATGTTTATTGTGTTCCATTTAAAATTAGTCTCAAATAAAAATGTGCTACGTTATAATATTCTCCTTGTATCCTATTTTCTGCTTACCCAACTGCTGACTTGCATGCCAGAATCATTATAGTTATCACACGTGTGTGCGCGCACACACAAACATACACACACACACCTTCATCAATTTCATGATCTCATCAATGGCCTCCTCTTCCTCTGGGAACTGCTTCTTCAAGGAATCTGCCATTGCAGTTTTTCCTGCATGAATATGATACTCCCTAAGAAAACAGAATGAAGCAAGATAAAGTTCTGATGGTGGGACAGTTTCCTGTGCTGGAAACATAAAATGTAATGAAGCCATAACTGGAAACTAAACAGTTACATAATAGTTTGTTATTGAGCTGTAGATGGTTTCAAATGATGTTACAAGAGCGTGCAATCTTCATAAAGAAGGTCAATCTGTCATATTAGCAAAACTACCAGGGGAAAAAATAACAACTTAAAGGACAAAATAACACTTTGATGATGGTATGGCATGCCATACCTGCAATGGTCAGGCTGTCCAAGAAGCACAGTATCATAATGTTGTTCCAGCTTTACAAACTGCAGTTGTCCCTCTGTGATCTGATCCAAAGCAATCTTCAGAAAGCTATTCTCATGAAGTTGGCCCAGATAATGGATACCTGATGGAAGCAGGACACGGTGAAATTCAGTGATGCACTGAAAGGTTTTCCTGGCTAATTCCTTTTTTATTTTTTTCCCCTGAAAGCTACAACACATTACAGCGAACAAATTTTGTATGACTTCACTGAAAGAGGTATGTTTCAATCTAACAGAAACAGGATCATCTGTACTTATGCCTCAAAGTCCCCTCTAATCATCTGATTTTTATTAACCTTTAAAACACAAGTCACAGTACATGCCATTGGTTGAGATTTCTAATACAAAAATGGTAATTAGTTTGATGCATTTAGTTAACAGGATAACAGTTTGTTTTTTTTCAGTATTTGACCAATCTGATCAAGGGGGAAATGGCCAATCATGATAGCGGAGGAGAAAATATTATTGGGACTTAATTAGTGATTGCTATGATTACAAAGACTAGATTAAATGCCTTGTATAATAATTTTTTACAGGCAGAATACCTGAAAACCTTAAGAATGTGAAACTTGTGTAAATGCTGTGTAAAAAACATGCCATATCAACAAAAAAATATTTTCCAGTTAGAAATGTAATATCTGCTAACCTCACTCAAGCTGCTGCAGGCAGTGTCATCTGACCTTTCATGTGTGGTGGAGATACCAGACGCATAACTATGGGAAGGCCCATCAAACAGGTCAGAATTTTTTACATTGGTTGACACACTCTCCTGCAGGGCCTTCCTTTTTTCTCTCTCTCTCATCTTTTCAGCGCCACTTTAAGACTTTGTACTTTGCTTTCGCTGCTCCATCTACATGGCTAATGCGGAGTTATTTAAAGTTTCTTATAATAACAGTGATTGACAGGTGATGTTCCACGGAGGAATGAGATGGCGAACTAGAGCTGCTGCACCGCTCATCTCTCTGTTGGATGCCAGAGAGATTTAATTTATGTTTCACTAATAGGGACAATTAATTTCTTATTTTGTGAATGTTTCGTTTTTAATAAGCGCCACTGTCTGTTTTAATAGCCCGGGCTTATTGGGACGAGTTGTTCTGATCCCCGCTCTTCATTGTCAGCTCAGCTGGCCAACTCTGCAGGTGTGTTCATGTGTTACAGATCAGCTCTGGCTGCACGTAGCAGAGCTGATCTGCCTGACTGGAGCGGAGGAGAGATTGACTGGTTTGTCTCCTCAGCAGGGCAGGACAGCAAAATTCCCAGGTGCTGCTTAAAAGGTCTTGGAGCAAACTACTTAGTTTAGGAGGGGTAATGTGTTGAAGAGTTATGCAAAATTTGATTTCTTTTTTTGATTTACCTGAGATTTATTTAGTTGAAATGATTTGTATTTATGTAAATATTTATTAATACTATTTATTTTTGTTTGGTTTGTCTAAATATTGTTAATTTCAATTTTCATGGCTCCTTCCTTAATTCTCTCAGGGTATAAAAAGCAGTTAGTTGTTTTTAGTGTGTAATGGTGTTGGTGTACCTGTGACCTGCAGTATCTAAATAAATCCACCTCAAACTTTATTTTATTGTCACGTTTCTCTGTTAAACATTCATAATTGACAGTCAGCATGTTAGTACTTGGAAAGTTTATTTACTTTGGTGGAATTCTCTATAAAAATCTATTACCTAATATCGGTCATTTATAGATTTTTTTTTTATACTGATATATTTCTGTTATTTTTGCATATGAACTAATTCCTTTTGTGGAATTCATATTTTTGTTGTTTAGAATTATTATTCTGATGCTAAAAATTATATCTAGCATAATCCTGTTTTTGTATTTTAGCTGATGAAACCATGTTTACTTTTAATCAATGACTTGATTTCTTTATGATAAAGATTAAAAAACATCATCAGAATCTCTCCAACATTTTAACGTTTTGAACTACATCAATGTTTTTGATGCTGGTGTTTGTTTTTTGCAGTGAAAACATACCCACATCAAATTCAAAGCCTTTATTTTGGAAGGTATGCGTGCAGCCCCCAGCAAGATCATGTTGCTCCAGGACAACAACTTTCTTCCCAGCTTTAGATAAAAGGGCTGCTGCTGCCAAACCGCCAATGCCGCTGCCAATCACCACTGCATCCAGAGCGGGTGGAACTCGGTCCACACGGAACCCTGGGGGAAACACATAATCATGCTTGTGTAGGAGAAGCTGGTGAGCTATGAGCATATTGCTGTTTAAAATGGAATATTTGTAGTCAGAACTCGGAAATTCCCCATAAAGTCAAACATCCCACTCGGAAAGAATTCTTTAAACACCAACTTCAA
This sequence comes from Anableps anableps, assembly GCA_014839685.1. Taxonomy (NCBI): domain Eukaryota; kingdom Metazoa; phylum Chordata; class Actinopteri; order Cyprinodontiformes; family Anablepidae; genus Anableps; species Anableps anableps. The sequence goes on from CM026083.1 coordinate 1,908,849, forward strand.
GATCCAGTATGTCTACTCCTCGCATGAACAATAGTAAGTTGTGGTGGAAATGTTTATTTTACAAGACACACTTGTAAGAGTGCGTCTACATGTTACATGTAGTGCGTGCAACTCTAAGCAGAACAAATTAAAAGTGGTGTTTGCATATGGAGGGAACAGCTTAAAACAATGTTCATAATAGATACTAGGAATAATGGCTACTTGGGCATTGCCATATTGGAATCCCAATTTCTCTCTGTTAATTGGAACCCCGTGTGATGTTATTCAGCTCCAAGTTCTGAGGCAAATCGAATGCAGCATATTAAACAAAGTAGTGCTACTAAAAATATGGCCTTAAAAGTTCAACTTTAAACGCATGTTACAGTAAAATAATTTTTAAAAAGGATTACCTTCAGCTTCATTAAATATTTAGTTGGTCTGGGAAGCAGAAGCTGGTCTAAGATGGACCAAAGTTGACTTCTACAGTCTTAAAACAACTCAGTCTCAGTAACATCTTAGAGCAGGGGAGTCAAATTCATTTTCACTTTGAGCCATATCAAGATCATGAATGTCCTCAAGGATGGTTGGTATGGCAAACAGGATGACAGTTTAGAAGTTCATCAACCAGTGTTTGCATAAACTGCTCTGATGTCTTTGAGACTGGAGTTGTTTTAAGATGGTAGAAGTCTGCTTTGGGCTTAAATCCTCCTAGACAAGCATTAGCTTTTGTCTCCAAGATAAAATAATCTAGATTAATGTTAAATGACACTAATAGTAGTAGTAGTTAGCTACTATAGGTAAGATAGTAACTACTTGTAGCTTTCCAACAGAACCTCTGGGTTCAAGTAGAGGTGGAAGAATAAGTTATATTAGTGGATTTTGACAAGGGAAATTCTTTGTAATATTCATATGGAAACTGCTATGTTGCATTACTTGTAAGAGCAAAACATTATGGAATAGTATCTGGATAAAATTTATTGTAAAATTACACAAATTTATTTTTAAAAATATGTTATCAGTAAATAATATAGTCTGCAGTTTTCCATAATTTACAAAACACTTTTTTAAATCCTCTTGGATCTTATTTACTTTCCTTCAGATGTTTCTGGAACTAACAGGGACTTTCCTTGAGAGTTCAGTAAACTCAATCACGTTCTTAGGAAGTACCTGGTAAATTCCAAGAAAGTAAGTTCTGGAAAGAACTGAATGTATTACGCTGTACCAGACAATCTACCAAATAATCTGTTACAGCATTATTTGTTAGCGTAAACAGTTTCATGTCAGTAGCTGCCTGCAGAGATATAGAAAAACTGTCAAATGTCTCCACAATGCATTACTGCACAAGCTATTACACAACTTAGAAAAAATGCAGTTAAAATAAGAGCAAATCACAGTCATTGCTTCATTATTGTAACATTATTAACATAGCATCCAGGCTTCTCTTTGTATACAAGATCATTTTCTCTTTGTTTTACCTCTCTTCAGTCTGGCATCCCTCTCTTTGCTGTCAGTGACCAGGGGTCCTGGTGGTCTCAGACACTTCTCACTGAACACCTTATAGCGCTGCCCAGCAGTTAGGAACAGTATGATGGCCAGTGCCACCAACAGACAACTCAGAATATCAAATATACACAATCACATTGCAGAGGAGAATTCTACATAGCACGACAAAGATCAAAAGAAGGAATGTAGAGGAGATGAGAAGGTCAAAAACATAAATTGGGGAGGAGTGAAGGAGAATCTGAGAGTTGGGTAGGAGGAAGAGCAAAACTGAGATCTTTCAGGAAGGCAAAAAACTGCAAGAAGTCTCAGTCTGGAAGAAGTGAAAGGAAGAGGATTAAAGGTTATTCACATCAAGAGATCAGTAAAATGTGGTATAACATGTGACAATCAGAACTTTAACTTGGAGTACAAGAACGAAAGAACAGATTCTTCATGGCAAGACATGAGACCAGCAGGAAAGAAAGAGCTGGTTGTTCATCAGACCTCAGTGTGGAGTCCTCAAAAAAAAAAAAGCATCTTTTCACTCAATACTGAATTGCCTAAAGATAAATGTGTTATTCATTTCACAAATGTCTTTCTGTAAAACTGAATTTATCATGGTTCCTCAAGACAATTGTGCTTACTGCAAAATAAATAATAAATGGAGGGTAAGGAAAAGCTGATGAGTTGCTCATGGTTTTCATTTCTTCCATATTTCTTTGACAAAAAAACATCACAGAATGACAGTATAACATACAGAATTATACAGTTTCTTAAAAAAGACAGCAGTCATTGGGCCAACACCAAGGTACCCTGAGGAAATCCGTGAGAAGATGCAAACCCACACAGAGAGGGTTTGAGCCCAGGGCATTCTCCCTCTGCAATGGTGCTAACAACTGTTCCACCAATGCTAAAAATAATAAATCATAAAGTGTGCATAAGAAATTTCTGCATATTGTTAAGCTCACAATAAAAAAAAAAGTGTTTTCTAGATTTAAGTTTCTCATTAGCATGTTCGAAGATGAAAGAAAATCATAAATTTAAATCAAACCAATTTATTCTTAAAAGATAGAAACATACTTTATGGCAAGCTCACATTACAAAAACAAAATATAAATCAGGCTTAATCCAGCATTCCATTTACAGTGAGACGAGATATTTTTCATTCATCATATTTATAATAGTCTGTAGTACTTTAAAAACTAAGAGCACAGCATGAAATTTAGAACATGTTTCAAATGTTGTTTTTGTATCTTCTGAAACCATAGTTCTTAACCAGAAATCACTATCAACTAAACTGAGCAAATCAAAGCTTTACAAAAGAGCAAAGATCCTAAATTTACCATTAAAATGCTGCTCAATGCATCTCTAATACAAAACACATGTATAATGTCTGTTTTATCCAAATTGTCAAGAAATAGTTCACATAGTGCCATCATTTTGAACATGTTTTATATAACATCGTGGAATGTTTCAGGTGTCCATATCAAGAACATAGATCATTTTTACTTCCTTCAGTGTACCTTCATGTATTTAGTACATATACTGGAAGAGATATGTACTGTAAACCAGTGTTTGAAGACACTTCTTTCTTGAGTTATACAGAACATCAATGTTCGAGAACAGAATAAAAAACTTGCTTCTGTCCTAAGATGTTCTATATTCATAAAGATAAAGTAAAAACAATGCTTTTATTGCACCCATTTTATAAAAAAAAAAAAAAAAAAAAAGGACACTGAAGTTTTGGAATGTCCTCAGGAAAGCAGTACCGTATTTTCCGCACTATAAGGCGCACCTAAAAACCTTCAATTTTCTCAAAAGCCGACAGCGCGCCTTATAATCCGGTGCGCCTTATATATGGACCAATATTGAGCCACAACAGGTCTCGCAACTACGGGAAGCAGCCGCCGACTTCAGTTTTCCCCGTAGAAGAAGAAGAAGCGCGCGGTGCATGCTGGGATATATGACTGCGCAAAGCGTGCCGTTTCTTTTCCATTTGTGTTTGTGTAAAGACCCCAGAATGGCTCCTGTTAAGAGACACGCTTACGACGCAGAGTTTAAACTCAAGGCCATCAGTCGCGCAGTAGAACACGGGAATAGAGCAGCAGCGAGAGGATTTAACATGAACGAATCAGTGGTGCGGAAGTGGAGAAAACAACAAGATGACCTGCGCCAAGTAAAGAAGACTAAACAGAGTTTCCGAGGGAACAAAGCGAGATGGCTAAAGCTGGAGGACAAACTCGAACAGTGGGTTGTTGAACAGAGAGCAGCAAGTAGAAGTGTCAGTACAATCACTATTGGAATGAAGGCAACAGCGCTAGCAGGCGAATTTAGCATCAGTGAGTTTAGAGGCGGTCCTTCTTGGTGCTTCCGGTTTATGAAAACACGTAATCTCTCCATCCGCACACGAACTGCTGTTTCACAGCAACTGCCAAAAGATACCAAGAAAAGCTGGCCGCTTTCCGCGCGTATTGCAAAAACAAGATTACTGCAAAGAAGATCCGGCCAGAGCACATCATCAACATGGACGAGGTTCCGCTCACCTGTGATATTCCTGTGAGCCGCCCTGTGGATAAACGGGAGCGCTTACGGTACATGTTCGCAGCGCAGGGGATGAGAAGGCATCCTTCACCGTGGCTCTCTGGCCAGGCTGGTGGCCAGAAACTTCCACCCATGGTCGTTTTCAAGAGGGAGACCTTGCCAAAAGAAAACTTTCCAGCCGGCGTCGTCATCAGAGCTAACCCGAAGGGATGGATGGAGGGATGAAGAAAAGATGAGTGAGTGGCTGAGAGAAATGTCCGTGAAGAGACCGGGTGGCTTTTCCCACACAGCTCCGTCCCTGTTGATCTGAGACTCCATGCGCTCCCACATCACCGATGGCCAGAAAACAAGTGAAGCGCACTAATTCAACACTCGCCGTCATTCCGGGTGGATGGACAAAAGACCTGCAGCCGCTGGATGTTGGCGTCAACACGGCATTCAAAGCTAGCCTGCGAACTGCGTGGGAACAGCGGATGGCAGAAGGCGAACACACGTTCACCAAGACGGGGAGACAGCGCCGGACGACATGCGCCACTACCTGCCAGGGGATGGAAATGCCTGGGCTGAGATATCATTCTCCACTGTGGGCCGAGCTTTCAGGAAGGCAGGGATTGTCACTGAGCTGCCGGACAAAAGCAGCGACACTGACTCCATTAATGACGACTCGGACGAGCCGGAGCCGGACGTGTTGGGCGCCGAGTTCGCCCCGCTGTTCAGTTCGGACACTGAAGAAGAAGAATTGGAGGGATTCGTGGATGAGGACTAAATTAATAAAGTGAGCTTTACGTGTTTATTTTGTGTTTACAGCTGAACAAGGTTTGTCATATTGTTAATATGGACATTAACGTTTGAACAACGTTGAATTATTGATATATTGTTATTGCTTTGCACTATTTCGAGTGTTACTATGTTGTGATCGCACTAATGTTTGATTTACCGTAACAGTATCAGACTGTTTTTTACGTGTTTACTGAATCGAGGAAAAGTTCCCCTGCACTATGTGATATAAATGTTGCACTACATGTTATACATTGTTGTTGTTAAATGGTAAACTGTGTCACGAAAATACCACCTCACTGACTTTACCTCGGGGAAAATAATAAAACAGCTGTTAATTCATTTTGGGAGTGAACGGAGTTGTCAGAACGCTGGTTTGTAATCTAGTAATAAAGTTTGACTGACCCATCTGACTGTTTTGTTGACGTTCCCTTTAGCGCAGCTCCATCTAATGGATGCATAACGTAACCCCAGCCTCTACTGTGGCGTCTATTCTATGCCTTATATATGAAAAAAGTTTTAAAATACGCCATTCATTGAAGGTGCGCCTTATAGTGCGGAAAATACGGTAATTATATATCCAAACTTTCCAGGTGATTGGAACATAAAAGCTGCCAAACAAACATCTGTTCTTCTTAACCAACTTTTAGAAACTAAAACACAACTAAAAATCTCTCCCCAACAAGAAGTAAAACAATTGTTGCCAGGTAACACTCAGTAGTTCTAAAGTATTTGACAAGCACCAGTTTTCCCTGTTTATGAGTCAATATTTTGCATTAAAATCATCCAGTAGCTGCAAGTGAAAAAGAGTCTAAGTTCCTGTGTTCCACACTCATGTAGCCTGGTAAAAAACCTGCCCCTTGTTCTACGCTTTGCTGCTTGGTACGGAGGGTCTGCGTCCTCAGCTATTGCTTGCTGGAGGCGTGGACTCTGTTGAAATTTTAAACGATTCAATCTGATTTTACCCAATCACGCACATTTGACTGTGACGTATGTAGGCGTGAAGGAGAAGCCACGTTATGAAGCTTACTGGAAATTGTGTGTGCTGTAAACAACCATCCCCCACTGTGAAGAGAGAATTAGACTTTTACCAAACCCTGACATCTTTGCCAGCAATAAAATGTCTTAAACATTCCCCTTAGTCCAACTTTAATTACTCAGTATTTGGAAGCGTGGTCCACACGGACTGAATGGCTTCTTTCACTTCCTCAGCTGCCATTGCCAAACTAATTGATGTCATCGTTCACAACTCCTCCTTCTGTTCGCTGATTGGCTCGGTTAAAATTCTAACTGGAGAAATCGAGCTCAATAGGAGAAATCCCAGACAGAGCAATGAAAGGAGATGAGAATCGAGCAGAACTGAATAGTAAGGCAATGGCCAGTTATCTGCTTATAACTTATCCGTTATAAGCATATATTTACAAACGGACCTAATCAAACAGATCAGGATCACTGCAACATAAAAGTGTCAGCTGGGTATAACAGATTGTTTTAAACCCATTTTTAAGGAAGTGATGAGCTGATGTTGTGGGTTTCTACCCAGAGAGTCTGAACTATGTAATACCGCAGTTCTCCTGCTGCTCTGGTGATTTGTGTTACTAATGTCTGAGTATCCGGCAGTTGTGTTGCACTTTGTAAGCTCACATAATCAGAGTGTAAGGCAGAATTATGGGATGGCAAAATGCGTTCAGACTGTGACCTGTTTTATTTGGCTCAATTTGCTTTATGGCTGACCGATACTAAAGAGTTTCTTTCAAATGCAATTTTATGTTCACTAAATTTGTTTCACAAAACCCATGTGACAGCAGATCAGAACAGACAGAAGAGCTGACTAGATCTAACGCCTCAGTTCTTTAAATTAGACTAACTGAATATAAAATTCTGACCACGTGCTAGGCTTCCATGATATTATATGTCACATGCATTTGATTCATTGAAAACATTTACTCTCAGATACAATCTGTCCAGCTACTGGGAAAAAACCCCATCTAACTTCTTTATTTCTATCTCAACAACAGGATTTTACTAGAAAAAGTTGCTTCTGACAATCCTCTGCTGTTTTTCCAATGAAAAAATGTACATTTCTTAATAACTTCACCACCTTATTTCCTCTTTACCTTCTAAAACAATGTTACACTGCATGAAAATACTTAGTATCATGAATATATTACAGGCAGAGAGGGTCTGACTACCACCTGCCTAATGGTGTGTTGGGCCACCTTTTCCTGCCAAAACAACCCTGACCCACTGAAGCATGGATTCCACTAGACTCCTGAAGGAGTGCAAACCAGAGGGAAATGCTAACTGTTACACTCAGTTAGCATAACGATGCACTTCTCTGTGTTTTGTGCAAACACTGAATCAACATGTTCACCAACAGAGGTTACTTGTCTGATTTAATGAGCTAAAAACCTAATGAATGTTAAATAAAAGCCTATCACTGCTGTTAACGCTGTATGTTACATGAGTGACAGCCATATTGGAATTTAGGGTGGGAGTTGAAGAAGCAACACATGGTTTAAATAAGCTGGGTTTACTTTGTTACGTTATTGTGTCTAAACATCCAAACAATTTTTACATTAACAGAAAGTAGAAAAATATTTTATCTTAATTGGCTGAAATTAATCCCATGGCACATTTTGAGATTCTGACCTGATTTTTTTTTTTTTTTTATAGTTCTGATTTCATTTTTGATGTGTAACCAATGAAAAAATTGGAGGATGTTTGTAAGTAATATGTGAAAACACAAAGTTCTGAAGTCCTCAGGTTCACAGAGACATAAACGTGCATGCACATATTCTTTTTGAGAAGACTTCATCTTGTCAAACAACTTTTTAAAGACTTTACTGCACCTGAAACCAACCGGGCCTTTACCATCCCACAGACTAAGTTCTACAAGAGGAATCAACTTTTGGTACCGAAAGGATGCTGAGTCTCCACATTGTGACCGTGTTACTCTGCACACAAATTTACACACAGAGTCCTTGCTGTAGTCCAGGTGCAGTTTGCCCAGGATGTCTACTTTGTGCTAAGGGAACTGTATTACCAGATGTCGGTTGAAACTGATGAAAATCTAAATGAGTCTTGAAAAATGTGGGCAGAATTCCCAGGTCTCAGAACACCCATGTGACCGAGACCCACTGTGGGTTTTTGGAAACTGTTTCTAGGGCTGCTTTGACAGTGCGATAAGTCTCGTCAAGGTTCTCATTGATGATGGTGAGGTCAAAGAAGTGACCGAAGGCTGCCTGTATTTTGGTACTCTCATCACATGTCCTCTGAAGGTCTTCATCCTGCAACAGAGGACACACAGATTAGCTTTACTCACACTTCTGTGAAACAGATGCTTTGTATGATGTGAAAAGGCTCATTTTGCTCATACCGTCAGGGCCTTTGTGACCACCCCTGCCTCTACAGCTGAGTGATGCATCGCCTTGAGCACCTCAAAATCAGGAGACTGAAGGAATATCACATAGGGCAGGAACTCTGAGGTCCGCAGCACTTTGAGAGACTAGAAAGAGCACACACATGTGCAACATGCAAAATAAATGGACACAACAGATTTTAACTTTAATATTTATAAAAGTTAACACTTTCTCTGTGCCTTAGAGGCTTAGGTCATGACTAAAAATTTCCCAAAATGAGAGCTGACAGAAGGCATCTTCATGAAAAGTGTCACAGATCTTACAGTCAAGGAAAGAGAAAGTTTCTCTGACCGTCATTACAGTCATGGAGCTAAGTGCACCCGTTGCTTCCAGTAGCCTGGCACTGATCATCTACCACACTTGAATCACTGATTGTCAGCAAGTGTGACAACTTCTTTAACATCTTTAACTATAACATGGACAGTTTGTGGGTTTGGAGCATATTGGTGTGTGTGTGTTAACACAATGCTAAGTAAAAGAAACTCAACCTGTTAGAACCTGCTGGACTGTAGGAGAGACACAAAAACCATTAAGTTATTGCTACTGAAGGTTGTTCTACAAGTTGTTGGTTCATGGGGGAACTACGTGAATTCACTGACAGTTGTGGGAACTTTATTTAACCTATGAACAGAGGAAATTATGGGAATTTGTCAAGAAGAAAATAAGGTTATTTTAAATGTTTTGTCTAGTGGCCTAAATTCTACAAAAAAAAAAACCTGTGGAATGTGGGCTAAGGAAAAGACAACATAAGAGAGGACCCAGGACTCTGTATGTATATTTGATTATTCCACTCCAAAACCTTCCATTTGTTTTTGTTGAGCCATCCACAAGTGAATTTGCTTTGGATCCTTTTTCTGCTCTGTATTCAAACTACGCTTCAGCAAAATTCATTCAGATTGTTCAGGTCCTGCAGTAGCAAATGAACCCCAGACCATCACACAACCACCACCACATTTCTATCAGATTCCTTTTTAAATAAATACTACGTTAGGTTTATACCAGATGTAAAGGGATGCATACCTTTGAAAAACTCCTACTTTTGTCTCATCAGTCCACATAATAATGTCCCCAAAAGTGTTTTTGATCATCAAGATGTTTTTTGGCAAGTGTGAGATAGCCCTTTGTTTTCTTTTGGGTTAGCAGTGGCTTTGGCCTTGGAGTTCTCCCATGGAGCCATTTTGCCCAGCTCTGTTTTCTTTGTAGGATAATCCACCCTGACCTTAAGGCTACAGTAGGTAACTTTGATAAAAATATGTTTTTTACATATTTTTTTAAAACTATCACTTTGTCCTTAAAGTTTAATAAGAATCTATGAAAAAAATTAACCTCCTCAGCCTCTTCTATGTGGTCCTGCTGCCATCTGCTGAAATACAACGTTCCTGCTCAGAAACAACCAATCAGAGCTTCAGAGCTGTTTCTGGGTTCTTTGTGATATCCTGGATGAGTCATGGATGCGCTTTTGGAGTGATTTTGGTAGGCCAACCACTCCTGGGAAGTTTAAACATTGTTCCGTTTTTTCTTTGAGGATAATGGTTCATTCAGTGTGGTTCTCCAGAGTTTGCTAGTAAAATCCAACTCCGTTTCCCCCCCAAAAATGTGGTTATTACTGTTAATTAATAACTTCAGAAGTGAAGGCAGTTATATTTTCCAACGACACCAGGTTAGTTTAGATAGATTTTTCCTTTAATAAAACTAAAAACTGCTTTTTGTATATGGGTTATCTTTGTCTGATATTAAAGTGTGTTTGATGACCTGAAACATTTAACTGTGACAGAAAAGTAAAATTCAGAAATAAATCTGTAAAGGGGCTCATTTATTGTCATGGAACTGAACAACTGAGTGCCATCAACTACTACACTGCAACACTTTGCGAGCTTCAGGTGCTTCTGGGCATGGAAGCCGAACAAGAGATGGATGATCATGGCTGACCTTCAATACTTAGGATTCCTCCAATTTAGGAAAAAAAATCTGACAACACCTTTACTTCCAATGTCAGCTTAAAAAGATGATATATTTAGAGGCGTTATACTGGTGTTAAGTGACTGGTTTTAAAATCATAAGGATCAGGTGAACATGTCTGCAAACCTGCGGGTTGGCGTCCAGTATGCAGACGCGTCCTGCCTCCACCACCTCGTGTATTGAGTCAATCTTTAATCCATACAAGTTGCCTTCATACTCTCCATATTCAAGATAACGGCCATTCTTGATGTCAGCCTCCATCTTGTTGCGGCTTGTGAAAGCGTACATTCGACTCTCACGTTCACCCTTTTTGGGCTTCCTGGAGGTGTCTGGATACAGACAAAAACACAGCTATTACAAGATTTTTAAAGGAAGCATAACTGATGTCCTTATAATGATTTTGTGAACCATATTTCATTATGAAAAATGTAACAAAAGCTTTGAGTATAAATATGACAGTAATTGCTCTTAATGTGTCCACTGAGCTTCAAGTTAAACGATAAAATCACTTAAACCGGTCAGATTTCATACATGGGATGGTGGTGCCGAAGAATTGCGGATCTCTCAGCAGAAGCTTGGCCTTTAGTCTACGCCTTCCAACACCTTGAGCACCAATTAAAACCAGAGTTTTTCTTTTGAATGGTGGGACCTTTGCCACCTCCTCGTACAGCAGGATTTCATGTCTGTCAAACTCTACAAATGAGATGAGATACGCAGGTTAATAAAGAGGAATATTTCTGAATCACTCAAAAATTTTTTAAATCACAGTAGAATAAAATGACAAAACAAAATAATAAAACCGTGTCCTTGAACAGTACTTTGGTGCAGTCTCAACCTGTTTTTAAAAGTGCTATATAAATAAACATGACATCGACTGAGGAAGAAATTTACATTCTTAGAGCTGGGGAGTAAAAAAACAAGCAAACAAAAAAAAACAAACAAACAAACAAAAAAAAACATATAGAGAAATCACACTTTTACCTGCATTTTTTGTGGTCACATACATCATCTTCTTCTTCTTCTTCACTCCAAGACCAGTGCAAAGATTTCCTGTCACATCATAATTAAAAACCTTTTATGTAGCCAGGCTTGCATTACTTCCGCAGGCAGAGACCCACCTCACCGACACCAGTGATCATCCAGGGAGTGAACATTGAGATCGTGGACTCTTTTAAGTACCTGGATCTTCACCTGAACAATCAACTGGACTGGACTCATAACACTGATGCGCTTTACAGGAAGGGTCAGAGCAGACTCTACCTGCTGAGAAGGCTGAGGTTTTTAAGAGTGCGGGGGGCGCTCCTGAAGACCTTCTTTGACTCTGGTGGCATCACCCATCTTCTATGGGACTGTATGTTGGAGCAGCAACTTATCTACTACTGAGAGGAAGCGGTTAGATCAGCTCATCAGGAAGGCCAGCCCTCGACCCAGTGTAGGTGGTGGGAGACAGAAGGACTCTGGCTAAAATAACATCACTGGTGGACAATGTCTCCTACGCCATGCATGAAGCTGTTGCTGAGCTGCAGAGCTCCTTCAGTGACAGACTGCTGCATCCTAAATGCTCAAAGGAGCATCATCGTAGATCCTTCCTCCCAGCAGCTGTTAGACTGTATAACCATCACTGCTGCCAACAAAATCATTAAGTGTTTATATCCTAATATGCTAAATGTGCTAATATTTGCACAATCATCTACTCTGTTCTTTCTAATTTCTAAATAACATTTCTGCTGTTATTGCACATCTGTTTTTCTGCACTGATATACTGTATTGTAAATAGTCTGTATCCTTTTGTAATGTTCAATACACATGCAAATTATGTACGTTCTTGGAAAAAGTGATCCGACTCAGTTGCACAGCCCTAGGATTGTGAGTCTGATATGCCTATTTCTAATAATTGCACAGTATTTTCTGCTAGTGTCTTTCATTGTATATTATTATTAATAATAATAATAATAATAATAATAATAATAACAATAATAATTCTGTTTTTAAAAAATTGTTTTTTACACTTTAAGATCCTTTTGTGTGAAACTTCATATCTGCTGCTGCTTGCTATTGCACTTAAATATCCCCTTTGTGGAACATTAAACTAACTATTCTATTATATATATATATATATATATATATATATATATATATATATATATATATATATATATATATATATATATATATATATATATATATATATATTAATATTAACTATTCTATTCTATTAGCTTATTGAAATGTTGTATGGTTCGTCACCACCAGCTCAGCGGTGGTTCCATTCAGCTTACATATCATGTAGGACATGACAGTACCTTTACATATGTGGGTAATGTTCAGTTAAAGAACAGAAGCCACAATGATTAGCGAATGAAATGTACAATTTTGTCATGTTCCTCATGTTAGATATTCATATTGTTTTTTTAATCAAATAAAATATAAAAGCAGAAACTAGAATATATAATACTTGAATATAATTCACAGTCATGAGGGTATAACTACCATTAAAAGGCTTGACCAAACAACTTTTGGGAATGTTCGGTAGTCTCTGAAATCATCATGCCTTGGAATGCCGACTACAAACACAACTGCTGATCCAAAATTTACAATATTGTGAAAAGTTCAATAATTTTTGTAACTTTTTTCAGAAACTGAATTGAATTGAAAGTGATACTTATATATTATACAGATTCATTACAGATAGAGAGAAATATTTCAAGCCTTTTTTAAAAATTGTAATTTTTATGATTACATCTTATAGATAATGAAAACTCACAATTCAGTGTTTTGGAAAATTTGAATATTATATAAGATTTAAAAAATTATATTTTAAACAGAAATGTCTGTTTTTTTTTTTTTAATGTAAGTTAATTTCTATGCACTCAGTACTTGCATGAATTCCTGCATTCATGCACCGTGGCAATCAGCCTGAGGCGCTGCGCAGGTGTTCAGGAAGCCCAGGTTGCTTTGACAGCTGCTGTCAGGTCATCTGCCTTGTTGGGTCTGGTGTCTCATCATCTTCCCTTTGAGAACAGCAGCTTTCCTGTGGGGTCAAAGGTCAGGGGAGTTTGCTGGCCAATCAAGAACAGAAACACCACTGTCATTGAAGCAGCTTTTGGTACCTTTGGCAGTGTGGGCAGGTACCAAGTCCTGTGGGGAAATAAGATCATTATGAGGGAAGCATGAAGAGCTCTAGAATTTCCTGGCAGACAGCTGCACTGACTGTGGACTTGAGGAAACCAAGTGAACCAGAACCAGCAGGTGACACGGCAACCCAAACCATCACTGACTGGAAACGTCACTGTGGACTTAAAGCAACGTGGATTCTGGGCCTCTCCACTCTTCCTCCAGACTCTGGGACCAGGATTCCCACATGAAACGCAGAATTTACTTTCATCTGAAAACAGGACTGTGGACCACCGAGCAACAGTCCAGTTCCTTCTCTCCTCAGCCCAGGTCAGACGCTTCTGATGTTGTCTCTGGTTCAGCAGAGGCTGGACACGGGGAATGTGACATTTGGAGCCCATGTGTAGAATGTGCGTAGCAGCTTTTGATTCACTGACTCCAACTTCAGCCCACTCCTTGTGAAGCTCATCCAAATTCTTGATAGGATTTTTCTTGAAAATCCTGTTAAGGCTATGGTTATTCTTATTGTTTGTGCACCATTTTCTATCATACATTTTCCTTCCACTCAACTTTTCTTTGACATGTTTGAATACAGCACTCTGTGAACAAGCAACCTAATTATGTCCTTTTGTGGTTTATCCTTCCTGTTGAGGCTGTTTATGACTTCCTGTTGGATAATTGGGAAGTCAGCGGTATTCAAAGCAGTTGTGTATGCCATAACATGAAGTTTATTAATTAAAAAAAATATTTTGGATTAGTCTTATGCAATATTCAATTTTTTTGGGACATTGAATTTTTATTTAATTATCTGTAAACCATAATCATTAGAATTATGAGAAATAAAGGCTTGAATTTATGTGTAATGAACATATAATGTATGAGTTTCACCTTCGACAACAAAAACTGAACTTCTTCAGATATTCCACTTTTTGGGGGTGTATTTGTACTGCATATTTACAGTCATATTCAATAAATTATAACCTGCGTTCCAAAATGAGGATTGTTTGTCAGATTAAAAGTAACTTTTGAAAATAACAACTATTAAGCAAATATTAAACATACTTTTCATTAAGCCCACATTTCTATACTAAAATGTTTTTTATTGGTCAGATGTAATATACTAATCCTAAATATTGTATTTTTATTCCTTGGAAGCAGAAAATCATTATAACCAACAGAAATAAAGCTTGAAGACATCAGTCTGTGTGGAATTAATTGACATAACGTGTTTCACTTTGTGAACCAAGTTACCAAAGTAAATGAACTTTTCAAGATATTCTAATTTCTTAAATATGACTGGGTAGACTTCAGAACTTACTAGCAGATGGCAGAAAATCACAATCATTGGAGTTTTAATCTGAGTTGTATTCTTGTAGTCCACATACCTGCAGGTGCCAACTCCACATCCTTCTTCACAAAAGCTTTTCTTTTCTCCTCCAACATCTGGCTGGGGATTAGACCTGCACTTCCACCCTCCACATGACGGGCCTGAACAAAATATGCAGCCACACAGCAGTGTTCAAAATATTGTGTGTTTAAAACAAAAGGTGTAAAGTTCCAAATTCTGAAATTGGCGTTAATTTACACACACACACACACACACACACACACACACACACACACACACACACACAGACAGGCATTAGGAAAACTGTACATTGTATTCCGAATTAATTCATGAAGAAAAGTGAAGCAAATTTAATTTTGTAGTAAATTGGGAAAAGAAAAATTTGGACCTTAAATAAAATAAGTGTCTAGATTTTCTTTTCAAACTCAACTATTTCCTGTAAAAACATCAAAATGCTTGAAGGTTTTGCTTTCCAGTGAATCACTGAACTAAGATTTAGTTGAGCAGAGAGTATCCCTGGATCAGTGCTGCTATTTCTTTTTTGGTGTTTGCTGTCATCTCAAACTTCCAGTCTGTCGTGGCAGATGGCCGCTTGTACTGAGCCAGGTTCTGGTTCTACTGGAGGTTTCTTCCTGTTAAAGGGGAGTTTTTCCTCTCCACTGTCACTACATACATGCTCGGTATGAGGGTAAAGTTAACGACACAACACAAATGATTGTCTACTGTCGCTATGTGCTAATCCAGGAGGAGTAAATCCTGCAAGTCAATCACTCAATGCCTAAGGAAAACCGCTGGGTTTCCTTAGGTAGAAAACTTTTTTAATCAATTTGAATAATAAACTGAACTTGACTGCACTGTTTGATAATTAGGACCAGTTGGAATGTATGTGTGATTGGACAGAATTGACTTTTTTTTTTGTAAAGTGCCTTGAAATAATGTGTTGTGAATTGGCGCTACATAAATAAAATGAATGAACTTGAAATAGTTGTATAACTGTCAATCAAGTTTATTTGTATAGCACATTTCAGCAATAAGGCAGTTCAAAGTGCTTTACGTCATGAAAGCATAAAAATATCATAAAGACATCATACAGTCACCAATTGTGAAACCAGTAACAAACATTACATTTTATCAAATGCCATCATTAAAAACATCAATATACATCAGATGTGTTGGTCAGTGTTCCTGTTATTATGGGTCAAAAGCAACTTTAAACAGGTGGGTTTATAGTCAACTACTGCTTCTGAGAACTGTTTCGACATCTGTGTTGCATAGACTCGACCGACTTATGGCATCTGGGAACATGTATACCAGCCCAGGAAGACTGAAGAACATTCCACAGTTCCTCTGTTACATGGTTTTCCCTCACAGACAGCATGGTTGATATCACCCGCAAGTTTTCTATTGGGTTAAGATTCAGGGATTAGACTGCCAACTCCACAGTGGAAACCTGATTGGTCTGAAACCAACAGGTTACTGTTACTTTTCAGGTCATCTTGTTAAAACATCTATTTCAAGGGTATTTCCTCTTCACCTTACAAGACAACTTGACCTCTTCCAAGTATACTGATGGATCCAAACTGATCCATGATCTCTGGTATATGAAAAATAGGTCCAACAGCATAGAATGAGAATTATCCTCATACAATGATGCATGAGCCACCAACCTTTAAAGTGTACTGTGGCTTAAATTCAGTGTTTGGGTATCTGAAAAACTGTCTGCAGACCCAAGACTCAAAAAGAACATCCTCACATTCATCAGCCCAAAGGTGTTGTTCCATTTCTTTTAGGCCCATCAGTGTGTGCTTGGAAGACTGTAACCTGGGGTACCACAAGGTTCAGTCCTGGGACCCCTCCTATTCAATATCTACATGCTGCCACTTGCTTAGGTTATAACAAGTAATAAGATTAGCTACCATACCTACACAGATGATACACAGCTCTACATTACGATGTCACCAGGTGACTCTGAATCCATCCAAGAACTGAACAGATGCATTGAACAAATCAATGCGTGGATGTGCCATAACCACCTCCAGCTGAATAGAAACAAAACTGAAGTTATTATCTTTGGACCTAAAGAGGAACGATCTAGTGTCAGCTTCAGTTATTACAGCTAGAAACTAGTGATTAGGCCTGAAATCTGGATGTAATGATGGACTCAGACCTGAACCTTCAGAGACAGAAAGAAAATTACAAAGTCAGCCTTCTATCACCTGAAGAACATCTTCACAACAAAAGGACTAATGTCCCAACAAGATCTAGAGAAACTCATCCATGCGTTTATCTTTAGTCGCATTGATTACAGCAACTGTGTCTTCACGGGTCTGCCCAAAAAAATCAATCAGACAGCTGCAGCTGATCCAAAACACTGCTGCTGGCATTCTCATTAAAAAACTAGGAAGATAGAGCACATCACCCCAGTTCTAAAGTCCTTTCATTGGCTCCCTGTAGTTCACAGAACAGCCTTTAAAATATTTCTGTTAGTTTATAAATCACTGAATGGTTTAGCACTAAAATGCATTAAAGATCTGTTGTCATTGTATCAACCTTCCAGACCACTCAGGTCTACTGGTTTTAGTCTACTTTGTACCCCTACAGTCAGAACCAAACATGGAGAAGTAGAATTTGGTATTTATGCACCAGAAATCTGGAACAAACTTCCAGAAAACTGCAAAACAGCTGAAACAGTGAGTTCCTTTAAATCAAGCCTATAGACTCATCTGTTAAGAGTTGTCTTTGATTCATAACAACTGGAACATTGATCAATACATTTGATGTATATTTGCTTGATGATTTTGATGATAGCATTTGACAAAAAGTAATGTTTATTGCTTGTTTCTTAGTTGGTTACTGTATTATGTTTTTATGGTGTAAAGCACTTTGAACTGCCTTGTTGCTGAAATGTGCAACACTAATAAACTTGACTAACCTCTCCAGCATATCTTTTTAAACAATGGGACTTTTGGGGAGGTTCTGTTGATAGCTTTACTTTAAGTGGACCTCTTCTAAATATTACACCACTCAGAGGTAACTGTATACCTTTTATGAATACCCTGGAGTTGATCACCAGCTGAGTCTTTGCCATTTGGCTATTCATCAATCCTTTTTAACAGTAGTTTTTCATTTTCTTCCATATCTTTCTAGTTTCGGTTCATATGTTAAATCAGTTTTAAATGTTCATTTTCCCCCTTTCTAATTTATTTTTTGATAAAGGTATGCTATTTTTCTGGTCAATATTTGGACCAGTGGCACTCCCAGAAGATTTTCAGAGGTTTGGCCAGACCAGGCCAGTAGGATAATCTGCTGCCTTTATCCTTTAATAACGTCCACCTGACAGTGGCAGCTCCAAGGGGGAAAAATGCACCCCACTTGCTCCCCCAGAGAATCATATTCAATTCATACAAAGGCATATCAAATCATTTTCTTCAATCAAAACATAAATGTAAAACCCAATAAATTAATGCATAGTTATATCTATCTATCTATCTATCTATCTATCTATCTATCTATCTATCTATCTATCTATCTATCTATCTATCTATCTATCTATCTATCATCTATCTATCTATCTATATTTTAAGGCTATAACAGCGCTATTAGCAGCTATAGAGTGAGATGGTGAGGGACAGAAAGAAGCACTGCCAAGAACAAGACAAAAAGTGTCAAAAGTGTGGGATTACTTCAAGCTAAATAGAAAAGATAACACAGCTCACTGCATGTATTGCAAAACGGAATTAGCATTTCACAATAGCACGTCCTTGATGTTGCAACACCTCAGCAAGAAACATTAGAATTTAGATCGGGAGTAAAAAATTCAACCCGACCCGAGCCAGCCTGAACCTGACTAATTAACTCTAATTAGAGGCCCCTTTTAAACCGCTACCAGTTTAAAATACTTCCAGACCTCTGACTCTGCCCTCTGCTGGCTTAGTAGTGGAACTTACCTTATTTTAAATATTTGTTTTATGTCTTCCAGCTCCATTTTGTCGCTTGTTGTAACCACAGGGTGAGTCAAGAGCATATCTCCTGGGATGTGATGGTTAGGAGCGGAGCCGTGTGTGCCTGTAGTCCGCTGCGCTTATTACAGTCTCATTCTGAGCCTTTCTTTCCTCACCAGGGTGAACTACCTACTCCTCTATTTAGACTATAATAAGCGGATTAAAACATCTTTATATCATGCATTCTTGTTTAGTTTTCTAATTGAGAAAATTAGTAATAATTATTCCAGGAATAATTAGTTTCTCTGCCAGATGTATTGTAGGCTTATTAAAAACACGCCACAGAAGCCCAGCCCGACCATCAACCACATAATTTTGGGCCAACTCGGAATGAATTTTGGTTCGGGTCAGGCTCGGGCTATAGATCTAAGCTCTAGGAAACATCCATTACATGCATCAAGCTTGTTTGTGGCTGCTAACCAGAGAGGTCTTTGTTCTCTTTGCAAAAGACTAACTGTTATCTGTGATTGTGAGTACAGAATCTGGCATGTTATACATGTTGTACAAGGAAATACACTTTGGCTAACATTACATGTGCTTGCTGATCAAGAGCAGTAATGATGTGAAAAAAATAATGGAAAATTGATTAGAAATGTTTATTTTAATAAAAAAACTTTTTCGTACTTCAAACTTGAGAGTTAAAATGAAGTTTAATATAAAATTCAGTGATTAATAATGTTCAATTTAAGTTTTCTTTTCAATTTTTGAAAAGTTAATATAAAAAATGTTTTATTTCTGATCTGTTCTTGAACTTAAAAAAAAGTTTTTTATATTTCAAACTTGAGACTAAAAGTGATGTTTGAATTTATCGACCATCGACGATAGGTTGAGCCCTTCACCGGTTGTTTTCTTAAAAGTTTTTTTTTTTTTTTTTTTTTTTTTTAACGGGGCCTATGAGTTACTGTCTTTATTACAATAATAACAACACTTGATTGAAGCCAAAAGAGACAGACCACAGAAAAATAATACCTAATGCCTTGTACACAAACTCCTTCCAGCTGCAAGCAAGGCTTTTATTTTCCCCAGAGTGCCTCCAAGTGCAGCTGAGATTTATTTACTCAAAGTTCTAACAGAAAGGCAGTATCCTATGTTCCGATAATGCATTTATTTAAATAAAAAACACAATGTTTGGGGGGCGGGAGGAGAAAAACTGAAACTGTCTTCTCTCCCCAGTTTAATTATGCATACGGGCCATTCCACTGTTTTACGGATTGAAGTACGAAATAAATAAAAAATTGAACCAAAACTAAAATAAAAATAGACTCCAGCAAATGTGTGGGATTCCTTAAAAAATCTCAGATGGAGTTTTAAGTCTTTTTGAGTGATTTCCTGCATTTAAAATAAATACATGATGGAAACATCCAAAAACTGTACAAAATTAGAATGAGCAGAAAACAGGACAATAGGCTAGTTCTTCTAGATAAAAGTTAGAAATGCTTTGACTAGGAAAACACCCGAAAATACTCTTATTTGGATTTAACTGTGTGGTAACCAATTTTACCAGCAGTGCTGAAGACGAGCTCCAAAGGTGTGTTTATGGCTGGTATGCACAATTGAAACCATATGTTTAAGTGCACCGAATAAAAAGACACACACAGATTTTTTTCTCACTGTCTAAGGTTAAATCAGACCAAACTCATTTTGTCAGTTAGAATAACCAAAATTATTTCTATTTGCTTAATGCCAGAAAACTTAGTGAGAACAATTTTTAGAGATTTTTTTGTAATTTTCTTCAAATTCATAAGTTTACATACAGTATCAGTATCAGGGATAAATGTCTTTTAAACTGTATGACTTGGGTCAAACCTTTTGGATTTTCTCCCACAAGCTTCTCCCAATAGCTTGGGAAGACCAATCTGCACCCAAACTTTAACTTCCTGGCAGATGTCTTTGGATGCTTCAATATTTTTAAATAATGTTCTTTCCTCATGATGCAATCTATTTTATGAAGTGAACCAGTTCCTCCTGCAGCAAAACAGCCCCACAACATGATGATGCCACCACCATACTTCACAGTTAGCATGAGTATCCATGTTTTTTTCTCCAAATGTAATGAAGGTCATTATGTCCAAACACTTCAACTTTTGTTTCATCAGACCACAGAACATGTCACCAGAAATGAAGGTCATTGTCCCTGTGTGCATTTACAAACTCCAGTCTGGCTTTTACTTCTTTATTTTGGAGTAATGTCTTCCTCCTCACTGAGCGGCCTTTCAGTTCATATTGGTACAGGACACGTTTGACTGTGGATAACAACGTTGTCTTACCAGCTTCAGCCAGCGTCTTCACAAGGTCTTTGGCTTTTGTTCTGGGGTTGGTCTGTAAATTTCGGACCAGAACCTGTTCATCTCTGGGACGCAGAACCCATCTCCTTCCTGGGTGATGGTTGGACATTCCTATATGTCTATACTTGTGTATAATTGATTGAACAGATGAATGTGGGATCTTCAAGCATCTGGAAATTGTTTCCAAGGATGACTTGTGGAGCTCTACCATTTTCTTCCTGATATCTTGACTGATTTCTTTTGACTTTCCAATCGTGTCACACAAGAAAGCAGCGAGTTCCAGGGGTGGCCTTAAAAAACAACCACTTGGAGGTGAGCCTCCAATTAACTTAAATGTGTCAGTTAACCAATAATAAGTTTGTGGAAGAAAACCCAAAAGGTTTGACCCAAGTCAGTCAGTTTAAAAGACATTTATCACTGATACTGACCAAATGTATGTATGTAAACTTCTGAATTTGAGGAAAGTTACCAAAAAAATCTCTAAGAATTGTTCTCGCAAAGTTTTCTAGCATTAAGCAAGTAGAAATAATTTAGGTAATTTTAACTGACCTAAAAAAAAAAAAAAAGAAAAAAAAGAGAAGTTTGGTCTGATTTAACTTCAAACAGTGAGAAAACATGTGTCTTCTTATGTGGTGTATGTAAACTCCTGATTTCAACGGTATATTTTCCTGCCATTTGTGGCATCAATGGAAAACGTTTTTCATGCAATTTACTTTGAGAGATATGTACAGCTAGGGTGCATTGTGTTCATCTGGGGCTGTCCTTTTTGTATTTAACCATATTTTGTATTTCTGCAAGTGAAAAGCCTTTTCAGAGCTTGCTGATGGAGCTGCAGCACCTGGTGATTTCATAGTGTAATCCCCTTTCGATTATTTTTTTTTTTTCACAGGATCAGCAACATACATGTCATGACTGCTGGGTCTTTTGGTTTTCTATTTCTCTACTACACATATTAGCAGATTGTTTGCAATGTAAAGATAACTTTTCTAACAAAACCAGTGAGTGATCTGGTTAGTGATACTTGGACTGTTGTTATTTTGTACATAACTGTACATAGAAATACTGTTTGCATTTTAAGCAAACAAAGCAAAGAAAGTGAAAATGTTATGGTTTACCATTTTTTTTATACCATTTTTAAAATGAGTCACTAACTTCTGTATAACCAAAACAGATAAATTCTACATGCTGCATTTGCTTTGTACATGAGTCTCTTACCTGCCACCAGTTGACATCATCTTGGTTGACTATCTGAAGGATGTCTCCTGTTTCAAACCTTAAGCCTGCTTCCTTACAAGGAATCAGGGTGTCACTGGCTGGGTCATAGTCATAGTGACACTTGAAAAATACCTGGAAAAATTCAAAGAAATAGGAGGCTTTGATTGTAATGTTTTTTTTTTTTTTGTTTTTTTTTTTGTTTTGATTGATTTAACAGACACCATTGTGGATGAGAATCATTTTAAATCACAAATAAACCACAAGAGATTCTAATAGGAGGTGTGACCTGGTGGTGTTTGAATATGTCACCTGTCTTGGTGGAATGGTCTCATGGTAACTGGGCAGTATCTTCAGAACTACAATTCCACTGGCTGCTTGTAGTTCCTCCAGCAACACTCTAGGGTCCTGGCTCACATCTCGCCCATTCACCTGTCAGAAAAAAGGACCAAGAACCAAACCTGTTAAACTTAACTATTCACAAAGCTCCTCTCAAGGATGAAATTGTTAGATGTTTTTCAATAAATTGTTGCATACAATTAAATAAAAAAAAATCTGGATGCACCAATCACAATTTGACTTAACATTTTGACTTATCCATGCTGATCTTTAGCATATTCTGATTTCTCTTTAAGGGCCAGGATATAAAAACAGCATTCCTCGTAATTTTTCAAGCTTTCCTGCATTGAGCAGTCAAATATTTAAATCAGGAGCAGAGGTGACGTCACACTGTGTGAGAGAGAGCAGTCACAGTAAAACATGGCTTTCCTCATTTAAAACAAAGACAAAATCATTAGATTTTACATTCAAGCGAGCCTAAGCAATACACAGGCAATTAGCACAGACGGCACAGCAGGCCGCAGCAGGTAGAACAGCAGTCTGTTTGTGTCTTCCTGAGAGTTATGGTTTCCAAACCTTTCAGACCCTCAAAGTAACAGTGGAAGAGGCTTGTGGCTCCAAGTATACAAGCATATTTGTAAGCCCGTTGAAGAGAGACAACCCAAATACAATAAACAACTGTATCAGCAATTTATTTCTTGTACTGTTTATAGTATAAATAATATTTTTTATATAATCAATTTTGTTATTTAATTTCTGAGGGGGATCTCACACCCCAGACTTGATTTGCGGCCCACTGTGGGGTCCTGACCCTCAGTTAGAAGCCACTGCACTAGAGAAAGTAGATTCTTAACTGATATTTCCAAAAGGCTGCCAACATTTGGTTGTAAGTTCAAACTAATAAAACAGAGCACCCTTGCTGTACTCTAGTCACCCTGAAAGTCTCAGTTGTTCTCATCCTGAATGAACTGAGGACATGTTGTGACGTGTCCCACACCATAAAGTTTTCTTTTAAATAGATTCTTACATATGTGTGTTTCCTCCCACTTTACTTTTCTCTTCTTCTCTTCTAATAATACTATATCTATGCATATTTACCTTTAAAACACATTCTTTATTTCCCACCAAATTTATAGACTTATTATTAAAATATTTGTACAACGAAAGTAAAGTGGAACCAAAGTCGAATTCCTTGCTTGGGTGCACAAATGTGGCTAATACAGCTAGTTCTGATTTTAACACCTCCCACATACTAAAAATAGCAAACTTTGAGTCTTCTTTGCTCACTGTTCACACTGAGGAGTGTTCTTGTTGACCTGGTAGCTGCACTGATTGGTTATAAAATTGGATTTTGGAGTTTCAACTGTCAGTACATCGATCAGGGACAAAAAGCTGAAAAACCCACCAAATTCACTGTGAATCTCTACTTCTAATGGATGTTTTGTGGTTCAGATTATCTAACAGGCAAGGGAGTCTGTCGTCACTGACAGTGACGAGGCTTCTTGTGAATACAACTAATTGAAGAGGTTTTCAACGATTTTGGTATGATTAGATAGAAGACACCAATTACATATATCTATTTCTAAAGAATACTAAATATGACTTTATATTTATTACAAAGTTATCTAGATTACAGGAAATAAAACTTAAAAACCCAGTTTCAAAAACTGGAGAAAGGTAGAAATTAGATAAATGCCTCTTTGATGATGTCTCCAACATGCAGAAGGCCTTGCTGGTCTATAATCCCACCGTGGAGGATGCGGGCTATTACCAGCTCTCCACCTACCACTTTGAATGTCACACCCTAAAACAAGAAACAAAAGCTGTATGTGTGAATTCAGAAAATGCTAAAAGAACAACCAACAAATGATGAAGCTATGATTCTTTTAGGTGACATGTTGCTAAAGATACAGGAGAAAGCAGAATCCTTACCATCATCTCAGGAACGTGATTCAAGCAAGACACAACCACAATACTCAGCTAAACCACGCAAGAGTTAAAACATACGGTAGAAGTTCTAGATGCATATGTGAAGCATTTTTATTTTACTATAAGGACAGACACATTTGGGCTCACCCCGGTGAATAAGAGGGTAGCCTCCCTCCGCCTACATGTGGAGGGACGGGTTCTGGTCGTTGTTTGTACTTAGGCGCCAAGCACCAGTTCAGATTACCCACCCTTTTTGGAGTCCTTAGAGGGGATGCTGGAGAGCACCCCTCCTGGGAACTCCCTTGTTCTGCTGTGGGACTTCAACGCTTACGTGGGCAACGACAGTGAGACCTGGAGGGGTGTGGTTGGGAGGAATGACCCTTCTGTTCTGAACCCGAGTGGTGTTTTGTTATTGGACTTCTGTGCTCGTCAAGGATTGTCCATAACAAACACCATGTTCAAGCATAAGGGTGTCTATATGTGCTCTTGGCACCAGGACACCCTAGGCCGCAGTTTGATGATCGACTTTTTTGTCATGTCGTCTGATCTGCAGCCGCATGTCTTGGACACTCGGGTGAAGAGGGGAGCGGAGCTTTCCACTGAGCACTACCTGGTGGTGAGCTGGCTCTGATGGTGGGGGAGGATGCTGGTCAGACCTGGCAGACCCAAATGTATACTGAGGGTCTGGTGGGAACGTCAGGCAGTCTCCCATGATACGGAGCTTAAACTCCCACCTCCAGGAGAGCTTCAAACTCATTCCGGAGGAGGTGGGGGACATCGAGTCTGAGTGGGCCATGTTCCGCACCTCCTTTGCCGAGGCGGCTTACTGGAGCTGTGGTTGCAAGGTTGTCGGTGCCTGTCGCGGCGGCAACCCTCGAACCTGCTGGTGGACACCAGCGGTGAGGGATGCTGTCAAGCTGAAGAAGGAGACGTATTGGGTCTTTTTGGCCTGTGGGATTCTGGAAGCAGCTGATGGGTACCGGCAATCCAAGCGACATGCGGCTCAGGTAGTTGCTGAGGCAAAAACTCGGGCATAGCAGGAGTTCGGAGAGCTCATGGAAAATGACTTCTGTACAGCTTCGAGGTGATTCTGATCCACCATTCGATGTCTCGGGGGGAACGTTGCACCACCAACACTAGTGTGCTGTTGACTTCAACTCAGAATGTTGTGGGTCAGTCCTGTCCAGCAGTGTGGCACTCAGAATAGTCGTCTGAATGTCAAGGTAAGGCCCAACAGATTTGCTTTCACAAGCGGAGCATTACGGCTTTCACCATGATGTTCCCCTTGGTATATATGAAACTTTATTAAAAAATGCTTTGAGTGTGTTTCAAATGTAATGGACACAAAGAAGAAAAGAAAAAGAAAAAAAGGGGGGGTAAGGAAAGAGAGAAGATGGAGGAAAAGTCTCAAGAAAAAAAAGGAGATAGAAGTAGAGGAGAGAAAAAAAGCATAGAGATAAAACAAGTCAACACCGTTGAAGTCTGCCTCGAGACCTGCGGAAAGAGAAAACAAAACAGAGAATCCACAACAACAAACAACACATGCATATGTAATAACAGTTATAACTTCAATGGAAAGTACACACTACAACGTAGTACAAGATGTATTTCGTGGCAACCGCAGCGCGACTGAGAATGTATCTAAGAAACACCTGAATCTAGACACCTGTGTGTGAGTGTGCTTTTGTCTATAAGGTTTCTCCCTAAGAATATTTTATAGTAGATGTGGGGGCCCACAGATCCAGCCCCCAGGACATGTGGATGACACGAGGAAGACCACAGCCACAAACACCCAGTGGAAAGTTATTTTCTCCCTTAAGAAGTGAAATCATCATTTGAAAAATGCTTTTTGGTATTTAATAAAGTTAGCTTTGTCTGATATTAAAAGTTGTTAAGATGATCTGAAATGTTTAAGCGTGATTAAAAAAGCAAAAACAGAAGAAATCTGTAAAGGGTGCAAATACCTTTTCACAACACTGTAGAATTTAATCACCTAACCCATCTAACTTCTTTTTATCATCTTTTGCTGTGATGTGCTATTGTTGGGGATGCTTCCTGTTGACATTTAATACACCACTATGAGACCAGACATTTTTTACGTGAAAAAAATTTATAACATTGAAAAATGTGGCATTAAAGGGGCAGTATGATGTAAAATCAACGTTTTGAGATTTAAATGATGTTATAATGTTATTTCTTCATCAAAAACATACCTGGAGTGTTGCTTTAATTCTTTAATGCATGTTTGAGAAATCCTTTAATCTCCCCAAGCAGCCATTCAGCTGTGCAAAACACCTGGATGGACCGAGCTCCGCCTTCGAGACACTCCTCCTTGGAGCTGCAGTTTCCAAGCTTCTGAGCTTCCACCTCACAGAGCAGCCCTCCCCAGTGACTTCCCCACTAAGCTCCTTCAGACTAGCCAGCAACAATTAGCAAATACCTGGTGAAACTCTGCATCTGCTGAGCTCAACATACAAGCTAGTCCTCAGTGCAATGCTTGTAAAAACATTGTTAAAGGCTTAACAGAGGAGCGCTGTTATGATGACTTCCTGAAAGCGGAATTTTAGAAAGAGCAGGAGTTTTTAAAAAGACACAGGCCGAATTTCAAGGTGTTAAATTACTAAGTCAAATTTCTTTTAAGTCATATTTGATATGTACAGCACTTTTATAACAACTGAAGGTAACATAGTTACTTGATTGTGCTATAAAAAAAATTCCATGTGGCTGGAAAACACATAATACTGCCCTTTAAATAAAACAGGAGAAAAACTAAACTATGCAAAATATTCAGAAGGGCTCTACATAATACAGGCCATTATGACTATTCATAATTACCAATAAAAAGCTAATGTCTCTGCTGAATTGGTCACTCTAGAAATGTTTAGTTGTAAAAGGAATACGAGGAGTAGGACTCAGGTGTGCTTATGCATTGACGTCTTACCAGATGCTCCCCGGCCACTTTGCGTATGCCAACCATGCGTATAGCATCAGAGGGCAGGGTTGGATTGGTTGTCTGGCTGTCTTCTTGTGCATGATCAACAAAATCACATGGGCTTGGAGGTTGGCTATCACATGCCTGGGAGGCCACTGAATCATGAGTCTCCAGTAAAGACTAAATGGAAGAAAATTGGATTGGAATTTTAGTTTGACTTCTCTGTAATATTTAAATGTATTTTTGACCACCCAAATGAGCTTTTACTGTAAATTTTTGAAAGTTTGTTTTTAAAAGCCCTGGAATGCACCATGATGTGTTTGTGTCCATCCACACCTGGAAGTGAGGTTGTGTGAGAATGCGGGCCAGCTCAGCTGCAGCATCAGAGCACTGTGTGAATGGGTCCAGATCTCTGAGGATCTCCTGTAGGAGCTCCACATTGTTTTCCCTAACTGGCGACAGCCGGGGCTCCTTTGGGCTCTCCTCCTGCTCCTAACACATTTATCCACAGTGGTGGAGTGTTTTAATCAGTGTAAAAGAGACAAACGTATTTATCTTAAATCCCACTTCCATTTCAAACATTCATATTTATGTGTATACCACACCAAAGGGCTTTCCATAATGCCTTTGAGGTAGATAAGGTCCAGGTCATTGGCAATAGTGGAGCTGGTGGTGCTGTCACTCATTGCGTCCAACACCTGGGGAACTGACACAAACATAAACAGCAGCAGTAATGAAAACATTCATTTACCAGACAAGAATCCTACCAAACTTCATACAGCATTACGTTTAAAGAAATCAGATATTCTTGAATTCAAAATTCACTTAATCCACAGAGAAGAGCCTTTGGATGAAGAAAGGAAGGAGGATTTGGAAATAAAGAAAAATGGAGAACAATAATCTGATGGTGATAACTGCTAACAAGAAGAATTGTGTCAGGTCTCACCAGGCTCTGTCCTGGTCGAGGCCACAGGCATGGCAGAACTTCAGTCAAGCTGAAAGAGATAGAGAAAGGGAAAACAGGGTGGCGAAATGGCTAACGTAATCAATGTAAGCAAAGTTTAAGCAAAAGATGACAGACCTAAGAACAAGCTGGTTGATGACTTCTATCAGTTAAAAGAGCAGTATCTATGTGTTGGACTTTTTCAAATGTAGCCAAATCAGAACCTCAAACTTTTATTTTGTGATGTCTGTGACTGACAGACATCACAGTGCATTGTTGTACGGTGGAAGAATAGTGATATGGTTTACTACGAAAAATCCTAAATGTGTGAGGTGCATTTGTTTCAGCCTCCGTTACATATAGAGCCATCCATAATAATAACATATTCAGTGGAAACAATTGACGTCAAATCACCTGATTAATAACTAGAGTCCACTTGTGTGTAATTTAATCTCAGTATAAATGCAGCTGCTCTTTAAAGACTTCAGAGGTTTGGTAGAGAACATTAGAGAACAACCAGCATCATGAAGACCAAGGAACCCAGCAGACAGGTCAGGGAGGATGTTGTGGAGAAGTTTAAAGAAGATTGGATTATACAACAACATCCCAAGGTTTGAACATCTCACAGAACTCTGATCAATCCATCATCTGAACATGGAGAAAGGAAACTATAAACCTAAAAAGTCATAGCCATCCATCTAAACAGAACAGCTGGCATTAGCCATAGAAGCAGCCAAGAGACCCATGTTAACTCAGGAGGAGCTGCAGAAATCCTCAGCGCAGATGTCAGAATCTCCCAACAGGAAAACCATTAGACTCCATAACTCTGGCCTAGCAAGAAGTAGCAAGAAGAAAGACAGTGTTTATAGGAATCCTTAAAGGTTCTGTTTACAATTTTCCATGAATCACGTAGAGAACACCAAACATGTGGGGGAAGGTCTTCTGTTCAGATGAGACCAAAAAATTCTGGCCTGGATAGACACACTGCATGTAAAGAAAAACAAACACAAAATTCCCACAATGAAACATGGTGGAAGCAACATCATACTGGAGGAAACGTTTTTTTCAGGAGCTGCAGTTGCAGCAAAAGGTGGCAACACAAAGCATTGAATACAGCATTGGCTGAATACAAAGGTACAGTAAACTCATCAGATTATCATTTTTAAAATGTGAACCAATATATACATTCCCACCTCCTTCACTTCAGAATGATAAACTACTTTGTGTTGGTCTGTTCACATGAACATAAAATAAACGCTTGTGGTCACAATGTGGCAAAATATGGAAAAGTTCTTTAGGATTTTTAGGAACATCAGCTTAGCACAAACACAATTTGTATCCATTTCTATAAGAAAATAACCAAAAGCAAAAGAAAAAAACCTTTTGATTTTGAAGACATTAATAAATAAATTTCTGACATATTCTTTCTCTCATTATTGTGGCATTTAGTAAATAGAAATGATTTTGGTAATTCTACCTGAGCTAAAACAAGAAAAGTTTGATCTGATTTAACTTCAGAAAGTAAGTAAAATAGGGGTATGTGTCTTTCTATTTAGTGTATGTAAACTTCTGGTTTCAACTGTAGGTTGGTGGGAAAAAAAAAAAAAAAAAAAAAAATCAGAATAAGCTAAACTTTTGTTTTTAGAAACAATGTTCAGCTCTTCCTGGGTTCCATCCAGACTGACAAAGACCAAGAAGGAATCCATACCATGACGAAAACACACACACACACACACACACACACACACACACACACACACGGCAGGCAGTCTCTCTCATAGAGAGAAGGCGGAGCTTCTGCGATTGTTCCAGAATGAAGGCTGTAACAGGGCATGCGGGTGCAACTAATCTATACATCACCATGACAACACAGTCAGCTACAGTTATTTTGATCAAGTGACAAGGGTGCAGAGCGCTCTTCACGTGCAACCATCTATGTGTCTATGTTTGTTGCAATGAAAAACTGCAGTGAAGTCTCGTGGTTGCCGTGGCAACGGGTCCTCCAACAGCTTTCACACACATTGCTGCTTATTGCTGCAGTACAGATTACACAACAGCTCGGGCTAAAGCAGGATAGACTGGGAGACAAAATAATGATCAAGAAGAAAAACTGTATTGACTGAAAGACGTGGAAACCAATCATAATGTCTGTTTTCACAGTTTTAAAGGGATGGTGACATCACTGTATAAATTATTTCATGTAGTTGGTATTGCCGCATATTTCAATTCTCCAAAGAATTTCATTAAAAAAAAAAAAAAAAAAAAGTCAACTTTTTGTAGGGCAGGCCAGATTTCCCTCCCCAGTAAAAGGGTTGGGTTCGGTAATGATATGTGGCTCTACCGAGCTGACTTCATTCTGATTGGCTACAACCACATTTGGGAAACCCTTCAGTAAAATATGCTGAACTTTGTCTCAAACTGAGGTTATAATTGTGTGGTACTTCCCCATAACTGAACTTCAGCTACTCTTCTCTGATTTTTGGGAGCAAGTGGAAACTTCCCGCCGTTTTTGAGCACCCTCGGACATAACAGCTCCCCTTTTTGGTAGCTATCCTCTTCTTAAGTGGAGTAGCCAGACATGCAGCGCGACTTAGCCCTTAAATTACCCAGTATATCAGCTGGGAGGAGGAAGGAATGGGAGAGGGAGGGCTGTTTGCTTGATGGTGTGCTCTAATTGGAGAATATGAATTATGTAGAAAGATAATCTACATAGAAAGATAAACTGTTCTCTGATTTGTCTGTTTTTGAGCAAAGAAACAAAGCTGACCGTCTATGAGCAGGGCTTGACATTCACAACTCTTCACATTAACATCGCCTCATCATTGCACAACAGATCATTTTATACCCCCAAAACCACAGAAAAATGAAATTTGTTGTCATGACCCCTTTAATAACCGTCCAACTGTTACACATATGTTTACAATGACGTCAACAAAAATTAAAGGAAACACTCAAGCTCAAAACAGCAATTTTAAGTGTAGCAAAATGTCAACCTAATCACCCAAAACATCTGATGAAGACATAAGTCTTTTTACATAGATGGTTAGAGCCAAACTTTGCTTCTTAAAGAGGGATTTTCAGTTAACCTCATTAGATAGACAGATTTTCATTTTCATCTGTTTTAATGCAAAAAAATAAAAAAA
Source organism: Anableps anableps (assembly GCA_014839685.1). NCBI lineage: Eukaryota > Metazoa > Chordata > Actinopteri > Cyprinodontiformes > Anablepidae > Anableps > Anableps anableps. The sequence goes on from CM026083.1 coordinate 1,940,255, forward strand.
ATAAAAAATAAATAAATAAATAAAAATAAAAAAAACAACAGAATTATTTTTCCTGCAGTTATAACAACATACAGTTATGGTACAAAAAAGTAAGACCAATGTCAAATCAAGGGTTTTAATGTAGGAATGGTCTTTACCAGGTTCTAAAATTATTAAAAGGTAACATCAAATGTACAAAATTATACTGAGCAGAGTCCACGACGTTACTGTTCCACTGATGGGTTTTTGAACAAAAGGTACTCGTACAGCTTGAAGAGCCAGTCTGTGTGTGTGAAAGGCAGAACTGTGGGTCAAACTAATCTGACTGATGACGCTGAATCACATTTTGCTTCTAAAGCTTCCTGTTTCTCAACTGATTTGGAACAAACATACACTAAAACACAAGTATTGTCCAGGACATGGAATTTTGGTAAAACGTGTTTTTTACAAACTGTGGTGAAGGACTAGAGTTAGGATAGGATCATTGAGGCTTGTTAAAAAAGAATAAAGTCTAAACCTTAGCTTAAAAAGTTGAATACTGGTGGCGTGTGGTATAGAGGTAGCGTGGAACCCAAAATAAGGAGGCTCTTAGTCCTCGTTTTGATTCCTGACCCTGAGACATTTGCTGCATGTCTTCCCCCTTCTCTCGCTGTCCATTTCCTATCTAAACACTGCAATTAAAGGCCTCTAGTGCCAAAAAGACCTTTAAAAAAAGTTGTATACTAATAAATATGACATAACAGCAAATGCCCCTCCCAGATACAGTAATACATTAGTCTAAGTACAGATGCAACAATGTTTTTCTGCATAAGTATGAGCTGATGGTCAATATTAGTTAAAATATTTCCATATCATAACAGTACAAAAGACAATGTTGATGTTTAAGAAGTAGCTTGAATCACGTCTACTATACGAGGGTTCTCTACTTGCGCTTATGCAAGTCAAACATATAAAATGTCAGTTACTTTTATCATAAAATATATTGTTACTTTGTAGACAGACATATCTCACATCACTTCCCAGTTAAAAGGTATTGATCAGAAATTTTGTGACCCATGTCTGATCACCAATATTGTAAAACTTTGACCTGTCAATACAGATTTTATCCCATTCTGATTTACTTTATGAATAATGAATAAAAGAAACAACAGAATGTTCGTGATAACATAAAACAATGCATTTGTCAAAAACAGCCCAAAGTTACAGAGTTTTCTCTCTCTACAACAATGGAAATCTACAAGAACAGTAAAATCCCCCAGGTTATAGGGCAGAGTTAGCTGTACAGATGAGAAACAACTAAAAAGAATTACAGTATAGCTAATTTATTCCTTTACAAGACACATTATAGCTCCCTATAACTAACATCTGTCTGTATGTATATATGTGTGGTTTCTACTGTGAGGCACAGAAGAGCAGCTGTATTGGTGTACAGTATCTTCATTGAGGGAGCTGCTGATGATTTAATTCAAAACCCAATTCTTAAAAAAAAACAAGAAATATGACTAGGTGGAATAAAAACATTTTAATTGATGTTAGAATTTTATAATAACACATAAATTTAAATAGTAACACCACGTTGGATAACCGAACCCCTGTGAAGGCATAGTAGTGTTCTTTTCCACTTAATCAGAAATTTCTGTCTCGTTTTCCAAGTGCTGTGTTTCATACAGTTGATCATAACATCCTGACACACTGATCAGTGGACTGGCTTTTCTGGTACCATGGATACACATACAAAAGGGGGAAGAAAAGCATCTGCAACTCATCTGAAACACTCCTGCTAGAGTCCTGACCAACACTACAACAATTAACTGTTTGTAAAATGACAGAATCTAAAATCTTAATGTTCTATAAGACACTGAAAAATGTTGGGCCTAAATACATTTCATAGCAGCTGGTGAGGTATGAAGGATATCGATCCCTCAGCTCATCAGACACCTGTTCACTCTGAGCAGCATTTAGTTTCTATGGCCCTCAGCTCTAGAACAGGTCTAGAAAATCTGAGATGTGCAGAAACTGTTGTTTACTTTAAATGAGGGCGGAGAACATTACTGTTTCCAGCAGGTCTCCCATAAAGACCAAAGACTGCTTTATCATCACTATCATGCTTTTGCATTTTAATGGCTTAAATATCGTTTTATCTGTTTCTGAATTACCCTGTGTTTGAATGGGGTTATAAAAATAAGCAGCTTTTGTCTTTCCCGACAGTATAGTTCCTACTTTGTGTGACCAACACGGTTGCATTATTGGCAACCTGGCAACTTTTTCAGCATACAAATGTGTCAGCATAAAAACTAAATTTATTGCTTGAAAACATTGATGGAAATACAGAGAAAGGAAGGGTGTAATGATGGTGGTTGAATTAATGAAAGGATGGATAACAATAGGTCAGGGAATAAATTGTCAAAATACAACTGCTTCTACTTTCCATACTCTATTTTCTTTGTCCATACTTATGGAAAAACAAATCAAATACCATAGTTTTCTTGCAACAGGCCATTGTCTGCCTTAGCTCTTGCTCTTTATGCTTTCTCCTGGCTGACCTCCTCCCAAGGACCCCCTTCTTCCCTCTCTACCCTATTGTTCCCCCTTTTATTACCATGCTATTTATGCAGACACGCGCCCATCCCACTCATCATGGCGCCTCCTCCTTCATCTCCCACCGCCATCCATCTGCTGTGCCATAAAACAAATGTCATAGTCACAGTTACACAGCCCACTAAAGAAGTGTTAATACAAAGGCTTGGATAGAATCCAAACTTAGTTCTCTACTAGAAATGGGATCTTAGCTCATTTCCTATACCTTTTCTGACTTTTACATATTCACTTTAACTTAGAAAGGCCAATTAAACAGTCATGTTTTGACCAGTGGCAGGAAGCCGTAGCACCTGGAGAGAAGCTTAAAGTATAAGTGTAGTGAAGGTGGAGCTTGTTTAGATGTGATGATCATGGAGTATTTACATGCAAGTGTAGGGTCACCCTTTTACTGGTCACTGAAATCAGAGAATTTTCAGTTTGATCAACCATCTAGCTGAAAATTGAAAAATCCGATGATTTTCTGAACAGTGACACACAGTACTAAGGGCTACCAGGTTCTGCTGACAACACTTTTCATTGATAACTTAAAGTTAACTATTTTGAGTATCAGTGAAGTGGTTAAAAGTGAAGAGGGAAAGCACAAAGGCTGTTGGAATCCATCCATTTTTAATCTAACACATCTAACACATGTTTTGTCATGTCTGGTTTATTGAGACTAAGAGAGAGTGGATTTCTTTTGGGGGTTTTTAAAAGATTTTTTGGCATGGTCAGCCTAAACTGAACAGTGATTTGACAGGAAAGAAAGTGGAGAGAAAAGGGGAAGAAGACAAGACAACGTCGTTGAGGACTATACCCTCTGCACAAGGTGCACCTGCTCTACCAACTAAGCACCCAGCACCCAGAGAACAGGATCTGAACAGATAACAGGAAGGCTAAGCAGAGAAAAGCATAGTTCCTCTGTTTTAGGTTGTAGGTTCAATTCCAGCTTCCTCCTGTCACATGCCAATGCACCCCTGGGCAAGGGACCAAACCTGAAGTTGCCTACTGATATTGGTGTATAAATGTGTGCAAGTTTGTGAGTGTGAATGGGTGGGTGTGTCTGTACTTTAAAGTGCTTTGAGTGGTCAGTATGACTGGAAAGGTGCTTTATAAAATCAGTCCATTTACTGACCACTCATTGAAAGAAGGCTAGAAGAGAATATTTTAAATGTGTTTTTATAATTCCTTAAATATAGAGTTCAGAATCTGGTAAAATTGTATCGTCTGGTAAATGTATTCCAAATAGGAAGTTTTTACTGAGGTTGGTAGTGTTTCTTCTTTTTAAAGATTTTTTAGGCCTTTATTGGGCTGTCAGTGGATGAGAAATAGAGAGGAGAGTGAGGGGGAAGACATGCAGCAAATGGCCTGAGACCAGGAACTGAACCCAGGACAACTGTATTAAGGACTACAGCCTCTGGAGATGGTGTGCCTACCAACTGAGCCCCCCCCAGCACCCCTGGGGACAGTCTGTTTTAAGATGCTATAGTTGCCATCTGGTTAGCAGCTTCCCTTCCTGTTTTTTTCTGAAAGGGACAGTTCACTTGAGTCCCAGCAATCTGAACAACTTTTGACAAGTTATACATTTAAATCCAAAATACTGCTAAATTCTGGACTGAAGTATTCTACAGAGCTCACAGATTCTTTAAATAATATAGTCCATGATTTGTGAATCCTTTATCCTTTTTGTTAAAACACAAATAATGAAAGACTATAATTTTGATATCTACTAGCATGAAAACATGGGTCCTGTATGTACATCACAATAGTGCTTCTAGACTCATTGAACTCCAGTTTATCATTTAGGAGCCCATCTAAGAGCCTATTTATCCAGCCATACTCTACACCAGCTTATCCCTGCTGGGTGGTGATGGGTGGAGGGTAGGGGGTGGTGGGAAACACAGGACAAACAACCAGGCACACACTCACTCCTAAGGGCAACTTAGAAAGGCCAATTAAACAGTCATGTTTTGACCAGTGGCAGGAAGCCGTAGCACCTGGAGAGAAGCTCTGCATGCTCGAGGAGAACAACCAAACTCCATGCTGCAAAAAAACAACAAAAATAACCACTGTATCACCATTCAACCATCTACCAGTGTCCTAAAATTAAAGAATAGAAATAATGACAATACAAAAAAAATCCCCCTGTTTTTGTGTTTGCACTAACCACAAACTGTATTTTAAAGAATCTATAAGAACCATGAATAACAATTCCGTCTAAGCTCTGACCAGTTGAAGTATTTCACTCAAAATTAAGAAGCAGGGAATTAGATGTGCACTTTCTTTACTAAATTATATTTTAAACAAGCGCGTGTATCCCACACCAAGCATTTGCACACAATGGGAGAGACGCAGAGAGCTATTCTAATTAGTCTCAGAGGTCAAAACACAAAAATGACACGCCCACTTTCAAAATGCGCACAACCCAAAGTCTGACCAGAAAACAAAGAAACTATTACCTCATTAATATAACCTCACTATCACCGTGTGCAGTTATTACATCACTCACACACACACACCTTTATCAACACAGCTCCACTGGCTTTGGTAACATAAACGACCGAGAAGAGAGACAGCAAGCAGCCCTGAAAGCCCCAGAGCAGCAGCGGGGCCTCCAGCAAACCGCTGCTCTTTGTTCGGGTCCGGAGACTCCATCCTCTTACCTCCGAACACAAGGAGACCAGCTTTCCTCTAGCTGGATGTCTCGCTAGTTGACGACGTGAAGAACAACGACGGCGTCAATGTCACGGAAAAATACCCACAACTTCCTTGAAAACTTCAGAATAAAATATTTCGACATCTGACGATAAAATCTCCAGGATGTACTGCAAACAGCGCGGGCCGCGGCTCGCTGTTCCCCCCTCACAAGATTACAACACTGCACTCGATGCACTGTTGAATTAATGAGGCTCCGGTGAGCCCCTCCCTCTGCTGCCACACACACAACCAAACACACACCAGTTCCCCCGAAAAAGAACATTTGGCAAAAAACAAAGAAAACAAAACAAAAACAAACAAACAAAAGAAACCAGCTTTTACTATGTCTCAGTTTTATGAGTCAAACAGATCCAAATTACATAAATAAACAGACAATCAAATTAATCTAATTGTTCTGACAGATATTCAGTCCTGGTTATAATTCTATACAGTGAAATCAATGTTTAATCCCAGTTGTTGTTGCTGGTACCAGACTGTTCATAAGGAAACCCAGCCTGAAGCCTTCAGTAACACAAAGTTAATAGAATCACTCAAAAAAGTGTTATGTTATGTTGATTTTATAAAATTGTAATTATTTATCAATTGTATTTTACTTATCTCTGTATAAATACTATCAGCTCAAAATTACTAAGTATAATTTAATTATATTTTTTCAGAAAGGTCAGCAACATTGAATAATCAATAAATCCTACCCAATGTGAACTCCTTGGTTTTAATTGCCATACACTTCCACCCCAGAAATTGCTCCGCACACACATAATTAAATCAATGGTTTTTTTTACTTAAAGTTGAAGTTCTTAAAATCTATTATCATAATTGTCACTTTTTTTTGCCAAAAAAGTTTTAAGTAGACAATTGTCACACTTTTCTGACTAACAAATGTTTGAAAGGAGAGGAGCCTGATAACAATTCAATTCGCTTTATTTATATAAATTCCAATTTCAGTTTGATCGTATTTATAAAACACTGTAGTCAAGTTCAGGTTATAATGTCAATTTGTAAATTGTTCTATTCAAGAAAACACAGCTGATTGCACCAAGTCACTGACTTTGGAGTAATAAGTGAAATCTCCAGCAGAACCTGGCTCAGTGCAAATAGCTGTCTGTCCCAGACGGTGAAGACTGAGAGCATACATACAGAAAACACACAAGCACTGTCCCAGGAGTACTTTATATGTTAAAGAAAAATTAGAGATTTAATGGCAGCCATAGCTTGTTCAGATGAATCATTTAGGAAAGAAACACAACTAAGCAACTCTGAGCCAAAATCTGTAGGATGAAAAAAAGTACAAAAATTTAGTGGCAGAACTTGCCTATGCAGTTGCTTTATCCAGGACAGAGAGACTAGACACAGTGCATCATCTACAGAGGGAAAACATGAAGTCACCCCAGAGAAACCCAAAAAACTCATCCCTCTTATCAGCCGTTTTCCCACAGGCTTTAAAAGCAGTTATCAAACCACTGCTGAAAAAGAACAATCTGAAAACTCACTATTGCAGAATTACAGGCCAATCTCCAATCTTCCATTCATCAGCAAAGTGACTGAAAAGGCTGTGTTTCAACAGTTAAACAGCTTCTTAACAATGACCAGCTGCTTTGACGTCTTTCAGTCCAGTTTTCGTGCGCATCACAGCACTGAGACTGCCCTCGTCAAAGTGTTGAATGACAGCCACACAAATACAGACTGTAAAACAACCACAGCGTTGGCTCTGTTGCACCTCAGTGCAGCATTTGACACTGTTATTAAAGCAACTGGAGAGCTGGGTTGGCTTCTCTAGTACAGTACTTCACTAGTTGGAGCCTTACATAAAGAACAGGGACTTCTTCGTGTCAATAGGTTAACTTTTCATTGGAGCTGACAAAAATCATATGCACAATACCTCAAAGTTCCATCTTGGGGCCCCTCTTATTTAATATCTACTAGTTCATCTCAAAAAATTAGAATATTGCGTAAAAGTGCAATATTTATTGCCAGTCATCTCCGACAGTAAAACAGTCATTTTGTAGATTCATTACACATAGAGAAAAAAATATTTCAAGCTTTTAATTTTTGCAGTTTTAATGATTATGGCTTACAGGTAAAGAAAACCCAAAATCCAGTGTCTCAGCAAATTAGAATATCACAGCAGACCAACCAAAAATGAATGTTTTAAGCACAAATTTCAGGCTTCTGAAAAGTACAGTTAGGGTGAGACACCATGGGTTTCCAATAATGACTTTTTTCACAGTATTCTAATTTTCTGAGGCACAAAATTTTTGGTTTTTATTATCTGTAATCATCAAAATTACAAGAAACAAAGGCAAGAAATATTGCACTTATATGTAATATTAAAATTTTTATAGATGTACTAGTATACGTTGATGATCTGTCCATGGAGCTGAGAGCATGTAACACTTTGTAAGCTAGGTAAAACACTTATAAACCATCTTCTGTATGCAGATGATTTGGTGGTCTTCAGCCCAACTAGTGCTGGTTCACAGCACCTCCTTAACAAATGTATTGAATATGCTATGCAATATGATATCAAATATAGGCAAGGTAGTTATTTGTACAGTACATTTTCAGCTACAAAGCAATTCAAAGTGCTTTTCATGATGAAAACAAAAACATCAAACAGTATATTGCAGTGGTATATAACATATAGTTCTGTGAGAAGGAGAATGATCAAATGGCATCATACATCAGAGATCTGATTATTCTATATGTCGTTGTGTCCTTGGGCAAGTCACTACCTGCTGGTGGTGGTCAGAGGGCCAGGCGGTGCCAGTTGTATCGCAGCCTGGCTTCTGTCAGTCTGCCCCAAAGCAGCTGTGGCTACAATATAGTTCACCACCACCAATGTGTGAATGGTTGAAAGTAGTGTGAAGTGCTTTAAGGTCCTCTGGACAAAATGAAGTGCAATACAAATACAAGCCATTTGTTCCTAACAGAACATGGCACACTCAAATTGGAAGTTTACTGGTGGCACCAACAGATTCTAGATGTAGAATGGGATGAAAAATCTTTAAGTTCTTAGGCTCCTCTCCGGTGGAACCAGCTCCCAGTTTCAATCTGTGAGGCAGACACCCTGTCTACTTTTAAACCTTGGCTTAAAACTTTCCTTTTTCACAAAGCTTTTAGTTAGAGTGGCTTAGGTTATCCTGAGTCATCTCTGTGTTGTGCTGCCATCGACTCAGCCTGCTGGAGGACATAATGACCACTTTTATTCACCCAGCCAGATTCTCTGGCCTGGTGGTCTATAATAAGCTGTGATGCCTCCTGTGTTTAACCCTGTGTCTCTTCTAGAAAAAGCAATTGACTGAGCTTTTGTTGTGACTAACTGTGTGTGTCTTTCATCCTATAGGCTGTCTGTCCAGCTGTGTTTGTTTAGCTGTGTTTCTGTCCCAAACAAAGCCACTAAAGGAGATGCTGTTGTGATTAAAGCTCTACTTTTTTCTTAACATTATGGAAACATTTAACTGGCAGAGTTAAGAAATGAATCCAGGAGCAGTATCTCAATTTAAGGAGATACAAAACCTAAAACAAAAACATTTTTCCTTTTAATGAGATGTAAAACTTGTTATAATAAACAGATTTTATATCAATATATCATACAACGAGAGAAAACATCTAACTTTATTTTGACATTAAAATCTGCGAAAAGAATGATGAGTCAAAGTTAATATAGTAGTTAATGTACTCATGAATTCTAAACACTAATAAAATTGAGCTAATCTGTCCAAAATAGGATGGATGTCATCTGTTCGGATTAGACCAGGATTTCCCTGAAGTGTTCTGCAACTCTCAGAGTAGAAACATTATTTTTTAGACAGCATCTAGACAACCTGTGGTTGAACGACTGCATGCAGGTAAACATGCAGATCAGGGAGGGGACCAGAGAAAATTATGAAGTTCGACATTGTTTTGGTAAATTTACATACACACCAAAGCAAGTTCAAATTTAGCGAGCAGCACTGATTGGTGTAATCGAGTGTCATTAAATGATAATCTTTCTGTATTTAAGCCTATTCTTAACCAGTAGTTTTTCTGTTGGAGGACTGCAGAAGGGAGCTACCCTCGGTGGCTCTGTCCTGGCTAAGGGCTCTCCACTATCTGGTGGTTATTCAAGCAGTTCCAACAGCCTACCCTCCAAAATGAGGCAACACCACCACACAGTGAAAGAGTAGGAACTTACATCTTAACTCAGGTGAACAGATTTTTTGCAGCCAAGGCAAAATAAAGAGAAAATGATATTTGTAGTTAGCTCTTGAGGGTAAGGTTGTGCATCATAAGCTAAAAAACAGAACTTTTTTAAAGTGTATTAACTGGTTTTATTTTAAGTACACTGAAAAGATTTTTCCTGGAATTCCTTGCTATAATATGCTATTGCATATTGATTTTTCCCTAAGTATGTAATTGGGGCCTGCCATAGCAATGCATGGGAGGCAGTGCATTGCAATGCACTGCCTCCCATGAAAGCTCGGACTTTCATGGGAGGAAAGCCTTCCTGAAAGCTCGGCCCACAGTGGAGAATGATATCTCAGCCCAGGCATTTCCATCCCCTGGCAGGTAGTGGCGCATGTCGTCCGGCGCTGTCTCCCCGTCTTGGTGAACGTGTGTTCGCCTTCTGCCATCCGCTGTTCCCACGCAGTTCGCAGGCTAGCTTTGAATGCCGTGTTGACGCCAACATCCAGCGGCTGCAGGTCTTTTGTCCATCCACCCGGAATGACGGCGAGTGTTGAATTAGTGCGCTTCACTTGTTTTCTGGCCATCGGTGATGTGGGAGCGCATGGAGTCTCAGATCAACAGGGACGGAGCTGTGTGGGAAAAGCCACCCGGTCTCTTCACGGACATTTCTCTCAGCCACTCACTCATCTTTTCTTCATCCCTCCATCCATCCCTTCGGGTTAGCTCTGATGACGACGCCGGCTGGAAAGTTTTCTTTTGGCAAGGTCTCCCTCTTGAAAACGACCATGGGTGGAAGTTTCTGGCCACCAGCCTGGCCAGAGAGCCACGGTGAAGGATGCCTTCTCATCCCCTGCGCTGCGAACATGTACCGTAAGCGCTCCCGTTTATCCACAGGGCGGCTCACAGGAATATCACAGGTGAGCGGAACCTCGTCCATGTTGATGATGTGCTCTGGCCGGATCGTTTTTGCAGTAATCTTGTTTTTGCAATACGCGCGGAAAGCGGCCAGCTTTTCTTGGTATCTTTTGGCAGTTGCTGTGAAACAGCAGTTCGTGTGCGGATGGAGAGATTACGTGTTTTCATAAACCGGAAGCACCAAGAAGGACCGCCTCTAAACTCACTGATGCTAAGTTCGCCTGCTAGCGCTGTTGCCTTCATTCCAATAGTGATTGTACTGACACTTCTACTTGCTGCTCTCTGTTCAACAACCCACTGTTCGAGTTTGTCCTCCAGCTTTAGCCATCTCGCTTTGTTCCCTGGGAAACTCTGTTTAGTCTTCTTTACTTGGCGCAGGTCATCTTGTTGTTTTCTCCACTTCCGCACCACTGATTCGTTCATGTTAAATCCTCTCGCTGCTGCTCTATTCCCGTGTTCTACTGCGCGACTGATGGCCTTGAGTTTAAACTCTGCGTCGTAAGCGTGTCTCTTAACAGGAGCCATTCTGGGGTCTTTACACAAACACAAATGGAAAAGAAACGGCACGCTTTGCGCAGTCATATATCCCAGCATGCACCGCGCGCTTCTTCTTCTTCTACGGGGAAAACTGAAGTCGGCGGCTGCTTCCCGTAGTTGCGAGACCTGTTGTGGCTCAATATTGGTCCATATATAAGGCGCACCGGATTATAAGGCGCGCTGTCGGCTTTTGAGAAAATTGAAGGTTTTTAGGTGCGCCTTATAGTGCGGAAAATACGGTACCCAGTTTTTATAGTTACTTTTACATTGTCTACCCTCATAACTGGATTACTTCAGATTTAAGGACAGTGGAGGACATACTTCAATCGATAGAACTGAGGGTTTCTCAACTGGAGGTAAATGTCAAAATCATCGCAGCGTCTGGAAATGAAACAACTCTACTGATGCCACAAAATAACAAACAGCCTTTGAGCAGCTCAGCGAGCAGCTCACCCACCTGGAACTGTCTTGGAGCTAAGCCAAAAAATAAAACTCTTCATTTGGATCTGACTTGACATCTAATGGGACAGACCCCTCACCTAGATGATACACCATGGGCAGCTTTGAGCCAAAACATCCCCTCATCAACACCAGCACCAAAGAAAAGACAACAAGCAGCTGGAGCTGACATGATTCCACCTTCCTTGACTCCAGTACCAAGGACTTATCATCCATCTTGAGCCATAACACATCCCGTCAAGTCTCTAGCTGGAAATCCACTAAACTCTGCTGGAATTCCACTGAAAAACAGGTTTGCTGCTCTGCAACAGGAGCCTACAACAGACACCTCTCCCCCAAACATCAACAAGAGGTATGAGACAAGATCAACACAACCACCTCCTAAAGTGACCCAGAAACCAAAATTAATGGCAAAAGTTCTTATTGTCAGGGATGCAGCAGTGAATGGAATTTATCGTCTTTGTAGCACAAAGAGAAAAAAGGTAATCTGCTTCCCAAATGACACTGTGTTGGATGTAACAGAGAAAATACTCCCATTCACCACTGATCAACCAAGCATTGAGAAGCTAATCATTCACATTGGAGTTAATCATCAGGCTAAGCACAAATCTGAAATTGTGAAAAATGACTTTAGTCATCTTCTAAGCACAGTTGGAAAACTGAAAATAAAGGTGTTTATAAATGGACCAATACCAAAAGCTGGACGTGGAGATGAGAATTACAGCAGACTGCTTATAATTAATAAATGGCTATTAAACAATGCTCTTTCAGCTCCATGAACTTTATTGACAATCACAAGATTTTCTGGGAGTGCTATTATCTCTTCAGACAAGATGGAGTCAGCTTAAATAAAGATGGGGAAAAAACTTTTCACTGACAATATTTTCAATGCTGTTAAAAACAGAAGGCTCTCTTTCCAAACACAGAACAATCTAAACACTGACATCACTGTCCCAGCAAAGACTGTAGAAGGACAAGCACAAATCCAGCAGTTGCACAATGTTCCAAAACAAACCAATAAGCAGCCATCTCCCAGGACTCCAGCTGGATTTGGAGCTGGGGGGGGAGGGAGGCTCCCCACTCCCCCACCCCATCAACACCCACTGGGAGCCAAGATTGCTTATCGGAGGTCCTGTCTTCTTAAGGCCAGGACAATACTGAAACACAGAATAGCTCAGAAAATTTGTCATCAGAACTGACATTTCTCAACTTCAGTGAGAAAATGGACCACCATGTATTGCTAGGAACTTCCCTCTTGAGTACCCAAAAAGCATGCTTTACTTCATCAGAACCTCATCCACTCTGTATATCGGAAGTCTGAGACATGGGTGCAGACATTAGTTCTATACCAGTACACCTCCAGAAGGGCTCTGGCTTCCTGGTGATAAGATACAGGAGTATTCCTGTCAGAATTACTAATAGAGAAATAGCAAGGAAATGCAGTGCTCTAAAATCAAACCTCAGATTTATGTCCTGTCTTAAGCAACCTCAAACTGCAGAATTATCTACACCCAAGATACTTAAACTGACTCTGCTAAATATAACATCACTATCAGCAAAATGACTTTTACTTAATGACTTTGTTACTGAGAATAATATTGATGTTATATTTCTTACAGAAACATGGTTGGATGACAACAATGAAACACCTGTACTAATTGAATCAACGCCTCCTAATTACAGTTTTTAAAAGTGAGAATAGGAAGAATATGAGGGGCGGAGGGGTTGCAGCAATTTTTCATGATTCATTAAACTGTAAAAAGCTGTCACTGGGGAATTTTGACTCTTGAATATTTAGGAATTGAGGTAAAAAGCCACAAACGAACTCTGACACTAACTCTATACAAAACAAAATATGTGGCTAATTTTTTCAGTGATTTATATGCTTTAAACAAATCAATGTGTGGATGTGCCTGAACTTTCTCCTGCTGAACAAAAACAAAACTGAAGTTATTATCTGTGGACCCAAAGAGGATCGATCTAGAGTCATTGCGCAGCTTCAGTTATTACAGCTAGAAATTAGTGATCAGGCCCGAAATCTGGGTGTAGTGATGAACTCAGACCCGAACCTTCAGAGACACATAAAGACAGTTCCAAAGTCGGCCTTCCATTACCTGAAGAACATCTTCATGATAAAAGGACTAATGTCCCAACAAGATCTAGAGAAACTTATCAATGTGTTTACTTTTAGTCAGATTGATTATTGCAACGGTCTTCACAGATCTGCCCAAAAAGTCAATCAGACAACTGCAGCTGATCCAGAACACTGCTGCTTGTGTTCTTACTAAGATCAGGAAAATAGAGCACATCACCCAGTTCTAAAATCCCTACACTAACTCCCTGTAGTTCAGATAATAGACTTTAAAATACTTCTGTTAGTTTATAAATCACTGAACGGCTAAGGACCAAAATACATTAAAGACCTGTTGTCATTATATCAACCTTCCAGACCACTCAGGTCTACTGGTTCTAGTTGACTCTGCATCCCCAAAACCAGAACCAAACATGGAGGAGCAGCTTTCTGTTTTTTATGCACCACAAGTCTGGAACAAACTCCCAGAAAACTGCAAAACAGTTGACACACTGAGTTCCTTTAAATCAAGGATAAATACCCACCTGTTTAGAGTTGCCTTTGATTAGTAGTAAGTGGAACATTGATCAATATTTTTGAACTGTATTTGCTTGATGATATTTTCTTGATGATCTTTACGATTTTGATGCATTGATATTTGCTCAATGATTTCCATGTATATTTGCTTGATGATTTTGCTGTACACTTGCTCAATGATTTTGATCATTTTGATTATTTTGCCGTATACTTGATTGATGTTTTTATGATGTGAAGCACTTTGAACTGCCTTCCTGCTGAAATGTGCTATACAAATAAACTTGACTTGACTGACACCTTACTAGCACTCCAAGATAACACCATTTTTACTGTTATTGTTGACATTTTCAGACTAAGCTAAATTTTATTCCAATTATTTTTCATGCAAAACATTTATGTCAAATGAAATGGCCACCCTAAAATGCCTGAAATGGGGCAACAGTGATTCTGTCCATCTCAGTCTCACATGCCTTGCTCAATTAATTCAAGAGTGCATTGATGACCCATCCAGGAGAAGAACACAGAACAACATCTGTAGCACTGCAGGCGTCCCTTTCCTCAGATAAGGTCAGAGTTCATGATTCAACAATAAGAAAGTTTGTTCATTTCGAAACCTTAAGCTTAAGCTTACCTGGGTTCCGCAGCAGGGCAATGATCCAAAGCAAATGACTTAAAACAGGCTGGTTATGCTGCCAGCTACTACAAATGCTTGACAGCAGTTTCAAGGGGCAAATATTTTTCCACATAGGGTCAGGTTGGTATGAATAGATTTTTCCTTTAATAGATAATAAGAACATTTGAGAACTGCATTTTGTATTTATTCAAAAACATATTTGCTTGCTATTAAATTTTGTTTGATGATCTGAAACATTTCTGAACTTCAAAAATAACAAATACAGAACAAATCTGAAAGAGGGTACTCTCGTTTTCAACATTGTATGCAGTCATACATTCAGAAATGAACTATACATTCAGACCAGTGGATGATTTAGATCATAAGTTTCTCTTTCAAGAAGGTAACAATGTTTGTTTTTTTTTTTTTTGTTTTTTTTTCAAAAGTGTCCCTCTTTTCTATATATCTAGTGTTTATACGTTTAAACTCTCCAACCTTAACCTGAACTCACCATTCCCATGGTAAAGATGATTTAAGTCTAGACTTAAATTACAGTCTGATCTTATGCCCCTGTGTAGCTTTTTGTCTAGCAAAACCCCTGGTGTATTTGTCCCGGCTGCATTATGGATTGGTCAGCTGTGTAGGGTGTAGGCCCAGTTACTGCTCGGATGGGATCCAATCTACCAGCCACTATTAAATGCTGCTAGAGCTGCTGTAGTTTTCCTGGTTTTCCTATCATTCCCACCCTGTCTGTATTTTAGTAGATGTCTACCTGCTGAACACGCTCGGCTTCAACTTTGATGAGAACTGATGAGAGAAGATGAGAAATTCTCTTTATCTTTTAGTAAAATATCTTCTGGCAGAGGGGACACCACTGTTTGTGTGATATCATGGAATTAATTACTAACTAGCATGATGTTATACAAACTTATTAAAGATAATGTTAATTTTAGTTCAGCTATATAATACAGCTCAACAGTTTACCATAAAGCAGCAAAGATAGCCTGTTTTCATTCCACAAAAAGAAAGTCATAAACAAATGTTAGTCACACAGAAAATGCTTTTATTCATGTCCTCTGTTTTTACTCTTGGCAGTGGCAACAGCAAAACAGAATGTCTTCATGACAAAGTAATGGAGAGAAGAACAAAGTTCAAACACACAACGACAAGGTTCCTCTTTCGATTGGCTGCTCTGATCTTACGTGTTTTAATTTGGACACTGACTTACAGCACAGCACTGTTAGAATGAAAGAGTTGTTGCAAATGATGAGAGACAGAAAGAGCTTGTGCTCCAATCAGCATTGGTCATTTTGTTGGCTTTATAGGGGGTGAGAGGCACCTGTTGGCTCCTCCAGGTGCAGTCTGGGAAGGTCCCAGAAGAAAAGCACTATGAGGAGGTAGGGGGGCTGTGAAGTCACCACATGAAGGAGTCATCATATCTGTTGAGAGGAGGACAGAAAGAAGCCTGTCAGTGTCTGTTTCGTCATATTATCACATGATCCCCAGGTGTAGGAGATGCTTCACCTTGATCTCTGCTCTCTGTTGCTGTCGCCTCCAAAAAGCAGCTCTGCAACCATGTCCTCCTGAGCTGAGCGCTTCCCGTATCTGCAGAGGGGAAAAAGGGGGACTATTACATCTGAGTTTAAACCAACTGCAGTTTTCTCAAAAATTACGTGTTTTCAATCCCATAATAACTCTTATATGACATAATTTATCATTATAGGTGCCAGTACTACCTGTAGGATGTTCACATAAATTTAAATCTGTTTATGAGGAACAGTGTGAAAAGCTGGTATGCAAAGTTAAAATCATACATATCTGGACAGGTTGCAAAGCTCATGTTCCCCTGAGCTGAGTTTCAACTTTAGCATCAGAGCATTTAGGTCTGTATGGCCTTGTTCCTCAGCCTCTCCAAACATTCCCTCTGATCTGAATGCTCAAAGTTTCAGATTCCAGAATATCTGTGTATTTCTAATTTGTATAAAGCATTTCTGAGTCTGACTGCATCTTATCATTTACTTGAGGTGGGGCATCAGTGAATATGGTGAATATGAAATCATTGCATAGTTAACCAGAGAATAGACTGCAGGTGTTTTTCAAAGAAGTTAAACAACACAACCCCAACAGATCTGCTGTTTTCCCATCAACACACCCCGGGATGATAACACCCAATCTTACGCTCTGCTTCTTCCTTTCAGCCTGTCAGTGAGCGTGTGTGTGTGTGTGTGTGTGTGTGTGTGTGTGTGTGTGTGTGTGTGTGTACTGCCTTGCAGGGAAGCAATCAAGCAAGCAAAACATATGTGCATTCCCAGCTGGTACTATCTCACAATGTAAGATGTTTTCCATGTCTGATAATGGCCATTTATTACCCATAAATCTCTAAAGTTGGTCCTGCAGATATTTTCTATCTGCATAGCTGTTTTTATCTCATTTCCACTTTCATCTGTGCTAGAATTGGGTTGAAAAATGTGGTCTTCAAACTACATGTGCAAACACACTTACCTAGCTAAAGCTTGAAGGTGTTGTAAGAAGGAAACTTTTCATTAAAAATCTTGAGTCGCACTTTTCAGGAAGCTTATTTATAAAATCTGTTGCTGCTTTCTATGCACATACACATATTGTACATTTCTTAAAAATAGCCCAACTAAGTTGCACATTTCTTTTGATCTGAGTATGCTATTTTTAATAACTGTACAGTGTTACTTTATTTTGTAAATTTGTTTTTACTGTGAAGTTTATTCTCTATTGCACTCCAGTTTGAATCTGGATACATCCATTTACCTGTAACTTGGTGCTGGTACAGCTGAATATCCTTACTGTGGGACAATAAAGGATTTCTATTCTATCAGACGTCCTAAAAACCTTGGCCACAATGTTCATTATTATTTTTAAGAATTGATTTTATTTAAAGATGCACCAACATGGATATTCTGACCAGTTTTCAATCTCCAGTTTTTATAAAGCTTTTACTCACCAATGAAGATTTTAGCAATTCTGTTAAGAACAAAAATAAAAGTACCTTTAAAATAGTGTCTTACCATTATAATTTCTTCCGATTTCATTCTGAAAAACCTCCTCTATTGTGAAAATGGCTAACCTTGAGTCTGCTTCAGAGCCGATCCAAGGCATAAGTGAACTAAGCAGCTGCTAAGGGCCCCCAGACCTTCAAGCACCATACCTAAAGGCTTGAATATGAACACAGAGCATAGATCTCAAATTTTAACATTTGTTTATTTAGAATGAGAATGTTTTAAAATTTAATTTAACGGTTTAGCTGAGATAAATTAAGAGATTTTAAATTGCTTAACATTTAAATTTAAGACTTAAGTGACAAGTTTACTTTGTAAAAGTGCAAAGAATAATCTTGATAGTTTGATTGTTGTGTTACCATAGCTACCATCTGATGCTATGAGTTTAACCTTTGTGTTTGAGCTCAGTTCGTTCACAAATACATCCCAGCAAATAATAACCAGTTATTAATCATTGCTTATTGGCTCAACCAAATAAAGTTGATCCCTTCTTCCAGATTCCATCAAATTTGTATTAAAAAGTGGTTAGTAGTGGAGATGGTCTTAACAGGAAGAGGGGCCTCAAATCATATTCTGCTCAAGACCCCAGACAACCTTGGGTCAGTTCCTGGTCTGCTTCTCTCTGTAATGACTTCAGCAGCCAGGGGTATTGTTATTCACTGGCCGTCCCTATACATCTGCAGTGTCCATTTTCACCCTGGCCAGAAGGAGGCAAAAAAATAAGCCAGTGTCATGAGCATATTTTTTCTATATATTTAAGACAGCAGTTGGGAAGTTTCAGTGAGCTCTAGCATTTATTTATTTATTTCTCTGTTACCTTTTTGTTGTCATAGTAGTAACTTCACTCTTATACAGATTCCAAAATATAAGGCTCCACTCTTTAAATTCAATGGTGTATTTGAAGCAGGAATATGGGAACAGTAACGTATTTTATTGGTCACAAAGTGTTTTCATAAACAAGTCTCCAGGAAGATATAAAAAAACAAATGTGTTTTTTACTGCATTCTTCCAGCCTTTAAATATCAATAAGCTATTTAACTTTCATGAATGAGAACAGACGGCCCACATGCCAGACTACTTTAAATAAAAAAGCTCAACACCCAGAGTTGGCATGCAGCTGAGGTTATACCTGAGAACATCAGGCCTGGATCTCGCCCTGCTAACTAAATTTGGGAGTCTTTTTGGGTCCATCTTTATAACTTTTATTGCGCTGCTGCTGTAGATTTGAAGGCCCAGGGGTTACGAGGAAGGGACATAATCTAATCTGTGGGGCTTTGGTTAGGTGCATATATGGGAAAAATCCCATGTTGCTAAAGCTGTGGGCAGGAGTGGAAATGTGGTTGCTGTTGTGACTTAAATGAAAAATGATCTAAAGTAGAAAAGTTCAAAGATAAAAACCTAAATTCAGGGCTAATGTTTTAATCCTTAAGCTATTTCGAAGTTATTTCACATCATGTTTTTTTCTACCTCCAAAAGAGTGAAAATCATTTAGTAGTAAAATTAAGGATTGAAAAGGTGAGAATGCCAATCAGAATGGATTTCTGTGCTGCCTTCCTAAAATCAGTGTAAAAAAACATTACAATATCCCAAGTCATCATCATCTTAATCTCATAGCTCTTTAAACTTTTATTTAACTGTTTTAAAAGACAATCCCTTTTCTTTCACCAGTAATGAAACTAAAACAAATTTCACACATCGACCCTAAACAGCTGTGCCCTGTAGGACATGTAGTATGCATACAGACCTCTGCCTGGTGATCAGGTTGATATAGTGTCTCAGGGCGGTGTAGTACTTGGCCAGCTCTTCAGGTGGTGCATCCTCACCAGGGTTCTCTGGCTTTGGAGGATAGGCGTCTGCCAGAGCTCCCAAACAGACCAGCACACATAGCACAGCAGCCACAAGTATTGTCCATGATTTCAGCATCACAGCCATCTTACTGCAGGAAAGATGTAAGAAGTTTTATATAATATAATATAATATAATATAATATAATATAATATAATATAATATAATATAATATAATATGTATGATGTGAAGGGAAAAATCTAAAAGTCAGCTTCAGACACTGAATTGGCTTTTTGTCATCAGCTGTATTTAATCAATTGTGCAAAAAGAACATTTCACTCCCTCCTTTTGTTGAGCAAATCTGTCGCTGACACTGCAGAGCAACCATGTCCATCGCATTGTTGGCCTAAGCTGCCAGGACAGGACAAAATAAAACAAAAGGGCAAAAAAAGAAAATTGGAAACAAAATTGATGTACTATTTTGAATGAAATTTGAACGTTCTTAGAGAGGTTGTGTATTATAAAACAGGTTTTGTTCATTAAACAGCACTGTCAAAATATTTTTGATCATAATTGTTGTCTCTTATAATTTTTTTAGACATTGCTGAGGGGTACATGTGCATAGGTGTTCATCTTAATCTCAAACTGAACTAGAACACCAACACCAATGCTGTGTGCATGTAGCGGATGAGCAAACTCAGATCCTTCAGTGTGTGCAGGAAATCCTCTACCAGTCTGTGATTATAGATGCTATCGCTTACATTGTCATCTCACTATGCTCATGAAAAATCTTCCTAAATCATTCGACAGAATGATTTAACCCTAACCCCATCTGCTAGTGGTTGGAGATCACTAAAGCAAACTGTTCTCCATCATGGACATTCATCGTCATTCATCACACCTTGTTCAGGACACGCTGCAGAGACTGCGGACATTTCTGCAACAGACTCACTCAGCTCTGCTGTGCTGAGTGAGTCTGTTGCAGAAACGCTTCCTTCTATCTGCAACCATTCTTTATAAACAGTTGACCTCTCTGAGGTCATTTTAACGGTTGACTTCTGTTAATGTCTAGCTGTATCTATTTTTGGTTTATGTCTTCATTAATTAGAAACTATTCAAAATGCTAAAAGTTGTGTTTTTATTCTCATCATTTGTTCTTTCTTATTATTTTATTTAAAATGCAGAATCTTGAGCAAAAAAAGTGATAAAAAAGAAAAAAAACACCATATACACCTCTCCTGTTTCATGTTTAATTTGTGTTGATTTGGAAAATACAATTACTGAAAGTCTTGAGCCATCTTCCCACAGCCTATACCGTTTATTGAAGTGCTAAACGTCCACTTGACCATTAAGATCAATAGTGAACACCCTGCTGTTTTCAGATCACAATCGGGTGGTTATGCCGATTAAATAAAAATTAATAAAAATGATGTTGTGGGTGATTAAGAGGTAGAGCGGCCGCTGCAAATACGGGATATATATATATATATATATATATATATATATATATATATATATATATATATATATATATATATATATATATATATATATATATATATATCTCGAAATGGAGCCGTCTGTCCCTGGATATTTCGACAATGCGTCAGTTCAGGTGTTTTCGTTCCCACCTTAAGAGCCGACGGACCAAAATAATCTTCTACATTCTTTTTATAGTCTACTGTAAGGAAATGTGCTTTTTGTGGACCCTAAATAAATAATTGTTCACCAGCAGAATTTTGCTCAGAACTGCTTCTTCAGGAATCACAGTCTGTCATACTTCAAAAGAGCGACCCGGTCCAGTGACATCAGAACCAAAATAAACTGAAATAGAAAGTTTTCAACTAAACATTATGCAACTAAATTTGCATTGCATTGGATCTCTGCATGCATTTGACTATAAATTCCAACGAACATAAACAGACGCCACGGTTTATAACCGGTTGTGAAATGGAAAACTACTGGACCATTTTTATGATTATGATTATTACGAAACACGTGCGTGTATGGTTTTAGAACTTCAGATATAATAAAAAAATATCTCTTGTTTTCTTTTTCCTATTTCCTTTTTATGGTAAGAATGGGTCTTTTCTCTGGACAGTAAAGCCCCTTTAATGAGCTGTAATAGGATGGTGAATGTAACACGCTGTATACGTGCGTTACTTCAAATATTTCAGAGTTCAAACTGTGGCTAAGGCCCAATGTGCTGTATCTCTATAGAGTAATGTTTTCCCTGAGACAGAAAAAGTGCAAAAACATACCATGAAAATGAGGTATGGACCAAAAATGAATCCGCGGAACTGTGTGTGGTGCTGAACGGACTCTCAGCGCTTCTTCAACAAGCTTATTAAACTCCAGATGAGCTCTCTGAGATTGACACAGATATTCAGAT
Organism: Anableps anableps; assembly: GCA_014839685.1. Lineage (NCBI taxonomy): Eukaryota > Metazoa > Chordata > Actinopteri > Cyprinodontiformes > Anablepidae > Anableps > Anableps anableps. Next base: position 1,962,032 of record CM026083.1, read on the forward strand.
ATTCAGCTTCATTTTTGCGAAGTTATATTCAGTTAAGCATCCGCTGGAAATTTCTGCCGTTTTAAGAGTTTCAAGTCTGTCTTAGTTTCGGAGCACATTTTACTGAACACGCAAAACCAACCAACCAAAACAAAACAAAACAAAACAAAGCAGGAAAAAAAAAACCGTACAGCAACTTCATGACAGACACAGATTTTGTTCTTAGTTTCCAGAGTTGCACAATAAGGTGCTGAACGATATTTTGACTGGTTCAAATGATGGGAGAAGATCGAAGTGCGTGGAGACTTACTTTAAGAAGTTACACGCAGTAGTTGGAGCCACAGGTGGTCTCTAACAGCAGTGGAGGCTGTAGATTCTGCAGTCCTCTTCTTCTCTCCTCTTCGGTGAGGTCTTACTCTGCAGGTCGACGCACCTTGGTTCCAACCTGCAGCTGAAGTGATTTATATGGTTTTTGTGCCAGCAGAGATGGGAGGGGTTACACCAGTAGGAGGTTTGGGGGGAGACAAAGGAGACCGAATGCGTCAGATGGTGCTGATGATGGAGACATTACTAATGCGTCGGCTACGCACTTAATTGTGTGTTTCTGAGGCAGCCAACAGATGACATTTTGGGCCAAGACATTCAGAAAGCTCAAGAAAAAAGTCGTGTGCATTGGAAATTTCATACCGGCATCCTGTAGAACAAAGTTCCAGATGGTCCAATCTGGGTCATCTACCATCATGGAGATGTTTATTTTTGTGTGAACCAAGATCACAGTATTCCAGCAACTTGAACCACATCTCTACTGTGAAAGCAAATGGTAGTAGTCCATATTTTAATTTGAACTACAACTGTTTTTGCTCCTGTAAAGAAGCATTTTTAAATTAATCTACTCAGCTGCACATTCCTTTGGACTGGAGTACTTTATTTTTAATAACTGCACAGTATTTATGTTAAATTTTGCCCTTACTGTACAGTAATCAAGTCAAGTTAGGTTTTTTTGTGTATAGCATATTTCAGCAACAAGGCAGTTCAAAGTGCTGATATGATTAAAACACAATACAGTATCCAATTATGAAGCAAGCAATAAATATTACATTTTGTCAAATGCCATCATCAAAATCATCAAGAATAATCATCATCAAGCATACATCAAATATATTGATTAATGTTCCAGTTATCATTAATCAAAGGCAGCTCTAAACAGTTGGGTTTTTATCCTTGATTTGAAGGAACTCAGTGTTTCGGCTGTTTTGCAGATTTCTAGAAGTTTGTTCCACATTAGAGGAGCATAATAACAGAAAGCTGCTTCTCCATGTTTGGTTCTGGTTCTGGGGAAGCAGAGCAGATCAGAACCAGAAGACCTGAGTGGTCTGGAAGGCTGATACAATGACAACAGGTCTTTAATGTATTTTGGTGCGAAGCCATTCAGTGATTTATAAACTAACAGAAGTATTTTAAAGTCTCTTCTCTGAGCTCCAGGGAGCCAGTGGAAGGACTTCAGAACTGGGCCGATGTGCTCTATCCTCCTGGTCTTAGTGAAAATGTGAGCAGCAGTGTTCTGGATCAGCTGCAGCTGTTTGATTTCTGAATGACTTTTTAGGCAGACCTGTGAAGACACTGTTGCAGTAAATAATGCTGAATTGTTATGATGTATATTCAAATGTGTATAAAAATAAATTTATCATAACTTATTAGTCATTGCATTGCCTTTGGAAGGACAGAGCAGAGTCTGTGAAATATAATATCAGACTAGAGAAATGTGTTGCTATGTGAATTCTCAGCATAAGCATCATTATGTTCAAGATGCAATTTTTTTAAACCAAAACTATATTTTTTGCAGATTACTTTAATCCCATAAGTTACAGTTAGTATATTTTTAATGTACATGGCTGAAATGCAGAACATAGCAGAGATGCCTAGAGATGGGGTTGTGAATCTTATATCTAAGTCAGATGAAGAAGATGATAGTGATAGGGCCTATTAATGTTTACTAGAAGATGAGGTCGAGCTTATGTCACTTTCAGTTACCTCAGCTTGTTCACAGCATGTTGAAACAACAGCAGCATTTCAAAAGCTTCACTTCTTTTTTTATCAGATTTAGTGCAGTTGTACTGGGGATTTTTAACAGGTTCAATAACATTACTGCCACTGCCCCTTGGTTATGAGGCTGCTATTTACTCTCTAATTTCCTTTTATTGATTTGACAGAAATAAAAATGTCAGGTTTTTCAAACCCACTCAGGTTCAGTGATGGGCACAAGAAGATTTGTTGTAGATCTTTCCCATGAGTCTGTTCTCCACAAGAGCCTGATTTCATGTTGGCTTTCACAAGTTGTTTTTGTATTCAGAGACATAAATAGAATACAATGAAAAATATAACCCAAAATGTTAAGGTAAACTGGCACTCATGTACTGGAAATAAACTAATATTTTGAAGTATCATCATCTGTAAAATTATTGTCAAATAAATAAGTGTTTATTTATTTTATCTTTTAAATATATTAAAACCTCAGGCTTTGGTGTTAATTACATTCCAATAATTTGTTGATGATTCACTGCATATCTAACACAAAGGATCTATCAGAATAAAGAACTCTAATTCCAGCTGCAATCCTCAAGTTTAGCATTTCCTCATCCAGATCAATATTTCTGATTGATTCTACTTTATCAAGCTATGTCATTAAGGTAAAAACTAAGTTGATCCTAATCTTAACATAAACTCTGAACATGCTGTGAGAGAAAAGAATAAAGTCCAGTGTGGCTTAGAGGGAGATGGAGGTAAGCTAGGAGGTATTTATGGAGGTATTTATTTAGTTTCAAACATTGTGGACCCATAAAGCAACAAGAGCTTTTTCAAAAGAACATTTCCAAGCTGTTAACAAAGACCCTTATCAAGTCTTCCATGGGATTTCAGTTTGTGTTTCTGATAAGAACGCACCAAAACAGGAGCTGAAGAACTGGATGAGAAGTTTTCGAGCTTTGAAAAAAGACTTTTGCCTGTTTCCATCTATATGAAATTAGACGAGTGTGAACAGCTACTTTTAAAATACTCTGTAATTAATTATATCTACAATAATATGTGTTCTGTAAAGCCTTGCAATTCAGTATATTTTTCTAAAATATTTCCAATTCAGTGCAGGCAAGAATTGCTTCACAATGCAGATTTATTCCATCAGGCATGCACATCTCAAACAATATTCTTTACAACACATCCTTTTCAACCATATCAGAATCTAAATTTTGTTCAAATGAGCTTTCAGAGGTATCTGAACCTTGAAAATGAAATGAGTAAATAAAAATATTAAATATCAAATAAAAATAAAATAAAAAGTGTTGCACTTTCTTATAACACTATCTTCTCTCTTTCATGGAAAAGGTTCCATCACAACTTATACTTTACAAGTATGAAAACATGAGTTAAAGGGCAAATCTCCAACACTGTTCTTTACAACATCAGAATGTCCTTTTCTGCAATATGAAATATCAAGCAAATCAGTATTCCTGGATATCTGATCCTTATTAAAAAATTATATATATTGCACTGTTCTCTGCAAGTTTGTTATTCACAGTATGACAACTTCTTAATGACTATTATCTTTTTTTTTGTCTACATAACAGTAGTTTTAGAGAAATAACCCTAAAACTTCTCAGCTCCTGGCTCTGTTTCTGACATTAAATGACATTTTAAAAATGGTCATAATTCCCTGCAGAAATCTCTGGTTTTATTTAACAAAATAAATGGAATCACCTAGCATCTCATGCCACTTTTCACACAAAGCAGTTCTACCCCATCCTCCTAATATCAGTTCCAACAATATTCACTCAATGAATACTCCTACCCGTCCACTCTGGATTTGTGGGCTCATGGTTGCTTGGTGCAGAATCTTTCTTCTGACAATAACACAGTTATGGGGCGTGGCGTCATAAAAATATTTTAATTATGTAACATTATGTTTTATGCCACAAGACCACACAATTCAATGACTTGATTGAATAGGGGCTTACATTACCCGTTTCATTTGACGGTACTAACCGCGAGCTCATTTTTGTGAGAAAGTTGCCAAAATTTGCACATTTCGCTTTCCTCTTTTTCTGCTATGTGCCAACTCTTGCTCTTTCTACTTTTTCATCTTTAAAACACAGCAGACCAAGAGCACTGACATTTTATGTCTGAAAAAAAAAATAAAAAAAAATGAAAGCTTCCAGTGGAGGCTTGTTGTGACTTTACGCTCTGTGCTGCTCTAGTATAAAGCATAATCTTTTTTACGTTTATGTAGCCTATAACAAGAGACTGAGACAATGCAGTTCGGATTCAGCAGTATTTACTTAGTTTCTAACTCACAGCACAATAAATCTTCAAGCAACAGCCGCACCACCTAGTGGTCACAGTCATTGGGGCCTGCCATAGCAATGCATAGGAGAGCAATGCACTGCCTCCCATCCAATGCATGGAGGCACCTATTACTGTCCACCTCGAAACTGCTTTCACCGTTAATGCAGCCCGAACCGTAGCGTGCGCCTCCACAATATATAATATCAAAAATTCCGGCTCATTCTCGAGAGCTATTATGCTATTACTCAACTTTTCGTTTCGAGCTACCATGGCGACGTAATTAGTGAAAAACTACCCAAAGTCAATGGAGCGAGGTCCTGAAGACATCCTAAAAACCACTATTTTTGAAGATTTACTGTGTCATCATGGTTTCGCCTACAAACGCCATTCAACACTCAGTTTGTAGATACGTCCGTGCTGTGTTCAGAAGTGAAGACGGTATGTTGATACCTCTGACGGTTTTTCCACAACACGCCTCTAAGTGACCCAAAGTTTTAGGAAAAATCATGACTTTAGAGTATAACTGAAAAAACTAGAAAATTTCTGAAGAAATTTAAAAGGGGCCTGCCAAAGTGGTGGGAGTCGAAAGAGCCGTTTCGATGCAAAAGATGATCAACAATGCAAAGTTTATCTACAAGGAAGTTGGTAGGATGGGGAATATCACTGACATGTTGACTAACTGTGACTTAGTCCACTCAGGGTGCAAACTGCAGTGTATGAGCTAAAAGTAGCCAAAATGCTAATGCTAGGTTAAATGATGTCAGTAGCATGTAGGGTATCACTAGCATGTGAACTTACCTTGACTTACTCCATTCAGTATGTAATATATCAAAAAAGGCTAAATGTAGGTAATATATCAAAAAAGGCTCAAATCCTTATTTTACCTATAAGGCTAATGTTAGCATGAGTGGTATCACTAGCATGTAGAGCAACTAACATCTTGACACTACCAGTAGGATCTAGATTATCTCTATAATGCTTGCTCACATGGACGTATTCCATTTAATGTGCAAACATGAGTGTATGAGGTAAAATTAGCTAAAATGCTAATGCTAGCTTAAATGCTATCAGTAGCATGTGGGATATCACTGGCATGTGGACTTACATTGACTTACATCATTCAGTTTGCTAAATGTAGCTAATACATCAGTAATGAGCAACAACACTTATTTTAGCTGTAAGGCTAACATTAGCATGAGGGCTATTACTAGCATGTGGAGCAACTAGCATGTTGGCACTACCAGTAGGATGTAGTTTATCACTATAATGCTGATTAACATGGTTTTATTCCATTTAATGTGCAAACATGAGTGTAAAAGCTAAAATTAGCTAAAATGCTAATGCTAGCTAAAATGCTATCAAAAGCATATGGAATGTCACCATCCTGTTGACTAACATAGACTCACTTCATTTAGTATGTTAAACCTAATTATTATTTCAAAATAAGGCTAAAATGCTCATTTTAGGCATAAGGCTAATTACATACACTGCTGTTTGCACCCTGAGTGGACTAAGTCACAGTTAGTCAACATGTCAGTGATATTCCCCATCTTACAAACTTCCTTGTAGATAACCTTTTGCATTGTTGATCATTTTTTGCATCTAAATGACTCTTTCAGATCCCTCTGACACGCACACTTTGGCAGGCCCCTTTTAAATTTCTTCAGAAATTTTCAAGTAACAACATATCCTGCTTGTTCAACACAATACACCACAATTAAAGTGGACTTGGCCCAAGGGACAGCTGTAGCAGCGTACATTATCAATCTAGTGCCATAACTTCACATCGCCCTGATAAAAAAAAGGAAAAAGATAAAGCCCTTGTGGCCCAAATGCCGACTGGCCCACTGAGGTTTGTCCAGAACCTCCTGAATAGCCAATCTATCCCTGTGTATATACCTCCAATTGAGGAAGGTAATCCCAATCAAATTTACAGGACAAACGGGAATGATCTGCAACCAGTCAGACTGGTTTATGCACACTGAGTTATGTATAAGCCAGTAATATTAACCCATTCAAACAGTGCTGCTGCCATGTGAAGTTCAGACAGTTTAGACTTTAACATGGCTTCTAGCAATGACAGGAGAGGTAAGTGCAACATCTAGATTAACATACTGTATTTAGCTACTTGCCCTCATGAAAAGTTGTTTAATTATTAATGTTAATCGGTTTATTTCCACAACTATACACAAGCTAAAGAGCTAAGCAAGTGAGCTACACCAGCGCTTCAGCATGCTCATAGGGTCAGGCTAGTGTTTCGCCATAAAGTTGAACTTCTTGTAAATAAAGTCACTATTTGACAGGGTCAGTCACCCCAAGCTGAGGTAGGAACTTAGGCTTTCATGCAATTATTGGCCCAGGATCTGTCCTTGGTCCCAAGAGAGGGTACAGTAGTCAGGGCTGAAGGCAGTGGCATTGTAGATTATTTTTTTTAATTGTAATCCATGTTTCTTTTACAAATGATAGCCTTTGTATATCATGAATTATTCTGAATCCCTGGTTCTTAAAAAAATACATTTTTATAGTAATGTAACAATTCATTTAAGTCATGCTTTTCTTACACACAAAGAGATTTTTTTATTTATCTTACAAGGCTGGACATGCTATCTGCCAAAATATGTGTCTCCCTCCAAAATACACAATATGAAACATTTTGTTTGGTGTTACAGGGGTTTGTACATATGAAATGGCTTATTTTAGTCAAATGTATAAGTTCTGTTACATATATGTGAAAGATACAGACAAATCATTTATAAAAACATAAGTTCAATTTTGAGATCACTCTGCAACATTTAATATAAGTTTCAGTCCTGACATGAAAGATATTTATATTTGATCCCTCATAGATGATGACCTGGCTACAACCCAACTTTGACAGCGATGAGGAAGACACTGTTCCATTGGAGAAAATTATACATTTCTGGACTTCTGAGAAAATTCACAGAAAGGAGTAATAAATCTTCTCTATGCCCCACATATACAGTATGGTAGAGAGGTAGTAGTTTACATTTACTGTGAACTTTTGGATGGAGTTTTGTGGAGGGAGAGTGATGAGATTTTGGAACTAGTTGAAATTGAACATCACATCAGTCATGTCAGTTAAAACACACCTAGATCTTAAAGCTTTTGTTAACTTTAATTGTACTCGATTTTAAACCACTCATCTCTGTTCACAGCAGTCTGAGAAAAAGAGAGAGTAAATGTTCCATTTAAAGTAATATTTTAGAGTATGTTTAGAAGCAAAAGTAACAGTATCAAATTCTGATCCTAAACAGATTTTTCAGAAATTATGCTCTAGCACTAATCTGTGTGAGTGTAGTTAATGTTTCTCTGACTTTGAAGTGATAATAATTCCGTTTCACTGTGTAAACAGCTTGAAATAATTACAATTTTTGGACTAAGACACCAAGATTTTATCCTGACTGGAGCTGTCTCTCTTCTTCTCCTCAGAAGCAGTACTATGTGATAGCCAGTATGGGTAAACTCCCTTTACAATCTATTACAGTTACATCCTGCTGTGTAGTTTCTGAAGATTCTACATACATTACAAAGTATGTTCACTGTTACAGTGTCTGTAATGCTTGAGTTCAGTTTTCTGACCCACAAACAGAAACATTCAGGGAACACAGAATGAAAGGGTAAGAAGTTTATATAAAAAATCATGCTCAAATAATGCACAGCATGATGGGGATCCAGACCCTGTTGTTGTCAGCATCTATGAGGAATAGAGGGTCAGTTAGAAGGAGTGAGGAATACTGTTGAAAATGATTCTTGAATGAGGCAAAAATATAGCTTATTGTTCTGTTGTTAGCAGTTGCAAGGGGAGGGAATTGTGTTTCTGGCATTAGATTGTGGAGAGAGGTGTGAAAGAGAGTCTTTGTGATTCCTGGGGGAAGTTTTGGGGAACGTTGGTGATCCAAGAGGTAAAAAGCAGATCAGAGTGAAAGATCACAGAAAAGACAAAACAGTGTTGGTTAGTGAGCAGGCAGCAACTACTGAGAACAACAGAGCTCAGTAGGATGACCGTGGAGCAAGTGAGTAATCCGGATAAGATTTGTCACAGAGATATTTGTCAGACACGAGATATTCAGGGTTGGTGTGGATACCAACTCCAGCTTCCAGTTGAATTGGAGGAAAGGAGTCCAAAACGAGACAAAGCAGCAAGGGGCTGGCAGTGGTGTGTGAGGATCCTGACAAACAAGAATGTGTGCCATCTGTCAGGCAGCAGCAGGAGTCCAGTCAAACTAAGACCAGAAACTTTCCTTCGTCCCTAGGCTCTTTTGAGTTCTGGCTAAGGGGATAGGCTGGTGCTTGCCTAGTGATCTGGAGGTTCACGGGAGATTTCTCCTGCTTGGGGTTACACAATCTTGCTCCCTGAAGTTTATGTGGCCTGTCGTGGGCCCTGGGTCCATGACAAAAGCATATCCATTGGGAGATGGTGGCGTGGTCTGGGGGTTTGGTGCCTTAAGGGCTGCTGCTCCTGTATTTCACTGATGACCTACCTCTCTCTCTGCATGGCCCCTCTGGGAAGATGCCTTGTCCTCAGGCAAGGGCCACAACATCCCCACCAACATCTGACAAGCAGAGCAGCCCCACAGGTTACTATTACAGCTATGCAGCCTGTCTACTTTGATACTAGATGCAGTCTTGACTTAATAAAGTCAATCACTCAGTTAGAATTTCGTCTTACTCCAAGGAGCAGAACTCCATGGCATAGTCAGAAAGACTTCTCCTGTTTTGCTGTAGTCAATATTAAGCTCTGTCTGCCTCCTGTAACAGTCTGGTGTGTCGAAAATTTTTGACTCAAATGCTTAGCAAACAATTTTAGTGAGCCACAAAGGGCTGGATTGGGCTTTCACTCACTTGCAGCCCATACCCCTGCTCTGCCTGTTAGATAAAAGATAATGAAGGTTATCTTGGCTCTTTCAGTGATGGCGGTGATGCAATAGTTTGGTGGGACTGCAGCTCAAAACGGACACCACACTGTCAAAAAAAACCATGACACTCACCAGATTCCCCAGAAAACTTATTTGGATGAACAATATGAACAAGAGGAACAGGAAATAAGGATGACCAAGGACCAAAAACCTGTTTAATTTGAGATTAACATTGTGGCTGCACTGGGTCCCCATTACGGAGAGGCTGGTCAGAAGTGAGAATGCAGCCTCTGAACCTGATCCACCAAGAAGCTCTAGGAAGCCTGACATTGTGACCCTATGTGTGGTTCACCATTCATAACTAATGCTTCACATCCCCCAGGGTAAAATTTAGAGGGGGTAGGAGCACCCTCGTGAATTGCAACAGTAAAAACTCCCATTCCAGCATCCAACTGGAGAAAAATGCACCTCAAGCTAATCATGTCTGTGGGTGGACAAACAAGCAGTTTGTTTGGACTCAAAAGGCTGACCCTGACATAGCACCTATGTCAGTGGGGATGGATAAGGGCAGAAAATCAACCTATTTGGGACAACATATCAGCATGTCTGATACAATCAGAGCTGTGGCCAGTTTTATACACAGTTAGTTACACCCACACATACCAGACCTGCTTTCTGTTATTTTCCACTGATCCCCAATTGAGTGCAGAAAGCTGGTCTTACCGGGTTTTGTTTCAACCCCTTGCCTCTATCCATATGGTGGCAACAGCTTTATCTGATGCCTCCTTACCCTAAAAATGTCGACTCAATGATTAACATCCTTCCTGGTTGCACTCAGTTGTCTTTGTGAGCATAGTTGCTTATAAAGAGCCGCTGTACTTTTCACTTAAATGGGAATACAGACAATTTATAGTTTTCCACACAGATAAATGTATTAAAGATGCTTATTTTCTATCACAATGGGGGCAGTAGCAAATAATCTTTAGGGTTTACATAGAGGTAGAAGGTAATGGTGGATGCCACAAGATAATGAATGTGTGGTTATTAACCTAGAGACAGCATCAGTTTATTGCCTGGGTTATCTAGTTGCCATCAAGATGTACTTGTCTTCCCCATCTACTAGTAGAAGAGGAAATGTTATGAACTATTCAGCTGTCTCTTCTTTTGACAATATCCACAAATCTCCCCACTGTGGTCCATGTTCAGGGAATTAAGGTAACACATTGACTGGTTCTTCCACATCTATCTGGGACAGTATAATGACATGCAATGACCTCAGACTTATATAGCACTTTTCTGTACATGCAAAGGCATTTTACAATGAAATCAGTTACACTGAAGGTGGCAAGCTACTGGATTGTAGCCACACTGGGGCAGTCTGACAGAAGTGAGGCTTCCACAGACCGGCGCCATCGGCCCTTCTGACCACCACCAGCAGGGAAGGTGGTTCTGATAAAAAATAACACTAAGGTTGTTTACATTACTACTGCAATCCATTTAAATCGCATTCAGAATCTAAAGACAACAACCTCTCTCTTGGCTGAATTCAAATGCAAAATGTCAACATTTAAAAGAAAACATTCTTACTTAGATGACTGCATTCAAAGTCAAGGTCTACACCCATTTGGACACATCTAATAATTAAAAATAAGAGCAAAGATGTGTTCAAACTTTCAACTGATGCTAGATTTATCCATGTTTTAAAGCCCTCAGATACTCCCACTAAAAAGTAAGAGGGGAATTGCTTATTTTCAGTATTTTGTTCTTCTGTTAATGGTCAAATTTCCTGACAAGCAGTGTTTGTGTAAAAGGGCTGGAAGATCTACAGCAAGAAGAACCCGAATCAAAGGATCTGCTGCATAACTATCACACACCACACAGCACCTTTAGATTCTACAGGTTTTTGGTACCAGTTGGTCTAACTACTGATTACAAATTACATTTTATGGTAAGCTGAATTATAAAGCCATTATTTAGTAGATATCAAACACATTTCATAAATATTGTGTCATAAATCATATATTTTCTCCCACTTTTAATGTGACTGCAAGTAACAGGATATGTAACAGTAAACTGTTAAAATTAGCAGAGAGCGATGCAATCAGGTTTGAGTTTCCACACCAAAGGATTAAATCTAATTATTTAAGATAATGCAAACAAATACAAATGAATTAAGATGTAATAGATTTAGGAGAGCCTCAACACACACTTAAAACATACCTCCTGGACCGATCCTTTGGAAAGGAGGAGGAATTTATTGTGGAAATCATGATAGAATATGAACTCTAATTTCAGTTGAGACCATGACTCGACTTTATATTTTCTCAAATCCCTATGCAAGCCATCTCAGTGTTTGTCTCCCAGCATCTAATCTTCTCTCATGTTGAGAAACCAGTACAAACATGTTTCAATTCTCCATCTTTGCCAATTCACTGAGCAAACTTGGGAGCCAAAAGAGAACATTAATGTGTGTGCTTAATGGAGTATGTCAGTCTGTTTGGAGAAGCCAGCACACCATAGTTCCTTCCTCAAATACTGCCTGTAATAACCTACTGCAGGAAAGGCTATTAAAGATGATGGCTTCTGTGTATGTGTGTCTGTGTGGCTATTTTCCTAAGAGCTTCCATTTTTCTGGCCATAGTTGTTTTATTGGGTTCCACCTTCAGCTGTAAAAGATCAACGACAAAAGATTAAAAAAATGATATAGCTGACATCACTCGTTTTTTCTTTTTCACAAAAATGCACACACATATAACCCTACAACTCTCACCGATGCAGAGTGAGCAATACTTCCATAAAAAAAAAATAAAATAAAAAATTGATTGATACCTTACTTCATGTTACAGTATCTTATTTACTATTAAGAAACTGAAGGACACTGTTTCTTGTAGGTGCAAATCACTGCAGAACTGGATGTGTCACCTTGATCCTGCAATGATGGAAGGCAGACAAACAAATTATAATGCAGTGAACAGATTACTGAGTCAAAGATTTGAATAGTATTTTAGGAAAGGACCATGGATCTTAACACATTTATGACTCTGCTTCTCAATAGAACAGTGACTCTCTGGATTGAATGAAGACATGATGTGTGACAGCCACTGAGGATTGGTGGGCCGGGAGCAGTCTCTAGGCTTAATAATTCGACACACCTTGATAGGAGAAAACCAAAGGACAGCACCTAATATGTTTCAGAATTAACACTATTAACACTTAATTTACCATCCACATCCACTCAATCAAACCCAGCAACAGGATTAAGGGTCAGTTTCTGCCTAGTGACCATATTGAAACCTCCCTCCAGAAATTTTACAAAGCATGGAAGGTCTAAATCTGGATCAACTTCAATTCAATTTCAGTTCAGTTTTTTATATAGCGCCAAGTCAGTGTCTCGAGGCACTTCAGTCAATTCAATCATACATACATACATTCCAATTGATCCTAGTTATCAAACAGTACAATAGCTCAATTAATTATTCAAAGTAGTTCAAAAAGTTTCTAAGGAAACCCAGCAGAGCATCAAATCACTGAGTTGCAGCAATCCCTCATACAGAGCATGTATGTACAGATAGTGGAGAGGAAAAATTCCCCTTTAACAGGAAAAAACCTCCAGCAGAACCAGAACCTGGCTCAGTACAAGCAGCCACCTGCCATGACTGACTGGGGGTTTGAGAAGACAGAGCAGAATGCACAAGAAAAACAATTAACTGATGTAGGATTATTTTCGATGTTCATGAAAGTAAAAAGTTAATAGCAGGAGAAGGAGAACAATTAGTTAATTATCTCAGCATTATCTCAGCTGAAGCCCTCCTCCAGGAAGGCATCACAGCCAAACAGAACGCCAGACCAGGTGTAGCTTCTATGGAGAGAAAATAACTGAGAGAAAACAAAAAGTTAACAGTTGAAATAAGAGCAAATAATGCAAAAACCTGGCCCCATCACTGCCACATCAGTCACTGTTCAAAATCTAGTTAAATACACTCACAGCAATTTATAGAATATTGTATCAACAAATATGCTCCTAATATGTAACTGTGTGATTGTGCATTCTTGAATGGAGATAAGGTGTGTGTGCGTGTGTCCATGTATGTGTGTGTTTGTATATACTACATATAGAGGACACTTTCACCATTTTCACCAACAAAGGGAGGTCATTTGCAGAAAGTGAGGACATTTTCCTGCTCCTCTCTTTTTGTTCCATTGGAATGCGCTCTACTAGTTAGGTTTAGAGATATGTGTGAATTAAGTTTTGGTTAAGGTTAGGCTTAGGAATAAACTAGTAAGTAAGTAAGCGACACTAGAATGGTGACAATAATATCAGCAGACATGTTATCAGTTCTCACAACATTCAGCACCTAAGAGCAGCATAGGGCAGGCACCTTTGACCACCAAAGTTTGCTGCTGTCCCAGGCCAACAGACACTAGGTAGCCCCATATGACAGCCATATGCCACATGAGCAGCAGTACCCAGGCCAAAGAGACAAAGAAAGGGATGTAGGACACTAAACCATGTGACTCAGCCCCACAACTACATCCCCCAGTGCAGGCCTAGCCCAGAGCCTGAAAGGACTAAGGAAAGAGGGGCAGAGTGCACAGTGAGGTAGCCCTCGGGAGACCAAGAGAAAGGGATCTCGGCCAAACCCTAGCCCAGTTATGGTGGCCCACCATCAGCCCAACACATCCCTGAGAACCACAGGCCACCAGCCAGGAACCCAGTACCCTGTGGCTCAGGCCCCTGCATGAACAATACCATTCCAAGGGGGACAATTATCCAAAAACCTACTAAAAGCAGAAGCTTCATCTGTTAACAGTTTAATGAAGCAATTAGGCAATTTCCTGTAAGGCAGGGATAGACAGATAGACACTAGGTGGGGCTAGAACACCTGCCCTTTTCCCACTTGACAAACAAGTGCCCTACTGAAATCATTTTTTTGTTCTTATTTATTTATTCCTTTATTAAAGTGTATAGTGTGTGGCCCAAAGTAGCATTTCTGCTACCTATACTATAGTATAAGCCTATACTACCAGTGCCCCATGTTTTTTTTTACTAATTTTACCTGACAAGACTCCCCACCTCTCTCAACATGACCGTGCTGCACACAGAGTAGATAGCGTGGGCATAGAGGTGCACTGCACTGTGTGCAGCACTTGAACGTCTCTTCTCTCTTCTCCACTCCTCTGCTGTCAGAAAGAGTCCTGCACTGGTGATGGGTAGGGTAGTAATCCAGATAACAAACAAAACAAGCGTATTTGCCTCTTAAACCTCAGAAGTAACAGCTAAAACTTCACTTGCCTCTATTTTGTCTAGGCCAATCAATGGTATACCCTTTCCTGCTATGTCTTCTATGGCTGCCACTAGCCGCCAGGAGAATGTTTAAAATGTACCTTTTTAGACTGAGTAAGAAATAAAAAATTATATTCAAAATGTGTCTCATAGATGTAGTTTTTACGCTAAAATGGTCCCTGGTGACCTCTATTTAACAGGTCTTTTTTTATTCCAAATACAGTAGACAAGTTACTTCTGTCTGTTAAACGTTTTATTCAAATACAAAAATAAGACCAAATGAGCTGGGTAACATTACAATTCATAATCTAATAAAAATACTTTAATAAAGTTCTGTTCAGTAAAAGTGGGGCATGTAGATTAAGTTGTATTTTCTATTTCAGTGTGTGTAAAATTATGATGGGATGATCAGAGTATTTTAATTTGTAAATAATATCAGCAGACATGTTATCAGTTCTCAGGGCTTGTTGTTAATCTTAATAATCTTAACTCTCTTATAATAATTTCGGTTATGTATCACACTGGCTACATGCAGAAGTATAGATTATTCTTCTTATGGCCATTTTCTGTGCTGTTGGTTTCATTTTGAAGCCACATGGAGGTTTGTACACGTGTACACTGTAGGATATAGGAGGACTTCACTACTTTATTAGAAAGTAGTTGTAGCTTATTTAGTAATAGAACTAGTTACATAAGTTTCTCAAGCATAATTTGTTAATTATGGTGTGCACATATATACTTTTGTTGCACTCAACAAGCACATTGTGCTATAAAAATTTTATAACTCTTTTTCTGGGTATAGTTGGTTTAAGCTGCAGAATAGTCACTGGTTCTTCAGGTTTATGAAGAGGACGTGTTTAGTGTGACCTACAGCTTCTGTGGAGAAATTATTTTCAAAGCTGAAAAATATCAAGAACAATCTAAGAAGTCTATGTGGAGAAAAACAGCTTTTTGACTTTCTCCTGCTTGCCTTAGAGAAAGACATTCAGATCAGGTCATCAGAATTTTCAAAGATATGGCATCAAGGCTGATGCTCCCTTAGAGCAGGAGAAAGAAAGTGATGCTGCTAACTGAAGTCTTTGGGCCAAAAACAAATTTCTAGTCTTAGTCTATTTTTTTTCAAGTTTGTTTATGAATTTGTTCATTTGAAATGGTTATTTATTTTATAATGTGGTGTTGCTATACTTTATTCTGTTGTTGCGAATTTGATTATTAGAGAAACCAACCTGTAGAGTGTTGAACAATATTAAACATCTGCATCAGACAGCATATGGCTACTGATTTTAAAATAGTGATGTTGTTGTGTTGTTCATAAACAATGCTTTCAAATGAACGAATCATTTGTGTCAACAAATTAAAGCAAATAATTTCATTAACTGAGTCGCTCATTTCTCAGATCAGATGAGGTCAGCGCTAACACGGCGAGTTTCGGCAAGATGGCATATCGGTTGCAGCCAATGTTGCAAGCGCCGCATTTTTGCCCCAACTTTATACCATTGCTTTGCTTTTTAACCGATGTTATATTCACACTTGAACATCTCAAATCATTCAGCGCATCACGGTAAGAGTAACTAACTGAAAAAAATAAAAAAAAAACCTCATGGCGCCTAAAAAATCTCTCTCACTTATGTGGATGGGTTAGCTTGAGCTAACCACGACTTTGCTACTAAAGCTGAAGCCTCCACCTAAAACCTAAAAAGAAAAGATCCATTCTCTCCTGCTAAAAACTCACCAGTGGTTAAGAAGAAAGACACAAGGGCAGATGATGATTCAGATGGCATGTGTGCTGTCCTTGATGCTAGGCAGCTGACTGATAAGACTGACACACTCGGTTCTTAACTTTTGCAAAGCTCTGGAATGATGGCTAACATCGCTAAAACTGTTGATTTCAATGCTGCAGAGATCAAAGACTGCCAAATGCAGCTCCAGTCCACAGAAAATGAAGTGAGCACTCTTAGAAAAGATAACACAGAGCCTTTGGATCGAGTCCTGGAGCTTAAGCGATACAAGCGTTGCTGGAATCTAAAAATCCGAGGTTTGAAAGAGAAAGAAGGTAAAAATATCCGCAGAGTGGTAATGAGCCTATTGGTGAAGATTTCCCCCTCTTGGGCTTCAAGCATCAAGCACATTGTGAAGTCAGTGCACCATCTTGGCAGACACGTTGAGAATCAAGCCAAACAAGTCATCATCCAGTTCACTCAAAGAATGCATCGTGATGAGCTATGGAGAATGACCAAGGATTCGGCAATCTGCAAAGAGTTGCGCATCGCCTTCATAGAAGATCTCTGCAAGGCCAACAGGGAGGTGTGTGCAGCCTCCTTTAATCGCCTTATTTCTGTGATTTGTTAAGATTTGTGGTAACTTTTTGTAGTTGCTAGTCTTTCTCTGTTATGAATGTTTCTTTTTCTTGTTTTTCACTTAATGTTAGGGGCTTAAGAGACATCACCAAAAGAAAAGCCATATCCTTGTTCTGTAAGGGTGAAAGAGCCGATTATTTTTCCTGCAAGAAACTCACTCTAAACCAGAAGATGAAAAGTTTTGGGTAAATCAATGGGGGGATAAAATTGTTTTTGATCATGGCACTACTAAATCTGCAGGAGGTCAGCGCCAATATGTCTGCTGGGCAGAACTTCCATGTTCTGTGACTCATAAAACGTACAACAAAGATTCATCCAGTGAGAGACACAGCGCCACTCCAGCACAGTAGCAGTACAGCAAATCAGGACATGATCCGTTCACATTGCGCATATGGCACAGTGTGCTGTGAATCAGGAATAAATATTTTTCTGGGCAGGATGGTTATTATCACAATCGTTCTTGTCTAAAAGCAGGATGAAACCATTTCATGCTGTGTAAATGGCACCATTTGCTACGAATCAGGACGCGATCCATTCATGCTGTAACACAGCGTCACACAGTGTGCTGCGAATCAGGATGTGACG
Organism: Anableps anableps; assembly: GCA_014839685.1. NCBI lineage: Eukaryota > Metazoa > Chordata > Actinopteri > Cyprinodontiformes > Anablepidae > Anableps > Anableps anableps. Next base: position 1,979,449 of record CM026083.1, read on the forward strand.
CTGTTTCACAGCTCCACAGCACAGTACATGAGCTGTTTACTGCACAAATCAGGACGTTTGTGCTATCTATCCCTACCCCGCTATCCCTGAGACAAGTATGTAGGCTACATGCAAAGCAATATAAAGCTTTATTTGATGCAATAGGGGGACGGGGGCATCTGCGCGTTTGTTTTTTATGTGACTTGACACAACATTAACTGTTAGCTTGGAGAAAGACAGAGTGTGACACACTGTGCTGGCGTGGCACTCTGTGACAGTGTGAATGGATCACGTTCTGAGTCGTGCCTTACATGGAGTGTGCAGGAAGAGGTGCTGTTCTGCACGAATGAACCATGTGATCTGCTGAACAGATCTTGTGAACAGATCATTTCAATGTTCTGATCCTTGAGATCCAATACACTCAAATGAGCAGCTGTTCCCATCACCAGTGCCCTTTTTTTCCACTTGAGCACCTGCCCCACAAAATGTCTGTGCACGCTACTGCTTTAAGGTGAAAGCTGTACATAAAACTGTAAAGACTGCCTAGCCCATCATGAAAACCATTACTCATTTTAAGTTTAATAAGTTAAATATGTTTTATGATCTTGCAAAAGCAACAAAATGTATATTTTGCTCCATTCTTTAAAAAGATGAAAAGACAAGTTAAATAACAAACACTTGTGAATGCATTCCACGTATGTAAACCGAAATCTGATGCTGCTCATGTTTTTACAGGAACTGCATAAATATGCTGCAGCAATTAGAACACAGTTAGCAATCTCATGTGGAACTAAAACTAGAATGAGCAAGTAGTAAGTAAATGTCAGTATTCCCTCAAAGGTCAGACCTCACTGTGCATATTTACAAAATTCACTATAAATAGTCTGTTTTAATTGCCCTGGTTATGTCAATCCAGCGTCCAAAATAATGTTGGCATTTTATGCCTCTGCAAATCACCATCCTATATATCTATGTTGTTTCTGGACCAAAGAAGTATTATCTCATTCTTAAGTACATACTAAGGCTGTGCCAGGAAGGTGCAGGCGATCACAGGCTTCTTTATCAGCACTGGACCCAAAATATCTCAGTGCTCAAACTTTGCCAGGTCAAAGAAGACAGAATTAAAAAACAAAAACAACAACTAAAAGGAAAACTAGTAAACCACCTCAACTGACAAGGGGAGAGTTATATTTGAGTTTATTTTTTATATATCTTCAATATACAACAAATATCATCTCAAGGCACTTTACAAAAAATGAAAATCCAATTTATGTATGTTATGATTTGTGTGTGTTTAAACTTCGGGTCTTATTGGGTTTCTTTTTTGTTAATTTCTATGTTATTTATTTACTTAGATTTTGCCCTGTAAGTTCATCCCTCTTGGTTTATTCTTATCTTTTGTGCATTTGGCTTTAGTTCCTGAGATTAATGTTTTCCTTTCTGTTTATTGTTATTAGCATCAAGAATTCTCTTTTACCTTTGGTGTTCATTTAGTCTCCCTTCCTCCACTCCCGTCAGCCTACCAGCTACAGGTGTTTCTTATTCCCTGACTGCCTCACCTGCAGCTCATGTCATTGTCACTCCTTCCTCTATCTATACAGTGCATGAGGAAAATATTCAAAGCATTTGATTGAACACAGCAGACAGGCCAGGGAAGAAGTTGTGGAGAAGTTGAAAGCAGGGTTAGGTTCTACAACAATATCCCAAACGTTGAGCATCTCCCAGAGCTCTGATCAGAAGATGGAGCACCTGCAGACCTACCAAGACAAGGAACGACCTGGACTGACAGGAGAGTATTAATGAGAGAAGCTGCAAAGGGGCCCATAATAACTAGAGTATCTGTGCAGATGCACTGCTCAGGTAGGAGAATCTGACAAGGCAAATAAAAGTAAAATAGTCCAGAAATAAATGGAAGAGGGGCAAGAAAAAGACCCTGGTTAAAGAAATCCATAAGAAGCCTGTTTGCAGTTTCCAACAAGCCATGTGGGAGACATAACAAATATTTACTGGATGCTGCTCCCTTCAGATGAGTTTTAATTTGTACTTGAGCTGATTTTATTGATTAATCATATTTGCTGTTTGTGAAGATTACATTTGTCAAAAATCTTCACCAATACACTAGTTGGGCTTCTGTAGTTTACAGTGGTGTCAGCCCATCCAGGACCTTCCATCTTGTTTTACAGCTTGTATAAATTTAGACTTTGAAGTCAGGTTAACTTTCAGAAGGGATGATTGAAAAGTATGTTTTTGAAAATATTTTCTGTCACTTGTCATTTTTGTTTCAGAAAAGAAAGGGAGAAAAAAAGATAAAAATTAGAAATTAGATTTGGTGTGAAAAAATCAGAGATTTTATTTTCAAACCATATTGCCCAGTCCTAACTTGTACATTTTCACCAACATAATGTGTGGTGAAAAACTATAACTGTGTTAGCTACCATTTTTCACAGTGGGGGGTTGCAAATGCATTATATGCTTTTTATTTCTTCATTGAAAAAAATAAAAATACAAAACCAAAATAATACATACACAACATGTGTATCATGCTAAAGTTGCCATCATGTAGGTTTTGACCCAAGTTCTTGTTTTTAGCTGTGCTGTGGTGGATTTTAATACTGGTCTAAAATCAGTCATTGGGCCTTTGACCTTTTCACAGTGCACTACATAGTCTGTCTTTCTACTACAACCATGACAAATGTAGGCAAATATTGCAACATATTCTATGATAGCAAATTATTTCTAATGTTGTTTTAGGATGCAGTTTTTTTTCCATCTGACAGTAATTTGCTTAGAAATGATCTCAGCATAATCATTATGAGATTAGTCATGGGTTAAAAAACACAAGAACATTTCAGAAACAGCATATTAACGTCTCTGTGTCAACGTGCGTGTGCATCTGATGTTATCGACAGCAGCATCGTAAAGGTTGGAAACGCTCAGAGCAGGAAATAAGAGTGGCAGGAAACATTTAAAAAGTACTGATAAATCCACAGTACAATCCCTGTCACTGAGCATCAGCACACACTCCTGCACACACATGCACGTGCCTCCCACACACATTCAAAGTCACACAACTAAAATATACTATACAACACTGTACAGATTTTTCTCTTAAGTGAACCTTGAAGTAAGTTAAAAGGTGTAATAAATACTTCTGGTGCTATTTAGATATATTGCCTGGAACAGGTATATACACAAAAACTATACAAAAACAAAACACACACACACACACACACACACACACACACACACACACACACACACACACACACACACACACACAAACAGACAGATGCTTTTAAAGGCTGTCTCCTGTCTGGATGTTTGGGAGCCTTTCAGTGTTTATTCAGTTCTGGGATTGGCTTATCTACATCTCTGCTCTGTCAAGACAATGTGCCATCCATAGTCTGCTGATAAGCCATATCAGCACCTAGAACAACACATCACTCCAATGGATCCTTGGCTGTGTGTGTGTGTGTGTGTGTGTGTGTGTGTGTGTGTGTGTGTGTGTGTTTATGCCTGGCCTTTATTTAAATTATTATTGTAGTTTTTGCATATAGGTGTTTCTCTCAGTGGGCAGAGTTTTTTCTCCTCTGAACATCTGTGTTCCTCAGTGATGGGAGCATATTGTAGCATCCAATAAAATACAGAACCAATGCTCTTCCCACTAATTAAACAGAAGAACAGATATTATTAAAGCCACAATTAATGAGCTCAAGTTTCATTGCTATTTTCTTACACATTTCCTTTACCTTTTCATCACCAAGCAGTAAATGAATTTTGTCTGCAGCCAACTTCATCATCTGTTCCTGCTGATTACTGTGGTGTTAAACTCTCTCATAGTAGCATTCAGCATCTCAGTATCTGGCAATAGATGCAACAAATGAGGAACAGAAAAAAGAAACATACACTGTCTTGCTATAGTATTTGTATCTCTTGTACACACTGTTTTTTGCGTTGCTGTTTTCCTTCATGTATCTATCCTAATAACCTTTCTTATCTTTCTTGTTATTCCTTAAACATGCTTTTGGGTGTTTATGTGTTGCATTGGATTCTTCTTGCTCAGGTTCCTCTGGATCTTTGTTCATTCCCATCATTCTTCTGAGTTTTTGAAGCAACGTCCGTCACTGTGCATCTCTCTCACCTATTCTTTGGCAAAACTCTCCAGGTGGCCATCTTGTAACCATAGCTGGAAATGGAGGTGGCCAATCTGTTTTTATCCATATTTGTAATAGCTGATACATCAATCCACAAACACAATAAAAAAAAAAAAAAACAGTTATAGTTATCTCAAAAAGAACAAAAAAAACAAACAAACAAACAAAAAAAAAACAACCCAAAAAAACCCAAAAAAACCCCAGAAACTCCATCTATCCATCCATTATCTTCCCCTTAATCCGGGATCGGGTCGCCGGGGCAGCAGCTTAATCAGAGAAGCCCAGACTTCCCTCTCTCCTTTTATTCCAGGTTGTTTAAAAAAGCATTTACCAGTTATTCTTGCAATTTTCTTATTGTGTCAAATGCATATCAAGTCTAAAACATAAAACAGTACATTTGTTTTTCTTTATGTTTAGCTGTATTTTCAATGCAGCTACCTTAAAATTGGTTCACTTTCCTTATTGTTTTTATTTGATGGGTATTCTATTCTTTCTATAATTATATTTTTAGAAGAATAGATGCTGAGTAGAATTGTGATTCAAAAGTTAGGCAAGATTAATCTTTAATTTAATTAATTTATTTATTTAAGTCTACATAGACTGAAAAAGAAAAATGTTGTATACTGGGATTTGCTTCCCTTTTTGAGTGATTTTAAAGACATTAAAAGAAAAAGAACAAACAAACAACTACAACAAATAAATTAAAAACAATGCAGTGTGTTCTTGCCAGAAACTTTGTTACATGGACCTTACCTGCAAGAGCCACTAATCCCCCAAGTATTATTCATCAGTTCCAATAATGTATGTAATATCCAGAGAGTGACACCCAGAGCTGAGAGGCGAAAGCTCAGTCCCACATATGTTCCCCCTTCCCTCACTGCCCTGCACCAGGCTGAGGATGCCCCCACAGTCTGAGCTAATCTGTGCCACACAAGCCAACGCTCCTCCAGCCACTGTGGGAAACAACAACTGGAAGACGATGTCAAACGCCTCCAGAGAATGGCAGTCATGGAGATAAAAATTCATTGCCTCAAAGTGAACGTGGAAGTAAACATATATGGAAATGAGATAATGTTACCTATGATTCAAAACAGTAAAAATGACTGGCAGACAGCCAAGAAACATTACAGCAAACAGTCAAATAAAGTTAAGTCAAGTAAAGTCAAGTTTATTTGTACAGCATATTTCAGCAACAAGGCAGTTCAAAGTGCTTTACATGATAAAAACATAACACAATTGTAACAACATTACACAACACAGAAACATTACATTACAATGGCAGAATAGAGAGAAGTAATGAAAAGTTGTAATCCAGACCAGAATTAATCTATTTTCCAGTTATGATAAATCAAAGGCAACTCTATATGAATGGGTTTTTAGCACTGATTTAAAGGAACTCAGTGTTTCAGCAGTTATGCAGCTCTCTGGAAGTTTGTTGCAGATTAGGGAGCATAAAAAATGAATGCTGCTTCTCCATATTTGGTTCTGACTGTGGCGGTAAGACAATAGACTAGAACCAGAAGACCTGAGTGGTCTGGAAGGTTTGATACGACAACAGGTCTTTCATGTATTTTGGTGCTAAGTCATTCGGTGATTTATAAAATAACTAAAGTACTTTAAAGTCTATTCTCTGAACTACAGGGAGGCAGTGTAAGAACAGGGGTGATGTTCTCTATTTTCCTAGTTTTAGTGAGAACGTGAGCAGCAGCGTTCTAGATCAGTTCCAGCTGTCTGACTGACTTTTAAGGCAGACCTGTAAAGATACTGTTGCAGTAATCAATGCAACTAAACGCATGGATGAGTTTGTCAAGATCTTGTTGGGACATTAGTCCTTTAATCCTTGAAATGTTCTTTAGGTAATAGAAGGCCAATGTTGTAATTGTGTTTATGTGTTACTGAAGGTCCATCATTCAGATTTTGGTCCTGATCACTAGTTTCTAGGTGTAATACCTAAAGCTGTGTGCTGACTCTTGCTCATTCTTCTTTGTGAAGAACGTTATGGCACATCCATGCATTGATTCATTCTATGCATCAACTCAAGGCTTGAATGGGTTCATAGTGAAATGGTGACATTGTAATGTAGAGCTGTGTTTCATAATAATTTGAGTTAGAAGGAGGATGGAGATATAAAATAAGAGCGGCGCAAAGATGCTGGGGTACCCTGCGTATGATTTTTGTCAGCTTTGATGACAGTTGCTCTGATGACAGTTACCTATTAACACAAAGAAGTCCCTGTTCTTTAGGTAATACTCAAACCAGAGAAGTAATGTACCAGAGTCCAACCTAGTTCTTTAGTTGCTTTAATGATATGTCATGATCAACAGTGTCAAATGCTGACACAATGATTACATCTTTGTGATATTAAGCTGTGACTCAGGTCACAGATAAACCACTGGGATTCTACACAGTTTTGAACATTTGATTTTATTGAAAACAGCAAATAGAAAAAAGCAAAGTTTGGCTTTTTTCCGCATGCATGTCCCAGACAAATTAGGTAATTCAGGATTGTAATGATCATCCAGAGGTAACTAAACTGTTCTGTAGCTAAAGTTGGTCCATTGTTCAACAGGAGAAAGGAGAAAGCTGCTGAATTGTTATGTGACATTACCACACTGGTGGTCTTGAGTAGGCTGAGTCTGCATACAGTTTTAAAGGTCTACCAGCAGGATCAACCATCAGATGCCCAGCTCAGATTTAGTGACTAAGGTGGCATTTACTTTCGAAGGGTGATCTTTCGAAGCAACTGTGGTTGCTTCGAAAGATCACCCTAGCTCTGGGCAACAGTGACTGTATTCCAGCGTCCTCTTCCCACATGTTGATGTGCACCTGAATAAGGTACCTAATCTTGGCACTTAAGATGGTTGAATGTGGCTCTATTGTAAAGGTTTTGAATGACTGCTGCAACGAGAAAAGCATTATGCAAATCAATCCATTTACTATTCTGTGGCATTCATTTTGTCATGGGATTATACAACTGTTGCTTTGTGTGAATCATTTTTGGCCCTGTTACTCATATTGCAAAACTCTGTGCATGATGCCTTCTTTCTGTTGGGGTATGTCCAATTATGACTAATCTGAATGAGTATGGCGAGTATGCCTCTCAAATTACTATATGTACCATTTGGTTTGGAGAATGTCTCAAGGTCTACCAGGAAATATTGATAGGAATAGGAAATGACTTAGGAACAAAACAAATTAATTCCATATTTTTTGTGTGTGTGTGTGTGTGTGTGTGTGTGTGTGTGTGTGTGTGTGTATATATATATATATATATATATATATATATATATATATATATATATATATATATATAAAAAAAAAAATTCCCTTCTCACCCTCCACGGGTGGTCTTTCTCAACCTCTGAGCTCGGGTCCTCTACCAGAGGCCTGGGAGCTTGAGGGTTCTGCGTAGTATCTTGGCTGTGCCGAGAACTGCGCATTTCTGGACTGAGATGTCTGATGTTGTTCCTGGGATCTGTTTTAGCCACTGCTCCAGCTTGGGGGTGACTGCCCCGAGGGCCCCGATGACCACAGGCACCACTGTGGTCTTCACCTTCCAGGCCTTCTCCAGTTCCTCTCTGAGGCCCTGGTATTTCTCCAGTTTCTCGTGTTCCTTTTTCCTGATGTTGCAATCGCTTGGTATTGCTACATCCACCACAACGGCTTTCCTCTGTTGTTTATCCACCACCACGATGTCCGGTTGGTTCGCCATTACCATTTTGTCTGTCTGGATCTGGAAGTCCCACAGGATCTTAGCTCGGTCATTCTCCACCACCTTTGGGGGTGTGCCCCACTTTGATCTCGGGGCTTCCAGTCCATATCCTGCACAGATGTTTCTGTACACTATGCACGCCACTTGGTTATGACGTTCCATGTACGCTTTCCCTGCCAGCATCTTGCACCCTGCTGTTATGTGTGTATATATATATATATATATATATATATATATATATATATATATATATATATATATATATATATATATATATATATATAGTTTCATGTCCATAAACTTAGGATCATAAATTAATATAGAGATAATCACATTTTGACCTTGTTAATCCAGTCAGAGTCTACCATGTCCTGATCCATCAAAAAATGTATTTTTTCCCCTACCCCTGCTCTTTGTTAAAAAGATTTGTAACCACCAGTCTAAAGGTTCATAAAATATCAAATGCTTATGGGGCGATGGTGGCCAAGGTCGTAGGAGTTTGTCCCATAATCAGCGGGTTGCTGATTCGAGCCTTGCTCTGTCCATCTCCAGCCTCAGACACCTGTCAACGTTGGATGGTCTGTACTGAAAATGTAATTTCTCCTCTGAGGGACTAATAAAGGCATTCTTCTTACAACACTATATAACATTTTTTAAACTGGAGTGGTTTGGTAGAAGTCTTTGGTCTTGGCTCCTCTCAGACAGCCTCTAGCAACAGCCTTCAGAACCAGCAAATCTGGATTTATACTGAAGGAAGACACCAAGACAGTTATGTGCTATTGGTAAGATATTAACTGCTTGTCTGTACACACACAAAATTGTACTTCTATTGCTCCAAGGACTTTGTAATAAATTCCATTCATTTGGTAACTGCATTTATGCCTAACCCAAACATTTTCCCTCCCTTTAAGCCCCTCCCAGCCACTCATTATACATTAACATTGTGGGCATAGAGGTCGGGGGATGTCAACTGTTTTTCCCAGGCCCCTATGTGCTGCCTAGTCTGCTCGGACCCAGGAGAAGAATCTTTGGGAGGGGCATCGTGACCTGTTCGGAACATGGGCGGTTCAAGCCCACAGGTTCTGCACTGCAAATTTTCAGAGTCCTATAGAATGTATGGCAACTGCCACCAGTACACAAAAACCACTACCAAGTGGTGCACGGAGACCATTGCCAAATGGCCAAAAGTCAGGCTGTTGCCACTGTGGCCACTGGACAGTCATTGTCCATTTGTAATAAACAGAAATGGAAAATTGCCAGAAGTCTGCCTTTTGGCTGGATGTCTGACAAATGGATGCTGGGGTTTATATAGGGTCCACCATGATAATAAATTGTAAATACCCATATGTGTCAATTGTGAAACCTTATTTTTGGGATAAATGTGGGGCAAATGGCCAAAGGGTTAGCCAGGGAGAGGTGTTTGAAATTCGGGTAAACTTTGTTAAAAATAACCCCTGCCTGGACAAAGAACCAGGGCACCATGGGGCTGGGTGGTTACCCAAGACCAGGGCCCAACCAGTTGTATAACATCAAAGTGTAGGGAAAATGGCCAAAGGTTACCCAGGGACAGGTGCCCAAAACCTGTGTAAACTTTGTCAATAATCATCCCAGAGACTGGCTCAATCTGCCAGGCTCCCCATCTGAACATGTTTACCAAACTTAAGTCCGAGCCTAGTAACTTCACACCCTCCACTACCAGCAGAGTTTCATGCCTCTGGTAAGGCAAGAAAGTATTCATGCCTTTGGTAAGGCAGATTTATGTGGCTGTGGTAGCCTACTATTATCTTCAACCTAAAGAAGAGCCCCCTGACATGCTCACTTTTGAATAATACATTCAAATATTATTGAATGTATTGAATCTATACAGAGGAGTTTGCACACATCTAGTCTGATGTGTGCAAACTCCTCTGTAAGAGGTGGAAGATAATAGTAGGCTAAAAAGGAACAGACTCTTGATGGATATTATGAGTCATTTTGGTTTTGGATCAAGAGGTCCAACAAATGGTATTAAGCTTCTGACAAGATGGTAAGTGATTCATGTAAGATAACAAATGTTCCATTGCCATCTTATTTTGCAAACAAAAGAACAAGCTGATAACAGTGTGTCACAGCAGGAACTAAAGACTTCTATCACTGTACATGAAATCAGCAGGTTTGTTATCTGTTGGAGTGCATCAGAGAATGTAGGAGAAAAAAGGCAAAGAAATCTGCGAACAGCGAGCACAACCTCTGTGCTGTTTGGAGGCACAAGGATATAGTTCAAACAATTTATCAGCAAAAGCAGGTCATTATTAGGTTACTTGTCTGCACCACCTGGATGGCTTTAATCCTAATAATGTTTACACCAGGTTATAAAACCTTCATGTGAAGCACATTACTTTAATGGTCCTATTTTTTGTAATTATACTGTTATTAATATTCATTTATTGTTGTTTACCACCATGTGTAGAGTAAGGATGCTTTAAATTATTTCTTTTAAAAAACAGCATATGACTATTTATAATGGGGAGAAGGACCTTAAAATGGTGGCCTCAATGATTTCTGCAGATTTGTGTTTTTCTTAACTTTTTGGTTTAACCATGTTTTCCACATGTGCTGAAGCAAGGCTTCTCCTCAGTCTTGAGTGGCACCAGCCAAAACCCCCAACCATCATCTAAGGGACTACACCTGTCCTTTAGATGATGAGCTCCAAGGCAGTGACGTACAGTCAGGGGAAGCAGATGAGGCGTCACCTGTCATCATGACAAGTAAAATTGGCAATAACAATGATAATAGAAAAACAAGTTGCATACTTGTCTGTTCTATAAATTTGTTTTCTGTTAGATTTCAACATTTTATGGTCAAAATCACAGAATTTACACACTGCCTGTTCAAACACGTGGATGAACTCTGGGGTGACACTGTGTTACAATGAAGCAGGTAGTTGAAGTACTGCATACTTATTTCTGTCTCTCTTTATATTGCCAATATACATGTTTGATTACACATGTGCTACATATATTAACATACCACAGTTTGTCTAATATATTTAATTAATGTATGGGGCTCTTTCTGACTGGTCATAAAGTGAAAATACTAAGGGTGTGGCAGAAAGTACTGTGCCATACTGATAGGGGGCAGTGCTATAGGCACAAAGTGCAATAGCTACCCTTCTTCTACGCATTGAAAGACTGAAAGCAATCAGAAAAATACAAAATTGGGGCATCGCGTGGTGTAGTGGGTAGAGCAGGCGCCACACATGCGGAGGCTATAGTTCTTTGTTGCGGTTGTTCCAGGTTTGACTCCCGACCTCGTGACCCTTGCTGCATGTTTTCCCCCCTTCTCTCTATCCCCCTTCGTGTCAACCTACTGTTGGAAAAATAATAATACAAAATTAACAATTAGATTACAAACATTCCAGGACGACTCTCCTGCTTGGTGATCATCTCCGTTAAAATGGACAGATTTTAAAAAATGAAGCCAAATAAAAGATTTTTCAAAACAGGGTGATGGAGAAGGATAGATATATGGTCCTTATATCCAAATTCAGGTAAAAGACAATCTTCAAATTTAATACAAAAAATAGAGCACAGTCAAAAATAAATAAATAAAATTATGAAGAAAACAATCAATTTTGACATAATATTAAATATTTCATTGTTCTTGTTATATTGTGTAACAGTATGGAACTGATTTAAGCATAATTAAAAGCTGTTAAAACAACTGAATGTTTCAGTTTTGGTCAAAAACTGCAAATGTAAGCCTCTATTTTGGGTTTTATATATCCGACACAAGAGGAGTCAATGCCCCACCAGTCATTAACCTCACCGTATGTTACTGCTCTATAGGAGGTTGAGGGAGACCTGTCTAACCAAGGTCCTCTGTTTCCCAAGCAATCCTAGGGGTGTCAGTCACAACCCAACTCCTCCTGTGACATTCTGCTTGTGAAACTCCCTGTACTTATAAAAGGAGTGAAGGACACCCTCACCTCTGTAACTCCCTGTACTGTCAGGTTTTGAACCTGCAACCCTCTCACCTTTAGAACATGGACTTTTAGAGGGTGTTGAGGCCAATCTACCTCTCCAAGATGATCTGCCCCATCCAGAGACTGTTCCCAAACTTTTTAGGATGGATTGAGACAGCCTGCCAGCTCTGTGATCATCCTTCCACTTTCTAGAACATTTTCAACGAGACGTATAGCCTTTAGGTATTCTTCTGAGTGTAGTGTAACCTGAAAGTGTTAAACATTGGAGCTTGAGTTTTCAGTTAAAAGTAACTAAAGTTGTCAAGTTTAAACTGAGGGTGGACACAAAGCCCTAAATTACCAGTGTAGGTCCTCACAAAGCTGATCTAGGTTTCTGCTCCCCTCAAAGGTGCACAGACATTTGGCAGACAGTGAGTGCATACCTTGATATGCAATGCAGTGACTTTTTCTCCTTGAAATATCCAAACTTTTCCATTCGCTGACTCCCAAAAAAAATGCTGTTAAATCACATCAAGATCAGTTTTGTTTACTTTGTTTAATCGTTTATTAAATGGTGATCTGAACTCATGAACCTGTTCGTGCACAGCACTCCCTCCAAGTCCTGGAGAAAGATCTTGAAGGTGCCTTAAATGTCAAATAAGTAAAGTTTGACACATACAGGCTCTAAAGACTTTTCAGACTGATATACTGGTGATTCCCCAATAATGTTGATTGACAAAAAACTAAATTAGATTATTATTTTTTTTATACTTATATTTGCTAGTACTTAGAATTGCTCCATAAGAGGCATTGTCCAAAAATGTATGGATTCCCCATGTGGGAGGTCCTCTATCCAAGACTGGGAGATTATGTGTTGTTGTTGCTCTTGCCACTTTTTTGTGTTTCATCTCTTAAAGAAGGTAAAAGGTGTCTTTAGAATGTTTGGGGATCAATTGCTGAAATGAAATTATCGATCAAGGCAAAGGCTGACAAAAGCCCTCAGGCTTCCTGTTCCTCTCTTTACCCTTTTCTTTTTTTCAGTGAATTCCCACGCAGCGGTTTTTTAACCCTTCTTTCCTACCTTTTTAGTGTGCTTCTCATAACACATTTCTCTTTTGTATAGATCTATCTTTCTTGAGAAAACATTAAATCTCTGGTTTCTCCATTTGCTTAATAAGAACTAACCTGTAAAGACCCTTTCAATATAACAACAAAAGCATATTGGAAACTATATAAAACAGAATATCCAAATATGGTAAAAGGAAAAAAAAAAATCATCTTTAAACTATATCATTCATACAAGCTGCCTCTTGCACAAACCAGTTCAGCATAAAGTCTCAAGAGTTTTTTGTTTTGTTTTTAACTGTTTTTTTCCACACAACTCATGCAAACATAATGGTGGGTCTAGTTGTCTTGTGGTACTGCAACTGGATTACACTAGTTGCTATGGCAGCCCATAAACACGCAGCAGCTCGGAGCTCTTAATTATTTTTTTTTATTCATTAACGTTTTTAGTCTGTTTTCTGTTATCTGGTCAGACAGCTGAGGTGCTCAAACAGTACAGCAGGGCAGAACTATTGAAAATTAAGAATCAGACTTCCCAATTTGTATATCCAGAGCAGGTTTTACCCCACCAGATCTATAGTATAGATGGTCACAGCAGGTTTTTACCATCACCCCTCTGTGGCCCAAGAGATGGAAGAGATACCGCAAGAAGAAACGGGTCATCTGACAGGCTGGTCTACAATAATCCCCAAAGAGATCTGAAGAAAGGAATATGACTGCGACTGGCAAAACATAGGTACAGGCGATGCATTGAAGAACAGTTCAATACCAATGACCCACGGAACATGTAGAGAGGACTCAAGACTATGGCAGGACTACAAGAGGACCGGCCAGCGGATCAGTGGGGATCCCTCTCTTCCTGATACATTGAACAGTTTTTTCGCTAGATATGATACCACTAGCGGCAGAGGAAGCAATGCTCCTGTCCAACTAGAGGAGTAACATAAACCCCTAATCCTCCAGCTCAACCAGGTAACTTCTTCTCTGAAGAAGATTAATCCTAACAAAGTGACAGAACAAAGACAGAACAAAGTGTCGGGAAGGACTCTGAGGTTATGTGCTGACCAGTTAGCAGGGGTCTTTTTTAGACATTTTCTATCTGTCTCTGCAGTTTTCCACTGTCCCTGTCTTCCCTAAGTCCTCCATCATCGTGCCTGTACCAAAACAATCTGCTGTGACTGGCTTAAATTTTTACAGCTCAGTCGCATTTACTGCAGTCATCATGAAATGCTTTGAGATGATCATCCTAAAACACATCAAGGATAGCCTTCCTGCTGGTCTGGACAGGTACCAGTTTGCCTATAGGAGGAACCAGTCCACAGAAGATGCTGTCTCCATTGCACTATACACAGCCCTGACACACCTGCATCATCCTGACACCTATGTTAGGATGTTATTCATCAATTTCAGTTCAGCATTTAATACCATCATCCCGGAGAAGCTGATAGTGAAGCTCCATGACCTGAGAATTTCAACATCAGTGTGTCTTTGGATCAGGGACCTTCTCATCAACCGACCTCAGGTGGTGAGAATAGGGAACTGAACATCATCCACCCTGGTCCTCAATATAGGGACACAACAGGGTTGTGTGCTTAGTCCAGTTCTTTTTACACTGTTCACCCATGACTGTACAGCCATCCACTCCTCTACGAGGGTTCTACAGTTTGCAGATGATACAACCGTAGTGGGTCTGATAACAATGATGAGACCCTCTACAGAGAGGAGATCCTGCACCTGTCCCAGTGGTGTTCATTGAACAACCTGGTTCTCAACACCAGTAAGACGAAGGAGGTCATAGTGGACTACAGGAGGTCCAGGAGGACAGTGCACACAACTATTATCATTCAAGGGGAGGTGGTGGAAAGCATGGACAACATCAAATTCCTGGATACCCACATCACCTCTGACCTGACCTGGTCGTTGAACACCTCTTTTCTGATGAGGAAAGCCCAACAAAGACTCTTCTTGTTCAGGAAACTGAAAAAAGATGGACTCCCATCTCAGTTGCTCAACAATTTCAATAGAGCCATGACTGAGTCTATCCTCTGCCTCAATATGACTGTATGGTCTGGCAACTGCACAGTCTAGGACAAAAAGGACTTGGCCCGGATGATGAAAACTGCCCAGTGGATTGTGGGGGTCAGATACTGAACCTGGACATAATATATGTTGGGAGACTGCAAAGGAAGGCCAGTTGTAGTGCTGCTGATCCACACACCCAGGGAACAAACTATTTGTCCCACTGCCGTCTGCGAAACGGTACAGGTACATAAAGACTGCAGCCATGTGGCTAAGAAAAAGCTTTTTCCCAAGAGCTGTGAAATCCATCTGTCCACCTTCCATCCCCTCTGCCCCCCTGCAGATAGACTCACACCCACTGCACCTTAAGGACTAATTGAGACTTCAGCAACAGAGATATGCTTTATTATTTTATTTATTTACTTATTACTGAGGATAACACTCCAATTTCGTTATGTTCTAGAAACATAATGACAAATAAAAATCTTATGTCTTATGTACTGACACATCTCCCCTGTTGAGCCTTGGTTTTACTAAATTTGTGACAGCATGACAGGCCATACCAGGTTCAGGCAACAAATTGCATAGAGCATAACATATAATAATAACAATTAACAAAAATTAAGAGACAGAGCAGAAGGAACCAAAGGGGTAGGGGAAACTAGAGAGACACCAACAACAGTGACAAGTTAAACAGAAAACTGAAAAGTAACAGTAATAATATCATTAATACTATCACTCCTTGTGCTAGCTGTAATATTAATAATAATAGCAGTACTAATAATATAATACAGTAGGACCGAAAGAAAAAACTGCAACTACTGTCCTCACAGAAATACTAGTAGCAATAATAGAAAAATATTTTAGCTGGTGCATACTCCTAAGATGTAATTGTGGGATTGTGCCTGCTTTTATACATATAGGGTGTGTGTGTGTGTGTGTATTTCTTGTTGTCACTCCACAGCAGGTACAGCTAGCAGGCTTAACCACCCACAGCTGAAGTTCCAAAGGCTGGCTGAGGAGAGTAGCCAGTTTGTTCTGCGCATCACAGAGATAAATAGGCTCCCTAGTTGTTGAGATTATTTACTCTCCCCACCAGTTCTAACCTGTTGTTCTTTTCTCCTTAATCTTATATTTGCAGAACGTTTGTTCCAAATTGGTCCTTCAATGCCTTTCTCGTTTCTTGCTCGTTTCCATGCCAGCATTATGCTTCTTCTAAGCAGGTCATGTATCTTTATGTATCTTTGTTGGCATTTTTTATTTATTTATTTTATTTATTTATTTTTTTTTTAAGTCTCAACCTCAATTTTGCTGCTACTTAGTTTAAAAATGTAATTGTTTTGTGAGTCCTTATCTGCAACTGTTATATACTGACGGCGGTAGGAGTTTGCCCTGCAATCGGTGGGTCACTGCTTCAAGCCCCCACCCCGCATGTCTCTGTCGTGTCCTTGGACAAGACACTTCACCTACCTTGCCTGCTGGTGGTGGTCAGAATGGCCGACTGCACGATATGGCAGCCTTGCTTCTGTCAGACTGCTGCAGGGGAGTTGTGGCTACAATCCAGTAGCTTGCCATCATCAGTGTGTGAATGTGTGTGTGAATGGAAATGATTGATTTCATTGTAAACTGTCTTTGAGGGTCCTGAAAAGCGCTATATAAATCTGCATTGTAGGCCACTTCCTGCATTCGTTTGATTTGAAGTGGACTAAGATCTGTACGTTTAGGCAAACCAGAGTTTGTTTCTTGGATCCGCACCAGAGTTTGATTAAAAGTCATTGATTATTTCAACTGAATATGGAAGTTGGAGGTGGTCCACCACTAACAACCTTCTTGTGTGAAACCGGTATTAAGAACATGCCCAGCCCACATGTATGTATGGGCCCCACCTGCGATATGCCCAGGCTGGATGGGTACCATCTGGGCATGGGCTCAAACTGGGCTTTTTGTATGGGACCCACTTAGGTTTCTCACACTGAACCCAAGTGGGCAAACCCAAGTGGGTACCCTTTGTAGGTCCTAGCTTGGTCAAAGACGGGAAATACTTAAGTTGGTTCAAAATGGGAAACACATATAGGACCCACTTGGGTTTTTTATCTGGGTTAGACATGGGCAAACACAGGCAATTAGAGATAAGCTTTTTTTATGGGCCTCATGTGGGGCAAAGTTAGATAACAGTGTATTTTTTTTTATTAATGACACATATGGTGTCCACCTGGTCAAACTATATTAGTCACATATGGACAAATACAATTCAGACCCTGAAATCATGTCTATTTGGCCCCATATGGGTTATGCTAAAGTAATATGGGCCAGTATTTGAAATGGGCTCAAGATTGTTTGTATAAATGGGGCCCACTGGGATTAAACAAGTTAAACCCATATGGGCAAACCCCAGTGGGGACACATTGAAGGTTCTAGGTGGGTCAAGCATTTCCCATGCAACTTAAGCATGGGAAATGCTTAAGTTGGTTCAAAATCGGAAACACATGTAGGACTCACTTGTTTTCTTTTTATTTGTTTGTTTTATCTGAGTTAGATATGAGCAAACACACACCATCAATAGTTTTCTCATGACCTTCCTCTTGACTCAGCTGTCAAATGAGACCTCACGAACTTTGGTGTTATTTTTGAACATTCAATGTCACTTGAAGTGCACTCCACACACCATTCCAAACAACTGGTTTGAAACTGTTTGTATCACTTCAGAAACGTATCAAAACATGCAGGTGTCAAAACATGAACTGGAGATGCATGTGTTCTCGCTTATATAACAGTAATGCAGGTTTTGTTTTGACTATCCTCATATCCAACATGTTGCTATACTAGACTTTTAACTTGAACTAACAGAAAAACACATATAGTTCATGTGTTATTGTTTCCCTCATGGTTTACTTATTAATTTTAGATTTCATTTTAAGAACTTAATTTGAACTGTCAGAGCTCTGCATGGTCAGGCTGATAAGTAAAAATAAGAACCTCATTGATCCCTCATGGCGAAATTTACTTGTCACATCTTGTTCTTGTTACTTGTTGCAATAAAGGGATGAAAACAGATACCAAAGTAGAAAAAAATATACCATGTAATAAAAGCAAAAATACACACACTTAAAACCCACTTTTTAGCCCATGTATTACCTACATGGTTTCCAGTAAGAACTTGAAAGGTGGGCCCCAGATGGGTTTTTGTGTACTTTGCCCAGTTGGGGCCCATCTTGTGTCCAGAGTTTCCCAACATAAAGCCTATATGGGCTTATAAAATGGGGCCATTATGGAACCCATGGACAATCCTATATGGGGCCCATTTTTTAGCCCATTTCCAACCCATATGGGCATCACATGAAAATGTTGACTGGGTGTAAAATGCTCCTGAAATTTTAATTAGCGATATGCTTTTACCTGTACTGAAGATCATAATCATACAAACTATTATAACAAGAGCAAATTTTGTCAGTTTGTGAAATCTAACAAAAACATATACTATTAATCAACAACATTTAGCCTACTTTATCACAAAAACATATAAACATCAATTCTACTGTCACCAAAATAAATGTTAATACAGCAAATCAACAAGTATGAAATAAAACAACAGATCACACAAACTAGGTATCAACTCGCAGCCAGCGCAGATCACCTCTTTTCGCCTGGCTCAACTCCCACACAGCAGCTTTGTGGCATCTGCTGCAGATGTCAGGTTTTAGTGCAGTGTCTCCGCACCTGCCTCCTTTTTTGAGCTCGCTGCATTTTTGATTCCTGACAGCTTCGATTACCACTTTGTTTCACCTGCTTTGATGGTTGTCTCCCCTTCAGTGGCAGACTTAGCCATTTTGGGGCCTGAGGCGAACCTTTGTAAAAGGGCTCTACCCCAGGTCTATCTAGGTGAAAGATTCGGTACAATTCAGAAAGCGAAGCAGTGACCTTGACAGGCTGCCACAGGTCCTGAATATTTATTTATTTTGTTATTTCAAAGATGTTCTCACGAACAGAGAAGGAAATTTCTCTTCTTCTCCTCTTCGCCTGCATTTTCTCAACATAGCAACCTGCCATCTGAGTGCACTACTGTTGCAAACTTCAGCTACGTGCAGGGGCGTGCAAAAGATAATGATAACAATGCGTGGAATTATTTGTCTGTATGTCAGAAGCTTTGTCCTCTGTCTGTATCTAAGATGGCGAGAGTTTGAATGAAAGGAGAGAAGAAGACAGAGAGAAGTCAGGCTATGGGCTGCATGAGTGTCTGGTGGGGCCAGACTGCGCTCAGTCGGGGTCATAAAGTGGCCTGCCTCCTCTCCCCCTATTTGCCACTAATATAAGGGTATCATAGTAAAAGAGGTTAAATACAATATATGGCAACCTTTTCAGATTTTCATTTGCCAAAACAAAAAAAGAATCTCAAAAACATTTATCCTTTTTCTTCCTTTTCACAAACTATGCGCTGTGTTAGTCAATCGTACAAAATCCCAACAAAATATACATAAATTTGTTTCTATTTCATGACAAAATTTTCAAGAAGCATAAATACTTTTGCAGGACAATGTATTTTATTCCGAAAAATGAAACACTGCAAACTCATACAGTACAAATCAGATTATTGAGATGAAGCTCGTATGTACTTAGGGTGAAGTGTCTGCCAAAGAAAACAGCATCATCCTCTGAGAAAGTTTTACTTGAGGAGAAACAAAGATTTTCTCTTGACTGGGATGTATGATTTATCATAATGAATATCTCATAACGGTCATCCAGCAGAATCTATGGGAAGCTATGTCTAGGGATCATTTGTCATCTTCAATTCTTGCCCAGTTTTCTACATGCCTGCTCACATGCTGACACACACTCATACACACACACACACACACACACACACACACACATATCTATATCACTTGCCCTCATTCTGAAGGATGTCACTCCATAAATACTTAAGCACATTTGTTCCACTGAGACTTAAAAAACGCCACAGTTTACACACATTCAGACTCTAATACATGCGGTCACATTTATGTACGCCTACACACAACAAACCCCTTGTGAAGTCCGTGAAGACATTTAATTTCCAGAGAACAATTATGACATTAGAAATGGGTGTTATTATCCCTTCGGTTCACAGCGTATTTCACATTTACACTGAATAAACATACACATGATGATTGCACACTTGAGTCATATCCCATTCTTAATCCACACAGTTAAACATAATGTCAGCCCATCCTTGGCAGCTTTAACAGCTTCAGCTCCTCTGAGAAGGCTTTTACCAGAAGAAAATGTGTGTTAATGGGAAACTTTTATTATTCTTCCAGAAGCAAATTTTTGAGGTCAGACACTGATGTTGGACAAGAACACCCTATTTAAGCAACAGGGATCGATCTTAGTGTAACCATTGATTCTAGTTTCAAGTTCAACAAACAGGTAAGCAGTGTTTTTCAGAAAAGTTTCTTTCAGTCACGCCAGGTTGACAAACTGAAACCAGTTTTGTCAAAACATGATCTGTAGATAATAAACCATGTTTTCATCACAATTTAACTAGATTATTGTATTTTGTACTGGGATCAGTCAGGGAACTCTTTCATGCCTTCAGCTCGTTCAGAATGCTGCTGTTCATCTTTTGACCAGTACATGCACACCCAAACATATCTAATCCGTTCTAATCTGTGCTAATCAGTTTTCCCTCCACTGGCTGCCAGTGTGACACAGAACTGATTTTAAGGTCCTTCTTTTGGCTTTTAAATGTGTTGTCTTTTTTCCCCCCTCCGTAACTCTCTGACCTGCTTCAGCCTTGAGCTTTACCATGGTCCCTTAGATTAGGTGAAAATGGTAAAAAAAAAAAAAAAAACAGCACTCCAAAAATATATAAAGGTTTAATTTGGGCAAAAAAAGAATGTGTTTCGGCTGCATGTCATCGTCAGCTTGTACGAGCTTAGATCAAGTGACCAGCACCAGTTGTATGGGGCTGCGATCGGCCATTTTCAGCCGTGGCTCCGAAACTATGGAACAAGTTGCCATTAAGTACTAGACAGGTTTTTTTGCTTGCTGTTTTTAAAAAACACATTTGTTTTTGGAGGCTTTTACACAGTGTGAGTTGGTTGTTGTTGTTTCTGTTTTTATTTTATTACACTCAAACAGGGTGCCAGTGGAAATTGGGCTATTGTTGTTCAGCAGAGGAAAGGAAAAGGCAGGATCATAGGCAGAGAGAGAAGAGGAAAGGCAAGAGTGCTGAACTGTACGTTATTTGAGCATTGAAACTATGACAGGTAAAGCTGCAGAGTTGCTGGACATGATGCAGAGAAGGAGGGTGGATATACTGTGATATACAGGAGACCAGGTGGAAAGTTAGCAAGGCTGGAAGTTTAGGACCACGTTTCACATTACTCTAACATGGTGTAGATGGAAAGATAAATGGAGTAAGTTATTCTGTAGGAGGAGTTTGTTAGGAACATTCTGGAAGTTAACAGATTGTCATGATGATGACTCTGAAGCACAAAACTGAAGGTATGATGATGTTGTTAGTAGTTATGCTCCACAAGTAGGATGTGAGTTAGAAGAGAAGCAGAAATTCTGGGGAGAGCTAGATGATGTGATGCAGAGTTTCCCCTGAGTTGAGAGAGTGGTGATCAGTGCAGACTTTAACGGACATGTCAGTGAAGTGAACAGAGATGATGCGGAAGTGATCGGCAGGTTTGGTATCCAGGATAGAAACAAAGAGAGACAGATGGTGGTAGAACTTTTCGAAAAGGATGGAAATGACTGTTGTGAATGTGTCATTTCAGAAAACTCATGAACATAGTTAAATTTTTTAAATTTAAGTCAAAGAAAATGTAAATTAGAAGATGTTTTAAGGGCTAAACATCGTATGAACATCTCTAACAAAACATTTCATTACAGTCAAGGCATTTTTCTTATAAAAAACTATTTCTGACTTGAACTTAGTGAAGTTTTTCTTTTGCAGCATTAAAGTATATTATCGTCTCAGCCTCTGCTATTGATCTGTTTGATGGCATGTATATATTTTATAGATGCATTGTTTTTTTTTCAGTGTTTCAATACAAAATGTATTAGAACCAGTCACGAAATTTAGTCGTTATCTCGAGAAAACCATCAGAAAAAAGTTTATGCGTAACACGTCCGCTCTCTACAGAAGCCAAGAGTGGATGTGTTACGCATAAACTTTTTTCTGATGGTTTTCTCGAGATAACAAGTTAATTTCCCGATGGTTTTCTCGAGATAATGACTTAATTTTGAGAAAATAAACTTTGTTTTCTTAAGATCACGAGATGATTGGTGTGTGTGTGTTAAACCTGATTCCATCATTCAAATGCATGCCACACCAGCGGGAGAGGGCTTATCAGTGTAAGTCATGGCATGCATGTGTAATTCTCTGAATAATTCTCTGAATAAGTGATAGGTAAACCATAATGACACCACATCGTTGGTCGTATAATTAAACCATTAAACTATGCTTCTTTCCCTCCTCTACTTCTGTCTCTTCTTTCCCTTTAAACCTTTCCCCATATTTCTTCTTCTTTCCTTTCTCATTTCTTTCGTCTTTTTGTTCATTACATTTGAAATAAATCCAAAGCAATTTCTAATAAAGTTTCATATATATATCAAGTGGAACATCATGGCGGATGCCATACTGCTCCGCTTTTGGAAGTAAATCTGTTGGACCTCAACTTGACACTCAGACAACAATTCTGAGTGCAACACGTTAAACAAACAAACAAAAAAAAAAGCCAAAATCTTCACAAAAATGTGGATTCAGTGCCATTTTCTGTCATGTATCCACACTGTCGTGACTCTCTGATGGCAAAGGCAAAAAAGTTTTCTCTCTTTGAACGCGGTCAGATTGTTGAGTAATTTTAAGCTTCTTAAAAGATCCCTCTCCGACCTTGAGCCAGAGGATCCAAATGGCTCTCTGTCAAGACACTGGACAATCCTCAGCTCAAATTAAGCAACGTTATGGGTGGCAACTGCAGTCCCATAACCGTCAGACAGCATCTGCGAGAGAAGGGTTTTAAGAACAAAAAAACGTCTTCAAAGGCCTCGTCTCCTTCAATGGCACAAAATTGCCCTTTGGAGTTTGAACGAAAGCACCAAACATGGGACATGAAAGGTAGAGGAAAGTTTTATTCTCTGATGAGAAAAAATTTAACCTTGATAGTCCTGATGGCTTCCAACGTTACTGGTATGACAAGGAAATCCCAGCCGAGATGTTTTCTACACGGCACAGTGGAGGGGGCGACGTCATGATCTGGGGGCCTTTTTCCTTCATTGGAACAATGAAGCTTCAGGTTGTGTAAAGGCATCAAACAGCAGCTGGCTATGTGGAGATGTTACAAGAGCCATCCCTCATGACTGAAGGCCATTGTCTGTGTGGTAATGACTGGGTTTTTCAACAAGACAACGCTGCAGTTCACAATATCCGCCTGACAAAAGGACTTCTTCCAGGGAAATAACATCACTCTATTGGACTATCCTGTGTGATCCCCTGATCTAAATCCAGTTAAGAACATTTAGGGTTGGATGGCAAGGGAAGTTTTAAAAAAATGGACACCAGTTCCACACAGTAGATGCCCTCACTCTGAAAGAAAAACTCTTGCATCCTTGAACAGCGTCAGTGAGGATTAATATAAGGCAATGATTTTTGGAGCGACATTCTCTCCAGTCTCCTGGAAACACTAGCATCAAGCCTGCCGAAATGTATTTTTGAGGTGATTAACAAGATGGTGGCAGCTACTCATTACTGAGTCCTTTATTGAAACTTTAATTTCTATTTTAGGGGGCTTTAAGGTTTTTGTGAGAGATGGCCTTTAACTTTTGATCAGCTGATAAACAGTCTGTCTCAGTTTAATGGTTGTTTGCAATAAAATGCTTACTCAGATTTTTTTTTTTTGTGTCACTCCCATTTCTCCTTTTTGCATTTTGAACCTCTACTTAGAACCTTCCTAAGATCCAACAATGCAAAATATAAATTCTTGCCATTTTTCAAATAGTCTTAAAATTTTGATCAGGAGTATATATATATATATATTATATATATATATATATATACATATATATATATATATATATATATATATATATATATATATATATATATCTATATATCTATATATATATATATGAAGCGAGAGAAAGAGAGAGAGAGAGATAGACAGATAGATATAAAGCCACCCTAGATTATATACACAAGAGACATGACTGAAGCATCACTTCAACCCTCTCTTCTTTCCCTGATGCGCCCATCATTCTGGCAGAGGATAAATTTGGACTCATCAGATCACATGACCTCCTTACAAGTTTTCCAAAGTTCCTATTGCCACAATATGAGAGGAAAAAGTCAGATAAATTCCTACCTCAAATATTGCTGTTAAAGTGGTTGTAGAAGCTAATGAACCATAGGCTGTGTTTTGTCTGTGCTCCATGCTTTTCCAGCTTTGTTCAGTACCTGAACCTGTTGTGTGTTTTTTACACTCGGGTTTAGATTTAAATGATTTTCAAACCTGTTAATGACCAAATAATGGTACCTGAAAGCTAACGCAGTGTTTTTTCTTTGTACTGTGACTCTCTATGATCATGGGAAAGAGCTTATAGTCTACCAACAGTATGATAGTCTTGACTTTTCTCCATTTTACAATAAATGAGGTCAGTGTGCTCCAGGGACCATTCATTGCTAATGGATTTTACCTGTGCCCTGATCCATGTCCCACTGCAATTATACCACTACCAATTTAAAGTCCTTTTTTTTTTTTTGCTACGAGTTTTTTGCAATTTCAAAACTTTTGAAAGAGGACTAATTCTTAACAACTGCATATAGATGATGTTTTGTTAAACATAGTCTTAGTAAAAGATGAAAACTGTCCTGAGGGTGATGAAGCAGTACCAAAATTGAGCAAAATTAGCCCCCGATCATTGTCCCTGCATTATTAATGTATGTTTTGAAATAAAATAACTATATTTTAAAATGAAAATAAAAACAAGAAACGCAACAAACTGCACAATCAACTGCTTCTCCATCCCTTTCTACAAACTAAAATGGACCCAGTCTCCTCATATAAAACATTCCGGAAAAGCAGCGGGGCTGCTTGAACGTGAAGCTCCGTCCTAGAGCAGACACAGGTAAGATTAAGCAAAGGCATCAAAGCAGAGCAGGACATGATTTGCTTTGTATTTTCATGTCTGTCACACATCAACACTGAATAATACTGAACAAAATAAAACATAGGAAATATTAATGCCAGCAAAATTGTTATAGCTGGACAGATGCAGCATGGCAGGCCATTTTAACACAAAACTGGTTTCACCACACTTACATTCCAGATATCTTAAATTCCTTTATGACTAGACTTAGTAAATTAAGATATCTCTAATTATATTTTGACTAGACAAAATACCTATTTGAGATATCTCTAATTCCATTCTGACTAGTATAAATGACGTCAGATTTACCATTGATTTGCATGGAAATTTCAATTCAATATATCTACAATGAATTACTGACTATCTGAAACACATATTTCAGATATCTACAATTAAAATATGACTAGTCATAAAGTAAATTCAAGATATCTTGCTTTTAGTTCTGACTAGTCACAATTCCAATTAAAGAGATCTTGAATCACCATAATTCAACATATCTTAAATGTATTTTTTAGATAGGCCAAATATAGATTTGACTAGTGCAAATTAAATTCAAGATATCTTGAAAGCAAATTATGACTAGACAAAACTAAATAAGAAATATTTGGAACTGTAATTTTGACTAGTCAAAATGCCTTTTAAGATATCTCTAAACGAATTAGAGATATCTTGAATTAGATGGCTTTTTTATTTCAGATATCTTGAATTAATATTCTGACTAGTCAGAATGGCATCACTAATATCTTGAATTAGTATTCTGTCTAGTCAAAACGTCACCGATTTACATAATATTTTTGGAATTTCAATGAAACAATAAAAAAATTAAATAAAATGAAAAAGAATTTTTGAAAATGCACCATTTTCAGCTTGGGAATGGGTTCAAAGTAGCACTTTTAGCTTTTCAAAGCCGTTTTTAAGTGCATTGTGTTTGTCGGAGGAGAATAAATAGGAAATGCTTTTCCGATTTCCGAAGCAATTTTAAAGATCACAAAGGTTTGACTTCTCTGCATATTCCAAACTGCCAAGCTCTTTCTACATTGTGGCATTTTCTGACAGTTTTGTACAAGACATCTAAAAAATTCTGCAGGCAACTGTTTGGACAACCCAGTGGCAGCATAAGGGGGCTTTCTTAATTCAAAATTCAAGAATTCTTAATTCAGGTATCTAAAAATGTAATTTTGACTAGTCATAATTACGTTTGAGATATCTTGAAAGGAATTTTGACTTGTCAAATTGTAATTGAAGATATCTTGAATTGTTATTCTCACTTGTTAGAATATGAATACAGATATCTTAAATTAACATTTGGGATAGTCAAAATGTAGTTTTGTCTTGTCAAAACTCATTTTTAGATATCTGGAATGTAATTACGGATATTCAGACGAAAGTGATTTAATGTTAAAAAGGCCTGCCAAGTGTGTGAGGCTAGCGACTCACAAAAACCATCACCGCACCTGACCCACACCAACACAACCACATCCTGAACACACATCATAGGCGTAGCACACAAAACCAGCACAATACACCTGACCATACAAATAGGTCACATACACGTAATAAAAATGACACAGAAACAGCAGCGTCGTCCTGACTGTCAGTTGCTGATCCACACAAATATGCCATGCGAGTGCATGGCGCACAAAAACAGCGCTTCTGACCCAAGGCCCAACGCAACCCAGACACACACACACACATACATACATATATGCCTACATAGTCTATTTGTTATAAATGACACTAAATAATAAAAAAGGAAAACAAAGCCGACCTATTTGAAGTGAACTCTCCTGTCGGTTCCCAGGCTCAGGTCCTGTCTGTGACATCCAGAGGAGGCGAAGGTGAAGTGACAGTTACTTCATTTCTACTATTTCTGGCAAATGTTCCCACCAAATTTAACTGTTTAAAAGTCTGTTTATTCATTTTAAGTTAGCTTCATACAGGATGATTTGACACAAAAGACCATTTAATTTTTTTTCCCACAATTTTGTTAGTAATAAAAGGGGAAAAAATAAAAAGGCAAATAATTATAAAACATTTTTAAAAACTCAAAGGAAAACCTCAAGGTGTGCACAACGTGGACACCTGAGTCATAGGATAAGTGTTGGCATTTGTAAGTGTGGTCTATATATGTAATTTTAAATTTTATTTTCAAAGTTAGTGTGTACAGCTTAATAGTCCAGAAATTACAGTATAGTCAGAGGGATGCAGAACAGCTGTGGGAGGATCTGAGCAGGGAACTGAGGAACGGAAACTAATTAACACAGAGAAACATGGAGGGAGCAAAACTAAAACACAAAAAGTTCTACAAGCTGAAAGAGAAAGAGACCAACACTAATAAAAGAGTCTAAATCCAGAATGCACAGAGACCAGAACACAAGAAAAAAACAAGAACTCAACACAAAGAAATTAAATAATATGGCAAGATCTTTGAAGAGGTTTTGCCCAAACTGCTTCATTAGTTGTACACTGGATGCTCTACATTAAGTTATAAAAGAACTTCCCATCATCCTTCACTCTGCTGGTGTGAGTCAGGCAGTCTGGTTCTACCAGTGGACTTTTGGCTTTCTGGGGTTTTTTAAACATCCACATTACACAGACCAGAGATTTAGAAACTCTGTAGGGTTATGTTATGAAGAAACTCTAAAACAATTAAACTGTGTCACAAATTAAAAGAAATAAAATCTTGTGTTGCTGTCAGGTATGGTCTGACATCAACATGTACCAACCTTTTGAAAAGTCACAGTTTTGAAACCACTAATATTTCTTGTTATTGCTGGGTTTCAAATTTTGTGCCCCCATGTATCACAAAATGCACATGGGGGCAGGAAGTAAATGCAGTTCTCATTCTGTTGAATCAGCATCAAAATGCAAAAATTCTGTGCATGTTGTTGAGATTGTCTCAACAACAGACTTATAGAAGATCTGCAACATCTTGGTGCAAATCTTGAAGGATGTGAGCTTCCTCAATAAATAAAGTCTGCTCTGTCCCTTCTTGTAGACGCTTCACTGTTGAGTCTCCAGTCCAGTCTGTTGTCTAGATGAACATCGAGGTATTTATATTCCTCAGCCACCTCCACTTCTTCTCCCATGATGCAAATAGGGTTTGATCTGACCTTGTTTCTCCTGAAATCTACAATAATCTCCTTTGTTTTGTTCACATTCAAGATAAGATGATTGTTTCCACACCATGACACAAAGCGGTCCACCACCTCTCTGTACTCAGCTTCTTGTCCATCTCTGACACATCCAACCACTGCAGAGTCATCTGAGTATTTCTGTAGATGACAGGAGTCTGACTTGTGCTGGAAGACTGAAGTGTACAGTGTGAAAAGGAAAGGTGAGAGTACAGTCCCCTGTGGTGCTCCTGTGCTGCTAACCACCTGGCTTGACACACAGTCCTTCAGTCTCACAAACTGTGGTCTGTTTGTCAGGTAGTCATGGATTCAGGCAATTGAGGCCTCCACCTGAGTCTTCTGGAGTTTCAGATGAAGCAGATCAGGCTGAATTGTGTTAAATGCACTGGAGAAATCAAAGAACATGATCCTCACAGTGCTGCTGCTTTGTCCAGGTGAGAGTGGGTTTGACCCAACTCTTGCGTCAAGCTAAGGTTGAAGAGGTGTTGCAGAATCCCACAGAGCTGCTCTGCACAGGCCTTCAGGACTCTGGAGCTGAAACCATCTGGACCTGCAGCCTTGTTCCGGTTCAGTCTCTCCAGCTGCCTCTTCACCTGGGTCAATGGAGGGTGGGATGTCTGTTTGGCTGGGGGCAGGAGGAGAGGATGGTGAGATTGTTCCTGAACTGAACCTGTTGAAGAATATGTTCAGCTCATTTGCTCTGTCCAGACTTCCATCTATCTGCTCCTCCTTTTGCTTGAAGCCTGTGATCTCCTTCATCCCAGAAGACACATCTCTGATGTTGTTCCTCTGCAGTTTACTCTCCAGCTTCTTCCTATACACCTCCTTGCTGTCTCTAATCTTGACTTTGAGCTGCTTCTGTATGCTCCTCAATAACTCTCTGTCACGCTCCCTAAAGGCTCTATTTTTCTTGTTTAACAGTTCCTTCAGGTCACTGGTGATCCAGGGTTTGTTATTAGGGAAGCATCTCACTGTGCTGGTGGGGATGGTGTTGTCCACACAGAAGTTTATACAGTTGGTCACACACTCAGTCATGGTATTAATGTCCTCTCCATGTGGCTTACAAATCCACTCAGTAGCATCGAATCCAATCAGTTGCATCAAAACAACCCTGTAGGGCTTCTTCGACTTCCTGTGACCAATTTCTTACAGTCCTTTTAGTAACAGGTAGCCTCATAAGGTTGTGATCTGATTTACCCAGAGGAGGTCATGGTTTGGAAATATATGAATCCTTGACATTTGTGTAAAACAAATCCAATGTCTTGCTTTCTCTGGTAGAGCAGCTGACAAACTGTTGAAATGTTGGCAGTGCAGCAGAGAGTGAGGCCTGATTAAATTTACCACATATTGCCACAAAAGTATTTGGGTGCTTAGTAACAGCAGAACTGATGACATCACATGCATTGTCAGCAGTAACTGAGGGTGGAATGTAAACAGCTACCACTGGTGAACTCTCTTGGCAAATAATATGGAAGAAAACTTACTGCCAATAGTTCTCCATGTTGTAAACCACCCTGCTATGGTTACTCATCATAACAAAAGAGCAAAATATAATAAAGTATTGGGAAAAATCAATCCAGCTGCACAGCATCCAAGACAAGAAGGAACAGTTGTCCAAAAGAGCAATTTTTTTCCAAGAAAAGCAGGAATTAAATTTTGAAAAAAGAAAAATACTCAATAAAAGTTACAGAGCTACTTCAACGTGCTGCCACCCTGAGCGGCACAATTCACGCCTCACATCATTTGTTGTTTTCAAAGATATATCATTGTCACTGCTCGCTCAACGCGCACCTCTAAAAGCGCAACTGTATGTTAAATCATATTTCGGGTTCGCATTGATCTTGCGCGAGCCGAGTAAGTGGTGTGGCTTTTATACCTGACGCCTACCTTTGTGCAGGATTCTCCGGAAATGAGCCCGCATACAGGGGGCATAAATGCAGGTGAACCTGCTCCAAATCGTACAGTTTGAGTGAAAGGTACCGATGTGCAAACCTTCAAATCAGAACAGCAGAGCGCGAGTCCAGCGCGGATGGGCGCGGAGGGACAGGGGCGCGGGAGGGGGACAGGGGCCCGCCCGCGGCCTCGCACGTTGACATGAGAGCACACAGAATAGTTATAAATGCTGTGGTTTGATCCGACTTTGGATCAGAAAAACAACGAAGCAAAGCCGTAAAAATTTTAATCGATAATCATCGTCACTGCTTTGGGGTGGGGCGTGAGGGGGGCAGGGCCGTTTTCAGGGGGTTCTTAAGGCCCTGCCCCCCGCCGTCACCGTGTTAGCATTAGAATTGTTATCAAGGCTAATTACTTAAAATAGCACAACTCACTATTCACCTGGCCAGAAACAAGGAAACAGCCATTGAAGTTTATTTGGATCCTACATGGTTTACCTGACCTGCAACAAAATAACTGTAGGCTTCGAGGCTTTTGAATTCCGATTGCAGTTTCCGATTCGGGAAATGGCTAAAGGGCGATTCCACCTAATTTTTCCACTACCTTCTGCATCTTTAATCTACTCTAGTTAAAAAAAAAAACAAAACCCAACAACAACAACACCAACAACAAAAAAAAAAAACCCTACACTCTTTAAACTAGATTATTTTAAACTAATAGCAGCATATTTAAAATAAAGTTTTGATTTGTGAAACCTTAATCTGATTTGTGAAAATTCATGGCCAAATAGAGGAGAGGTAAGAGAATTACAGTGACTGAAGCAATAGGAGCATCCAAAATAAGCAGGTATTAATAAAAAAAAAAAAAAAAAAAAAAAAAAAAAAAAAAGGGGGGGGGGAATCAAATAATTCATAATGCCTTTTCTGCGGTGAGAGAGAGGAGTTTCTCATGCAACTGAGAGGAGAAATAGATGTGAAAATCTATTAAAACAAAGGAAAGCAGGTCAATAAAATTTTTTACAAATTTGAAGCTGCAATCGGAAACCAACTTCAGCTTCGTGGTCTTGCAGCACCAGATAGTATTTGTAAATCGCCTCCACACCGGTAAATCCCCCAGCTTATATGACAAGTCTTTTTTATTAAGACTATATGAGTCATATCCTAAATGTACGCGTATTTTTTCACAATATCTCTTCTGTGCCAGCCCATTTAAGGCATTGAAGTACTCGCTGTCATCCATTTCGCTATGTTTTGAACCGGAGTAAATCACTTCCTGCCCTCCATCTGAATTTCGCATGTCATCTGGGCCATGTAACTGCAACCCAGCAATACTGTCTAAACTCTTTTCAATGAGATGCCAGTGTAGTGCTGGAGTTCTTCTTTGGCAGTATGATATGGAGCATAGAGTGATGTAGCACTTCCCCACCTGTTGGACATTAGCTGGCTGCAAAAAAATGACAACAGTTTGTTTTAACTTTTTCTGGTTGTTACAACCAACAGTGGAAACAAAAGGATCAACTTGCATCACCTTAATCAGTTTCAAAAATCTGCACGTACATGGGAAAATCAGGATTTTTGAGCAGAGAAGCATCCTCCTGGGAGATTGTCAACCCAGTACATGGCCAAAATGTGGCCCAACAATCACGTGATGGTGAAAACATGCACTCAGCTCATTCAAAGTACCCTGAGTGGCTTTGAAAAAGTGTTTTCCCCCGTCTTGATTTCCTATTTTTTGCATGTTTGTCACATTTCAGTGTTTCAGAACATCAAACCAATTTAATTATTAGTCAAATGCAACACAAGTAAACACAAAAAGCAGTTTTTAAATTAATATGTTTATTATTAAGTTAGAAGAACAGTCCAAACCTACATGGCCCTGTGTGAAAAAAGTGATTGCCCCCTCTGTTAAAACATTACTTAACCATGGTTTATCACATCTGCATTCACTTTCTCTGGACACACCTTGGCCTAATTACTGCCATACCTGTTCTCAATCAAGACATCACTTAAATAAAACCTGTCTCACAAAGTGAAGTACGCCAAAAGATCCTCAAAAGTTGGACATCATGCCGAGATCCAAAGAAATTCTGGAACAAATGAGAAAGAAAGTAATTAAGATCTATCAGTCTGGAAAGGCTTAGGAAGCCATTTCTAAAGCTTGGGACTCCAGTGAACCACAGTGAAAGCCATTATCCACACCTGGTGAAAACCTGGAACAGTGGTGAACCTTGACAGGAGCAGCCGGCTGAACTAAATTACCCCAAGAGCTCAGCGACGACTCATCCAAGAGGTCACAAAAGCCCACACAACAACATCCAAAGAGCTGCAGGCCTCACTTGCCTCAGATAAGGTCAGAGGTCATCCCTCCACCGTAAGAAAGAGACTGGACAAAAATGGCCAGCGTGGCAATGTTCCAAGACAAAAACCTCTTCTGAGCAAAAAGAACATTAAGGCTTGTCTCATTTTTTCCAGAACACATCTGGATGAGCCCTAAGACTTTTTGGAAAACATTCTGTGGACTGACGAGACAAAAGTTGAACTCTGTGGAAGGTGTGTGTCCCATTACATCTGGTGTACAACTAACACGGCATTTCAGAAAACATGGTGCTGTAGTGTGATGGTCTGGGGCTTTGCTGCTGCTTCAGGACCTGGAAGACTTGCTGTGATAAATGGAACCATGAATTCTGCTGTTGACCAACACATCCTGAAGGAAGGAGAATGCCCATGGCCTCAAGATGAAACCAACTTGGCTTCTGCAGCAGAACAATGATCCAAGACATACCACCAAGTCCACCTCTGAATGGCTGATGAAAAACAAAATGAAGACTTTGGAGTGGCCTAGTCAAAGTCCTGACCTGAGTCCAATTGAGATGCTGTGGCATGACCTTAAAAAAGCCATTCATGCTGGAAAACCCTCCAATGTGGCTGAATCAGAACAATTCTGCAAAGTTCAGTGAGCCAAAATTCCTCCACAGCTGGAAAAGACTCATTGCAAGTTATCACAAATGCTTGATAGCAGCTGTTGCTGCTAAGGGTGGTCCAAACAGTTATAGGTTTAGGGGGAAATCACTGTTTCACACAGGGCCACGTAGGTTTGAATTTTTTTTCTCCTTTAATATTAAAAGCCTTAATTTAAAAACTGTAATTTGTATTTACTTGTGTTGTCTTTGACTAATATTGAAATTGATTTGCTGTTCTGAAACACTGAAGAGGGACAAACATGCAAAAACAAATAGGAAATCACATTTTCACACCACTAAATCAAAAAACATCAATGTCTATATTTTAGTCCCACTTCTCATGTCAGTGGTAGTTAAAGCCACTGCCATGTGCTTGTTAGGCAGCAGTTGCACACCCTGTGGGTTGACAGTGTCTCACAAATACTTTTCTGTTTGGTCACGGGGCAGAAATGGCTCATCCTGTTTGTTCCCCCATAGGCTCTGTTTTCCTCTCTTGTATCATGTTTACAGTGCTCAACGTTTATCATATATACTTCATTTTCATGTTGAGTTTGTACTGTAACTGAAGAAATATAACTAACCATCTCTTATTAAAGTAACACTGTTTTAAAACTACAGTTGCTAAGCTACAGTTCACATGTCTGTTAAACAGCTGGGTACAGACTGGCTACTGGAGCAGATAGCCAGCTAATTAACCAGCTAATACCAGCTTATTAAACTCCCCAGTGTTACTCTATAAAAGTGAAAGAGAAGATAAAATTTTGCACAGTAAGGACCTAAAAATTGTAACACATTTAATGTTTAGTCTGTTTTTACTGAAGTCTGTGTATCAAAATCAGTGTTACAGATAATATTATCATAGCTGCAATAATCAATAATTTTTGCATTTTTATTTTAGATATAAGCAACTGGACCTTGTTATGCATAGCAGTGAGTACTGTCATGATATACATAGGGTTATCATATTAAGAGAATATCATACTGATGCCTCATCATTATTACTATTAATAAAAAGATTAGCTTTTGTTCTGCTGAAAACTTTTAAAAATTTTTCTCCTGGCTAACCAGCACAACAGATACTGCAACTGCCAAATCCCTGTTATCTATTTTTCTGTAAGTTTATGGCCACAGCCTTCCATTCAGCTCCTATGGGATGCAAGCACTTCCAAAAATGAAATTAAAAAGGTTTTTTAAAGTCTAAAGCACCATTAGAGGAGAGTGAGAACGTGGATATATTTTGGGAATTCAACTGAACTAATCCTTTAAAATGTGTTGCTGTTTACTGTCTTCCATCTGCTCATCTGTTTTCCTCTTTCTCTTGTTATTATTACTTCACCTCCTTCTCAGCTCCTCAGGGCAGGACTCATCAAAAATTAATCTGCCACTACCTGCTCTGTCTGGAAAACAATTATTTCTCCAGGAAAGCAAATATCACTAGAACCTTTTAAAAGTCCTTATTCAGTCACTTGAGGGAAGTTAGAGGTGATTTTAGCGATTAGGACTGGTCTCTGTCTCCATCCTTCATGTTCCATTCAGATTGGATGTTGGTGCCATCATGTGGCCAACGAAGCTCTTCATTCAAAGTCATCATTTATTAAACACGTCTGATTTTTGTTACTTTTTAAATAATTCATACACTTTCAAAATATTACAAAATATATTTAAAGCAAGCTTTTAAGATATTAATGTAAACTTGACTTATAGTGGAAGTCTGGATGTATTCATTAGAAATGTGTTTCACTTGGTGTCTGCAGCTTTAGTCTTTATGTTCCTCCTCTGTGTTGTCATTTTTGATGGGAAATTCCAGCGACGTCCTGTACCGGTTGGGCACCTGGTGCTCCTCACTGATTGGCTGCTTGGCCATGGGGGCGTGGATCCGAAGCTGCCCATCATCCATTAGAGAGCAGGAGAGACCAGACAGATCCAGGTGAGCGGGCAGATCTATTCTCTGCATGAATCCTATCTGGGACAATGCTGAGGAGGAGAAGGAGGCACAGGAGGAGAAAGAAGAGGAGGAGCAGGACTGACTCTCCTCTGTTCCGGCCTGCTTCAAAGCCATGACTGCCAGACTTCGCCCTTCCAGTTTGACAGTGATGTCCTGTGGGGCATAACCCCGGGCGTCTAAGGTCACAAGAAGATTGCCGTTGTCACTGGTCTCTTCTGTGTCTCTGTGCAGCTCTGTGCTGACTGCCTCAGTCTTTTCCTCTCTGTCTTCACTTAGTCTACAGAAATCAAACACCTGGATCAGATTTACTTCTGCTCAAACATCTACAGATTTGAACATGACAGATGATATGGATTGAGGGTGTCAAATCTTGTGCCTAGCCTACCTTTTCAGTGTGGAGGAAATGATAGGAAACTGGGCTAGTTTGAGCAGCTGTGGTCCATCTTGGAGCTCCCTGAGTAGACTTTCGGTTAGTTTGACTCTCCGACTGAAGAAGTTCTGCTGCAGAGAGGAAAGAGCTTCATGACACAGTGGCCAAAGGATCCCCTCCTGGCTGAGGAAAGGATCATCAACAAACAGGTTGCTCGAAGCTGTATATTGGGACATCATAACCACACTGCTAAGCAGTTCCTGATTCAGTTTTAAAGAGAAAAAGTCAGTTTTTCTTTGCTCCAAGTA
Organism: Anableps anableps; assembly: GCA_014839685.1. Lineage (NCBI taxonomy): Eukaryota > Metazoa > Chordata > Actinopteri > Cyprinodontiformes > Anablepidae > Anableps > Anableps anableps. The sequence goes on from CM026083.1 coordinate 2,015,061, forward strand.
GATATTTCAGACTCCTCAGCTGTCTTGGTGTAAATCTGCTCCTGGTCTCAGATCCCTTATATACCCCAGACTCGGTGCTGTAGCCCTCCCACTCTATTTAAACCGCATGAGCTCAGTGCAGTTTATCAGCATGAGGCAGCCAGGTCAGGAATGCCTTGCTACTCATCAAAAAGCTAAAGACAGCTCATGGTTATAATTTATTAGTGTGTTTGTGCCTGTGAAGAGATTTCCTATTTTTGGGGGATCTCCTAAGCATCCACACCTGTTTTCTTTCATTCCTAAGATGTGACAAAACTGTCAGAATGGGCTGAAGTTTGTGTATGGAAGACAGTCCAGGCAGTGAATACAGACCCATTCAATAAATTAGAATACTACTGAAAAGCCCATTTATTTTAGGAACTTTATCACTATTGAAACACAGACTGATGTTTACCAGACTTTAGTTCTGTTCATGATTTTCCACTTACAGTTCATGAAAACATGACTTTTAAAATTAGAATACAGACAAAAACTTTTAAAGAATGTGGGCTTAAAGAAATGTTTAATACCTGTTAATGGTGATTATTTTCAAAAGGTACTTTTAATCTGACAAATGAGAATCAGGACATTCTAATTTACTGAATGTGACTGTATAAGTGCAATGTCCAGATTACCAATGTTTGTCATTTAACTTGGGGTTTACACTCATACTGTGTTTCATCATTAATCTTAATAGCCTGAATACTGGCAAGTTAATTCCTTAAGGATTAGGTGGGGATGGATGCCTGCCTTGTGACTAAACTGTATTGAAGACAACCCAAATGATGCATGCATAAATTTATGCTAAGTTGTAATATGAAAGTTGGAACACATGCTTGAATATTAAAACTAAAGTTTTAATATACAAGACTAAAAGCTGGTCTAAAGTCATAACATGGCTTTGTTTGCCTTAACTCAGAATGTAAGCACATGTTGATTTTGCATGTACTGACTAAAACAAGCACTTGAACCCCAGCAAAACATGACAGACTCAGAAACCCTCACTGCTTTAAGATATTTTCAATATTTGTTCTCCAGATTTGCCCACCACTCAGGGGGGAATTTTTCCACTCACAGAAATTCAGTAATTCCTTTAGGTTTCATGGACATTGCTTGGGAACTCAGTACTTCAGCTGACCTCAGATTTTCTGTCAGACAGATCTAGAGACAGGGTGAGCAACTCCCTGACCTTTGTCACGATTTCAAGGAGACTCTGGTGCAAGCAACAGTTACGGACACAGAAATGAAGTTTCGAAAACTTTTTATTGAATTGAGAAAAGGGCTTTCTAGATCTGCTGGTATGTAGGAGGGGGAAGAAATCCCCCCCACCACACCAAGCCAGGAACGGGTCCATACTCAAAGACAGAGGAAAATGACTAAAGGTTGCCAAAGACAGTTCCAAACAGAGATGGAAGTCAGGTTCTTACTTTTAGGTGGAGGAGTCATGGCTGAGGGGGAGCACAGAGGGTCCCCAGAACAAGCGGTTGGCTGCTTGTTGGGTGAGGTGGTGGTTTGTGGGTCAGCCTGTTTCGTTTTGCATCAGGAGTGACCTGGTTCAGTATGCTGTTTTCCTTTGTAGGAGAGGAGGTACTGTTGGAGGTTGGAAAGGCAGGTGAGCATTTAGAGCGGTGAGGAGAACGAGACACTGGGAGAGCAAACCCTGAGAGTTGCTGAGTCAGCATAGAAGCTGAACACCAATACTCTGGGAGGAACCTTCAGAGAGGTAATCTGTCAAGAGGAAGAAAACCACTAGTAAGTTCCAGGAGCCTGAACCAAAGCGGCTCAGCAGGAGCAGCTATACCACTAATCATAGTTACCCACCTGGCATTCACCTCAGGAAATCCACTCCTCTAAATATTGCTCCTTGATTAGGTTAATTGGCACCACCTGGGAACTGCACCTGCCAATCACACCCTGTGAAGAAGAAGAGGAGAAAGTAGAACCCAAACAGCATGCCAGTTGGAGATACAACACTTTAGCCACTTATTTGCTGCCTTGATGATAGGTTTTTAGGACATATTCAAACTGTAAGATTTATCCACATTCCATCTTCATTGTTCTAAGTTAAGAATATTCCTGTCTAACAGCCTGTGAAGTAGTCCTGTCATATTAGCGAAAAAATAAACCCCAAAGCATAATTTTTCCTTTGGCTGAGCTCCACTGTGGTGTTCTTTGGGTCAAACAGAGCATTTGGGTCAAGATGATGACACAGAGTGATTTTCATCTCATCTAGTAACATCAATTTGTCTTATGCATTTTGTAAATTTCAATGACCACTGGAAAACTTATAACAGGCCTTTTGTAGCACAAGCTGCCACATTTAAATCCATTCCAGCTTATCATGTTGTCACTGGGGAGATGGTAATGGTAATGGTGGGAGTAGTTCATCCCGTAATTGGTGGGTTGATGGTTCGAGCCCCGCTCCATCCGTCTGTCTCTGCCGTTGTGTCCTTGGGCAAGAGACTTCACCTGCCTTGCCTGCTGGTGGTGGTCAGAGAACCAGTCAAGTTCAAGCAAGGGCCAGTCCCAGGCAATGATCTAACATTCAGATCTTATTTATTTACCTTAGAATGATGTCAAACAAGATTAAACATTGTGTGTTAGTTCCATAGTTATTTCTTGCCCTAAGTAGATGCATCTCAATTCTATCATGTAACGCTGTAGATGAATTAGTGGATAATTTCCATCCTAAGATTTCAGACATCTTTGATTCCATTGCTCCTGTTAAAGTCAAGATCATGTCTTGTAGGAAGAAATCTCCATGGAGAAATGCCCCAGTAGTGAGATCTGAAAGAAACCTTTGTCATAGGGCTGAACGTAAAATGGCGTAAAACTCAACTTCACGTTTATTATGAAATCTACAAAGAGAGACTATGAAGCTATCACTCATCACTAAAACGTGGAAGGGAAATCTTCTTTGCGGAAATCATAAACAATGTTCGTGCTTTATTTACCACAGTTGAAAGGCTTACAAATCTTCCTGTGATTTTACCACATGAACTCCACTCTACGAGGGCCTGGAATGAATTTGCCAACTTCTTTGCAGAGAAAATTCACAAAATTAGAGGGTTAATCTGCACATCTACACCAAATCTAATAATGATGCTATGCCCAAGCATATCAAATGCAGAGAAATTGGCCACATTTCAACTACTCAACTATAAAAGCTTAGAGCAAATTATAAATCAGTTAAACTCCTCTTCCTGTTGTCTTGATATCCTACCTAACACCTTCCTTAAAAAAGTTCGGCCTGTCATTACATCTGACCTGATTCAAATAGCAAATTCATCCCTCTCATCAGGTGTTTGGCCCCTGGCTTTAAAAACAGCAGTTATTAAACCACTGATAAAAAAAGAACAATCTGGACAAATCCCATCTGCAGAACTACAGGTCAATCTCCAACCTTCCATTTATCGGTAAAATTATTAAAAATTCTGTGTTTCAACAGATAAATAGCTTCTTAACAATGACCAATCACTTTGATGTCTTTCAGTCTGGTTTCCATGTTCAACATAGCACTGAGATTGCCCTTGACAAAATGTTCATTGGTATCCACACAAATACAGACTGTGGAAGAGCTATACTGTTGGTTCTGTTGGACTTCAATGCAGCATTTGACACTGTTGACCATGATGTATTACTAAAGCGACTGGAGAGCTTAATTGGACTGACTGGTACAGTATTCAGTTGGTTTGAATTCTACCTAAAGAACAAGGATTTCCTTGTGTCAATAGGCAACTTCTTATCAGAGAGGACAAAAGCCACATGCAGGGTACCCCAAGGTTCAATCCTGGGACCCTCCTATTTAATATCTACATGTTCCCACCAGCATAGGTTATAACAAATAATAAGATTCGCTATCATAACTACTCAGATGATACCAGGGGCAGATTGGCATACAAGGTAACAGGGGAAATCCCTGGTGGGCTGAACCACCAGCCCACCACTCTGCGCAGATGCAGGGCGAGCATGACAGCAAGTACGCAAGAGGCGACAGGTTCTGGGGCACTGATGTTTTGCTGGGCCATTGTACCCCAAACTATGCCATATCAAATGGCTTCTCTACCTCTCCAGTCAGGCAGATCAGCTCTGCTACGTGCAGCCAGAGCTGATCTGTAACACATGAACACACCTGCAGAGTTGGCCAGCTGAGCTGACAATGAAGAGCAGAGCTCAGAAAAACTCGTCCCAATAAGCCCGGACAACTTAAACAAACAGTGACGCTTATTAAAAACAAAACGTTCACAAAATAAGAAACTAATTGTCCCTATTAGTGAAACATAAATTAAATCTCTCTGGCATCCAACAGAGAGATGAGCGGTGCAGCAGCTCTAGTTTACCATCTCATTCCTCCACGGAACATCACCTGTCAATCACTGTTATTATAAGAAACTTTAAATAACTCCACATTAGCCATGAAGATGGAGCAGCGAAAGAAAAGTACAAAGTGTTAAGGTGTTGCGGAAAAGATGAGAGAGAGAGAAAAAAGGAAGGCCCTGCAGGAGAGTGTGTCAACCAATGTAAAAAAATTCTGACCTGTTTGATGGGCCTTCCCATAGTTATGTGTCTGGTATCTCCACTACACATGAAAGGTCAGATGACACTGCCTGCAGCAGCTTAAGCGAGGTTACCATATTTGTAACTGGAAAATATTTTTTGTTCATATGGCATGTTACATAGCATGTTTACATAGCCATTTACACATTAACAAGACTAATTTCTTGCATTGACTGTGGCTGAGGATGAACCAGTTAAGCAAACAGAAAGCCAGAGGGACCAAAGCTTAGATTTTGATATGGAGAAAGGAGAAGAGCTGCTTGAAGAGCATTTACAAGAATGAAGGCAAAGCACTATGGTTAGAATAACAATAATCTTTACTCGACAAGTCATGTACTAAAACCAAATAGTCAAATTCAATGAATTAGAATATTGTTGAAAAGAAAAATGTTATATTGAAGACAAGAAAAAGTTGATTCACAAAATGAAATACATTATATAGATAAATTACACTCAAATTGATGTTTTCAAGCCTTTTTTTAAGCCATATATATATATATATATATATATATATATATATATATATATATTAGTGTTTTATATTAGTGTTTTTGTACATAAGTTAGCCCCTCCCTCTTCTTACTTTATATATATATATATATATATATATATATATATATATATATATATATATATATATATATATATATATATATATATTAGTGTTTTATATTAGTGTTTTTAGTGTTTTTGTACATAAGTTAGCCCCTCCCTCTTCTTACTTTACCTATCAGACTGACTTATGACCAACTCTCCATCTAACGGGTCCGGAAAATCCCCAAACCTGTAAGGTATTAATTACCCTGTACAAAGATTCCTGGGATAATCTGTTTAAGATGGCGTCGAGGAAAACTCATCTAGCCTCTCACTACCTCCTGTTCCAGATGTCATACCCCTTTTCAGTTCATGAAATGACCAACTGAGTAGCCTAGCAGCAGCCTGACTCCATGAACCACACCTGTTAACGGTAGCTTTTCCTCTAAATACAATGTGCACTTGTCACCAACTAGATGAATTTTAGTAACTTGGCCTGAGTTCCAGGGGTATTGTTATAAATTTGACTTAAGGTAACCATTAAAAACCTCCCAACTTTACTAAAACCATGTACCATAGCATATTTTACACACTTTAGAGAACTCTACTTGTAAGATGACTCAATTAATTGGAATGTCCACAACTTCTCTAGAATTTTCCATGCTTCTTTATTTTAGCATGCTTTAGCAGGGTTAAGTATTAGCAGAAATCTAAACAAAATCATTATCTTTAATTATGCAAAAAAACCTAATCGACTTTTCTTCCTTAACACTGATACCAAACATCTGAGAGAGAGAGGCTTTTTGGGGAGCAACTCAATTTCATACCCCAGATGTAACAGTTCTCATAACAGATGACCCTTTGAAGTCCTTGGGTGGAAGGATCCCTTTACTGGACGACGTCCTCCTCTCGATGGATGTGTGAAGATCCTGTGTTGTTGTATCCTGAATCAGCCAGTTCTCCATTAAAACGTTAAACATAATCTATCGACCAAGTCCGTTAGAAGTGGTTGGGGTGTCCTGTGCAGAAATCCAAGAACCGCAGCCTGATTTGGAACCACAGCTGAGGGTGTTGGCTTTTCCCTGGTCCAGCAATGCAGAGTCCTCCGTCGTTCCGTGGCTCCTGGGTGCGGTCCTTTTCGTTTCTCTTTCTGCGCTCCAAGTTGATTCGACTCCTGCAGCTCTTCTTTTCAAGAGCTTATATACCCTTCCATCCACCTTGCAATACACACATTGTTGTGTATTGCAAGGTGCTACGTGCCTTTTTGCATGACTCTTGGTTTGTTCAAGTCCTTTGTGCAACTTGGGCGTCCACTCTTAACAGCCATCTGGAATCATTTCCCCAATTTGGCTCCTAAGCCTGCTCTCTGTTCCTCTTTTGTACTTTTCCACTTTCTAACCTTAACTAACCTTATCAACTTCAACTGATTACATTCATTGTCAGAATCACAACATATTTAACACGATTTACAATCAGCTTTCCTTTTAATAAATGCTTATAATCAACATTAAACCATCATTTAACCAACACATCGATCACAAAAAGGGGAAACACATTTCAGTGTGCAGAATATATACCCATTTATCTCCCAGGCTTTTACTTTAGTTGAAAAGAATCATTACTTATTTACTCATATATTTTTGCATGAAACTGGAATGATCTCACCATAATAAGTCAGTTCACTCAACAATAGTTTTTATTAAAATTTTAACCAAGCAGCAGTAGGTGGGCCACTCTGTTAGGAACTCCCAGGCCACTTTTTCTCCCCAGTCCGCCCCTGGATGATACACAGCTCTACATTACGATGTCACCAGGTGGCTCTGAACCTATCCAAACACTGAACAGATACTTAGAACAAATCAATGCATGGAGGTGCCAAAACTTTCTCCAGCTGAACTGAAACAAAACTGAAGTTATTATCTTTGGACCTGAAGAGGAACGATCTAGAATCAGCATGCAGCTTCAGTTATTACAGCTAGAAACAGTATCTTCACAGGGCTGCCTAAAAAAGAATCAATCAGACAGCTGCTGCCGATCCAGAACGATGCTGTTTGCATTCTCACTAAAACCAGGAAAATAGATCACATCACCCCAGTTCTAAAGTCCTTCCACTGGCTCCCTGTAGCTCAGAGAATAGACTTTAAAATACTTCTGTTAGTTTATAAATCACTGAACGGCTTAACACCAAATTACATTAAAGGCCTGGTGTTGCTGTATCAACCTTCCAGACCACTCAGGTCTTTTGGTTCTGGTCTGTTCTGAATCTCCCAAACCAGAACCAAACATGGAGAAGCAGCGTTCAATTTTTATGCTCCTCTAATCTGGAATAAACTTCCAGAAAACTGCAAAACTGGGCTAAAAACCCACTGTTTAAAGTTGTCTTTGACCCATAATAACTGGAACATTGACCAACATATTTGATGTGTATTGATGTTTTTAATGATGGCACTTGATAAAATGTAATGTTTGTTACTGGTTTCACAACCAGTGACCATTTGATGTGTTTATGATGTTTTTATGATGTAAAGCACTTTGACCTGCCTTGTTGCTGAAATGTGCTATTCAAATAAACTTGATTCAGATCACTGATACACAGCATAACTCATGGTATTCCATAAGTTGTGGGTGTCCTAGATAGATACTCCGTTGATGCGCCTTATTATCAATATACATTGTCTGAGCACTGTTCTGAAGGAGTCGTCTTCTCTCTGCTGTTGTACAGGGGAGAAGCAAATAAGCTGGCCAGTTATCTGATGTCGTGCTGTCCAGGCCAGCTGGTCATATTTATCTAAACCACTGAGTCACAGCTGATTTTCCATGTTTGCTGAATCAACAGAGGACAAAATGTCATTCAGTAAAACAATAAGATACCTTCATTAAGCCTGTTATGACTCTTGATTTGACAAGATCAGATCATTGTTTTCCCTACTGTATAATTGTTTTCTGAATGATGACAGATAATACAAACCAAATCATGTGACTTGAACTCTGATATCATATTTCTATATTTGCTTTTTTGCCCAATCAGATACATTTTATAAAAATCATGGCCTCTTTCTGCTGCTGATACAGGTTAGTAAAACTCCTTGTGGACAGAATTAAGGTCTATCTCTTGCTACAAGTCTTTTTAAAAATCAAAACCAAACACTAGATTCTCTTCACTAACTTTTAGGGGTGCAATGATTGCAGTTTTCTGGCCGATCTTCAATCTTTAAGAAGCCTGACCTGACAATTCTGATTTTTTGTCCAATATGTCGCTAAATACAACAACAAAGTCACTAAGTTGGCAACATTGGAGTGACAAATATTAACTGCGCACCTGCAGACATGACCTCGTCAGTAGGTCTGTCAGTCAGCCCTCTTATGTTAGACCAAAAGGGGACAGTGGCTGATTTTCAGACCTTTGTCAAGGTTGAAAAGATCCATGGATACAATTGGTTTCACATATAGGCATTGGCCGATTGCTGATCTTCCAAAATTGAGGAAATCGAGGTCGATCTATCAGCTGGTCAATTTATCAGCTGGCCAACTAATCGGTCACCCCCTTCTCATTTTTCCTAAGTTAAGAAAGCGTGCTTGAATTCACACTATTCTACACAAAAGCCCATATTTTTGTAAACCAATGTTTAAATTAGTCTGCAATCATTTTTAAAGAGATTAAATTATTTCTATTGGGCTTTACTATGTTAAGATTCTGAAATTGACAGCAAAGACTTGTCTTCAGCAGCTATTCAGACAGATGGCATGTAGGGCAGCAGTGTAAACACAGCCAGCAGTGTCTCAGGTTACGGTTTCATCACTGTTTCTCTTTAGGATAAACTCAGATTGCTGACATTCCCCTTCAGCGTCTGCATATGTTTGTGTGAAGCTGTTAACATTGCAAGGACCCTCTGTCATGGCCTTCTTAGTACCGTTCTACACACCTGCCTTCACATCATTGGCTCAAACGGGGAACTAACAAATTGAATTGGTTAAGAATCACTACTTCAGTTTGATTTCTAATCAGTTCATGAGTGGACATGATAACTTTATATCATTCTGATCAACACTTTTAAAGTCCTTTATTATCTAAAGTTCTAAACTGTTATTGAGCTGTTTTGTTTTCAGGATCTCTGTGCAGAATTAGTTGAGAACTGGGTTGCATTCTCTGATTATGCTAAATGTAATGAAATCTGTTATTATGCATGTAAAGTCAACACAGTTCAAAGTGTGAGGAAGACACTGGAGAAACTCAGCCACAAGAAACTGTCATGCTATCATAAAAATGAGTATGTCAGTGAACCAGAGGATGTCAGAGACAGAAATAGAAGAGATATTCATGACAACTGTCATTTCTAAGTATAGGGCTCTTATTACATCAAACCGTTTAGTCAGGTTTGAAATTTAGGCTGCCCTCATCAAAACAGTATGTTTACATTAGTAAAACGATCTTCAAAGACACATTAACTCTACAGGAATGTGGAAAAGCATGTACCATCCTACAGATTTCTTTGGTTTCTAAATATGTCAGATTATTCAACAAATATCAGATGTAAATGACCTGAGAAAAAATGCCCACCCAAATTGCTGTCACCATCTCTTGAGTCTGTCTAACCCAAATCTTTTGGTTGGCTGCTGTTCTTTCATGATTCTTTCATGCATGTTTGAGCAATCCTTGAATCTCCCGTGGCAGCCTTTCTGGGGTGTCTTAATGCTTGCTCATACAAAGCACCGCCTCCTTCCACACAGCTCCTTCTTGGAATTGCAGTCTCGAGCTTCCACCTCACAGAGCACCCCTCCCCGCACCTCCCCCACACAGCTCGTGGAGTAAACACCTCGTGGAACTGAGTCTGCTGAGTTGATCATACAAACTTCATCTGAGACCAAGGCTCTTAAAAACAGTTGTAAAATGTTTTTAGGAGCAGTTTCCAACACTCCATCAAAAACAATGGAGGAGCATTGTTTTTGATGACATGCTGAAGGGGGGAGTGTTGGAAAGAATGGGAGCTTCTTAATGAGACAGAGGTCAGTTTCAGTGCGTCAAACTGCAAAGTCAAATTTCTTTAAAGTTATGTTTCATCTATACAGCATTTTTATAGCAACTGAGGGTAGCACAGTTGCTTGATTGTGCTATAAAATGGCACTATGTGCCTGGAAAATACATAATGCCCCCCTTTACTACACATTCACGAACTGCAGTTTCCACTGCTGGGAAGCATCTCATCTTATGACCATACAGCCTCTGGATCTGGTTTTGGCGTCCTTCTGTCTATGCATCTGTCCATCTGTCCACGCAGTCTAGTGCCTGCACCTTTTTAAACTGTTTGGTAGGCCACCGCAGGGCAGCCCCCCACCTCATCAGGTTACTGTCATTAGTTAAAATTGTCCCAAGTTCAACAAGTCCACAGTGGATGTAGTGTTTTCAACAGGGATGTTGGTGACACAGAGATAAACCACAAATGAAGACCCTTTTAGAGTTTAGTTGCAGCTTGTTTAATTGTCCTCATGAACATGTGGTGAAAGCTGAAATGACAGAAAATATACTATCTCAACACACAGCAACATGTTTACTCAAATTAAGTGCCTCAAGCTCACAAAATAACATTTCAGTAAAATTAGCAATAATATCCAGACTCATCAGTATAAATTGCCATATAATGCAACTTACAGTGTTCCTGCCTGATGATTCAGAGTAGATGGCATCCGATTACATTTCCATACTGCCTTTTGCATGTGGCCCTTTGTTTTTGTTTTTTTTAGCAAAACCGGAAGTGCGTGACCGGAACCGGAAGTAGAACCCACTGCCAATATTTTCCAGCAAAAACTTATATAAAACATGAACCATTCGTCGAAACAACTTGCAATCATTTTTACTAGCACAAAAATATTTTTAGAATTATTTATTTAAACCTATGAACTTATTTATTTAGAGAACTGCCTTTAGGGCAACACAGTGGATTAAAACAATATCATGAAAAAGCATAAAAACATACAATTATAATGACAACCATAAAAAAAATCATGCAAATAAAATTAACAATGAACATAAAAATTACAAGAAAATTAGCATAAAACTGAAAATAAAGTAATAGAACTATCCACTGTATGACAAATTTATGGAAATAAACTGCTGAAACCTATTTGGCCATATGTGGAAAAACTAAACACCCCGATTATATCATCTAACACGTTTTGTGAAAAGACAAATCAACACCACTCACCACACTTGGACCTGCTTACTAGAGCTGTAGAATCAATAAATTTGCTAGAGTGACCATATTTTCATTTCCAAAAAGAGGACACTTTGCCCACTTCGATGATACTCAGTTTTCTTAAAGAAGACTTTTGATCTTAATTTACTGAAAGTGTGCCTTCTGTTTGAAAGAATAGTTAAATAACAAACTTCAGATAGGTTTCCACAAATCAATAAGTACAAAAATGACTTTAAAATCTCTAGAAATAAACAATAATAGAAATAATTGCTAGGGATGCACGATATGTCGGTATCAACATCAGTATCAGCCGATGTTAGTCATTTTTTAATATTCATTTCAAAAACATTTTATTGATCCCAAAGGGAAATCAAATATTGTTGTGGCTCAAATTATTCAAAATTCTTCAAAGAGTTGTTGTAGATGGTGATGGCTGTGGGCATGGAGGATCTACTGTAGCTGTCTGTATTGCAGAAAATTTTAAGAAGTGCCTGACTGAAGACATTGTTTTTCTGACAGTCTCACAAAGAGGATGCTCAGGGTTGTCCATAATTTTTATGATTTTATGTAAAATCCTTCTTCGTACCATCATCTCCAGAGGCTCCACAGTCGTCCCCAGAACAGAACCAGCCTTCTTTATAAGTTTGTTGAGCTTTTTTAAGTCCCTTGTTTGAATGCTGATATCCCAGCAGATGATGGCAGGGGAGATGACACTCTCAACAACAGACTTATAAAAAAAAATATGCAGCATCTTCTGCAAACCTTGAAGGATCTTAGCTTCCTCAAGAAGTATAGCCTGCTCTGTCCCTTCTTGTACACAGTTTCACTGTTTAATCTCCAGTCTCATACACTGCCACTTCTTCTCCTATTATGGAAATAGAGTTTGACCTAACCCTGTTTCTCCTGAAATCTCAATAATCTCCTTTGTTTGTTTCAAATTCAAGATGAGATAACTGTTTCCACACCATGCCACAAAGCGGTCCACCAGCTCTCTGTACTCAACTTCTTGTCTATCTCTGATCTACCCAATGACTGCAGAGTTATCTAAGTATTTCTATAGATGACAGATGGCGGACTTGTGCTGGAAGTCTGAAGTGTACAGAGTGAAAAGGAATGGTAACAGTACAGTCCCCTGTGGTGCTCCTGTGCTGCTGACCACCTACTTAGACACATAGTCCTAAAATATATCGGTATCAGCCCAATAAGTAAAACTGGACTGATATTAATAACCAATGTTTATTTCCATCTTGTATTTTCCGTTTTGTTTGTGCTGCAAGTGGCTCCACTCTGCACTTCAAATCCATTGCACTTTGTATACATTAGTTGCAGCACTGGCAGTTTGCGGTCAGTTCCGCCTATGAATGGATAAAATCTAACCACTAGGCAGCAGCTCAGAATGGGGAGGACGTTGATTGAAAGAAAGACTGTCATATACCATGTATCACACTGTAATGGAAAAATTCTAGTATGCCCATTCTTTGGTTCTAACAAAGAGCTCTGACCTTTTATTACCCCACTCACTCTGTGACCCCTGTGTTTTAGTTATTTAAGGGGAACACATCCCAGACTCATCCTGAGGGGGTTTTATGACCAACACTTCCTGGAGGATTGTTGCATAACTGAATTGGTGCATTGTCAAGGGACGCACTCATAAATACCTTTTGTGACCACTCACCCTAAATAGGGTGGAGGGCTGTTTCTCCTTCCCCTGTGAAGATAATGCCCACATACCAGTATAAATCTCTGTCTGTGATTCTGTTTAGGGCTCTGCTCTTCTGAGCAGCTCCGAGTTTCTAATTTCCGTCCCTGTATAATATACATTGCATTTATTTTAATGTTAGATAAACTTGTCTTGAAGGAGAATATTACTTTATTTAAAGTCCAATAAGTACTATAATTTGGATTTTAAAAAAATGAAAAAAAAAAAAACAAAAAAAACTTTTATTCTGCCCGGGTAGTGTCCCTACCCAATTTCTGTGTCTGGCTTCTCTTTAGACTTCTGCAACCAGACTACTGGAACAAGGCTTCTGTGTTTCATTTGAAACCAATTGGACCTACCTTGTTCGGTAAGTTGTATTACCGTATTATTGTATTATTTATATAGCTGTATTATTTCGTAGCTTATGAACCAGATGACAAGAGAAGGGAAAGATAGACAGACAGTGACCAGTGAGACGACAGTAGCTCAGGATAAACCACGAGGAAAAGAGGCTATTGTCGATGAGACTGAATATTTTTATTCTTTTTGTCCATCCACAAGAAACCATCCACTAATTTGCAGAAATTAGTGGACTTATGTGCTTATTGATCCTGTAGATTCTGCTGTTAGCTAAATAGTTTTTTGTTTTGTTTTTTCAAACATTAAAATGTTCATTTGAGCCTATGTTTACACAACCTTACATTGAAATATTTTTTTCAATGTATATTTTACCCCAGAGTGTTTTTTATAATTGTTTTTGCTCTGTTGGGTCCTTTGCAGATGATGATCACGGCGCTTTTCTTTTTGACCAACATCGTTCTAATCATCCTTATGAATTATTCTTTGAATTGAACGTTCAGATAGCCCATCACTCAGAATCAGATTGATCTCCAGGTTCTTATTTCTTGTATACTGATGTTGAAGAAGGAGCTTGCCTGGGTGATAATCTTGCTGACAAGATTGCTGACAAGTTAGATTTCAAACAAAACATGTTGCTCTCTCTAGTCTCTTGAAAATTCTTAGAAATTCTGGATATCCTGTTAAGGATGTAAGAACCTTGTTAAAGATAGATTTCACAGATGCTTCAGAAATAACTAAATTCAGAAATACTTATTGATGTCAAAGGGAAAATAAATGTTATTGCAACTCATATTAATTCAAGATTCTTCAAAGAGTTGTTGTAGATGCTGATGGCTGTGGGGAGGAAGGATCTCCTGCAGCAGTCTGTATTACAGCAAAGTTGAAGAAGCCTCTGACCAAAGACACTGTTTTTCTATGACAGTCTTATTAAGAGGATACTCAGGGTTGTTCCTAATTTTCCCTAATGAATATTACTGGTGGTTCATACTATTTATATTACTCTATTTGAATGGTTGCTTTAATAGATTTGATTAAAGAAAGGACTACTTTTTCTTATATGTAATTTTAAATGACTACTTAAAAGGAAGACAGCAATGTCGCTTAGCTGAACATGTGTTAAACCTCTAAACAGAGATAGAAGCAGAAGCCCAGCAGGGTAGGGGTAAAAGAAAAAGTATGTTTTGGTTTGGCAGTAATAAGTATTGTTAGTTGCAAAGAAAGGGGGTGATTTGTGGTTTCATTGAATTGGATCTCGTTGTGTAGTTTCAATGTGATTAGGAGTTTTAAAAAACACTTCAGTTCAAATCAGTTTATGTATATAGCACCAATTCACAACACATGTTGTCTCGAGGCCCTTTACAAAATTAAATAAATAAATAAATTCAATCATACATACATTCTAATTGATCCTAGTTATCAAACAGTACTGTAAGCTCAATTAATTATTCAAAGTAGTTCAAAAAGTTTCTAAGCAAACCCAGCAGATTGTATTGAGTCATTGACATGCAGCATTCCCTCCTCCTGGACAAGCATGTAGTGACTGTAGACAATTGCTTGCGTTGTGTTGTTGACTTTACAGCAATCCCTCATACCGAGCATGCATGTAGTGACAGTGGAGAGGAAAAACTCCCCTTTAACAGGAAAAAACCTCCAGCAGAACCAGAACCTGGCTCAGTACAAGCGGCCATCTGCCATGACTGACTGGGGGTTTGAGAAGATAGAGCAGAATCCAGAAGAAAAACAATTAACTGATGTAGGATTATTTTCGATGTTCATGAAAGTAAAAAGTTAATAGCAGGAGAAGGAGAACGATTGGTTGATGGCTGCATTATCTCACCTGAAGCTCTCCTCCAGGAAGGTATCAGAGCCAAACAGAACACCAGACCATGCATGGCTTCTATGGAGAGAAAAATAACTAAGAGAAAACAAAAAGTTAACAGTTGAAATAACAGCAAATAATGCAAATTGGAGAGTAGTAGAAGAAGAAAGCGAGAAAAAGTGGTCAGTTTGTCCTCCAGTAGCCAAAGCCTATGGCAGCATAGCTACAGAAATAGCTCAGGATAACCTAAGCCAGTTTAAGCCTCATCTTTATCAAAAAGGAAAGTTTTAAGCCAAGTCTTAAAAGTAGACAGGATGTCTGCCTCATGGACTAAAACTGGGAACTGGTTCCACAGGAGAGGAGCCTCATAACTTAAGGATCAGCCTTCCATTCTACTTTTCTGAGAATGGGAGTGAAGTGCTCTGTTAGGAACATCTGGACCAATCAGATCTCTGATGTATGATGGAGCTGATTATTAAGGGCTTTATATGTGAGAAGGAGAATCTTAAATTCTGTTCTGGATTTAACAGGGAGCCAATGAAGGGAAGCTAAAATAGGAGAAATATGATTTCTCCTTTAATTTTCATCAGAACTCTTGCTGCAGCATTTTGGATCAGCTGAAGGCTTTTAACTACATTCTGTGGACTTCCTGATAGTAAAGAATTACAGCAGTCCAGCCTTGAAGTATAAATGCATGGACTAATTTTTCAGCATCATTCCTGGACAGGATATTTCTAATTTAGGCAATATTCCGGAGATGAAAGAAGGAAATTCTAGAAACGTGTTTAATATGGGACTTAAATGAGATATCCTGGTCAAAAATAACACTTAGGTTCTTTACTTCTTATTACCTGAGGCCAATTTAATGATTAACTAAGCAGTGTCTTTTTCAGAGGTTCTGGTCCAAAAACAACCACTTCTGTCTTGTCAGAATTTAAAAGAAGAAAATTTAGTGTCATCCAAGTTTTAATGTCCTCATGTCTGTAATCTACCTAACAGACTGGATTCATCAGGATTAATGGATAGATATAGCTGAGTATCATCAGCGTAACAGTGGAAATTTATCCCATGCTGTCTGATGACTTTTCCAATTGGAAGGATATATATAGTAAAAAGAATTGGTCCAAGCACATAGCTCTGTGGTACTCCACAAGTAACCCCAAAATGAGAAGAAGATTTATCATGCACATGAACAAACTGGAATCTGTCTGACAGATGAGATTTAAACCAGCCTAGTGCTGTTCCTTTCATATCTTCAACATATTCAAGGCTTTCCAAGACAATATTGTGATCAACTGGATCAAAAGCAACACTGAGATTAGCAAAATCAGAACAGATACCATTATCTGAGGCCAAGAGAATATCATTTGTAACATTCACAAGTGCCATTTTAATGCTATGATGAGTTCTGAAACCTGACTAAAACTCTTCAAACAGGTTATTACGGTTATTTAAGGGGGCTACATTGTCTAATGCCACACGCAATGAGGAAATAACTCTATGAACAAGAACATCAATTTGAGAAGGGCTGGAGATTGAACTGCTGTGCTGCCTTCTACTGTGTTTATCTGAGATTTTGAGAAAATTAAACATGGAACAGATTATTTAAACGTTAAAATAAACACAAAAGTTATTAAAAATGGTCGGGCAGCACAGGGTTACGGGGAAGTATTGTTATTTCTTCACACTCAATGCCATATGTCAGCACAAGGTCTAAAGTATGATGACATGAGTAGTTAGGACGGTGAATTCTTTGAGTAAAGTCAATTGAGTCTAAGATAACATTAAAGGCTACATTTAGGCCATCGCCCTCAGTGTCAACATTAATGTTAAAGTCTCCTACTGTAATGATCTTATCAGTATTTAACACTAAATCAGATTTTAAAAAATTTGAGAAATGATCTAAAATTGAGCATAAGAGCCTTGTGGATGATACAGAACAACAAACAAAAGTGGTTTTACTGCTTTGCAACTAGGCTGATGAAAACTAAAGGTTCAAAAGAACTGTAGCTATTAACCGGCGTAGGATTAATTAACAAATCTGAATGAAAAATAGTTGCTACTCCTCCACCTCGCCCTGTACTTTGAGGAATGTGAAAATTTAAATGATTAGAAGGGGTTGACTCATTTATACTAACATAATCCTCTTGATGCAGCCAAGCTTCTATAAAGCAGAACAAATAAACGTGATTATAACAAATAAAGTAATTACATAGCAAAGTCTTTGAAGAGAGAGATCTTATGTTCAATTAACCACATTTAATTGTTTTATTTTTCTGTTCAGTTAGAGTTGTGTTTATCTTTATGAGATTTTCATAATTTGCTCTTTTTAGATTAGTCTTTAACTCATTTGATTTTGGCCGTGGGCAAGACACTGTCTTAATAGGGCAATTGGTGGGTAACAGTACAGAAGCTGCAGAGAGGTGTGTTATCTGCGACTCTGCTCCCTGGCCTGGACCCTGGGTTGTCAGTGTTTTGGAGGAATTGGCTTTAGTATAGTATTAACACTTAGAAATACATGACAATATAGTATTATTGAACAAAATGTGCTTTAATTGAATAAATCGTGCTAAAGTTATGCAGGTTTTTTTAAATGAAATGTTTCTTTGGTACACATGAACTCAGATCTGTTCTGATTCTGAGAGTGAGGACAAGGAAAGCCATAGATTCAACTGGAAATTCCTGTCGAGTAAATTTAACCAACATGTTACAAACAAAGCGAAGACACTTTGAGTGTGTGTATCATCATATTTTTAATTAAATTATTTATAGATGCTAGGCATTTTTGGATTTTATTCCTTGATAACATTACCCCATGAATATGACAGAATTATATGCAAATGAGGTATAGGGGCTTTGTGGGGGTGTTGTTTCATCTATTTTAGGTGCATTTAATTCAGGTGTGCTGGGGCAGAGACTCATCTAAAACAAACAGGACAGTGGGTCCTGAGGACCACGGTTGAAGACCCCCACTCTAGATTACCTCGGGGTTTTTTGTATCTTTCTTTGTATGGATTATGATAACTGTCAAAAAGATGTGTGCATAATTTTAACATTCATATTCATATTTGTATTTCAATAAAAGTGTTGTACACAAAACTCTGCTGTCATATACGTGAGTGTGAGAAATTGTGCAGGTTAGGATTTTTTTATATAAGTATACGAATCTAAAAGCTAAGAGTGCAAAGTCTTGTGAATACAACTCTAATTTCTGTGACTACAAAGTTTTCCCTACTGTGTGGACACAAATTCAAGTTTGTGGGTACGAGTATACAAGTGTTGAAATGATGTCACACGGGAGAGTAATCGAACTGCGATTATACCAAACACAAAGATCTCCTAATTCAAAGATGGCTGACGACAGTGGACCGGGAGGAGCTGCCAGCTCAGGTGAAGCATCACAGGTAAAGTCAATAACATGTGTATCCACACAATAGGGTGAAGTGCTAACATATGCGTCAAATACAAAAGCCACACCGCTTGCTCGGCTTGCACGCACTCAACGCAAAGCTCTGAAAACACGACTATAAAAGTCAGCCTTTAGTGTGTGTGTGTGTGTGTGTGTGTGTGTGTGTGTGTGTGTGGGTGACCGAAGGAGAGGTGGTGAATGAGTGAAGAGGCGCCTAATCAGGGCCGTGCCTCTGTTATTGAGCACTCCATTTACACATGCACAAAGCTGATACAGAAAATGCACACTAGATAGGATTTTTCCACCATCGCTTTGGTGCCCCCATCTAAGTGTAGTGCCCCCATGCATTGCATACAGGGTATACCCAGTTTTTGGATGATAACATGATATTGTTGTACAACATAGAAAAAAACTTGAGAATGACTGAACCACTTTAAATTGTAGTTTTAAGCTAAAACATATTAGTTCACTGGGTTTTTAGCTACTTTATTCTGGCCTTGTTCTTGATCATTTTTCCAGAACTGGATGGCGAGCCCCAGCCCAAAGGATCGAACGAACTGGTAGACTGTGATCCGAATCGTTACAATAAATTGAATGAAAATTTGACGGACACGTTGCAAAGGACTAAAAGACTACAAAGACCGACTTACTTTAATTTTATTTACTTATTTATTTTCAAAAAGTGCTAAATTTTGTTTATTGTTATATATGCACACGTGGATCCATAATATTCAAACCAGTAAATTTGACTGCTTTTCTATAAACTGCGTGTACTCTCCTCTGTTGTTACTCACACTGAGGCTCCCACGAATCCAGAGTCTTCTGATCAGAAACCAACATCCCTTATAAGTGTGTAGTATTGGTGTTAGTGGCTTCTACTCCTACTCTGACTGGTATTATCCTGTCCCTCTTTTAAAACTCCACAACCACAGTAATGTCCTTGTCTGCTACTTAACAGGAACAACAATAAACTTTATAGAACTTATGCAAAGGATTCATAGTGCTAGAACACAAATACAATATAAAAATCTACTTAAGAAAAGTGCTAAACACACAGAAAGTGAATTATTGACTTTATTTGTATTTTTTTTTAACTGGTAAAAAAAAAAAAAAGCAAGATAGCCTATTAACAAATAAAACAGAACAGGACAACTTGATGTATAATCTGTATACTGAGATATTTCTTTTTTACTTTGAACACAGACTTTCTTCTAAAATGTTCTCTTTTGCAATAAAGAAAGGTGTACCTTTTTCTGTAGATACAATGGTAAGTATGGATACATGCTCCTCATAGATCCATGAGGCTAACTATAACGTCCCCCAAGGTTCCACTTTAGCACCCCTCCGTTTTAATTTGTACATATTACCACTTGATGGGGTCATCAGGAACCATAGAATATGCTTCCACAGCTATGTTGACACAGAGCTATACCTCTCCATTGCATTTCAGATATAAAGACCTGGATGGCACAGAACTTTCTCCAGGTCAACCAGGACAAAACAGAAGTTTTAATAATTGGACCAGAGGATCAGAGAAAAATTGCAATTCAAAAAATATGAAGTTTGTCTTTTTATCTTTCCAAGCAAGTCAGGAGACTGGGGGTTCTTTTTGACTCTGAGCTTATTTTTATTCTACATTTCAAACTAGTCAAAATGGGATTTTATCATCTAAAAAGTATAGCCAGAGTCTGCCCTCTTCTCTCTCCGGACAACACTGACACTTTGATGCATGCTTTTATCTCTAGCTGTTTAGGCTACTGTAATGCCCTGCTTTCTGGTGTCCCTAAGAAAAATCTGTCCAGCCTCCAGCAGGTGCAAAACTCTGCTGCTCTTGTGCTAACCAAGACCAGAAGGCAGGCTCATATAACACCTGTTTAAAAATCACTGCATCAGCTCCCTGTAAGTCTTAGGATTGATTTTAAGATTCTTTAAGTGGTTTTCAATTGTCTTGCACCATCCTAAGGACCCAGAGGACCCTAAGGTGCCAGAGGGTCCTAACAGTTCCAAGAGTCATAACACACTTGTGGAGAGGCTTCTTTCCATTATTATGGTCCCTGTGGAATGGTCTGTCGGAGAACCTGAGGACCACAGAAAATGTTTGTTTTTAAGAGCAGGCTCAAGACCCATCTTTTTAACTGCATTTCCTGAACTGGATCATCTCTGCTTAGGCCATATATTTTCCACACATTTGTGTGTTTTTCCATGTTGAGGGAGTGGAGGGTATTGTTTGTTTTGATTTTGTGGGTTTATTGTTTATAATTCTGTATAGCACTTTGAGCTGTTTTTAGTATGAAGGGTGCTTAATAAATAAAACTGACTGATTTTAATTGAGCAGATATCATATTGCTGATAGGCTGCCTTTTATGTTCTGTGTGCCCTGAACACATCCAAAAACAAAAACACACTGGATGCCATGTCTTGGATCATGGGATGATGGAGCCAATGTTTGCTATTTTTCAGCCCCACTCATCTCTTTCTCCTTCCTTTTTGGCATGTTGACTAATTTAACCAGCTCCTCTTAATTCCTTTTTTTTTTTAATTGGGAGGGGCCACTCATACCTCCCCTCAGTTTGCAAAATATCAGACTGACCGGTCTGATGATCCACTGCCCATGAAGCACCAAAGCAGCTGTGAGGGCGGCTGCACGGCAGCACAGATTCGCTTTATTTATGGGGTATAATAAAAAAAGGGAAAAAAAACACATTCCAACTACCATCCGGTTTGGCCTGGAGCAGACCAGCCGTTCAGGAAACCTCCCAAAACCTCCCAGTTGCCAACCTGCCCCTGTTTACTGATCAGAATTGTTCTAGAATGAGGGTGGCAGCACGTTGGAGTAGCTCTGTAACTTTTATTGAGATTTTTTCTTTTTTCAAAATTTAATTCCTGCTTTTCTTGGGGGAAAAAAATGCTTTTTTGGACAACTGTTCCTACTTGTCTTGGACGTTGTGCAGCTGGATTGATTTTTCCCAATACTTTTATATTTTGCTCTTTTTATTATGGTACGTAACCATAGTAACAGGGTGGTTTGCAACAGGGAGCAGCTGATTAGCATTGCAAAAGCAGAAATAACACGACAACTGAAGCCAGAAATCCCACAGAAGTTGAAAAGGAGACGTCATGGATGCAGAGCAGGAGCAAAGAGGAGAGAGAGAAGGAGGAAGTTCAAACCATCTCTGTCATCTATCATAATGGGCAACGTGAGATTGTTAGCTCACAAGTTGGATGAACTTCAAGCCCTGACAAGGACTCAACAAGAGTATCGGGAACGCAGTATTATGTGTTTTACTGGGACATGGCTACAGGATCATATCCCCTACTCCAACATCTCTCTGCTGGGCTTCCTGACTATATGGGCAGAGAGAGATCTAAAGAGTCACAGGAAAAGGAAAGGAGGTGAACTGGCAGTGCTTGTCAACAACCGATGGTGTCATCCAGGACACGTTACTGTGAAGCGTCGTCTCTGCAGTCAAGACATTGAACTATTGGCAGTAAGTTTTCTTCCATATTATTTGTCAAGAGAGTTCACCAGTGTTGTTTTGGTGGCTGTTTACATTCCACCCTCAGTTGTTGCAGACAATGCATGTGATGTCGTCAGTTCCATTGTTGCTAAGATCCAGACACAACACCCCAATTCTTTTGTGGCGATATCTGGTCGTTTTAACTATGCCTCACTCTCTGCTACACTGCCAATATTTCAGCAGTTTGTCAGCTGCTCTACCAGAGAAAACAAGACATTTGATTTGTTTTACACAAATGTCAAGGATTCATATATTTCCAAACCAAGACCTTCTCTGGGTAAATCAGATCACAACCTTGTTTTTCTCTGCTCAGAATATAAACCCCTTGTCCTGAGACTACCTGGAACATAAAAGGCTGAGAGAAAATGGTCACAGAAAGCCAAAGAGGCCCTACAGGGTTGTTTTGATGCTACTGATTGAATTTCTCTTTGCAAGCCACATGGAGAGGACATTAATGCCATGACTGAGTGTGTGACCGACTGTATAAACTTCTGTGTGGACAACACCATCCCCACCAGAACAGTGAGATGCTTCCCTAATAACAAACC
The DNA here is from genome assembly GCA_014839685.1 of Anableps anableps. Lineage (NCBI taxonomy): Eukaryota > Metazoa > Chordata > Actinopteri > Cyprinodontiformes > Anablepidae > Anableps > Anableps anableps. Next base: position 2,037,714 of record CM026083.1, read on the forward strand.
CTGGATCACCAGTGAGCTAAAGGAACTGTTAAACAAGAAAAAAAGAGCCTTTAGGGAGTGAGACAAGAAGTTATTAAGGAGAATACAAAAGCAGCTCAAAGTCAAGAACAGAGACAGCAAGGAGGTGTACAGGAAGAAGCTGGAGAATAAACTGCAGAGGAACAACATCAGAGATGTGTGGTCTGGGATGAAGAAGATCACAGGCTTCAAGCAAAAGGAGGATCAGATAGATGGAAGTCTGAACAGAGCAAATGAGCTGAACACATTCTTCAACAGGTTCAGTTCAGGAACAAGCTCACCATCCTCCCCTCCTGCCCCCAGCCAAACAGACATCCCACCCTCCTTTGACCCACAGCTTTCCTGCTACACCTCAGATGTTTTATCCTCTACCTCAGTCATAGACTCTTCTGCTTCTACTAGACATCCCACATCATGAAGGTTTTGGAGAGACTCCCGTTGGCCCACCCAAGTAAGCAAACCAGCACATATCAGGACCCCCCACCGTTTGCTTAACACTGTGGAGTTGGAGTTGAAGACACCATCATACACCTGCTTCAACAAACCCACTGTCACTTGGACAAAGCAGCAGCACTGTGAGGATCATGTTCTTTGATTTCTCCAGTGCATTTAACACAATTCAGCCTGATCTGCTTCGTCTGAAACTCCAGAAGACTCAGGTGGAGGCCTCAACAATCGCCTGGATCCATGACTACCTGACAAACAGACCACAGTTTGTGAGACTGAAGGACTGTGTGTCTAACCAGGTGGTCAGCAGCACAGGAGCACCACAGGGGACTGTACTCTCACCTTTCCTTTTCACTCTGTACACTTCAGACTTCCAGCACAAGTCAGACTCCTGTCATCTACAGAAATACTCAGATGACTCTGCAGTGGTCAGGTGTGTCAGAGATGGACAAGAGGCTGAGTACAGAGAGCTGGTGGACCGCTTTGTGTCATGGTGTGGAAACAATCATTTTATCTTGAATGTGAACAAAACAAAGGAGATTATTGTAGATTTCAGGAGAAACAGGATTAGATCAAACCCTATTTCCATCATGGGAGAAGAAGTGGAGGTGGTTGAGGAATGTAAACACCTCGGTGTTCATCTAGACAACAGACTGGACTGGAGACTCAATGGTGAAGCCGTCTACAAGAAGGAAGTTAAGATCCTTCAAGGTTTGCAGCAAGATGTTGCAGATCTTTTATAAGTCTGTTGTTGAGAGCATCATCTCTTCTACTATCATCTGTTGGGGTAGTACCATCAGAGCCAGAGACCTAAAAAGGCTCAATAACCTGATAAAGAAGGCTGGTTCTGTTTTGAGGACGACTGTGGAAGCCCTGGAGATGATTATGCAAAGAAGGATTTTGCATAAAAATTAAGAAAATTATGGACAGCACTGACCATCCTCTTCATGACACTGTCATTGGAAAACAGTCTCTTCAGTCAGAGGCTTCTTCAGACAGGTTGTAAAACGAACTGCTACAGGAGATCTTTCTTTCCCACAGCCATCACAATCTATAATAACTCCTTAAATAAATTTCCCTTTGGGATAAATAAAGTATTTTTAATTTGAATTTGAATGAGCTGTACCCCCATGACCAGAGGTAAAGACTGTAGAGGTTTGCTTCTGTGGTAGCACTAAGACAGCTTCTACTGTGCATATTAATGCATATTAAGGTATTTGAACTACAAAGATAGGCAATTATAAGCATTTTTAGAGGAGGTCTCATGTAGTTGCAGATTTTAATTATTTGTGGGTGATTGTGGTCCCTAAGCCCTGTGAATACACTGTACATCTACAGGCTGACATCTGTTAACAAATCTTTTCACAAAAAAAAATATTCTAACTGATCTAAAGCATTCACTTGTTACTGCTTTTAAGTGGTTTTCTTCAGGTGGAAGGTAAGCTGGTAGTCGGTCTTTTTAAAAACCAGGGCAAATTAGTCCTTCATACTAAATGCAATTAAACATTTAAAACGAACCACAGTTTGAAATGACTGATCATCAGGTCCGCACAGTAAAACCAATTCTTGTTTTGTTTTGTTTATGAGAAGATGTTCTAATTGATCACGTATAAATTATTTCTCTTAAACTTGATTTGTGCATTACAGGTGATGCTGCTACTTTGGATTTGGTTGTTCCTTCTTCGAATCAGCTGATTTAAAAAAAATACATGAACTAAAAGCCTCTGTTATCATTACTATTTAGCCAGTAGCAGTACACTAAAATTCAGGAGAACAGCATTTAAAAAAATCAGCAACAAAACATGTTTTGACAAAGTCAAGTTTACAATATGGTTGTAAAATAAATTAAAATAAGTGGCTTAAAAACCTAAGATCCTAAAATGCAATCATTTGCTTTGGAAGTGATCAGCAATAATGGGACATAATCTAGTGTTTGGTCAGGAAGTGGCCCAGCCTGTGTGTTCCACTGTGTCAGAATGTACTTGAATTTCTGCTATATGCTGGATTGCGTCAGCAAAATGGAGGAAACAGAAGGGTGACCTCAGATTTCTGGAACAAAGAAGTAAAAAATGGAATTTGGAAGACATGCTAAGAACTGGAGTCTATTACCAGAGGAGGGAACAGTGGTGTGAAAAAACAGTAGGGGGAGGGATCCAGAATGGGACGGGCAACAACACACACATCTGGAAAACATTGAATAGAGAGAGAGAGTGAGTGAGTGTGTGGAAGAAGGTGGGAGGGACAAAGTCATAGGTCGGTGAGAAGAAAGGCATTAAACATACGCCGAAACCTTTAACATTTAAATTATGTTTAAATTTCATTTCTGCTGAAAAACAGGTTAACTTGTAAAAACAGACAGACTCTGCTGACCCAAGAAGGAGGAAAAGAGGAGCAAGATAAGCTGATTCAGGCGCCTGGCTGGTTCAGAGACCAAATCTAGGACGTTTGTCAAGCTAACAAAGCATTAAGGGAGTTTGGCTTTAAGAGGAGTGTGACAAGAACTGAAAGAAGTAAAAGTCATCTTCAGGTAAAGTCTAACTCCAGATTTCACTTCCCAGATAAAGAAAAACTGGAGTTTTCCCAGATAAACTCCACTTTTATTATTCACCATGTTCCTTACTAAGGATTTTAAATGCATACTTTATGATGTAATATTAAAATGTATTGTTTCACTTTGGCTTCTAACATTTGTAGGATCAGAGTACCAATCAGCTTAAACTTTAAATGTTCTGTCTAATATTGTGGGATCCTAATGCAGTTCTATAGCTCTGACCCCTGAGGGATGGTTACAGGACCTCTGCTGGCATCTTTTACCAAGACATTAACACTTGGTGGTCCAGTGGAGGTTGCAGTGGGGTCATTCTCCAAATACTCAATCACAATCAGTGGGGGTGTTGAGGCTGTGATGGAAATGCTCACATGAAGGTCAGAAGTTAATGTTTTGCAGCTTAAAATAAAAAAAATACATTGAGAAATAAATGAATATATGGCCATAGATTGCATATTTCTTATAAATACCCTGTTGCCATGATAAAATCTCAACTACTATTACAGTGCCTTGCATAAGTATTCACACCCCTTTTTCCACATTACAACCACAAATTTAAATGCATTTTGTTGATATTTTATGTGCAAGACCAACACATATTAGTAGATAACTGTGAAGTGGAAGGACAATTATAAATGGTTTGCAATTTTAAAAATGTGTTGTATACATAAGTCTTTACCCCCCACCCCCAAGTCAGTAGTTTGAAGAACTACAATTGGCTGCATATACTGCTGTTTCTCTACTGGCTCTGCACATCTAAAGACTGAAATACTTTCTAGCAAGATCAAACCTGAAAGGAGAGCATCTGTAAGCATCAGGTTTAGGTCTTGCCAAAATTCAAAGTTGGATTTTGCTCTGGACTAAGAGTGAACCACTCTAACGCATGAACATGCTTTGATCTAAATCGTTCCTTTGTACCTCTGGCTGGACGTTTGGGGTAGTGGTCCTGCTGGAAAGTGTCCCCAGTCCTTTGCAGCGTCAAACAGCTTTTCTTCCAGGATTGTCCTGTATTTAGCTTCATCCGTCTTCACATCACTCTGACCAGTTTCCCTGAAGAACAACATCCCCACAACATGATGCTGCCAGCATCATGCTTTATTGTGGAAAGGATGTCTTCAGAGTGAAGTACAGGGTTAGTTTTCCTCCACACATCTGCTGTCTCCCACGAATAGCTTCTGGACTTGACCAAACTGGACATCTTTCAACAATTGCTTTATTCTTGCCACTGTTTAATAATCATCAGAATTATGTAAAGCATGACTAATACTGGTGCTGTCAGAAGATTCTCCTACTTTAGCTTTTGATCTCTGCTATTCACTTACAATGTGCCTCTAAGCTATTTCATTGATTATTGCTTGGCTATCCTGTTAGTCTAGATGGACATCCATGTCTTGTTAGGTCTGCAGTTGGTCCATCATCTTTCCTTGTTCAGATGATTGATTAAACCTAGCTCTGGGAGATGTTCAAAGCTTAGGATGCTGTTTTAGAACCTAACCCTGCTTTAAACATCTCCACAGCTTCCTCCCGGTCCTGTCTGTTGTGTTCCTTGGTCTTCATAATGATGTTTGTTCTCTAATAAACCTCTTGAGTCCTTCGCAGCTGGATTTATACTGAGATTAAATTGCACACGTGAGCTATGTCTATAATTAGGTGAAGACAGAAAGCAACTGATTACATTGGAATTTATTTTGAGTATCAGAGAAAAAGGACTGAATACTGAATGCTCACCACTTCAGATTTTTATTTGCAAAAATTTTTTAAAAATTTGGTTTACTTTCTACTTTAATCCAAGTAGTGTGTAATTGTACAGTGAAAAAATAAATGAAAAAAGCGTGAAGGTATAAATACTTAAAAGCAAATGTAATTTGTTTTGTGACATTTAAAAAGGACTGAAAAAACAGTCCTTTTTAAAGTTCAAGTCAGGTATACTGCAGTCAATTCTCCTGGTTATTCTTGTGAAGTGGTTCTGCTTAGAATCATAGGTACTTATCACTGCTGCCATTTTGGATTTTCCTGTTTATGACCCAGATTTGAAGTCTCAAAGCTTCAGAAACTATACGTCATCAGGCTTACAGTATGTTACTTCAACCCCCATACCAAAATCATTTTTAAAGCATGGAGTTTTACTTTGTTGGAGAAATGATCTCTACTCTGAGGAAGATGCTGTAAGTCATAGAAGACATGGGAAATGCCTTCAGCAGTATAATTAGGGCTATTGAGCCAGGGAGGGAGCTTCCTTCCTGTCAGCAGTTAGACTTCCTGTGTAGGGTGGCTGGAAGAACAATTCAGATTATGCTTATTGTGTAAACGTGCTCATGCACACAAACACAGTATTATATATGCGCACTCAGTGATTTAAAGTTTAATGAGGAATTTAAAAATATCTTCTTTGTATTTCTTGTTTAAAACATCATCAGGTCATGGATACATGGTGAGGAGAAATTAAAAACTTCTTACAGAAAAAATGTACTCAAAATAAAAGGAGAGGGCATGAATTTAAGAGAAAATCTTGAATATATCTGTTCTAAAATGTATTTTGTGAATTCAGATTGTTATAACCTAAAAGATTATTTAATTTTTCATAATTGGAACACAAGTGTAGAATAACCTTGTTACCTTTCAAGAAGCATATTTCAGTGTTTGCTTTTCTTAAGACAACCAGCTCTTACTCTGGTTGTAACTGTATGGATAGATTCCATACAGTTAAAAAAAATCCTGATGGATTTTGAATCTTTCTCCAGGGTTAGAAACTGAAAGACTTCCTGGGTTCTTTACAAGAACAGCTGGTAAATTCATATCCAACATGCCTTCCTTTTCCTTCATTCAGTTTAGTTCCGTTCATTCAATACAACAAAATTCAGTACAGTCAGCTTTAGATTCAAATCCAAATACAGACTCAAAAATTTAATTCAATTAGAAAACAAGCTGAATTTGGTTAATCCAGAAATTTCATTTCATTTAATGAACAATGTCTAAGCAAAACAGCAGCAAATTCTAATGAATCTTCACTTTGAAGCAATTTCTCTTCAGTAAGCATAGTGTGACAGGGAAAAGGAAACACTCCCTTTTAACAGGAAGAGACCACAAGCAGAACCAGGCTCACCATGAGCAGTTGTCTGCCTCAACTGGCTGGAGGCTGAGAGGACAAAGGAGACGCAGATAAAGCAAGAAGTACTAGGTCATGATTACTTCCTATGGGCAAAAAATAATGGCAAAACTAAAACAAAATACAAATAAGGATAATACATTTTATTTAGAGGTGCCTTTCTCTGCACTCAAGGACACCTTAAAATATATACAAAATCAGTTAGAGACAAAATCAAATCACTTTAATAGGAAAAGGCATCAGGTCGTATAAGCAGCTGTAAAGAAATGTGTTTTGAGTTGTGATTTGAAATGGGGGATTGAATCGATATTTCTGAGTTGGGATGGTAAGGAGTTCCAGAGACAGGGAGCAATGAAGCTGAATGCTCTGTGACCCATAGTAGTGAGGCGGGCAGAGGGAACAGACAGAGGATCGAAGAGAGGGCAAGGGAATGTGAACATGAAGGTCAGACAGACAAGGAAGGACGAGGTTGTGAATGGCCTTAAATGTTAAGGATTTTGAACTGAATACGAAACCATACTGGAAGCCAGTGGAGCTGTTGGAGAACATTAGTGATGTGGTGAAACGAGTGGGTTTGGGTTATGATACGAACAGCTGAGTTCTAGACCAGTTTTAGCTTATGTAGGGATTTTTGAGGAAGACTGAAGAGAAGAGAACTGCGGTAATCCATACTTGAGGTAACCAGACTGCGAAGTGATGGCAGCAGTGTGGGGCGTAAGGGAGGGATCAAAGTGGTTAATGTTACAGAGGTGGAAGTAGGCAGACCTAGTGACCTTACTGATGTGGGATTTGAAGGATAGTGTGCTGTCAAATGATACCCAGACTCTTAACCCGAGGGGAGAGTAAGACAGTTTATGCAAGTAAAATGACCAAACACAAGGAACCTCTAAGCTTCAGTGTCTCAGAGGCCAAAATAGACAAAAACACCCCCTTCTACTTATGAAATAAAATGCCACTATCTAGAAGTGAACAAAAACAAGTTTAAAAGCTGAGTTCCCTGGCTAACCTCAAAAACAGGAGAAAAAAAAAAGTTTAGAATAAAAATGCCAGAAAACCCCTACTAGCTTCCACTGTGAACACAAAGTAAACACTTTCCTTTTAACTATTCATAATAAGCCACCAAAAGTGTACACCTCACAGACAAGATCACTGCAGATCAAGGCCCAGGTGAAAGGGACTTGACACCACTGAGATGCAGCTCTTTATGGAGTGGTTGACGAGTTGCAACACATCTCACCTGTGGCAGCCAGGTAGACCTGAAACACAGAGAAAGCTCTCTCATGAAGAGAGTCTCTAGAGGTCAGTGACCATAACAGGTGGATTTGGTACCAATGAAGAGAACCTCAGTTTTGCTGCTGTTTAGTTGAAGGAAATTTAGGATGAACCAGGTTTTTATTTCAGAAATACAATCAGTAAGGAAGGTGGGTGAAAGAGAAGACGAGGGTTTAGTGGTGATTTAGAGCTGGATGTCATTAGCATAATAGTGAAAATGAATATCAAATTTGTGTAAAATATTGCCAAGGGGAAGGATGTAGATGATGAAGAGATGGGGCCCTAGGACAGAACCCTGGGGCACACGTGTGGTGACAGTGCAGGGGGTGGATTTAAAGGGCTTGAGTTGAATACACTGAGTGCGGCCAGAGAGGTAAGAAGTAAACCAGTCTAATGGAATGTGTGATATGGCGATAGACAATAACATTTTGAAGAGGGTGGTGTGACAGATGGTATCAAAAGCTGCACTCAAGTCAAGGAGGATGAGGAAGGCGAGAAGTCCAGAATCAGCTGCTATAAGGAGATCATATGTGATTTTATTCAGTGCAGTTTCAGTACTATGGAGTGGACAAAAACTAGACTGGAACTGTTCATACAGGTTATTGCAGGTTAGGTCGGAGTGAATTTGAGAGGCAACTGTTTTTTCAAATATTTTGGAAATGAAAGGTGGATTGGAGACAGGACAGAAGTTGTTGAAGTTTGAGGGGTCATCACCAGATTTTTTCAGGGTAGGAGTAATGGCAGCAGTTTTGAGAGATGGAGTGACTGTAGTGAGAGAGAAGTGGATGATGACAGAAATTAAGGGGATCAGACAGGGAAGACACGCTTTAACAAGTTGTGTGGAGAAGGGGTCTAGTTGGCAGGTGGATGGCTTGGACTTTCTGATGAGTTCTGTGAGTTGGGAGCTGGAAGGAGGAAAGCGGTTGTGTGGATGGATAATATTCCAATGAGGCTCTGAGGTGAGAAAGTGGTCCAAGGTACTGGTGAATGTTTGATTTTGTCATTGAAAAAAAATAATCCATAATCGAGTTACAGAAGGAGGTTGTATACAGATGAGGGGGGATGAAGTTCTGGGGTTGGGTGATATTATTAAGCATGGAGAACAGTGACTTAGAGTTTCCCTTATTGGTGATTATACTTGAGTAATACTGGGTTTCAGAGCTGGCAACGAAGTCCTTGTAATATAGGATATGGTTATTGTACATTTCTTTGTGGATAGTGTGGATAGTGACAGATGGTATCAGTTTTCTTGGAAAGTCTTTTGAGTTGCTGATCTCTGCCTTTCATGAGGCAAAGTTTTTAATGGGGCAAGAGAATTAAGAATATTATTAAGACTATTGCAAAAATAAGCCAGATCACCCGGGGTGGATGGGTTTTAAATGTCAGAGAGGTAGAAGGAGTGGATACCTGAAGTGAGAGTGGCGAGGTCAATGTTCTTTAAATTTTGGAATGAAATAAGATGTAGTGTTTTAGCAATGGAAAGAGCAAGTTTCACTGTAAATGATAAAAGAAAGTGATCAGTTTTGGGAAGTTCATCAGCAGTAAGGTCAAAAGGAGTAACACCAGAACAACAAATTAAGTCCAAAATGTGTCCTTTGGTGTGGGTGGGAAATGTAGTATGTTGCTGACATCCAACTCTCTAGAGACAGGTTATGAAGTCTTTGGTAAGAGGCAGATTAGTATTGTCCATGTGAATGTTAAAATCACCCAGCACAATTATGTCTGATGAGAGACAGGATAGATGGGTGAGAAAAGCAGCAGAGTCATTTAAAAAGTCACTGTTCAGTTTGCGGGGAGGCAGAAGACAGTAGCAGTAATGGCAGGAGTTGACAACTCACCAACAGTGTAATGACACTCAGGGAAGACCCGGAAATTCAACCACACACAGAAGGGAGTCAAGGAAAAAAAAAAACAAAAAAAAAACAAGTTTATTTGTTTTTCGAAACCTGGTAGCTGCTCCGGAGGAAACAAAGAAGGTCTCCACAAGGGAATCCAAACGCGGCACCAGGGGCCAGATGATAATCAGGAAGAGGTGATGCACAGGAAGGCAGAGAGAGCAGACTTGGCTTGAGGGATAGGCAATACTCGGTGGTCGTGAGACAAAGCTTGAGTCAGGGTCCAGAAATCCAGAAACAACAGAATCCGTAGCGGGCTTGGCAGGAGGGGAAGAACCGTGGACTGAAAAGGGTCGAAGAAACACTAGGAGGCAAGGCATGAAATGCTGGATCTCTACTGGCTGAAAGCTGTCGACAATCTGGCAGGGAGGCGGAGACTGAGAGGTGTTTAAGTAAGACGAGGCCCAGGTGGAACAGGTAAGCAATCAGGCATAGCAGGTGAGTAGAATGAGTGCTAATTACAGCATGGGCAGGACCGAACATGAATCATGACAAACAGTGGATTCAAATTAGCTGAAGCTAAGACAGTTGCGAGAGTTTTCACTACTTGAGGCAAATTTGTGCAAGACCTCCTCCCCGACCAGAGCCATGGCGTTGACAAAAGTAAACAAACCCACTAGGAGTGGATTTGTTCAGTCGAGAGAAGTTGTTAGGGTGTTGCCTTGTCTCAGTTAAACAAAGAAAGTCTAGCTTACGGTCGGTGATGAGGTCCTGGATGAGATGTCCTTTGTGAGTGGACGTTGAGCAGAGTGAAGTTGAGTGGGTTGTTGTCACAGTTAATGGAGGTGCTAGCCAACCAGGCTCAGCGGGCTAACACACAGTCAGCTGTCTGGTTGGTGAAGCGTGAGGGGCCACGAGAGGCAGACCAGAAAGACTTTATTGCTATTGAACTGTTGAGCTGGAAGTTAGAATAAAGTTAATAGGAGAGTAAAGACAACAAAGCAGAGAAAAGTGATCAGTATGTTCTCTAGTACCTCATAGCAGTATATATAGAGAGATAATAATCTAAATATAAACTCCTGAAAAAGGACAGTTTTAAGCCAGCTCTTACAAGTAGACAGGGCATCTGACTGAGTCTCTTGATCTGTGTTGTAACCTAAAATATATGCAGGCTGTTCGTGAGGCATGGCTTTACAGCCACCTGCCTAAAAGTGTGTTGGTCCGCCCTCTTGCTGCCCAAACTCCCCTAACTCATCTATCTATGGACTCCTTATAGACCCCTGAAAGTTTTCTGTGGCATCTCATGATTCAGATTTGTTTTTCTAGCCCTGCTGAGCTATTCATTCTCTCAGCTCTCAGTTGTGATGATTTCATGGAAATCTTTGTGTATAAAATTGGTTTTATTAAAAATATAATCACCTCCTTAACATGATTACTAAGTCTTCAGTAAGTGAGGCAGCATCGGAGGTAACTGTACAATCTGATCTGTGTTTGGACTATTTTTGATTTACTTAAACTTTCTGAGTTATCAACAATATTAGCTTCATCTAAACCTTCAAAGTGTATGTTAGACCCAATCCCAACCGAATTATTTAAGGAAGTGTTCCTTTTGATTACTGCTGTCCTCGGTAATCTATCTTTAGTAAACAGATACATACTTTTAAGGTAGCTTTAATTTCAGTGTTTAACTGTCTCTCCTAGAGAAAGCCATTGGCTGAGCTGGGACTAGTTTTTATCCTACAGACTTTAAAACTGGCTCATACAGTAGCTTGACTATTTAGCTGTGCTTATCTTCAGGATGAAGCCTCTAAAGGGGCTACTGTTGTAATTAACTACCTACATGTTGTTTGACATAGAAAGTACTCCTGGATCAGTGCTTCTGTGTTTTTTGTGTGTGTTCTGTCTTTTCAAACCCCCAGTTGGTCATGGCAGATGTCTCTTCTTACTGAGCCAAGTTTTGGTTCTGTTAGAGGTTTCCTCCTGTTAAAGGGGAGTTCTCCCCTGCATCCCTCATACTGAGCATGTATGTGCATGTCGCCACATACATGCTCAGTATGAGGGATTGCTGCAAGTCAATGACAAAATGCAAGCAATTGTCCTCTGTCGCTACATGCTCGTCCAGGAGGAGTAACTCAAGTCAGTAACTTGATGCAATCTGCTAGGTTTCCTTAGACATACTTTTTATTAAAAACAATTTTAATAATAATTTTAATTTACTATATATTCATCTGTTTAAGTTTGTTGGGTTTTTATAGGCGGTTGGGGAGTCTTCAAGTGCCTTGAGATGGCATTGTGACTTGGAGCTATGTAAATGGACTGAACTGAATTGAACTGGGACTTGCCCAAATTCTCACTCTGCCTCTGTCAAGTTTCCATCTTCCCATAGTGCATCCTGGTGCTTTCTGTTCCTCAGTTCCACAGTAGATGATGCTCATCCACCCTACCATCCATGTGATTAGTCACACCAGTTTAACTCAATTCAAATCAATTCAGTTTATTTATATAGCGCCAATTCAACAAATGTCATCTCAAGGCACTTTACAAAAAAAAAAAAAAAAAAAATTCAATTCCTTTTATTACTTTGTGGTCCAGTTCTGAAGTTCTGATTCTCACATGATGGAGGGGTCAGCAAGAGCACTCTGACGGGTCTGCAGCTTCCTGGAATCTCATATACAACCTGCAGTGCTCACTGTATGCTGATAACTTTCTATCAGAAGCAGCCATACACTCTTCAGCAATTTGAGCTACTGCAGCCTGTCTGTTGAATTCCACCATATAAGCTAGTCTTGGCTGCTTATGATGCCATCTCCTTTTCACCACTGTTCCTTTCTTGCACCACTTTCAATAGATACTGATCACTGCAAAGCAGGAATACCTCACAGAGCTGTTGTTCTGTCCCAGTTGTTAAGATGTCTGGCTTAACAAACCCAAACTCACTTAGTTCCTTAAGCTCATTTTCATGCATCCTATTTGCTTGACCTGTCTGTGGTCATAATATTATGCCTGATTGGTCACTTGGTCACTTGCTTACCAAAATGCATCCTGTCTCTATAGACATCCAAGAGAGAAACTTAGAGTTTTTGTTGTTTTTTTCCCTCTTAATTTTGTCCTACAGGAGTGTTAGTGTGTTTGACTTTTAAAACCTCTAACCCAGTCCTTTAATACTTTGAAAAGGAAAAAGTCATTTATTTTGATCATTTCATGTTTAAATACTGGCTGTTAAATGAGTGTCCAAAAATATTTCTAATAAAGAAATAAAGCAAACATATCCTAAAATGAGCCTTTAAAGTGGTGCAGAAAATGGTTTTCCACTATTATTCAACCTGTTTTTTTTTTTGTTTTTTTTTTTTTTTGGGGGGGGGGGGTATCTTAAATCTGATCCTTACTCTACTATTATCCAAAACAATCTGGGAAGGATACTGAGCTGTCTGGACCCTGAAAAAGAACAAGCTGAAGTGAAACTCTGTTTAAATGGAGGTCTTTTGCTCTAATCCATCCATCTGTCTTGCAGGATGTCTGTGTCTCAGAGGTGCTTGTGCTGCGTTAAATACTTGATGTTTGTCTTCAATCTTATCTTCTGGGTTAGTATTTTCACCAATCAGTCACAAGCTGCTTATCTTTATTTTCATATGTTCTAATTTTGTAAACAGAAAGTTAAAAAATATAGTAATTATAATAATAAGAAAGCGAAAATCTTACAGTGCTATCTGGGCTCTGTTTATTGTTGACTGCTAAGAGTGTCAGTCCTTTCTATTTCCTTTTGGTGTTGATCCTGCTTTGACTTTACATTTCCTTCAAAGCTGGGAGGATGTGGCTTGTTCGGGGTCGGGGTCTGGCTGTCCTTCACACAGGCAGAATTTTCCTCTCTTCCCTTGTCCTTCCCATCACTCTCAGCTGCCAATCTGCTGCTGGTTGCCGGTGGTATCACTATGGTCACAGGATTCCTGGGTTGCCTCGGAGCTCTAAAGGAGCAGCGTTGTCTTTTATGCACTGTAAGAACACTATGAGTTTTTTTTTTTTTAACTTCATAAAGGTTTTTTTAGAGAAGATTTTGAGCATTTAGGGAACATTATTAAAAGAAGGTGACTAGATAATAGGAGATGCAGAACACCACTTTAAATTCCCGTTCTAACCCTTGAATCTGACATGTGCTCTGCTCTGTTTTGCAGTTTTTTGTAATCCTTTTGATTCTGGTCCTGACAGAGGTCACTGTGGTTCTGGTGTTATACTACCTCCACGACCAGGTGAGCTCACCCTCCCCACAGTTTTCAACCTGTAAAAAACAAAGAGAACAAAGACTAATCAAAACAATTAAACAGAAGAAGAAGAAAACAATGTGATCCACCAACAATGTGGCATTACGTCTCTGCTCAGCTCTATATCTAGGCTTTATTTTATGCTTTAATTATACTCTAAATTCCCTTAAACTTTGATTTATTTTGTCACTGACAGATTTCATGGATCCTTTTTTGAAGCTTAAGACTTTTCGTTGTTTTGATGTTTGACAGCACAAGCTTTGGTGTCAGCCTTCTGTAGCCTTCAAACTGCTCAGGATGTGTGCCCTCTCTCTGCTCCTTCCTCTTGACATGGACATGCTTTTTAGCAGGATACACAACGAATCTCAGATGAACTGTGAAAGATAGATGTACTGTTCAATAGTTTTAAATGAACCTTCGCCCAACTGTCTAGCTTGTTTTTCAAGCACCCAACCAGAACACACTATGTGAAGACAGTTCTATTGTCTTGTAAAGGGAATTCTAACATTTTCTTCTAAACTCATTATAAATATGGTAAATGGATGTATAAAAAGTCTCCCAACAATTTAGACTTGAATTGTGGCATTATAATTCAATTTGAGTTTCAAGATTTCCGTTTCAGGATTTTGTGGGTGTGTCTGAAAGGGCAGGTGTCTGCCTTCAGCATAACCCTGCCCCTGCTGCTCCAGCAGTAATTATGACATACTGGCCTCATTCCCTGAGGGGAGTCCATCAGACAACACACTGTTAATCCACAGGTAAACTCTTATGTGCACAGAGTTCCTCAGCTAGTTGTATCCTTTACAGTATTTTCAGCTGTGTGCGTAATAATATTCATGAAGTAAATGGTTTTCCACTACTTGGTCATCTGAGAAGGCTAGGGTTAGGGTTAGTGCGGATGAAAACGTAAATAGCAAGCCCTCCTACAACGACTATTTATAGTCTATAGCTAATGTTCACACCGAATCCAAGCCTCATATAAATAGTTATCATTACTATGAACATAGTTGAAAGTAACTAAACTGGTATGATGGGTAGGAGCTACTAATTCTTCCACTTGCTGCTTTCATATGCGAAATAAAGCAGAGAGTAGCATCACAGCATGTTCCACTGATCTCTGATCAATAAGTCCGAAGTCCTGTGTGGAAATATTTCAGCTCCTCAAACAGCAGCAATGCGCAGTTTTACATGTGGGTAGAATCATAAACATTCTCAAAATTTAGGAACAACACAGAAACGAGGGAAATGAGGTGATGTGGGGAAGAGGGGCTGCTACAGTGTGATATATACTCCTTTAGGGCTGCATGCAGGTATTAGCCGGGTCCTATCCAGCTGTTAACCAGGTGCAGATGGAGAAAAAGTGGAGCTGTAATCTGTCAGTTCCATCTCTGGTAGTTTCGGGGTTTTGTGCTGATGATCAAACAACGGAAGTCGTGTAATTAAGGCATCCCATTTTCTGCCATTGTGCAATAATAAATATGGTTATGATATAAGTAATGAAACAGATATATGCTGTAACGCAAAGCTACACAAGTTCCTGCGTGTGTGCGTGGTTTCAGCGCTTCATCAGTGTTTCAGAGCAGAGAAAGCTGATGTTTTTTTCATTACTGTTGAGACCTAATTTTATATGCTTAGCTGTGTTTTTTTAGTAATTCAAACTTGTCTGGGCGATTAATAACACACATTTCTGTGGTGTGATAAACTCAGAACACATTTATTGCAGCTTTACACGGACTTTAACATTCACAGTCTATTGGCAAGAAGAATGTTAGAAGAAATCACAAGTCCTGTTTGGAGTTTGCCACAAGTCATGTAGGGGACACAGCAAATATGTAGAAGAAGGTGCTCTAGAACAAAATGTAACTTTTTAACTAAAATGCATAATGCTATGTGTGTTGGGGAAATAACACTGCACATTACCCCTAAACACAACATCCTCATGGTAAAACAATACTGAGGACAGTTCTGGAAGAAAACTTGTTAGCTGTGGTCTCAAACTCCAGTCCTCAAGGGCTGGTGTCCTGCTACTTTTAGGTGTCTTCTCTGCTTCACCACACCTGGCTCCAATATTAGCTCATCAGCAGAGGTCGGTAGAGCTTGACTGCTTGTGAGTGGGGCAGTTTAGCCACTGAATTAAAGCGTGTAGGACAAGGGACACATTTAAAAGTTGCAGGACACAGGCCTTCAGGACTGCAGTTTGAGACCACTGTGGTAGAGGCTTGAAGACTTGAAACTGGGGGTGGTGGTTCACCTTCCAACAGGAACACAACCCAAAACATATAGCCAAAGATACAATGTGGTGGTTTATGATCAAAGCATATTCTTAAAGATAGTATGGTCCCATCAAAGTTCAAACCTAAATGAAAACTGATGTTCACAGAGATCCCTGCAGTCTGACTGCGTTTGAGCTGCTTTGCCAAGAGGACTGAGTAGATGTTTCAGGGTGTAGCTGAGTGAAGCTGGTAGACACAAAGCCCTACAACTGTAACTGCAGTGATAGGTGGTTCTATGAACTATTAAATCATGTGGGCTAAATATGAATGCCTGCCACACTTTTCAGATTTTTATTTATTAAAAGATTTTGAAAGCATTGTATCCTTTTTACAATTATACACAACTTTGTGTTGGTCCATCACACAAACTCCAAATAAAATACACTGAACTTTGAAGTTGTCACCAACCAAGAGAAAAAGTTTAAAGGGTGTGAAGAGGGGTGTTGTCTTTGTGTCAAGGAAGCTCTAGCTTGCCCTGTTAATCGAACTCACAATGTAACCAGTGAGGTAACTGATCCCGAATATGAACATAATGTATAGTAACAAGAAGTTGAGAATGAATAGCTGTGTGTGTCAAAGCAGACCAATACAGTAATTTATTACTTCTCTAAACCATCCTGCAATAACTTGGTGAATCTGACTATGAATTAACAGATTTATTGCCTGAATAGGTAATTATGCATCTTTCTGTTTTTTCTCAGGTGGAGTCACACGCCAAGGCTAATTTGAAGGATGGCATGAAGAAATATAATTCAGAACATGAACTGAAAAAATCCTGGGATAATGTGCAGAAGATGGTATGCATGAACAATTACCAGGTCCCTCAGAACTGCATGCATGCTAAGTTTTTCAGGATATCGCAGATATCCGATGTATAGATAGCTTTTCAACTTTAATGTGTCACTATGCTTGAAAAAAAAAAAAAAAAAAAGAGTCAAAAATAATGAAGATCCAGAGTGGATTTACTCTATTATTTGTTTTGTGTGTAGTTCAAATGCTGTGGAGTGAACAACCAAACAGACTGGTATGAAGTGCTGAACGGAACGCGGCCCTCATCCTGCTGCCCTGGTGCTGAGAAAGATCCATGTAACGCATGGAGTGAGGTTGGTCTGTCTCTCAGGTCTATTGGGCACATGTGGAACACCACGATAGGGTGACAGTTCACATTTTTGAGTTGGTACTCCGTCATAGAAGCTAAATGTTTTCCAGATGCATGAGTTTGTTTGTGTGCCACAAATATTTGCTGGCAGTAATCACACACAGGAAAATCATTTGTTGTCGACTGCTGAGACTACACTTATTTGCTGTTAAACCAGGATTGCCTACATTTCACTAGAGCTCAGAGTAAGATTGGGGTCCGGGGTGGGGCGCTGACAATAAAGTAGGAGGAACAGCTTTAAGATAGAAAAGCATTGTGATTAGGAAGCTCCTGGTGACCTGATACCCAGTTTACGAGCAGCACAGAAGCTTTTTGTGGTCTATATGTCAGGTAGGCTTCATATATCAGTGATTAGATGGTGTAATGTCTTGATAAATACTTTCCAGGCCTTTTTTAGGAAATAAATAAATAAGTATTGAACCATTTACTATAGGAAATTTGTTGAAATTTTTAAAGAACCACAATTTTACTTCTGCTTTTAGATTTTGATACATTTTCTTCTATGGGATGTTGATATAACTATGTAAAAAAGCATATAGTTTCCACCCTAATGACAAGAGAATTTGATCTAAAGAATATAACTGCTACTTTTAGTGTCATTCTGTTGTAGAAGTTCAATGCAATTACTCCATGAAAAAACTGGGAAAACCAATATGCATTTGTTACTATATCTATATTTAAAAACATTAGTTAGTTCTTTTTTAGCTAAAGTTTTAAAGAGCCATTGTGCAAGGTCCAAAGAGCCACATGTGGCTCCAAAGCCACAGGTTGCAGACCCCTGGTCTAGCTAAACCGATCCAAGGATGGCTCACATGCAGCATCATGTAGATCTTCTGCTTAGCAAAGATGTTCATGCAACTGTGGTTGTTTTGTGTGCTATTATCAGTTGTTGTTTTTTGTTTTTTTTTTTTACCAGAAAAAAGATCAGCTGTTGTTCATATCCATTTGCTGACAGCAGTCTTCTAGCTCTGATGAACTCCTTTGCTGTATCTCTCATCAGAATCTCTCCTACATTTTGTGTGTGAATGTTTGCAGCAGGGGTGCTATGCGAAGGCCAAAAACTGGCTGAGTGACAACATACGGCCCCTCCTTGTGTTTGGAGTGTGCATCGGTGTTGTACAGGTACTTTATCTCTTATGTTCTTATCATTTGAACAACTCAGTTGAACACCTTACATCAAAGAACTTAATAACTGTTACACTGTTAAAACCAAGAAAACCTTAACTCCAGCATAGAAAGATTTGTGGTCCACTGTTATCTCAATTAATCTCTAATTTATCTATCTTTAATTTATTTACTGTTATCTCTAATTTTGTATTTCCAGCAGCAAGGCGTATGATATGTTTTTCAGTATAAAGAGACTTAAATGTCTGATATTAATAATTTATTCAGGATAGAATTATGAAAATAGAAGTGGATTTATGATGCTTTCTGTTTGAAATTTAATTATTTCCACCCAGAAATGTTGATTAAAATCTACCCAAATAAAGCATTAAAAACATAATAAAACGTATTTACTCTATTTTAATTTGTTAAAATTTAAACAGGGTTTTTTGTTGTTGCTGCTGTTGTTTGTTTAATGCACAATTTCTGTTTGTTAGTACGTTCCTTTTATTGATTGAGTGCATAAAAGGCAGAGCTGTGACCAATCTGTGATGCTCGTAGTAGTTAGCTTGGTCACTGAGCACAATTTACAAATCCTACTAGTTTGCTGACTTTGCATATAGACTAAGGCTTGCAGAATATTGTAAAATTTTGCAATAGTGATAATATTGACGGTTCTTTTTTGATGTCTTTCTGCTCTTACTCTATGTGACCTTCAGCAGTTTTAGCAATGTCTATTGTGTTCAATGTGAGCTTTTGCTGCCATGAGACTCTGTTCTACTGGCTAAATATTGCATTAGCATAAAAATACAACTTCAGAACTTAAATACATTAACCAACAATTATTACTTTCCAAACAGTCCTTTGTGATATGAATATTGCACACACTGATATTGCAATGACAATATATTCGCAATATATTGTGCAGCCCTAATTTAAAACACAGTTAATTTGGGTGTGATACCATTTGCAAAGCTGAGGTCTGACATCTAAAGCAAATGGAACATAGGATCAGTTTTAGTGATGGACTAAATAATGAAACGCTGCTCTCTGATCCATGTGACTCATTCTTTTGATAGATTCTGGCCCTGGTGTTCTCCATGCAGATGTATTGCCAAATTCTTTACGCCGAGAAGAACTTGGACTGACAAACATAGCAGCTCACGTGGACCAATGCTAACTAGTCATAAGTGCTAAAGGGAGAAACTCCAGCAACTACAGGGGGTTCTGTGTTACTGAAGGATGGTTGAGATCTTAAAGAGATGTGTCTAAAATGCTCTGAGGTGACAGGGTCACAATGATTCCAGTGCAACTCTTGTTGTTAATCGCTATGTTCATAACATACCAAGGATGCAGATCATTTGTGTTGTTTTCAACTTCATTCATTTGAACACTTATATTATATTGGTATGTAGTTTTATATTATCCAGCAAATAAAAAAAATAATAATTTGATTAGTTATCATGTTTAATTGTATACATTAACAATCATTTTGAAAATGCTGCCTGATAATTACCTTTGATTGCTGTTACATTCTTCTTGTTTTGTGGAAATTCCCAATCAATTAAAATGTAGTTATGTTAGTTTTTTTCATGGGCGCAGCTTAAGGCTGCTGTAGTTCACCATCTACTTTGTACATTGCAAATTTATACAGTAACTGGAGGGAAAACCCACCTTCTTTTTAAGTTTTCTGCTGATTCTGCATCAACCAGATCTCTGCTAACTCATGCTAATAATCCTGTGCTGTGTTTAAGGACCACTTTGCTACAGAGGGACTTCTCTAAGTGCTGATTAATATATGGAAATTTGACCCAAAAATGTCGCTTTATTTTTTTCATATGAACTGCAGTTCAAATCTCCTGTTAGAATGAAAAACAGACAATAATGACATTCTCTCTAAAGTATTTAGGTATTACTATAGAGTCTGGTTTATCTTCATCTCATCACAAATAATTTGAGTGCAATATCATTCTGCAATGTAATCAGGTTCAGTGCCACTATGTTCCCGACTGTTTCACACTACAAACTGCTTCTGCAGCCTTTCTGTAAGTTCCAAACTGATATAGCATGACTGTAAGTTTTGCATTTGTCACAATATCTGGTGGTCAATCTCCATAAATTATATTCCTGACTAATAAGAACATGTTCAGATCATTGGGCACAAAATAACCTTTTCATTTCAAGGAAGTGATGCTGAGTTTGTTAAATAAAAGCAAATTAAGTTGAGAAAGTTTTGAACATTTAGGTCATTATGTTGCATAACTATAATCAGTGTATGGGAATGGATGGTGTATAAGAAGATTGTTCACAGATGTTTAAATTGACAGACAAGAGAATGTTTTTTTATTATTATTATTGAAAATACTTTGTTGAAATTATGCTTGTATATGGTTTGTTTATGTTTGAGCATAGATGGCCAAAGAACTTGGAAAAAAATCATCATGAACAGAGTAAACACCTGTTATATCATCATCATAAAGTAAAAACTATACAATTGTCTGTTTGTGTCCATTATTAAAAAATGTCAAGACTTACTGCACACACTGGCTACTTTATTAGGCACATCTGTTCAACTGCACATTAACTTTAACAGTAAACCCCATATCAACAACTCAATGTGGTGAAGACAACTTGCTGAAGTATAAACTGAGCGTCAAAATGAGGAAGAAAAGAAGTTTAAGTGACTTTGAACATGGCTGTTGATGTCAAAGAGCCTGGACAGAGTTTTTCAGAAATGGCTCATCGACTAGGATTTTCACACACACCCAGTTCTCTGCCTCTCCTGCCACCAAAGAACAAGAGACTTAGGCTATAATTTGCAAGGGCTCACAAAAACTGGACAAAAGCAGATGGTAAAAACTTTGGCTGATCCAGTGAGTCTTGATGGCAGCTGTGAAATTAAAATCATAGGGTCAGAATTAGGTGTAAACAACATGAAGGCAACAGCCCATCCTGCCTTGTTATCAGGTCAAGATATCATTTCAGTGCTAATCAAGATCTCTGAGGACTGTTTCCGACACTTTGCTGAATCAGTACAGTACAGACGATTACCGCAGTTCTGAAGGCAAAAAGATGTTCAACCCAGAACAAGCAAGGTAGACCTTGAAGTGGCGAGTAAATCTATATCGCTCTGCTTACTGGATACATTCATTGAAAGATGTTGGAGTATTGCGATCTCCTTCATCTTTAGGTCAGGTCTCAGTAGTTCAGCACTGTAAAATGATCTTACTACGCATAATTTCTAAACAGTGTAAAGGGAGTATCAGTTGTAAGAAAGACATTTCTGTCTTAATTCACATTTTATTCAATTTATTATGTGGATGAACATGTATACCATTGTCAAAAAAAAAATGTTGAAAATCACTATTGGCACCATTAGCTTTACTTCAAGCTTAAGTCTGCAAAGGATGTAAATAATTTTGGGCTTAACTGCAGGTACAGCAGTCTGTAGGATCTATGGAGATGTATGAAGTCATCATTAGAGCAGTTACTGGTTAAGAAGCAATCTGCAACATCATGCCAGAGAAAAACTTTCAGTCGTATGGTCTCATAAGACCAAGATGATTCCTGTTCATGGATACAAGCGGCGGAAATGAGTTTCCTCCACAGGGTGTCTGGCCTCTCCCTGAGAGATAGGGTGAGAAGCACGATCCTCCAGGAGGGCCTCAGAGTAGAGCCACTGCTCCTCCACATCGAGCGGAACCAGTTGTATGGACAATCGCTCCCGTTAGACATTTTCTAGAGAGGTTGAAGTTACTATATCCAAAACAATTATCTGGTAAACTACAGAAAAATAAGCACAGGAGTCAGGTCATCATTATATTCTTTACAGTTTAATAAAACCAGTACAGATAATATTTTACCATTTAGTATAACAAAGTCAGTTACAGAAGCTGGACACTGACTGCAGTACATCTGTGATCTTCCACATCAGCAGTTTCATTTGCATTAAATAAAACATTTTCTTCTCTGCCTAGTATGACTAAAGTAAACTGCAATCAAAAACATAATGATAATTCAATAACATAAACATCACAGTTTCCCTTCTTCATTATAGTGCAATGCAGAACTTAGGTTGTGTTACGGATGGCTTAGAGACAGGTTTAAACCTGCTGCTGCTGTTTAAACAGAACACAGCAGGCTTAGTGCTCACTGTAGTAGCAGTAGGAATCTCCTGTAAGAGAGAAAACACAAAGGAAAAATACACCCAGTTCTTCACATTATTTACCAAAAATTCTCTTCAAACATAATGTAAACAAAACATAATAAAGCATGAACAACTATAATTTAGTTTTTGTTTCATGTATCAAAAGACCTCTGATTAAATTTAGCAGTAAAATACATCTTTTTCCCCTAGTTTATGACCAAAGAACTCTGACAGTCTGTTGGCCTTAATGAACAGATTTGATATAAACAGTAAACCTGTTCCAAAAAGATGCAATAACCCTGAAGCTTTTTGTATTATGAAATATTTGGTTTATTTTTTATTTAAAAACAACAAAAATGTTGATAAAGTAGTGATAATATTACCTTACTGACTATAGCAGCTGACACTTGGACTATATCACAAGATTAATAATGCTCTTTAACATATAGACAAACTGTACAAGAGAAACATTTTAACTCATCTACTCACTCAAAATGAGAGCATTGTTCTTATCTTTTAACCAGTTAGCATACTGTAAATGCTAACTGATTTTCACATCTTTAAATAAATTATTGGGTCAGACTTATGAGCTGACTTCAGTCAGTTGCAGTTAAGCAAATAAATATCAGCAACCACTCAATCTTCCAAAACATTTAATGTTTTCAACTTTTTTCCAAAGTTGTTTCTGGAGAAGCTGTTTATATGGAGAGACAGTGTAATTGATCTAAATCACATAATTTTCTTTTTTAAAGACATCAATGCAACCGATGACAGAAAGGAGCTTTGAAATTATTGCACTCTCAAGGACACCAGAGGGGGAAATCGTGTTGACATGCTCGTCATTTCTGTAAAATTAATTATTCCAACTAAAAACCATTGTTGTTGTTGTTGTTGTTGTTTAGCATACATGATCAGCTCTGGCTAATGAACAGTCATTGGATTGGTTAAGATATGCTTAAACTTGCTGTTTCAAAACCAATAAAATCTCCCATCTAAAGTACTTTTACTAAGAGTTACTGAGTTACCAGAGAAAGTGGCAGTTGCTGCAGATTTCGTCAGTTGTTTAGAGTGGTCCCTTCACCCCCCACAAGCCTGACTAATTACCCAGCTAATATGAGCTGTTTAATATGCTTGTGTTACTCTATAAAGAGCAAAACAGCTAAAAGGTAAAAAAAAAAAAAAAAAAAAAAAAAAAAAAAAAAAAAAAAAAAAAAAAAAAAGGCATGTTTGTTAGCAGCACAAGAAATAATTGTTACCTTTCAGTGAAAAAAAGAAATTAGATCATTTTATCTATTTTTGTTGTAAATTTGAACACCGTGAGAATCTTGTTGCAACTTCTTTTTTATGATATTAAACTGAGCATCTTAAACATTTTTTCCATAAGCTTTTACAGTTTAAAAAATAAATTCATAAAATAGCTTCTGCAACTTTGCTATTCACACTGAACAATAAACCCTGCCGTAAAACATGTATACCAATGAGCCTCCTGTATCACTTGTGGGACTACATAATCCAAGAGGTAATATATAAGTTGTAGTTTTCTTTGTTTGCTCCAAAATAGAATTCAAAAGCAACATACTTGATTGAATGGGCTGAGCTGAGAGCCAAAGGTACATCACTCTACTTTCAAACTGACCGACAGGTCCATGAAAACAAAGGCTCAGTAGCAGCAGTGACAATAAGAAGGTCCCTCATTGAGTGTTTAAAATCAAAACTTCAACTGGAAACATTCTGATGCAACAGGAACCAAAGAGACTGTGTCCATGTAATGTGACTGGTTGGATAAAACTCTGCTGGTCAGTTCCTCTGTCCCTGTTTGATGACATCATCCAGTTCAGCCTTTGTTTGCGATAAAAACATTCAGAACATCAATCCCACTCCTCAGTCCTCTCTACATCGAGCACTTTTCCCTGTAGATAAAACACAATCATGTGAGCTGTGAGGAAAATAAACTGTCTGGGTTCATCTCAGTGAATTAGTACCATCAAAAGTTTTTTATTTCAGTAATATGATCCAAAAAGTTAAACACAGATTATGCAGATTCACTATACACGGTGACACTGTATATTTTCTGTGTTTATTTCTGTTTGTTTTTATGATTCTGGTTTACAGCTAATATAAAAATAAAGTTTTTCAGAAAATTTGGATATTAAAAAAAGAACATACACATTACAGGTGGTGCAGGTGGTGACCACAGATCATTTCTCTGTTCTCGTTCTTTCTGGTTGAACTTTTCGTCACTTTCATTTTGTCAATGCTTGTCACGCATAGAGGCATCATGAGGCATGTTTTACAGCCCACTGAAGTTGCTCAAGTAATGCAGCTAATCCAAGACAGAACATCAATGCGAGCGGTGGCAAAATTTGCTGTGTCTCTCAGCACAGTGTCTAGAGCATGGAATAGCTACCAGGAGCTAGGCCAGTAGACCCAGGAGACATGTAAGGAGCCGCAGGAGGGCTACAACCCAGCAGCAGGACCGCTACATCATCCTTTGTGCAAGGAGGAACAGGATGTCCACTGCCAGGGACTGCCACAAAATGACCTCCAGCAGGCCACTAATGTCTATGTTTCTACTCAAACTGTCAGAAACAGACTCCATGAGGGTGGTATGAGGGCCCGACGTCCACAAATAGGGGCTGTGCTTACAGCCCAACACCGTGCAGAACGATTGGCGTTTGCTGGGGAACACCAAAATTGGCAGATTCACCATGGGCGCCCTGTGCTCTTCACAGATGAAAGCAGGTTCACACTGAGCACATGTGACAGACGTGACAGAGTCTGGAGACACCGTGGAGAACGTTATGCTGCCTGCAACATCCTCAGCATGACCGGTTTGGTGGAGGCCACATACACTACTGAGCCTCATTTAGACTTGTCTTGAGGAATATTCACTGATGGTTGAATCAGACTGTCATGTTATTTTCCATTTTCATATTGAGCATGAATCCAAATACAGATCTCCATGGAGTAATAATTTTGATTACATTGATAATTTTTGTTTTATTTTCTTCTCAATTAATTACACAGTGTTAATAATAAAGTTTTTCAATGAGAACATTCAATTAATTGAGATCTAGGATGTGTTATTCGCTGGACAGTATCTGCTCTCGGTTCTTGGTTTGGGCTCCGTTTCCATGGATTCCTGCATCAGAGCAGCGTGACATGGAGGAGATCAGCTGGTGGTTCTGCTGAGGTGTTCAGGAAACCCAGGATGCTTTAATATTGACCTTCAGCTTGTCTGCATTGCTGGTTCTGGTGTCTCTCATCTTCCTCTTGACAACTGCTCATAGCTGCTCTACAGGGTTCAGGTCAGGACAGTCTGCTGGTGTTACCATGGAGATTAAAGCAGCTATTTGTATTTCTGGCAGTGTGGACCAGCACAAAGTCCTGCTGGAGAATTAAACCTGCATCTCCATGAAGCTTTTTTTGCAGAAGGAAGCATGAAGTGCTCCAAAATCTCAAAAATGTCTCCTCAAAATGTCTCCACAAATCATCCCTGACTGTGGAAACATCACAGTGGAGCTCAAGCAGCCGGGATTCTTTCTCCACTCTTCCTCCAGACCCTAGGAGCTTCATTTTAGAGTAAACTGTTAAATTTACCATTTTAAAGAGTTTGATATCATTTTAGCTGAACAGCCTATCATTTTCTTCACTTCTTTATAGGTTTTCCCCTCTTTTATTAATTTCTTAATCAAAGAAAGTTCTTCTTTTGAACAGTGTCTTGAACGACCCATTTTACTCTGTTTTTCAAGGACAAATGCACAGCCAACATATGCAGCATCAGTTGCCTTGATCCTTAAATAAGGGTCACCTGTTGAATTTTTTTTCACATAATCAATGACCTCACTAATTGAACTCGGCCCTGCTTTTTTTTTTTTTTTTTTTTTTTTTAACACGCCCCTTTCAGTAAATGATTCAGTCTCACAGAAACAGCAGCATGCATGTCATGCCTGTTGGGTCTGTTGGTTCTCTATACCTTTACTAAACCTTCTGGAAACTTACTTGAAGTGTATAAGTTAAAATTCTAACAAAAACAGTGATTTATGTAGCTAGTGATGTGGGACTGCTATTATTTTGAACACAACTGCATATTATATATATATATATATATATATATATATATATATATATATATATATATATATATATATATATATATATATATATATATATATATAATTATTGACTACAATGAAAATCTGCACAATGATATTACAGTGAATAATAAATTAGTGATATATTATGCAACTGCACAATCAAATATGAATTGCCTGGAATTGTTAAATTGAAATACTAAAATAAATTAAACTTTTTGATGATATTACAATTTTGTGAGATGCACCAAAAATAGGATGACTCACCCATCCTCCATGACTTTTGACCCATGGGACAAAGTTGTCCATGTAGCGCTCTGCGAAGCCCTCCATCCTCTGCGTTCCTGTGGCTGTCACTATCCGCCGGGACACCTCCATAGAGACAGCTATTCGTTGTAGAGTTGGACTAGGGTATGGTTTCAGGGGGGGGGGCTCAGTTACCTGACTTCTGCCAAAGATGTCTAGAACATGCTCGAATGATCTGTATGAAAGACGTGCTAATCTGGCATGCAGCTCCGGATCCTTCTGGATCTGTCAGGGAATGTTCACAGATGTTGCAGTTTTCAAATATACAAGTTGACAGCAGTCTTTATTGTTTGGCTTAATTATTGTATGTTAAGCATGCTTGGTACATTATGGAAGCCATGTTTGGGAGGCTGAATCTAAAAATGAGTTCTGAGTTTTAATAAAGGTTTCATGGAAATCATAAAATATTCTAAATTTACAAATTTTCCAGCTTAACCAAAGAACTGTTAACATTTGATGAATAAATATTCTACCTTTACATCACTTATAATGTAACTGTATCTACCTTAGTGTTCATAGCATCTCCTTCTGAACTCAGCAGCTTAACAAGTTTCTGTACCACCTCTTCTTTATCACACACTGCAAAAATATGAAGACAGCAGTTCAGTTCCAGAACTGGATCCTACAGCTCTGACATAATGTCTGCAATGAACTATTTAAGCCAACTAAAAATGGCTGCCTGTCTTCCTCCAATGGTACTCCTCTTGACAAAGAATTAAAGCATGATTGTTAATATTCCATAAATAACACATAATATAGGCCTTGTTCACTTTAGCTATCCAGGGCTTTATAAGGGGAGCAGTAAACTTGTTAACAGATGATGTAGCATCACTGACTTCTTTCAGTTGGGAAGACCATCCAATTATCAGAGGAATCTATAGAGAGCTACATGTCAGACTCTAAAAACATAATGTCATCAAGTACAACTAAAAAAAAAAAAAAAAAAATAAAAAAAAATAAAAAAAAATCATCGAAGAATCTTGAGAAAAAGTCTTTCCTATAAAAAAAGAACATGGCACCAGAATTTAGGTCTGCAGAAAACTACAAAGCTACTGAACTTTCAGGTTTTCAGAGACCTGCTCCATCAGTGCTACCAGGACCAGAATAAACATTTAGTTTCTGAGCTCCTTAGCTCTGGAACAAAGCTGAAACCTGACATGTGCAGAACCTATTTCTTCCTCCAAATCAGGACTGAAAACACTTCTGTTTATTGCAGCTCACTCATCAAGCTCAAAGATTACTTCATCAATTCATTTCTATCATCTTTAGCTTTTTATTTGTCAATTTCACGTTTCTTTCTTTTTATATGATGCTTTATGTTTTTATGTTTGGTGCTCTTATAATGTCTTATCTCTGTTCCTTTAGTTTTCTGTATAGTCCTGCTTTATGAATACCAGATATACAGATAACGTTATAAAGCTATAAAGATAAAGGTGCCTTGCCTTACACCACTCCTGGAGATATGTCTTTTACACAACTCAAGACTTTGCTAAACTTCAAGGTTTGTTTAGCACATAGAAGCCATAAATAAAGTAAGAATTGGTCATTTGCATATCAACTTAGTATTATTGTTATTCTGAGCCGTTTCTTAGAAACATTTTGTAATTGTAAACAAGGGTTTCTGTACCAAATGTTAAGTTCTGCTTTTCTGTTGTAATTACATACTTATTTAATGAAATAAAATGCTGAATAATTGTTTAAGAATCATAGAATGTGATTTTCTTCTCACAGCTGAGGTGTACCCATGATAAAAAATTGCAGTCCTAAATACTTATTTTCTCCACTCTGTGTGTGGGGAGAAAATAAGAAATAACACACACAATGCATTAAGTCTGAACTGGATCACTGAAATAAATGAGCTTCTCTATGACCCAATTTTCTGAGATGCACCTGTACTACATGTGAGTGAGATTACCTGGCGGTCGCTTTAATTTTGGACTTGGTGTCTTTATCTTGTTGGACTGTTTGATGATGTCTTCCAGCTTCTGTGCTATTTCATCATAGAAGTCAGGAGGCTCACCTGTTTCTTGAAATATCATACATGCATCTCAGATGGAAATACCTTTTCTGCAAACAAGCTTTCCACATTAATTTGCTAAAACAGTCAAAATAACTGTCATCTTCAAGAACAATATTTCCAGCCATGACTTGCTATAAGTAACAACTGGTTTCTGTGCTTTGTGGTAGGGATTAGTGATACAAGATCAGTAAGGATTAAAATGTGTTGACAGAGTCCCAAAGCAGGCAGATCATGATATTCATACTGCACAGTCTATCCATTGCTGTTCTATGCTCTTGCACAGATTCATCAATTTAACTTTCTTCCTTTAATTTACATTAATAAAAATGGATGTAGCAGGAGTGCTGTTGTTTACCTTTATAAAAAGAAACTAGAGTTGCCTTAACAATATGATACTGAGTGTGCAGTTTGGGGCACAAGTACTGGTAAAACTGTGTGAAAAAAGCCATCTCTTATGTCTAACATTGTCAAGTT
Source organism: Anableps anableps (assembly GCA_014839685.1). Classification (NCBI taxonomy): domain Eukaryota; kingdom Metazoa; phylum Chordata; class Actinopteri; order Cyprinodontiformes; family Anablepidae; genus Anableps; species Anableps anableps. Next base: position 2,066,773 of record CM026083.1, read on the forward strand.
CATAAAAAAATAAACTTTAATGTGAATCCATTTATTCAGTGGGAATACATCATATTCAAAACAAAAAAAAAAAATCAGTTGATGGTTATCAAAGTACAAAATAACCTGAAGGTTAAGGTTCTGGTGAAAATATTGAGAACTGCCCCATCTGTTTCTGAAGTTTTTGTTTGACTTCAGTGTAAGTGAGGAACTCACCAGGAGAGACTGGGTCATATGCTGGTGCTGTTTTCTTGCTCGATGCCAACTCACTCGGTCTCTGAGACTCATTTTGTTCTTTTTCCTTCTCTTTTTTCTCCTTTATCTTCTTTTTGAAAAATGAAGCAATCTTTCTTTTAATTGCTTGTTTCTGCTTCCTTGTTTTTTCAAGTTCATCTTCATCTGATGATGAGGAGGGTGAGACGCTATCCTGCAAAAACAGAGTTCTCATTTTAACACTGGATATTTACACTGAGTAGTATCTATCACCAGAAATACATTACCCTCCTCGCTAACTGGGCTCTAACCTAAGACTATAACAGGATGAGCCTAATTAAAAACTGCCTTATTCTTTCAGTTTTGACATGACTCCCAATAAATAACTGATATTTTAAAAACCACAAATGGTGGGTTATTTGTCGTCCATGCATTGTACTTCTCAAGATTTGGCAAAATAAAAAAGGTACCACATGCTGAACCGAACTGTGACTCCAAAACAGTGCCTGGAACTGGGGGTGTTGTTGACCAATTTTGACCCTAAACTTCAGCGTGTCACCAGGTAGAATGTTATGTCAGTTTATTCATTTTGAGTAAAATTACACCACAATCCAGTTGTTTTATTTAGTCTTGTCCTTAATTCACCAGAATTTATCTGGTCTATCACATTTAGCTCCTAGACTAAAATCAGTTATTGATATATTGGTGGATTGATGTCACCACTCAACATACAAACATAGACCCTATAGTGTCAAGCTTTGATCTGTTTGAGGGCTGCAATAATGCTGTTTTTACTCCAAAAACTGTCTTGATTTAACTGAACAAATAAGCAAAAGCATTTTCTTTTCAAAGAGCAGCACTGATTTCAATGTTCCAGCTGACAACACGTTGTTTAACCCAGACTGATGGTGTGAGAAGGTTCCCAGAAACATTGTTAGAAGACACATTCAGAGGTTATGGGAGAGATGTTACTTTGTTTTAGAAGGCAAAAAACTACCAGTCTGCATTTAAGCAGTGAACTTAATAAATGTATAATGACTTTGTTGAAATCACTGAAACAGGGTGAAAACCCACTGAAATTTGTCATTTGGTGAAATAAGGGCAGCACATATTCAGGGTGACCCCACTAGTCTCTTCCATCTTCAAGATGTATATCAGGTGTTTGCCATAAAAGGCAACAGAACAACCTAGTCAAATATATTATCTGTAGAAGAGTTTGAATGCAGGGTACTTGAAATATTATAGCATACCAAATATTGCTTTCAAGCAGCATTTTTCAAGCAGCATTGCAGTACTGATCATATTGTAATTTTAAAAACAACTGTAATTCAATATATTCTGCAGCTTTAGATGAAACCATTAGTGGGAGTGGTGAAAGCATGCTTTTATTAGTTTAAAGGGTCACAATCTAAGATTCATTTTTTCTTTTAAATACAAACAAAAGAGAAGCATGAGTATAATTTCTGTGATTATATGTATATCAGTGATAAATAATAATAATTATTAGATGGGACTGAATCAACTGGGACTTTTCATAGCCTTCAGAAAACAATTTATAGCAGAAGGTACTACAGAAACAAGGATTAAAGGTCTTTTTCTTTTTTTTAACTAAAGCAATGACATTTACAGAGAACACACACAGAGTGTTTATCGTTGAGGACAATATGTCCTCAAAGCAACAGTTTCTTACTTCTGCTAAGAGAGAATGTTTGGCCTTGCTGCTCCTGCCCAGTGAGCCTTTCCCACGGATAATTGAAGCACGAGGGAAGTTCTTCATGAGGTCCTTTATTCCAGTCTTCTTCTCGTCTTCCTTTTCGGCTTTAAAATCAGGTCCATCTTTTGGTTTGGACTGTGGTGTCACGCTAGTATGAGAAATATTTATTGAACCTTTAAGATCAAAAGGCATTTTATGTAGAACATTGAGCAAAATCAAACCTAAGCAAAGTCATAAAGGTGTTATTACCAAGAAAGGAACTGGTTCCTTGACTTTTTGCATATGCTTTACTTCAGGTGTTCAATACTTATTCCCTGTGACATTCTCATTTTTTCCCATAACTTCATTAGTAGACTAATATCCTTTGAATTTGCTGTAAATGTGGATTACTTGGATTATTACTGGCATCTAGTGTGAATTTTATTTCAATGGCTCAATAAGAAATGTTGAAACTAAGAAAAATGATATGTTCAATACCTATTTTACCTGCAGTATGCTTTGGTCTAAACTATTCATTGTATCATTTTCATTTTCAGATGATGAAGTGAACAGAAATCTGTGAGATGTTCAAAGCTTGGGATATTGTTTTAGAACCTAACCCTGCTTTATGCTTCTCCCAAACTGTTCCTTGGTCTTCATGATGCTGTTTGTTCTCTGAGGTTCTCTAATACCTCGTTTCCACGTGGGTTGGTTCAGTATGCTATTTTGTCTGTTTCCTTTGAAAAGGCAGCCCCACACTGCACCATTCCTGGGCCCCCTTCGGTTGTAGGGGCATAGGACAATTCTATGGTTAGGGGAGAGCTACTGGCGTCACACAACACAGTCCATTATAGACATACTAGACTAGACATATAAGTCGTTAGGTGTTTGGGTTTAACCCCGCCTCCCCAGTGAGAGTCCCACTGGCAGTGGCAACGTTCTCATGAATACACCGGACTATAAAATAGCGTAGCGTATCACACCGACCTGTGCCGTATCGCTCCGTGGAAACAAGGCATAACACACCTCTGACACCAGAAGCAGAATAATGGATTTCTACTGAGATTAAATTACACACAGCTCGACTCTGTTTACTTACAGACACTTTAATCTCAGAAATTTTGACTTTTTTTCTCTCAGATTTCAGATTTTACAATCTCAGTGGATGTTCTCCTTAGAAGGTCGAACTCAGAGGAGTAAAGGTATGGCACCTGGAATGCTTATGGTGAACATCTAACAAAACCAGCATCCAGCAGAAGCTACACCTTCTGCACTAAAATGAGTTGGACATGAGCCACACCATATCCATGCCTGAAACACATCAAGCACAAGAAACCATATTAAACAGCTCCACCTGGAGGTGTCAAACTCAATCACAGCAGGGGACAAAACCTGAAGATAGACTATCTTGCAGTCCAAACAGGATTTATGTTTTCTCATTAAAGTAAAATAGTATTGTTTTAAACTGAAATGACTGAAAGCTGTTGAAAACATTTGTCTTTTGAATTATGCCTTTGCAAAATGCAAGAAACACATCAGTAACAAAAATTAAACAGAGACATTTTTGTTTTCTCTGCTCGTTACAACATGTTATGCATTGTTTCTTGACAAAAAGTTCATTAATTTTGGTGTCAAAACATAATTTTGCTGTGAAAACGTTGACTGTGCATCAGGTACCTGCCTTCTAAGCATCTTATTCATCTTTATCACTGAGAACAGTTACTCTTATGCTACCAAATATGAAGAGCATTCGAGCATCGGAGTCGGAGTTCGGAAAACTGTCCGGGACCCACCAAGTCATACGTTGCATGGAGCGTATATTACACTATGGTTCTGAAAGCTCCATCAGGAGGTTTGCAGGTCCTCTCAGTCGTATTTTATTTTTTTAAATTTTATTTAGATCTATCGGTGCTTCAAAAACAGTAAAGCACTCTGTGAACTTATTGCACTGCATGTTCAGTTTATCAGCGAAGTGTGCACTTGGGAACACAATGACTTCGGTTTGTCGTTTCTTAGCAACAAGTGCAGCAAGTTTCCTTGTTGCGTCTGACTCTGGCAAGCTGTGCTTGTGCACTCCCGTCTTGAACTGTGAGCAGTTGCCACAGTCCATTATGGGATTGATTGCCTTGAGTCTTACATAACCATTAATAATAGATATATGAAATGACCGTTACATTTGTATCACAGCTCTGATATAGTCTATAGCCAAAACAAATATACGCTGGATCATTAAAGACAGGTAGGACAGCTCCAACCTGTGATATATAGCTAGCTGTAGGTACAGAATCGTATGTTGCCATAGCATGGTCTGGGCCAGGTAGCTGGCAAGGATTTTCTGGATTTTGCTAGCATGCTGTGTTATCAGAACAGCAGCAGTGAGTGAAAGTCTGAGACAAACAGATAAAGGACAGATTATTAAGAGGAATTTCATTTTAGTTTCTGAACAAGTGAGGGATGTTGGATTCAATATTTACTTGTAAATCAGGTCAGCTGTTAGCGAAGAGGGTGCCCAAACTGTCAGGATCTTGGGTTGTTTGGGATTTTCCATAGGTTTGTTCTTTTGTTCATTTGTTTTCTGTGTTTTGTCTCAGTTATTTTGATTAGTCTTGTTTCTGTTTTACTTCAGCTCAATCTGCGCTTAGTTATTTTAGCTAGTTTATTATTCATTCATTCCTTGTGTTTACTTATTCTTTATTCCATTAGAATTATGTTTTGCCTATTTGTGACTCCTCCTTGCTCCTTTGTGTGCTCTCTCTCTCTCTCTTTTTTTTCTTTCTCTCTCTCTCTCTCTCATCAGCCACCAGTTTCTTGTCAGTAATCAAGCTTCTCTATTAGAAAACTCTTTTCACCAGCTGCGTTTTCATTACAAAAGTGCGCAAATCTTTGTCGATTTTCTGCGAATGTCGAAAAAACACAATTTCCCAATTGCAGTGTTTCCATTAAACAAGAAATTAAATTAAAATCACACGTGAATAAGTTTGTTCACGCAATAAGTCATTAAAAAACATGCCATCCCTGATCCTCCAACTACTTTATGTTGTCATCTTCTTCGTGGTTTGCGCCAGAGGCAACATCCAGTTGTTGATCATGTGACTTGTGTGATGTGAAAAAAGTGTTTCCATTGCAGTTTTGCAAAATAAACCAATTTCAATACGGCCAAAAAACCACCTCATCCTAGCGCCAAAACTTTTTCTTGAAAAAGGAGAATTTTCAAAATTGGTGTGTTTTCATTAAGCAAATTTATTTTCGTAATTTCAATTTACACAATTTCAAGGTTAATGGAAACACAGCTACTCACTACTGAATTTTTCCGTTGCTTCATTTTTCCGTCTGCTTGCTCATTGTACTTCCTAGAGTTATGCCCATGTTTCTTGCTTGCGAGTTTATTATTTTATTAAATATATTCGAATTTATCTCGGCCTCCAACTCTGTCTGCATTTTGGGTTCAACTGCCACTCACAACATATTACTTAAACACCAATGCAGAGCTTTTTTTTAAACAAAAAAACAGTAGAAGCCCACAGAGATGAACAGCATTACCTGTGCTTATTATGATCATCATAGGCTCCTGCTATTCTGCCAGGCCTCTCTTTGTGAGGAGTGGAGGCAGTTCGTTCAAGAAAAGCCTGGAGGACTCGATGAGTCTCAGTCAAAGAGACGGATGAGACAGAGCATCTACGGTCTGCAGGCTCTGACATCCCTGAAATAAGAGCAGATGAAAAGCAGGAAGCTTCAGGGGACCTAAACACATGAAAAACAAACAACTTTTCTACTTAAAAATTACAAACAGAAGATAAACTATTGTTTTTCTTTAAGGAATAGGATTAATTTGCTGTCATTTGGTTTCCCCTTTCTCCCCAGGACAGTTCACACTTGGCAAGGTGGAGCTTCACATCTCCACCTTGTGAACGACACTGTTGTTTACAGTCATCCACACCATTTATGCCTTGAACTGATCAAGGAGTTGCTTATAAGCTCTGTGCTCCCTTTTTTCTCTTTATGACGCTCAATAAAATCTAAACAGTACAATAAAAGTCCTATTCCATTATTGAATGATTATAAAATTATTTTAGCGTGATTAATAATAATTAAATGGTTACAATGATAATTTTTATGTGTAAGATATTTCAAAGTGTTTTGCAGGGTTTTCCTGAGATTTTGTGTAGGAATATGTCACCAACCATGGATTGGGATTTAGCAAAAATTTCATAGCTGGACACCTGAAGGACATGTCTGATGAAAAGATGAAGAAGAAAGAAGATGAACTCCTGTAAACCTTTTATTTTTGTCCAAACCTTCCTGAGAACATGATGCTGTGTGACTCTTAAAGAGACATCTTAGCTACGGTCACCACACCCTGGACAGTAATATTTCATTCTTCATTTATTATACTGAGGCTGGGTCCTGGCTGGGATCCAAACACCTGGACAGACACTTTCTGCCTGCTCTCCTCCCTCAGAGACACACCAGGCCAATCATTGAGATGACCTCTGAGATTCCTTGAATTTTTATTACAAGCCAAAAATAAGTTGGAAGGTTTTTCTACCTGCTCAACGATAATAAACATAATAATAATAAACATGAAACATTTCAGTAAAACAGACATTTTTTTTAAGAAAACAGGATGTGTATTCATTGTATCCAAAACATAAAGAGGGTTTTTAAGACTTGAGTTATTGAAAGAAACGTGTCAATAATGATTATAGTGATTATAGTCTCTCTCCCTTAACTGAACAACGGAACTTGAGGAAGTTTTTTTTCCTTGAAAATATGAATCAATCAATGAAGATTATACCCAGGTCTGCTGGATGGATGTTTGTGGTTTTATTTAAAATGAAATCATAAAGAAAGCTTAAAAAGAATTAAAAGATTTGACTTTGTGTTGTTCATAACATTTTCCACATTCAACACATTCTGTCTGATTAATTCAGAAATTCAATATTAACATGTTTTATTCTCTTTCTGTTATTTGTCTTAGAGCATAAATGTCTAATCTCTAATGGGATAGATATTACCGTATTTTCCGCACTATAAGGCGCACCTTCAATGAATGGCGTATTTTTAAAACTTTTTTCATATATAAGGCATAGAATAGACGCCACAGTAGAGGCTGGGGTTACGTTATGCATCCATTAGATGGAGCTGCGCTAAAGGGAACGTCAACAAAACAGTCAGATGGGTCAGTCAAACTTTATTACTAGATTACAAACCAGCGTTCTGACAACTCCGTTCACTCCCAAAATGAATTAACAGCTGTTTTATTATTTTCCCCGAGGTAAAGTCAGTGACGTGGTATTTTCGTGACACAGTTTATAGTAGAGTAGTAGTACAGAGTTTATAGTAATGATAAGCGTTTTGAGAACTGAGCCCATACTCATATCAATGGATGCCCCGGAAAGGGCCGAGAATAACCGAGTGAGTTTCGGCTAAACACCGGTGGCTAGTTAAGAAACTCGGCTTGAACTCCACAAGGAAATGCTCTCAAGAAAACAGTCTTTACCTCGAAGAAAGGAGCAAAACCAGCCGCAACAGCTGAATGAATTAATGTTACCTCTTTTTGAAAGTAGTATGGAAGCTGTGAGTTTAGTTGGACCGAACTTCTAGTTTGGGACACAGAATCTCTGTGACTCAGGACGAAACTTTTTCCATACATTGTTGATAATAAGGTCATAAAAACATTTCAGTAATTCTTCTGGGCCTGAAATGACGGAAGACTCCACTGAAACCACCCAACTTACCTGCTTGTGCGTTTCGGTTGTCGAAAAGTGTCCAACCGGAGATTTATTGTTGTCCTGCAGTCGGTCTGCGCAGCTACACTGGACATCTCGGTACAAGGAAGATTCTGGATGAACCAATCAGATGTCTCCTCCTGATATTACTGAACAATACTGTGTAGTTTGTGTCTTATGTCTTTATATTTTTTTTTTACTTTCTCCAAAAATTGAATTAGTAATTCAAATATAGTAGAGGCCATCAGTACTTTACAACTAATAACAGTAAAATCAAAAAATAAACATCATTTATATACTTGCTGTTGAATAAAATGCATTCTAATCTGAACAATATAACATTTATAACAATCTTGTAGTTACTACAGAAAAAAATTGTTTATGGAAAAAAATGAATGATAATCAGAAACTTAACTGCAAAGTTAAAGATTTATAGTCCAATTCAAACTATAATACATTAGTGTAAAGGTTACTTTTCAAAGTAATCAATATATCAGAAAAGCTTCTGTGAAAATGTATTCCTCTGTGAGCAGTTATGATTTGCTGCATAAAAATATTTTTCAGCCTGATCTGTGTTCAGTACAGTTCTGTGAAACCAGATCATCAAATAATTTCAATCTCATGGTAAGATAACTTGAGTAAAAAAAATTTTAAAAATTAAATTTTGTATAAATGTTTCAATCAGTTGTGAAACTCTGAATTGGGGCAAATGACTCAAACTTGACCTGAACTTGCCCCTCAAACACTTTAGACTTGACAAGAAAGTGGAAAAAAATACTTATAAATCGCTTTGCCTTTATAAAAACTTAGAGCTTAATTTAGAAATAATGGTAAATCCTTATTTAACAATGTGATTTTAAACTGAAAAATACATTTTAAAATTATCATGCCGTATTTTTTTTTTCCCCGCTATTACAATTTCCATGTTTTAAAGTGCCATCAATGTTTAAAACAGGGGTGTCAAACGTACGGCCCGCGGGCCAGAACCGGCCCGCCAGGGGGTGTAGTCCAGCTCGGGGATAAATTTTGCATTATTAAAAAAAAAAAGAAGAAAGAAGAACTTAATTTCTTTAAAATCTGCAGTTCCTATGTTGTTCGCTAGAGGCGTTGTGTTTTAGTCAGTTCAATCGCTTTACCCGCTTTTTCTCTTGGAACGGGCACCCTCATCAGCGAAATGTCTTTGTCAGAAAAGAGAACAGTGGACACAGAGTGTCGGATTTTTCAAGAAAAATGGACTTCTTCCTATATGTTCACAGAGGTGAAATGGGAAACCCGTGTGCCTGGTGTGCATGCAGCAAGTTTCGGTGCTTAAGGAGTACAATATTCGGCGCCACTATGAAACTCAGCATGGTGAAAAATACAACAGCTTGCACGGAGAACTGAGAAAACAGAAGGTAAATGAAATGTTGGTTGGTCTGAGGAAACGGCAATCTGTTTTCACCTGGAGCCGAGAGGTCAGTGATGCTGCGGTGAAAGCCAGCTACCTAATTGCTCACCAGATAGCATTAGCATCAAAGCCGAACTCTGAGGGGGAGTTTGTCAAAACCTGCATGCTGAAGGCTGCTGAAATTGTGTGTCCTGAGAAGCGACACGCTTTTGCCAATATTAGCTTGATGAGAAATATCTTGGCAGACAGGATTTCGGAACAATCGGCAGATTTGGACAGCCAACCGAAACGCAAAGTGGAGTCATTTCTGGCATTTTCTGTTGCAATTGATGAGAGTACTGATATTACAGACGTCGCTCAACTGGCCATATTCATTCGTGGAGTTGATGACACTTTGACTGTCCACCGAGGAGTTTCTCGAGTTGGTGCCTATGACCGACACCACAACAGCTGAGGACATGTTCCGCTCCCATCGTTGGAGCACTGGACAGGGTCGGGGCGGCTGGTCCCACTGATGGTGCGCCGTCAGTGATCGGGAAAAAAGCAGGTGTTGTGACCAAGTTCAGAGAGAAAGTACAAGCCGCAACGGAGGGGTGATTTTTGGTCATTTCATTGCATTTGCATCAGGAGGCATTATGCTGCAAGTCCTTAAAAATGGATCAGTCATGGAGGTGGTTGTCCGAACTTTCATCCGAGCCAGAGGTCTCAATCATCGTCAGTTTGACAGCCTTCTCAGTGACTGTAACATTACCCATGGTCTGCCATACCACACTGAGGTTAGATGGTTAAGCAGAGGTGCTGTGCTGAAGCGCTTCGTGGGGAAATCGGACAATTTATGGAGAAAAAAGGAAAACCTGTTAAGGAATTACAGTGTCCACTGGCTGCAGGACCTTGCATTTATGGTTGATATTACGGAGCACTTGAATAATCTGAACAGAATGTTGCAGGGAGAAAAATTGCAACAGTATTATGACAGCCTACGTGCATTCAAGTTAAAGCTCACGTCATGGGAGACGCAGATAGCAAGCGGGGACCCTGCTCATTTTCCCTGTCTCCGAGATGTGTGTGCAGCAAGCGTTGATCCTGACGTGAAACAGTGCAAAGACAAGATTTCAGGGTTGCTGAGGGAGTTTGAGAAACGATTTCAGGTCTTTAGCGAACTCGAGACAGAATTCGCAGTTTTTCGCTCACCATTCACAGTCAGAGCTTCTGATGTGCCTGTTGACATGCAACTTGAAATCATTGATTTGCAGTGTGATGTAGAATTGAAGGACAAATTTGCCTCTGTGGGCTTGGACACATTCTACAAGTATCTCCTACCAGGCTATCCTAAATTACAGTTGGCTGCAAAAATGTTGTCCATGTTTGGGACGACCGACCTTTGTGAGCAAGTTTTCTCACTAATGAACATGAATAAAACGAAGCTACGCTCAAAGCGCACACATAAGTACTTAAATGAGATTCTGAAACTGGCTGCTACTCAGGATATGATGCCTGATATTGATGCACTTGTGCAGGATAAAAGATGCCAAGTTTCAGGGGCAAATACTGAGCAAGACTAAAGTCTGTGGAATGCTGCTTTGAACGCTGCGCTATAAAATAAACAAATGTGAATATCTGCTCTAGTAATTGCTGTGAAAGTCAGTGGTAGTCAGAAAGAGATTTACAAGAGAAGAGTATTGTTAAGTAAAATATTGTGTCTTATGCATGCCACATATGTTATCTATGTGAGTTTTTTTTGTTTACATTTTATGCATTAACAAGGAAGGGGCCAAATTTACTTCATCAAATGTCTGTTTAAAACAGCTGCCACTTCAGATTTCAAGTGTGTGGCCTCAATTTATGTGTTCAGAATTGCTTCCTGGATGTGGAAAATGGATTTTAAATTCATTCATTTCTAAATTTAGATGTGTTTGATGTATTTTAACATGCTGGGCAGTGTTTTTAAGTTCCACAAAACTGTTTGTTGACTAAATGTTTTAAAACATTGTACAATCACTGTGATCAGTTTTTTTTTGTTTTTTTTTTTTTTTTATGTATAATGCACTTAAATAAATGTTAAACTGAGTAAAAGTGTAAAAGGACAATTAATTTAATGTAAAGATTTTTATAATTTATTTCTTCTTTGCACTAATACAAAGAAAAAAAGTGGACTTACTGTTAGTTCTATGTAATTTTGGAATGAGTTTACTGGTCTGGCCCCTTGAGATCAGATTAAGCTGTATGTGGCCCCCAGACCAAAATGAGTTTGACACCCCTGGTTTAAAGTCTTCAGAGGATTTTCTCTACTGAGTGAAGCACATGGCAGCTTGCTTGGAATGTGGTAGAACAGGTTATTTTCCATGAAACATGTGATGCCAATAAAGCTGCAGCAATTGAGTGCTGCTGTCACATCAATAAGGACCATTACAAGGTGACTGTTATGAAACTCAAACTAAGTCCTTACGTCCATTTTCCCTGCTCCTAACACATCAGCTCTGAGGAAGTTGTTGGATGTTCTCTTGCTGTCTAATCTGCCCAAACCACTAACAGCGGCTATGATGAAGAGATAATCAGAGTGTTTCACTTCATTTGTCAGGTTGTTTTTCATTCGTGCATGGGTTTTCTCCAGGTTCTCTGGCAGTCTGAAAACATGAGGTTAATTGGTCTCTCTAAAATTTCCCTGAGGTATTAGTGTGTGTGTGTGTGTGTGTGTGTGTGTGTGTGTGTGTGTGTGTGTGTGTGTGTGTGTGCGCGCGCGCACACGTGTGGATGTATGGTTGTGAGGAGTCTCTGTGTTGGCCTGTAATGGATGGGTGACCTGCCCAGGGTGTACCCCGCCCCTCACCCAATCACCACTCAAGACAAGTACAACTGGGTGTAGGCGATGGATGGATGGATGGATGGATGGATGGATGGATGGATGGATGTATGGATGGATGGATGGATGAATTGGCACAACTACATACTTTCTGAGGTGTATGCAGACACACTACAAACAAATGTGCCTGTATTTGAATGCATCCAGGGTCTTCAGTGTGCAGATGTATAAATATGTCTTAGTCATAGATTTGTAATACAAGTCAGACTTCTATCATATATTATGTGTTACCGTAGGTGATCAGCTCCATCATAAACGGAAAAAAAAAGTGTAATAATATTATAATATATAAGTGTAATAATAATGTAACAGTTGCAGTAACCAGTGCTCAGTACGTTTTCTGTTGTGGAAATATGTCATTATGACATCCGAACAACATCCTGGAATCCATGGAAAAATATTAACACAAAATTGTTACATGTCCCTTTGCACTGTTTTCAATAGAGATCACTGCTAACTGGATAAAGCCTGTGTTCTTCTCTGCTACTATATGGTCAAACAAACATTATTTAATAGCTTTAAACAAATTAAAGATTTTGCGAATGCACTATTTAAAATAAATATTTTTAAAAGAATCAGTTGGGATTAAGTGGCTGTTCCTACACTTCCTCCTAATTTTAGACCAACCTGCTGCCTTCCCCTGTCTGTCCTGATTCCTTCTCTCTTCTTCTCCTCTTTCTGTCCATCCTCACAACTGAATGACATTAACTTTCTGTTAAGTATGTTTAAAAAAATACAGCAGTCAAACCACATATTTTAAAAAATATATAGGAAGCAAGAAAGTCCTGGGTTCGAATCCGGCCTGGGATCTTTCTACAAGGAGTTTGTATGCGCTCCCTGTGCATGCGTGGGTTCTCTCCCAGTACTCTGGCTTCCTCCCACAATACAAAAAAACATTACTGTTAGGTTAATTGGTCTCTCTAAATTCTCCTTAGGTTGTTTGTCCTGTCTGTCTCTGTGTTGCCCTGCAATGGACTGCCGACCTGTCCAGACTGTACCGTGCCTCTCGCCCGATGACCGCTGGAGATGGGCACCAGCCCCCCTCACGACCCTGCAAGGATAAGCGTGACGGATAATGGATGGATGGATGGATGGATGGATGGATGGATGGATGGACAATTAAACTCAAGTGTTTCACTGCAAAGTTCTCAAATTTATCTGTTTCATTATTCAGTATGTAGTTAAACAAAAGATTACTGTCTGAACAACAAAATAACCACAACTTCCTTATTTTTCTTGTCATGATCTGTTATATTGTAAATGCAGCGCAGTTGCAAGACGACAACCTGTCATTTTAGTAGTAACTTAAGCTAACCTGAATATTTACAAGCCTCCTCTTCATACACTGCTGATGTACTGTTTGTTAACCACTTTGAAATGCTTTTTTCATCCCTACAACATCTTTATCCGTCTCCCTCTTCCGTTTTTCTGTTTTGTACCCCAGACAGCTTTCTTTTCTGCTTTTTCATCTTTAGCTCCATGTCATGTGATGGCAACACGATTTAAATGGAAAAATCAGTGCCGTGCTTCTGTCTCATCTGATCGCATCATTTACACATGCACAAACAGCTGTTAAATACAGAAAATGCCTACCAGAAATAATTTTTCCGCCATCGCTCTGGCACTCGCCATAGCACGGCGTCCCAATGCGGCGCATATAGTGCATAGCCACTTTTTGCACCACTGGATGGATGGATGTTATTAATCATATCTCAAATTTGCTGGTCAGATTGATTGGGCTTACATGGCTTACCCATTTGGTAATGGATAAGCAAGATACCCACCAACATCCTTTTAAATCATTTTCATTTTAGTACTTGATTAATGTCATACAGAAAACTTCCCTCTATTCTTAGTTATACTGACCCCTTTGCAACTACTTATAGCAAGCCACCAAACACTGCAGAAAAAGTGTGTTAATGCAACATAGATATTCCTTTTATTAAAAAGAATTTTAAAAATTATACAAATGCTTTTCAGTCAAATGCATGCTACACCACATGTCATAAATGTAATACATGTCACAGTCATGGTTTTAATATTGATGTTAAAAATAATTTGTTCTGAGAAGCAGATTCCCTTAAAAATCATCAAAAATAAAAAAGGAAAAATAGGACAGATTCATCAGTGCAAATAGGTTCTGATGTAAAAATAGACTCATCTTTATTTGATCAGGAAATGATGGAGGAGAGTGAGGTGGCAGTCTTTGGCACAGCGCCTCCCAAACCTGTCCAGCGCCAATAAAATCAAGGCACTGGTACAAGGATTGGGAGTGACCAGACCAAGAATGAGGAGCATTGACCAAAACACAAAAAACTCACAAATACCATCAGAGTAGATATGCTGAAAGGTTCAACAGGTTGATGAGAAGTTCTGTTGATGCTCAGGTCTGAGTCCTAGTCGGAGTCTTGTGCTGCATGCCCTCCCCTTCTTCCCATCCCATTTTTATGCTGATCTGCTATCAAATAAAGAATGCCAGAGTTGAAAAAAAGAATAATTCAATTGAATTGTTAAAATACATCAGACTAGCTATTTTAAAGTTTTAATACAATTAGAACAAGGTGAGAGAACTTGCAACAAGACTCTTAGAAATAGCTGGAAAATCTAAACGATATGAAAAATATGAGGTATTCTGTTTTCTAAGGTATATACTGAGCTCAGTTCTTCATGAAGCTGTTTTGTGCATGCTTACCTTCTGCAACACAAAGCCATTTCCTGCCTGCCAGAAACTTGTTGCCTCTCTCCAGCTCTAAGTCATCTGAAGTTGAACCATCCTATGCATCAATCCGTTCTCTGCCACATCTCACACTCCTGTCCTCAGACTTGGACTCTTGTCCCTCTATCTATCTGCCCCCCTGCAAAAAAAAAATCTGTGTTCATCAGAGGTGTGGCCAATAAGGAGCCAGGCAGTTGGGTGAGGCCCTTCCTCTGTGACAGGAAACTAACAACAAACACCCAGAGACCACAAGCAGGAGAAGGGGGAGGGGAATGAGATAAAGAGATGCTGATGTTTGATGACTCTGAGTACAGTTACAGAGTTCACAGATGGGTCAGTGTAAAAAATCTCTCTAGTTAATATTTGAATTCAAACTCATCTTCAGTGGTGGACAGTAATGGAGTACATTTTCTTGAGTACTGTCCTTAAGTACATTTTTGTCTACCACTGCTCATCTTAAAGGACAATTGCCAATGATTTAGTGAAACCTCACGGTGAGCTGCAGATTACTACCAGCTGAATGTTTTCTCCTTTTATAACCTGTGGTCACTTCCATAAATTACCCACAATCCCTTTAGATGAGCCAGAGTCTGGTTAGTCTGTTTAGAGCTGATGCAGAATTTGATAGAACATGGAAGTCTCTAATGACCAGGACCTTATTTTTGGAGTTATAAAGGTCTGTTCAATGTTAATAAACACACACTGCTCCTCTAAACAAATAAATTCCATTATGAACACTTATATATTATTATTGACTGTATATGTCAGATTTTTGTGCCAGATGATTAAATGCACTGATATTTCCATACAATGTTCCATAACAGTTGCAGATTAACTCAGACTTTATGCTCCACAAAGATTATAAAGGTCATCTAGTCAACAGGTTTCTTTGAATAATTTCTATTATAAGTGTAAACTTAAAATTTTACCACTTCATACAAATCAGCTGTAAAATAAAGCCAAAATACTGACAGCTGAATCCAGTAATTGGTAATTCATTTTACCATTCATCTAAAAACATTATTACAATCCAGTGTTTCAAAAATGGAATCCCATTCTTTATGGCATAGGTGAAGATTTTTGAAGTGAGGTTCTGTTAAACAGTTTGTAGAATTGTTACAATACAAACATTTCAAACTGATAGGCTACTACGAAAAAAAATGATGCAGGACCCCATTTTCAGTACCTCAGACACCTTTTCAGAAGGCTATGTTGCTTCAGTCTGTGTCCTGAAGGAAAATCTAAAACTATTTCAAGACACCAAAATTCTTGAATTCACCTTATTTTTTCATGTTAAAACAATGTAAAAATTGGAGTAAGGTAGGTATAACATGTTCTTTAACGTTGCTTTTAGCTATAGCTGCTAGTCTTGAAATGGGATGGGTGGTAGGAGTGTTTTCATCCCTTCATCATTTTGTTATTTGTAGTTTTGGTCGTTTCATATCCAGGAGAGCCGTCTGCTGCTTGAAGTTTCATACCGACCATGTGACCGTTCCTTGCAACAAAAGGATGGATCTGTAATATGGGTATCAGTGTGCTGCAAATATTTAAACAGACCACATTAGCTTATGACATCCAGCATTTTTAATAGTTTGCTGTTGCAAATATAGGAGCGTTATTGACCTTGTTAAATTATGTTCAAACATCACAGTTTGGTCTGTAAGATGTTTCACTGAATTTGTAGTCATCACTCTGTAGCACAGCATGCAAGAGGCTTACCATTGTCCTTTGGCTTTTTCTGTTTGTCTGCCTCAAATCCTGTGAACAACATTTTTGCTTTTGTCTTTTTGAATAAATACAGTCACATATGCTGTTCTCTTGATGTACCTGCCTCGTCACAGGAGTTTTGTGCGAAGTTATGTGCCAGCTTTGGAAGATGAAAATGTTCGAGTTTATATTCAATTTGAAGCAAATAAATATCTTAATAATTATATTCCAAGTATTGATTAGATTGAAATATCAATTATTTTGGTCACAATATTCGTAAGTAATCAATATTTTACCTGCAGAATATAACTCTCTTAGGGTCCTTACTTAGCATAAATTCTCTCTGGTGACATAGTACCAGAAAGGAAGCTAACTGCTGTTCTGAGAGATGCCAAAAGCTAGGTCAGTTTTCAACCAATTCAGTTTTAAAATGTCAAGGAGGTTTATGCAAACACCATTTTATGAACATCGAAACTTTTATCATGTTAACATGCAATGGACAATTATTTACATAGAAGCCGATTATGAATTATACAGGAAATAGGGGTAGGAAGCAGTGCACCACCAAAGATATTCCTGTATGAAACACGAACTAAGAACAGAACATGTAAAGTGTTTGCAGTCAGAATAATTACCTGACAGAAAAGAAAGGCAGTTTGAAGAAAAAAAAAACAAAACAAAAAAAAACAATAAAATAGAGTTTGTTTAAACCGCTAAATTAATTTTAATTTTAAACCACTTTAATTTATCAGAGAGTTACTCTGACCAGAAATGATTTACATTCAATTCAATTCAAAAATATTTTATTGATCCGAAAGAGAAATTAAATTACGTTTCGTTCTCAGCACATTTTTCACTCAGAAAGTTCATTCATGTCATACACTCTCCTATCCCTGTTTCCCATTTAAATTTCTCTGTAAATGATTGTCCAATGCAAACTTGATGGGGTTTAAATGTTTACAAAATATATGTTACATATGCACCCTTGGCCTTTTTTAGACTGGAGTTGTTTAAAGATAGCAGTCTGCTTTGGCCTAGCCTTCTCTAAGATTAGTTGTTAGCTTCAGCCTCGGGGTCTGATCTAGGTTTATATTAGATAAAGACGCTTAGAGAGTTTTGTTGCACAATTTCATGCTGTTTGTTATATTTTTCATCTTTACCAAACAGAGTTATACGAGTTATACAGAGTATAAAAAAAAATTGACTGCCAGTTTGTTAAAGGAACCAACTGTTTTAATGCACTGGGGGAAATCCTATATGTATTTTTAAGTATTAGTGAACATACCTTCTATTCTAACATTTTGATTCAAAGTCTGGAGGGCTGCCAGGCTTTTCTTGCCTCTCTACAAGGCTAAACCATGGTTTATAGTTGACGCATTAATACTGCGTATTGGCAACGCTTGCTGTCACAGCGCCTGGTCGTGCACCTCTGAATTTTTTTGTAAGATCATGTGTGCCACATTTCACTCAAAGGTCTATTTGGAAGCCTCAGAGACTTCCGTGCCGGGACCAGCACTTAAATGATCTCTCTCTGAAGGCTATCTTTTCTGAGAATTCTGCACCAACATACATGTGAAGTATAAAAGCCTCACCGCTTGCTCAGCTCACATGGGCTCAACGTGAACTTTTAAAAGTGCAACTATAACTCAGTCTTTAGGGTATAAAATAGAGGTTCATGTTGAGTATGCAGTGAAACTGATGTGAGCGCATATATCTTTGTGAACAAAGAATGATGTGTGACCAACCAATCACAGAGAGGTCTTTTTCATCCAATCAGAGTATTCTTTGCAAATATTGCATTCACTTGGATAAATAACAGACAATCACAATCAGCAAAGCAAAATATGGCACCAAGTGGCAGACATTACTAGACAAAATGGTAGAATTTAGGAAAATACAAGAAAACAATAAATACTTGAATTTTGTAAACTAAGAAAATTGTTAAGCACGCAAACATGCTTACTCATCATTGTCCATTTTAGGTAATATTTCTTTTAATTTTTGAACAAAATGTGATCAGCATTACATGGCTTTTTGTAAGAGCCACTGGCTGATTACTTTATTAACATTTAACTGAAGTGCAAAAAGTTGACATTATTTAATTATATTTCTTTGAGTTTGCCTTTTTTAAGACTATAGTTTTGTCAATAATGTCTTTTAATAACACATATTTACCTAGTTATAGTTTCAAATTTCTTGTCAATTAACTTTTTTTTTTTTTTTTAAACATAAAACGCAGTGGGCCACTGGTGGACCAGACTACCAGCCCTATCACTGGGCTTAGGAAGTTTTCTGAGGAAACCTGCATATAAATTTCTTTGACAATCCAACTCTACCCAATAGGGTTACATGCTACTGAATTTCCATTAAAGCTACTTGCCAAACCTTTATGTAAAATCAGTGTAACTCCCCTTTGAGATAGTTTGTCCCCTTGTTTATTTTAAATAAAATCTATTCTCTATTAAAAAAAAACAGGCTTCCAAGCTCACTTCCCTAAGATTTTTACAAAAGGCACTAGGAAACCAATGTGTTGTCCTTTTAAATATGTCCATTTATATGTTTATTTTCTCTCTTTGTTCAGAGTTTCTAATCAAATTCATTCTTCAAAGGTGTTTACTTGGACTCTGCACTGTTGGATCTTTAGGCAGTATTTGAAAACAATTTGTGGACATTAAGGTAATTTAGCTTTAATAAAAATGTGTGGGAGTGGTTTGTGAAATGGACACATGAGCACACAAAAATTGCTTGTGTGCTAAAATATTGATCTCATCTGATCAGCTGGTTTCTTGTTCCTCTCATGATATCATTGGCCCAAATAAACAGAAATCAGACTGAGCAGCCTTTTTTCTCTGTGCACTTTTGAAAGCTTTGCATTTAGTGAAATCCTGCAATGGAGCAATGGAAACCTGTATTTTATTACCCATTTGTGTTTTATAGTCAGTATACATTTGATAGTGAAATAAATACACCACTGAAGAGCATCTTTCAAAGACAGTAAAGATGCATCTATTTGAAACATGCAATTGAAGTTATTTTATGGTTTGCAACAAATTTTACATGAGGTTTAGGAAAAACGTTAGAAAATCGGAAAAAATATCAGACGACCTTTTTGTCAAGAGGCACAAAAGGTAAAGCGCAAAAGTATTTTCTTTACATCAGGATTTATTAATCACAGTCTTATTTTAACATGCAGATACAGTTAATGAGAGCAAAGTTCTATTGAGTGTCTTAAGACACTGTACAGTGAAACCAATGGAGTGGGCTATTTTTGATTAAACTAGCCATATGTGGTTAACCAAAGGTCTGTCACAAAACAGATCATCAACACATTGAAAGGAATGCAAACCTAAGAAAGATCAGACGAAGTATAGCAATGTGTCTTTTACTGGTATATCTCAGTTCATCACAGTTGTGCTAAGCACCAAGAGGATGTACTGTACATGCAGTGATAATGTCCTCAAGTTCAAAGCATGCAGATAAAGAGAAGTAATATTGAGTTAACTACTGGGTGGGGTATCCATGGGGGATAGCTGTTTATGTAAGAAGTCTGATTCTACTTATCTTGTTTAGCATCAGCTTTGCCTTTCTTACCACCTCATTAACTCCAAACTGCATTTCCAAAGCAATGCAACAGTCTTAGTATGTCAGACCTTATATGGTTCAGTCTGGACCTACTGCAACCATGGCTGCAGGGCAAAAAAAGAGTTTATCTGTGTAATGAGATGGGACTCTTCCTGGGTTTAGCTTATTATGATCCGTCACTTCTGCTTGTCTGTTTTATTGTTATTCTTTACATATTCATGTTTTTGATTGTTTTCAGCATAGATTCCCTTTTCTTCAGAAACACTTTCTTTCTTACAACCAGTTATTCTGTATAAAGAGCTACCTTTGCTTTCCTGTTTTTCACAAGTAGGCTCTGTCAGGTTTCACCCATCTGAGTGAGTGAATGCGGTGGCTTTGAAACGATTGTATGGATCTGCAAACAGGAAACTCAGTCAGACAGACAGGAAATGCTGCTGAATAAAACAAGACTTATAAGGGAAAGTCAGGCACTGCGACCATCACGACTGCTTCAGAACAATGCTGGTTTTCTCACCACCAACCTGACTCACATTTTTGATTTACAGCAGGTGTTCTTTATGTAGTGATGGCCCAGCATTTCCTCTGCCCAGCTAGTAAGAGCAGTGGCATCTTTAAATCCCTCTCATCACATACAGCAGTTTTTAAGATGCCCTTAAATGACTGTGCCTTTTAAAAGTATTCGTACCTGTTGAAACTTTTTTACCTTTGTTACATTTAAACTACAAACTTCAACGTATTATAGGTTATTCTGCATGTAGTCGACCATAGTAAATACTCTGTAAAGCACTCTGCTACAGTTCCAGTTCCAGCCACAGGTCGTTTGATGTTAATCTCTAACATCTTACAGATCTGCAGACTGAGAGATTTTTGCTCGCTCTTATTTCCAGTATGGTTCAAAGTCAGTCAGACTGGATGGAGACTGTCTGTGAACATCAATTTTTAAAACTTACCACAGCTTCTCAATTGTATTAAGGTCTTGACTTTAACTGGACCATTCAAACACATGAATACACTTTGCTCTAAACCAGTGCTTTCAAACTCCAGTCCTCAAGGACAGGTGTCCTGCAACTTTTAGATGTCTCTAAAAGCACACCTGGCTTCAATATGAGCTTGTTAGCAGAGCTCTGTAGAGCAGGACTGCATGCTAGTGAGGCAGTTTAGCCATTTAATTCAAGTGTGTAAGACAAGGGACACATCTAAAAGCTGCAGTACTCTGGCCCTCAATGAATTCAGTTTTGAGACCCACTGATCTAAACCCTTTGATTGTTGTCTCGCCTGGTTTTCTTCCTGGATTGTCCTGGATTTAGCTTCTAGCTTCTTCCAGGCAACTCTGAACAGGTTTCATGTGACTGATGAAGTCCAGTATCCCCACAGCATGATACTGAAACATCCATTTTAATCATGGTGTTTAGGCTGATATGCAGTTTCCTGCCACAGCTGGCAGTTAGTTGGCATGAAGTCAAACAGTTCCATTCTGTCTCATCAGAGCAGAATTATCTTTGTTCTGTATCTCTCAAACTGAAACAAAATTTCTTATGTATTCATTCATAAAGAATTTCTTCTTGCCTTTCTGCCATAAAGGACAGATTTGTGGATAATTGTCTAATCAACAGATTCTTCTACCTGAGTTGGGGACCTCTGCAGCTTCTCCAGAGTTACGCTGGGCTTTTTGGCTACTTCTCTGATTAATGCTCTCCTGTCAGCTTAAGTGGACATCCATCATGTCTTGGTAGATCTGCTGGTGGTTTATCCTCTATCCGTGTTCAGATGATGGACTGAACAGAGCTCTGGGAGATGTTCAAAGCTTGGGATATAGTTTTAAAACTTAACCTTGCTTTAAACTTCTCCACCACGTCCTCCCTGACCTGTCGGCTGGGTTCCTTGGTCTTTATGATCCTGGTTGTTCTCTAATGTTCTCTAACAAATTGAGACCAGAAACAGAACAGCTGCAGTTATACTCAGATTAAATTAAACACACAGGAACTAATTACCAATGAGGACATTTCGTGGTTATATGTGAGTTTATTCAATGGTTTCAGAGTAAAGGGTGATTATTAAAAATCCACACCAGATTTTTCAGATTTTCTTTTGTAAAACATTTTTAAAAACCATCTCACTTTCTTTCAAAAGCTTGAGGAGTCTGGACAGTTTTGCAAGGCATCCCAGTACCGAATATATACAACATGTATGAGCCCTACTTACAAAGGCCACTTTAGTTTTAAAAGATTCAAAGTCACTGGAAATATGAGCATGTTTGAAATCAGTGTGAAGGAGCATGCACAATGTCAGTCTTCATAAAACATCAAGGAAACAAAAACACATTTTCTCTTTGAATCAGAAAGGCAAAACTATAGCTAGGAAACCAGGCATGCATGAAACTGAACAGGATCTGCATGACTGTATTCAGACGTCACAGAAAAACATAAAGGACAGACTGAGATTCTAAAAAAGATACAAGAATGGACAGCAGAAGACTGTGGCAAAGACATTTTTGTTGATGAATCATCCACCTGATTGGTTGGACAAGCATTTGTCTGGAGAAAAAAGAGTTACTTTGTGTGGCGCTAAAAGACAAGCATCCTGATACAATCCATATGAGGTTCCATCTCATCCAGGAAAGTGGACTTCCTCCTGCGCCAGCCTTAGAACACTGCCATGAATAAGGAGTTGGATCAAAATATCATCCAAGAACAACTTCTTCCAATAATCCAAAAAGAGTTTAATGTTTATATGTGGATTTTTCTGCACGATAGATCAACTTGCAACAAGGCAGCTATGATAACAAAGAGGCTTACAGATCTGAGCATTGTCATTTTAAACCCTTAGCCAGAAATTTTCCCAGATCTTCCCAGAACTCCATCAAAACATGAACCTGTAGCTGAAGAACTTCATGCATTAGTGTTAATTGCAGTCTTTAAACTCTGCCATGATGCTCCCATCTGTCAAGAGGTTCAAACAGTGTGCCAAGAGGCAGAATAAACAGATGCAGAAACACGTTTATTATCTGTAATTTCTCTCCTGAACAATAGGTAGAATTTGTTTTATTCATGATTATTTGAGTATTATTTGTTACAAATTATTCGATGCTGGATTTTCAAGCAATCTCTTAAAGTGGTCTTGAATTCTCAAGCCTTTCTCTGGGTCATTCTGTTTTTTGCTTGTTTTTGAGAATTTGGTTGCTTTTTCTTCTCATTTTCAGAGGAATTGCTTTAATTATTATTTGTTTGACCACCCAACTCCTATAAACCTGTAAATAAATAATTTAGGAAACCTTTTCCAAGAACAGTTCCTTAAAAGGCTCCTAAACTCATGGGATGGACCTATTCTGCCTACAATCTAGCATGAGAGCTAGTTTTAAAATGTATCATTAAAAAAAGGAAAGGAAAATTTAAATCTGAGTCTTAGTGTGTGGTCTGTGCAGAAGACAGTCTAAAATCTACAGCAGATCATCTATGATTAACCAGCAGCTTTTAGGGTCAAACGACCGGACGCTGTTTAAAAATATAATTTAAAACTTGTCAAACGGGGCCTTTAAAAATTTGTTTTTATAAATTCAATTTATGGAATTTGAGCAATTTGTTTCCGAGATATGCTGCTGCTTACGAGTACAAAGTTCCTTTCTAGTTGTCAGATATGATGCTAAAAATTTTAAATGTAAATCTTACAGTTTTTCTTGATTGTTTTCAAGCAGCTGTCAGCAGAAACTCCACATTTTCAAAACCGTTGACCCACAGGCCTAAAAAGCTCAACTCATGATGAAAGTGACATTTGGTTTGTAAAAGGCTTTAACCACGCCAATACATTTAAAAAATGAAACCAAAGTAAATATTGCCTTCAAACAACACAACTTGCAACCAAGTGAATGAACTCTTCTAATCAATCATTTCATAAAGGACAACAAAATACAGCACTCAGTACACCATCGCTTATTATTGTAGCCAATGCCATTTGTTGTCTTTCTACACAGACTGTGTCAAATTTTCCTTCTTATAAAAAAACTGGATCCAGAATCATAAATGCTTTGATACAAATTTTATTGACTCTATGACACTGTTTTTCGAGCTGTGGCTGAAAACTTAAATATTATGTAAATATTACAGAAAATCCTACAGATGTAAACCAAAATAAAATCTATCATAGAATAAGAAATTAAGAAAAAAATAAAAAAAGATCTAGTACAGTATAAGAAATACCAAGTATTGACCTTCACTCCCATCAGTCTTGGGCTTCCTCCAAACCTGCTGGTAAAGAACAACACAGATGACTTCTTTGATAGACTAATTGGTAGTTGAAGATTAGTGTGGGAAAAGTGTCAGGTGCTTCAGCGGTTTCATACTGATCTAGGTAGCTTCTAATAGTTAGGAACAGGTGATTTCTGTTAGGTTACTATGGTTAAAACATTGGTGTTTGGACTGCTTGAATGTGTTAACTGTTTTGCAAAACGGAGGGGAAATGTGTCAAGCCAATGAAAAGGGTTAACACATTTGCAGGAGGTGTCTTCTGCTCTGCTGAGATAGTGATGATGAAAACTGAGTGGTTCCTAGGTTCTTTAAGCAGGTCAAAGCAATCAAGAAAAACTGTAGTAGCATAAGACATATTGAATTTGTAATGAGGATTTTGTTTTTAGATTTTTTTATTTAATAAAACTCCTCAAAGATAAACCTAAATCATGGAATTTCCACTGTCTGGAATCATTTCACTTTCAAGCCATTGGCAGAAGAAAATATCTACTTCTCTTTAACATTATATGGTTAAAAATATTTGTCAAACAGTCAACAACACACACTCTGAAGTTTGTAGTGTATTCATGAGCAATACCACTGTACTGTAAATAAATGGTGAAATTAGCTTTTTCTGCTTCTAATCCCATCTTAAAAAAACAGCTGTGCAAACACAGCTGTACGAAGAATTTAGTGTGTTGGTAAGGATTTGGTCCAAAAACATTGGAAGACTTGATTTAACTAATCATACAGCTGAAACCCAAGTAGGCTTGTGGAATTGTGAAGGAGTGCTGCTTTAAGATAAATGTGAAAACAGTGATTCTACCTTTTGAGGTGGAAGCAGGTAGGATTAACTTTATAATGTAACTGGTTGTTTGTAAGATGTCATGGTTGTATGAGGGAGGGTGATAAATTATCCAGATTACTTTGGAGGAAGCTGCAAACAATTTAACAGTGTGTATGTTTGACTGACTGTTGAGGCCGGAAACTGTGACGTAAATCCAAAACAGCGCCCTCTGCTGATGGATTTCAGAATGGCCAGAGCACAGACTCCCAGCAGGAAGTCCGGTAGGAGCTGTAGAGTGAGAATGCATAAAACCGTAGAAAGAACTCATGGTTGGCAGGATTTTCACAGACTATATCCTCTCTGGGACAAAATGAAGAGCATGAATTTAGTTTTAAGTTTTTAGTTCTCTTCAAGTAATTTAAAGCTTCATCAAATATTCCAAAACAGGAAAATAATGTGAACCACAAAAATCAAATCTGCAAAAACAGCAACTGATAACATTATTTTTAAAATTATTCTGGGTCCACACACTGTCAAGTAAAAATTGTTCAAACCAATCGAACTTTTTCACATTTTGTCACTAAAGCCACACACTTCTGTGTATTTTGTTGGAATTGTATGTGAAGGAAAAAAACAAAGTAATACATAATTGTGAAGGTGAGAAATGAAATAACAGTTTTCAAAAGTAAAAAATTATCTGAAAAGTACAGTGAACATTTGTATTCAGACCCCTTTATTATGACATGCCTAAATACAATCCAGTGTAGCTAACTGTCTTCAGAAGTCACCTAATTGGTAATTAGAGTCCACCTGTGTTTAAATTAATTTCACTACAAATGCAGTAGTTATTTTTCTGGCCTCAGACTTTTGTTAAAGAACATTAGTGAACAACCAGCATTATGAAGACCAAGGAACCCAGCAGACAGGTCAGGGAGGCAGTTGGTTCTAAAACAACATCCCAAGCTTTGAACATCTCCCAGAGCTCTGTTCAATCCGTCATCTGAACATGAAGAGAGGATGGAGCACCTGCAGCTCTACCAAGACATGGACGTCCACCTACACTGACACACAGGGCAAAGACAGCATTAATTAGAGAAGCAGACAAGAGGCCTAAAGTACCTCTGGAGGAGCTACAGAGATACACACCTCAGATGGGAGAATCCTTTTGATGGGACAAATATTTGTTCTTCACCCCCAAAGTCTGTCCTTTATGAAAGGGTTACCTGGAAAAAAAAAAAAGCTGTCACTGAAAGAAATCCACAATAAGCAATGTTTGGAGTTTGTCATAGGGGTTGTGTCGTAAGGGACACAACAAAAACATGAAAGAAGGTGCTCTGCTCAGATGAGACCAAATTGATGGAATAATGGATGAAGCTAAATATAGGACAGTCCTAGAAGAAAACATGTTGGAGGCAGCAAAAGAGACTGGGCAGACAAACATGCAGCAAAAGCTATGGTGGGATGGTTTAGATCAAAGCATATTTATGTGTTAGAATGGTCCAGTCAAAGTCCAGACCTAACTGCAGTAAAATATTTTGGCAAGATTCTGACCTTAAACCATTTTTAAACAAGAATTGGCAACACTACATGGGTAAAACTGGTAGAGACACACCCCATAGACCTCCAGATGGAACTGCAGCAAGATGTGATTCGAGAAAGTTCTTGTGCTTTATGTTGGTCTTTCTTATAAACCCCTAATGAAATGCATCAAAGTCTATGGTTGTAATGTGACAAAACATGCAAGAGATTAAAGGTCTGAATACTTTTACAGGGCGCTGTACAGAAGCTATTGAGTTAACATAGTTCCGATGGAAGCAGGATGGACACTACTGGACCAATAGAGAAATACACTTCCGTGTACATACTGGATCTGATTTAAAAGAAAGTGATGTAAAATAAACAAAATCAAAAAAGAAGAAGCTTTATGGCTTCTGGGAGGATTTTGAGTTCCAGTAAATATTGTGTTAATAGGCCTAGGCTGGACAATCTAAGAAAAACAAGGACCTTAGAGGTCACCATGACCTATAACCTCCAATCGGGAATGTTCCATCCATCCATTTTCTTCCGCTTATCCGAGGTTGGGTCAAGGGGGCAGCAGCCTAAGCAGGGAGACCCAGACTTCCCTCTCCCCAGCCACTTAGGCCAGCTACTCCGGGAGAATCCCAAGGCATTCCCAGGACAGCCGAGAAACACAGTCCCTCCAGTGTCTTGGGCCTTCCTCTGGGTCTCCTCCCCGGTGGGACGTGCCCGGAGAACCTCACCAGGGAGGCGTCCACGAGCCACCTCAACTAGATCTTCTCAACATGGAGAAGCAGTGCCTCTACTCCCTCCCGGATGACCGAGCTTCTCACCCCATCTCTAAGGGAGAGCCCAGACATGCTGCAGACGAAACTCATTTCCGCCGTTTGTATCTGTGATCTTGTTCTTTCGGTCACGACCATAAATGAGGGTAGGAACGTAGATGGACCGGTAAATTGAGAGCTTCGCTTTTTGACTCAGCTCTTTCTTCACCACGACAGACCAGTACAGCGGCCGCATCACTGCCGACGCAGCACCAATCTGTCTATCGATCTCCCGCTCCATTAACTAACTAACTAACTAACTAACTAACCAACCCTCATTCGTGAACAAGACCCCGACATAGTTAAACTCCTCCACTTGAGTCTGGACTTTTTTGCTATTTACACTAGTTCATGCACACCTATTTATTCTGAAAAAGAAAAGAGAACAGCAAAATAAGAGGAAAAACAACATTTCGTACAATCTAAAAATCAGAACAGATGGTTCCAAAAAGAAAAGTATGGGAAATGTTGTATGTACCCCTTAATTTGAAAGCTAAATATCAAATGTGCTGTCCTCGCCCTGAGTTTTCTAGTTTTCAGCAGCTTAGACAGCAAGATAACGATGTTCCAATAAACAGACTTCTTTCTTTTTGCTGATTTACTGAAGAATAGCCTCTGACCATTGCCTTCTCTTTGACATCGTAAAACAAAAATATACAAAGCATGGCATTAGCTAACTAACATTGCAAACTATCCTGTTACATGATTACTGCAAGCTAAAATAAAAACATTTTCATAAATGACTTAAATGTACAAATTATCACCCCACTGTTGCACAAAACAAAGAGACAATTATTATTTTCGTCATTAACCAATACTTAAGGACAAATCTCTTCCAAAACAACAATGTTTCAAGATTGATATCAGCTTTAGTTACAAACACTCCGGCATTACACTCCACCATCTTGGATCTGTCTGTTTCCTCTATTTTCCTTTTTTCAGAGTAACCAAAACAATGTCACAAAACAACCACCAGAGGGAGTTCTAGGGCGGTTTACAAAAACTTTATCGAGTGTGACTTACAGAAGGCAGAACACTCTTCGCCTGGTACAATACAATTGTGCCATGATAAACTAACTTTTCTAATAAACATTTTGAACTGTTTACAGCTATAGCACTCTTAATTTCCATCCGACAAAAACAAAACCATATCAGCAATAGGTGTCAGAAACACTTTTTCATTTCCATCTTTTACAATTTTTACTTCTGCTTTTCAAACTTTATTGTCCTTACTCTCAAATGGTCTCACAACTTTTCCCCAGGACCAGTTGTTTCTGTGTATGAGAGCGTCTTTCAATAACACAGTGTCACCAACTTTAATGTTCATTTTCTCCATTTCTGCAAAGCTGATAAGTATTCACTTTTCCAATGTTTCCAAAAACAGTCTGCCAGACACTGTACTTGCTTCCATTGCTCTGAATAGAGGTCTGGAGGTGCAAAGCTTCCTGTTGGTTCAGATAACGCATTGGTCTTTTTGGTGAGGAGAATTGCTGGAGTGAGGAGGTTTGGTTTGTCTGGATCTGTTGAGACTGGTACAAGTGGTCTTGCGTTCATTATTACCATTACTTCTGCCATGAATTCCATTAACACTTCATGTGTGAGTTCGATATGTGACGATATTCTTTCAAAAGAATACCATCCAGGATGTGCCTCGCAACTCTGATGAGTCACTCCCACGATCCACCCATGTGTGAGGAGTGTGGGGAGTTGAACAGCCATGTGCATCCTTTCTCCAGCAGGTAAGAGTTCAGTTCTGTGTCCTTATGATCAATTTGCAGTTCATTACATGCTCCGATAAAATTACTCCTTCTATCAGAGCGGAGTATTTGAGCAGGTTCACAGATGCAGAAGAATCTTCTTAGTGCATTGATGAACCTCGATGCTGACATTGATTCAATGAGCTCAATGTGCAAAGCTCTTGTGGACATGCAGGTGAAAAGTATAGCCCAGCGTTTACTGTCTGCACTTCCTCCTCTGATGCGACATGTGAGGTGATTGTCCAGGGGCCAAAGACGCCCAGTCCTACACTAGTGAATGGTGGCATGGGTAAATCTGACATCTTTTGAGCCTGCATTTGTCCTCTACGTTTTCGACAAAGAACACATTTGTGAATGAAAGAAATAAGCCGTTTACTGCTAATAATCCAAAATCTAACTCCTCTGAGTGCTCCTTCTGTTATGTGACGCCCCTAATGCACTACTTCCTCATGACGGTATCTGATAAGAAGGATGGATATATGATGAGCGTTTGGAATGAGTGGATGTTTCTCCTCTTTTGTTAGGTGAGTAGGTGCCAAGCGTCCTCCTATTCTGAAGAGTCCATCTTCATCAATGACAGGGTTCAGCTTTTGGAGACAACTTTGTTTTGGAAGTGGTTTATTTGCTTTTATGCTCCTCTTTGAATGTTTCACTTTGTACTGTGCGAATGATAAACTTGGCTGCTTTGGACACTTCATCTGCAGTGTTACTATCACTAAAACACTTCCAGCCTTTACTTTCTGTCTTGGTTTTCTTGAATGATGCTGCCACACGTTTTAGTGATGCAATAGTGCGACACAATCTCATCAAATGAGAGAATCTTTCAAAACGACATGATTGTAGCTGTGTTACTGAGGTTTTGGTAACAAAGGTTTTTAGATCAGGTCTGATCTCGACATCTGTTTCAGGGTTGATGAGAGTAAAACTATCACAGTGTGATATCTCTATGTCATGTTGTGTCAAAAAGGAAGGACCACTAAACCAGTTTGTGGAAGCTAATGTGGAAGCTGGGATCACTCTAGTGGCTGTGTCTGCTGGATTGTCACTAGTGGATATGTAAAACCACTGTGCTGGTTGTGTGATCTAACTGATACAAATCACTCAGTTAGCCCCGTAAGAGTAGAATCTCTTTGAGTTGTTGTGTATGTAACCAAGAACGATTTTACAATCTGTAAAACATCTGACAGTGTCTACTTCAATGTCCATCTCATCTCTCATGAGTTCATACATATCTACAGCTACAACTGCTGCATATAACTCCAATCTAGGAACAGTGTGAGTGGGTTGGGGGGCAATTTTTTGACTTGCCCATGACGAAACCTGTGTGCCACTGACCTTCGCTGTCAAGAGCTCTCAGATATGCTACTGCTCCTATGGCCATGGTGGAGGCATCCGAAAATATGTACAGTTCTTTCTTCACAGCAATGGCCTGGGAGAACGGGAGGTAGCACCTTGGTATTTGTAGCTGCTCAAGATCCTTCAATAAATTTCTCCATGTGTCCTATTGGTCTTTTCTTTCTGCAGGAAGAGGTTCATCCCAATCCTTTTGCTCTGTGAATAAGTCACGGAGAAGAGCTTTTCCCTGCATTGTGATGGTTGAAACAAAACCTAGTGGGTCGTATAAACTGTTAACGTTGGCCAAGACACCTCTGCTGGTAAATGGCTTTTGCAGCAGCAGGAAATGCTTCCACTACTTTGTGGTCATTAGAGGCTATTTTATGTAGCTTTAAATTCAACTGAGCCAGCATGTTTTGTGCATTTGTAAGTATCTCAACAGCTTCTTCTCCTGTTACTGTGGATGCAAGGCCATCATCAACATAAAAATATCTCATAATGAACTGCTTTGTGTCATGTCCATACTCTTCTTCTCCCTCAACTGCAGCACGCCTCATACAATAAATAGCCACAGCTGAGGATGGACTATTACCGAAGACGTGAACCTTCATTCGGTAGTCACAAATGCTTTTGCTAATATCATTATCCACATACCAAAGGAATCTCAAATAATCCCTATGATCCTCTCTCACTTCAAAACAATAAAACAGTTGTTGAACATCAGCTGAAAATGTTACAGGCTCTTTTCTAAAACGCATAAGGACACAAAGTAGAGTGTTGTTTAGGTCAAATCCACTTAAGATTTTGTTAAGGGATAGTCCTTCAAACTCCGCACTTGAGTCAAAAACTACTCTCAGCTGGTCAGGCTTTTACGGGTGGTACACACCGAAGGATGGTAAGTACCAATGTTCTTTGTCTGAGTCCAAAGGTGGAGCGACCTCTGCTAAGCTGGTAGTTGCAACCATTTGACTCTTTGATTTGAAACATGTTAGGGCATGGGCAGAGGTAAGAAGCGCAGCCATTCTGAAGAACATGTGTTTTGAGCACATTCACATTAGGGGGTTTATGTATCTTCCTCATGCAGGCTTCCCCAACTATAACCCAGAATAAGTCTAAACGCTGTGCGAAGGGCATAATGTATTGATTCTCTCTCTGACTTTATGGACCTGAATAATGTCTCTTCCTAAGAGAAGAAGAAGAAGGAGGAGGAGGAGGAGATGGTGGTGGTGGTGGCGGTCTGATCTTGTCGGTGCCTTGGTCTGTCAGTGGAGCTTTAAGCTCCGAAAATCCCAAAGCACATTTTAAAGTATGAACATTCTGAACATTCTGGATGAGCTGAGTGGATACATGAAGCTATGAGGTGTACTTTCTCGCCTAAAAACATCTTAAAACTACATCCGTACTACTACAACTACATCTTACAACTAACATCCGTTAATGTCCAGGTTGAATCTTTGTCTTAACAGTTCCCTGGATGGAAAAATGTTTTTGAGAACTTTAAAATGTACTTTTTAAGCTTTAGGACTTAAGGGGTATTTAAGGTAAGCAGTTCTCCACTTATTAACCTCTGAGTCAGAAAACTAATTTAAAATGGAGTTTGTGTTTGGTCGTGCAGGAAATATAAGACTAGTTGGATGCAGACACATCCGTTTGTTAGGGTTACTTTTGTCTAAAAGCTTTACTCCCTACATTTGAAGTGCAGGTAATTGAAGGTTAGCTGTTTGAATGCTTATATTTTGAACCCGACATTTGACCACAGCAGGGATAGAGTTCCTAACAGTGTTAAACTGAGTGCTCAAGAAGTCTAAATTATAAAGTGAGCAAAAATCCTCATAGGACAGCCAACCTCCATGGTCATTTAGAAAATTTCTTAAGGACCAAATACTTTTTTCCATCCCGTGATCCAAATACAGAGACTTATTTCTATGCAACACATATATATTATTCCAGATAGGAGTTTGGTGGGGAGTATCTTATATTTGAACTATTCCCATTTTCTTATATATGTCATTATTAAATCATCTTTCAGGATCTTTTCCACTAGTTCTTTGATTTCCCTGCAATAGAGATAACATTTTAAGAGATTTTAGTTGAATTTCCAGTACCATATGTCTCAAACTCTCAGGAACAGGAGTAATTGATAAATGAATGCTGCAATGATCAGTAAGAGGAGTTGGAGACATATTACATATTACAATCAATCATTACAATTAATGTTAGTTTGAGAATATCATTTGCTTCTAACCAGAAATCTATTCTATAGCTGCTTGATGCATCTGATGACCAAAAAAAACTGTTTTTCATTAATATGTTTGTCTCTCCATAAGTCAAGAAGTCCTAAGTTGTTACAGAAATCAGACAAAATACAGTTTGGATGGGGGTCGATCAAGCCCTTCATGCATAACCATGAGGAGGGCTGTCTTCTTGGTCCAGCTCCTCTCCTACTGGTCAGCTGAAAACGTACCGCCTTCCAACTCGTCCAGTCTATTTGCAGCTTCCCTTAACAACTCAAACACAAACCATCTTTACACTCCCTCCACTTTGTACTTTGGTTGCAAAACTGAAGCCAAAGGCACAGGCATGCACAATCGATCTCCACATGGATCCTGCTCTTTCCTGCTTATTGACCAGTAGTAGAGGAGCTGGACCAAGAAGGCAGCCCTCCTCCTTTGCATAATGAGGCAGAAATGTATACGGCAAAGTAAAAAGAGGAGACAAGGAAATGTAAAAAGATCAAATGTTTGTATAAGGAAAAGACAAAACAAAATATATAAATTTCTTGATGAAAAACGCATGTATAAGAAAAAGGAAAAACAAAATATATACATTTCCTGATGAAAACGCATGTGTAAGGAAAATGAAAAATAAAGTACATATATTTCTGCTTTTATTTTTAATTATGTCAGTTTCAGTCCTCCATACACAAGTAGACAAGTACGCTTATTGAGAAACAGCCTGAGATTCGATCATACAGGACTTAATTATACACTTTTTAAAATACAAAAGCATAATACAGGAAAATGTGATCACTGTGGAATGGACTATAGAACATGTTATATTAGAATGTGATAAATATAAATAAGAGACAAGATATATGAGGAGAGAATTTGAAAAAATTAAGGAAATGTTTATTATAATAGATAAATTCAAAAAGAATTTAGGAAGTAATCATATACAAATCATTATTCGTTTTTTAAGAAATCAAAATTGTTTAATAGAATTTGATTATATAGGTTTTTTTTTTTTGTTTGTTTGTTTAGAGTAGGAGAAATTATACCATCATGAACCACACTCCATATCAGTAGGTGGTGGTAATGCACACTTTAAGATTTTTGCCAGTCATCAATAGAACCCAAGAAGAAGAAGACGAAGGTTTAAAAAAAAAGAACAACACGGCTCGAAAAGAGTAGAAGGAACGTATTTATTTTGAGTAATTTTCCTAGAACATCATTCATAGGGTCATAGTAGAGCTACTCCCTGCTAAAGGAATCGTTTCTCTACTTCTACATCCATATAAACCTGCCGCTGTTTGGCGGCACATTGGTGCTTAGTTCCTGTTTAGATCAGCAGCTAACGTTAGCTGATATTTTCTGGTAGGTGTCAGCTGATAAAATTGGGGGAAAAAAGGACAACATGACTCGACATGGGAAGAACTGTACAGCTGGAGCTGTCTACACTTACCATGAGAAGAGGAAGGACACAGGTGAGCTTCTGACAGCAGCAGTTTCTGTTGGCTGCTGGTGTTACTAATATATCCTGAGCTGAGCAGACAGAACATTAGTGTACAGACCCATTCAGTAAATTAGATTATTGAAAAGTCCATTTATTTCTGGAACTTCATTACTAAGTGAAACACAATGTATAGATTAATTCCAGACAGATGTTTGAAAACCTTTTATTTCTATTAATTCTGATGATTTTCCACTTACAGCTAATAGAAACATGACATTTTAAATTAGAATATTACATCAGACTAATAAAAAAATCTATTTCTAATAGAGAAATGTGGGCTTAATGAAAAGTATGTTTAATACCCGCTTAAAGGTTTTCATTTTCATTTTTAAAAGGTATTGTTACTTTGATAAGTCAGTCTCATCGGAATGCATTTTCTATTTTTTTAACATGCCTGTATCACAGAGGGAATGTGAAATCGGGTGGCGTGGTTAACAGGCCTCTGAAAGGATACCCAGACATTGTCTCAACTCGTTCCCAGGCCAGAAATGATAGCTAGCCTGCCCAGAGTAATCTGGGTCTGCCTGTGGTGTCTTCCTAGTGGAACATGCCTGGAAAACCTCCCAGGGAGACCATCCTGATCAGATGTTTGAACCACATCAAACAACTCCTCTCAGTGTGCTGGAGCACCAGCTCTACTCTGAGATGCATTCCGCCAGTCTTCCAGTCATTGGCTTGGTAAAGACCAAAAACTTAGACCATTTCTCCCATGTGTGTTCAGACAGACGCTAGAAAGCTCATGAGTGGCAGATGAGACTCTAATCCAGGCTCCACAGTCACACTGTAATTTAATTCAACTCAGATTTGGTCATGATACAACCACAGTCTTTAATGTCTTATATTATAATCTTATGAGAAGATAAAAACCAACACTGAGTAGAGGATAATTGTGAAGTAGAAGAATAATGAGAAATGGTTTTCAACATTTTTTGCTAATAAATTTTCAGCCCCCTTTACTGTGAAACCCCAAATTAATACCTGGTGCAACAGACTAACTTAAAAAAACACCTGATTAATAGATAGTATCATGTGTAAGAGTGTACAATATGGACTTAAAGTTTTGTCTCAATATTTTGTGGTACTATTGTGTTAACAAAAAAGTGACAATAAGAACTATTTATTCTTTTTTAGGTAACTGTTTGGCTGTGACTGCATGACACAGCAATCATAGCATCACAAATATAAATCCTGCTCTTTATAACAATACCCACTTGTAATAGCCTTCTTTAGGACACCAGTCACATAAAGAAGTGTGATTTATATCACTAGACTTTACACAGTAACTGTATTTAATCATATTTTCAAATTTACTGATGGGTATTCATACTCTTAATGAACAAACAGTGGAGAAAAATAGTAAAACTAACAATCCCAACAATACAGACAGTTTTGTGGGGTTTTAAAAATAACTGATTACAATTTATTGTGAAAACAATAAATCAAAATTCTTATCATAAGAAATTTATAAATGATAAACAATACAACAAATGCCCACCTCTAATCATGTGTTTGATACAATGTGAAAAAGTTCAAGGTGTGTAATTACTTTTGCAAAGTAAAGTGCAGTGTATGATATAAATGTGAAATGATAAACTAAGTTGGCTATTATATCTGGACTCCTCTCTGGAGTTCAGGAGCTCTTTATGCTGGTGGGATCATGTTTATTTGTCACTGAGTTAGAAAACATCTTCAGGAAATAATAATCAAATAAATCATGAGGGAAAGCACCTGATCTTCAAACATGAACTCTGACAGACCTTATGACAGTCCTGGCCAAGTGTGACTCCTTTCGAACTCGGGTATACAGGAATGAATGCAGAGATTGGATAATTGTCTGTTAAATCTTCCAGCTGAGTTTTGTTGTGAGCATGTTGTGTCATTTTCTTCCTGTTCAGCGGCGTCTGGTTATGGAACACAGAGCGTCCGCCTCGGCAAAGACGCTATCAAAGACTTTGACTGCTGCTGCCTGTCCCTGCAGCCCTGCCAGGATCCTGTGGTGACGTAGGTTTCTCTCTCAGATGGACAACACACACCCGCACACTCTGTCACAGTTTATGATTTATAGCTTCATCAAATGCAATATGAAACACAGAGAAGAGCTGAGGTCAGTTATATCAGAGCACATGATGGAAACATAGAACTAAGGAAACAAAAGTTCAACTAATTTTGTGACATTTACCAGTAAACAGTTTTCAGGAACATTCCATGTTTGCTGGGAATAATGCTGCCCTTCCCTGCTCATGCTTTGACTGTACACCTGTAGGACACAATACAGCTCCATGTAGCGTCCTGCAGAACTGCTCTGTAGGGTTTCGCTACACTCTCCCTGCTCTTATTACCCAGTCAAGCTGCTAAAGCATACATCAAGTGCTTTCTGACATTTTTATTGCATTTCCAGAGATTATTATATTTTTTATCTCTGATGTTGTTGTTAGTTCACAATGTAGTGACCACTAATTTTTTACACAGACATCGTGACGTACTTGACAGTTTGTTAAAGCTCTGTTGTTGCTGTTCACAGCCCAGATGGATATTTGTACGAAAAACAGGCCATTCTTGAATACATTCTGCACCAGAAGACAGAAACAGCCAAAAAGATGAAGGTAAGACCGGCACATCAACGTCGCATAACTAAGCAGTGATTATTGTTATGACCTACGGTTAGGTTCTGTTTGTTGTGTCTACGGTTAGCATAGACAAACTCAGAGTGTTTCAGAGTAAACTGGAATGCGTCTTTGCCTCCAACTAATGACTGGGACAAACGCAGCTCATAATTCTACAGTACAGTAGAAAGCCTAGCTCAATACATCAATTCAGTTTATTGCTAACGTGCCAATTCATGACACATTTAATCTAAAGAAGTCAATTCAATCCAACCATACAGAGAGATTCCAAGTCATCCATCCCAACTGATCCGAGTTATCAGACAGTGCATTAAGCTCAGTTCATTATTCAAATCAGTTTAAAAAGTTTCCATCTAAGAAAACCCAGCAGATTGTGTCGAGTCGTTGACTTTACAGCAATCCCTCATACCGAGCATGCATGCAGCGACAGTGGAGAGGAAAAACTCTCCTTTAACAGGATAAAACCTCCAGCAGAACCAGAACCTGGCTCAGTATGAGCGGCCATCTGCCACGACCGACTGGAGGTTTGAGAAGACGGAGCAGAGACACAAAAAAGAAACAGAAGCACTGGTCTTAGAGAAATAGGACTGAAACGATTAATCAGATTAAACGTGATGAATCGATTATTGAAATAATCGTCATCTAATTTAGTAATCGATTAATCATTAACTGGAGTATACAGACTCAAAAAATATCATTTGCGAGAACGAGACTGGGGCATAACGATCCAAGACTGAGGAAAAACCAGCTCAAACCTTGAGACCGAGGCTTAACAATCCGAGACAGAGCGCAAGACCGGGAAAAAACAGCTTGAGACCAGTCTCGAGACCTCCATCCCTGCAAGACATGAAAACTGACGTTCCAGCACATTCTGTTCACTCTGACTCAAGCTTGAGCTCTTTTGCTAAGAAGAACAGGCAAAACTTTCAGTGTGTAGATGTTGAAAACTGGTAGAGACCGACTCTGAAGAGAAGGAGCTGGTTCTACAAACTATTACATGCATGTCGTCTCCTCCCAGCCTAAAGCCACAGAAACTCCTACATCTCCTCAGTCACCAATCACAGCCAATGCAGCAAAGGTCAAACAAGCAATCAGGAGATATTAGGAAACATGATACAATAATAATTTCTCGTGCGTGTTTTTTAAACTTTTGTGACCTCTTTGTTGTGCACCATTCCTCCTCTCAGCTTGTTGAATACCCCCTCTTTGATCCTGCAGGCGTATGAGAAGCAGAAGCAAGCTCTAAAGAGCACCAACCAGCTGGAGTCTAAATCTGAGGAGCGACAGAAGGTGGAGAGGTTTAAAACCAGTGAGAACAGCATCGTGTCCAAACCCATCAACCCTTTCACATCTGGTGCAACTCTTACTCAGCAGCGTTGTCTGTACTTGGAACAGTTTTTTGTTCAATAAACACAATTTGTAATGTCCTTACAGGAAAATGTATGACTTTTTAAATTTTTTTCTCTACAGGGCAGAAGAAAGAGAGTGAGGCGAGCAGCACAGGAGAAGCATCCAGTGCTTGTCCAGCCTCCACCTCCAGCCAGAGCCTGCCCAGCTTCTGGATCCCCTCTCTGACACCAGAGGCCAAGCCCACTCTGCTTAAAAAACCTGTCAGTGGGATTCCCCACTTTCTTTGCTGTTGTTTTTGGTTCATTTGTTTATATTTTTGAATGTTGTCTTACATTAAGTCCTATTCACCATGACAACTGTTCTTACAAAGCTCCCTGGAGCAATTGAACCTATTAGCCTTTCCAATTAGCTTGTAACAGAACGGCAGACAATACATTTGTAACTGAATGCATAAAATGAGTCATTTCAATAAAACAGGCTCATTTTATTTTTATTGGAGATTAGCTGAAAACTTATAACATTTGCTTCTTGCCTTGAAGGCATAACATTATGACCACTGACATCAAGGCTCGTGTTCGTGAGTGGGGGTATATTAGACGGTTTGTCCTCACAGCTGCTGTATTGACAGCCTGGAGCTCAGATTGCTGAAGAAGCTGATGCTGGTTCTGAAAAAACGGTGATAGAATCCACTTTACATTACAGTTTGTTGCACATATGAGGCCAGTCAAGGTGCCCATGCTGGTCATAATGTTATGCCTGTTTGGTTTATATTTAAACAGTTTAGTTGCAAAAGAGAGAGAGACTTAGGAAAAACATTATAGGAATAAAAGAGCCAGTTGATTTCTGTTTAACCAGAAATAAATCTATGTTCTCTGCTCCAGAACACACACGTGACACACTTTGCCCCTTACTGAACACTATGGCTTGTGTCAGGTTGTGTAAATGACCTGGAACCTGTGACAGCTTCAGCTGTTTACTTTCAGTATGGCTGTCCTGGTATCTGCTGACCTAATTTGTACCTTTCTGCTAGCACTGCTTAAAAGAGAGAACAGGTTGATCCTACTGCTCAAAATGAAGACCTGTCTTTATGCAAGAGGATCCTGCAGCCATGTCTTATAATGTCTGTTTTCTCTGTCAGAGTAAAGCTGTGTTGTGTCCCATGTCTGGACGCCCTATAAAGATGAACGATCTAATCCCTGTGAAGTTCACCCCGCTGGACCCAAGCCTGGACAGAGTGGCCTTGCTCAACCGCCAGGTCAGCTTGCTCACCACTCTCTGCTCACACTGAGGGAAAAAACTGAGGAACTGTGTCTGTAAAACAAAACCAGTTGATATGCTGCTATAGTACTGTATATAGGGCAGTACTTGTGCATCTAAAAGATTAGAATATTGTGTAAAAGTGCAATGTTTCTTGCAAGTCATCTCAGAAAGTGAAAATCGTATGTAGAACCATCACATAGAGTGATACGTTCCAAGTCTTTGTTGCTTGTAATTTTGATGATTATGGCTATAGATGATGAAACCCCCAAAATTTGGTGTCTCAGAAAATTAGAAAACCGTGAAAAAGGTCATTAATGGAAACTCATGGTGTCACACCCTAATCAGCTAATGAACTCAAAACACCTGCAGGGGTTTCCTGAGCCTTTCGACGGTCTCTCACTCTGGGTCAGTAGGACACGGTCATGGGGACGACTGCTGAATGGACAGATGTCCAGGAGACGGTCATGGACACAAAGGTCATTGTTGAAGAACCTGGTTCTTCTCAGAAAACTGAGTGGAAGGAAGAAGTGTGGTAGAAAAAGGGAGAACTGCAGCCTTGAGAGGATTGTCTAGTGCAATCTATTCCAGAATTTGGGGGAGCTTCACAAGGAGTGGACTGAGGCTATAAATATCACAATGTGTTACTCTAATATCCTGAGACACTGAATTTTGGGGTTTCTTTACCTGTAAGCCATAATTATTAATACTGCAAAAAATAAAAGAAATATGAAAGATTTTACTCTGTGTAATAAATCTCCATAAAATGGCCATTTCACTTTCTGAGATGACTGGCAAGAAATGTTGCACTTTTA
This sequence comes from Anableps anableps, assembly GCA_014839685.1. NCBI lineage: Eukaryota > Metazoa > Chordata > Actinopteri > Cyprinodontiformes > Anablepidae > Anableps > Anableps anableps. The sequence goes on from CM026083.1 coordinate 2,106,858, forward strand.
CTCAATATTCTCATTTTCTGAGATGTCCTGGTGTACCATGGATTCTCACTCTATAGTTTATTGCCTTCTCTCCCCAGGAACGGTATGTGTGCGCAGTGACCAGAGACGCCCTGGGTAACAGTGTTCCCTGCGCTGTTCTCAGACCCTCGTGAGTCCACCCCCTCTCCTCCTCCTCCGGTGTTGTTTGAGCTGTGCCACAGGGTGACTGATTCTCCTGACTGTCTTGTTTCAGAGGGACTGTTGTGACTCAGGAGTGTGTGGAGAAGTTGATCAAGAAGGACATGACTGATCCCGTGTCTGGAGACAAACTAACAGAGAAAGACATCATACCACTGCAGAGGGTATGTAGCCATGACTGGAAAGTTGGCTGAAAAATCTTCTCAGAGCAGAGAAGAGAGTAGTCGGATCTAATTTAGGTCTTTTTACGGGAGTTGCAAAGTAAATCAGTAACATCCTTGATGAGGAAACCATGCAGTTAGCAACCTTAGCTAGTATTCCCCTCATGGCAGACCTTCTTGGAAGAGTTTTGTCTGATCAGTTTAGCTCTCTGTCTGTGAGCTCAGCTCCAGTTTTCTGATGATGTGTTGTATCCACGCAGGGTGGAACCGGCTTCGCAGGCTCTGGAGTTGACCTACGAGCCAAAGAGGCACGTCCGGTGATGCAGGCGTGAGAGTGTGCAGGGTGTGGATCTGTCTAAGGATTCCAAGGGCGTCTTATTTGTAGCTCAGTGAAATGTCAAAGCCTGATGCATTTGTGGAAGATTTTTGTAGCTCTTTGCAACCTGTAAGCCAACAGTTCCATGTGTCTAAGTAGTTTTTCTTTTGAATGGATGCTGTGGCCTTTCAAAATAAAATGACAAATAAAATGATTTTTTTTTTTTTTTTTTAAGCCAAGCACATCCTGTCTTCATACAGCTTTGCATGTTTAAGGTGGGGAAAATAATAGCTGGTTTTTACTGCCAGAGTAGCTGTGGCCAAGGTTTGTGTCCAGTTGTAGTTCTGTTTTCACAACTCATCGTGCTCCTCCACCCTCATGCCTCCATAGTCAGTGATTGTGCTCATCTTGATGTAGTCTGTTTTGTCGAGTACCTCCAACAGTGTCAGACAGCCGTCCTGATGAGCAGAGCAAGAACAGAAAAGGGTTGGAATCATTTTTCATTTCATACGTGTGATTTAAAAATCTTTTTCTGAGCCCTTCACGAAAAAAAAAAAAAAAACACCATGAGGTCAAAAAATGACAAGAGAGTTGACTTTTTGGCAATTTGTCCAAATCTACTTGTACAGTACCTTGCAAAAGTATTCATACCCCACGTTTTATCACATTGCAACCAGAAACTTGAACAAGCCAACACAAAGAGTAGAATTCTGAAGTTCATCCAAGTTGGCTGTCTTCTCTCTCCACCTGCTGTTTCAGAGCTGACATCTTGATCCCACTCTTCTTGGGAGGAAAGAGGTTCGACTACACTTCAGTTAAACTGAATAAAAAGTGAAAAGTTCTGCAAAGGCTGAATTATTTGGCTGAACTCTGACTGGTAGGAGGGATTCAGCTGCATTTTTAGCCTCCAGTTCTAAGCTGTGGACATACTGAAAGCTGTGCTCCAATGCTGGATGTTCCTCCCTGAACCTTCCTGCTCTCTGGACATATTTCTGTGAGCATTTCCTGTTCAGTTATGAGCTTTCAGTTAGCATGTTTGTTCTCATTGGGTTTGACCAGGGATGAAACAGAAAACGTGTCTGGGACATCCGTATTGAAGCTTGGACTGTGTTACATGACCCAACCTTTATGACTGGCTCTTTTCTTATCCATCTACAGTCGTATTCAAATGAATATGAATGAAAACTAGAATATACATCCTGATGTGCCCCTTTTTTCAGAAAAGTATGTTTTGAAAATAACCTTTGAGCAGGTATTAAAGATACTTTTCATTAAGAGCACATTTCTGTTTTTTATTTTTATCTTTTTTTTATTAGTCTGATGTAATATAATTTTAAATGTCATGTTTTTATTAGCTGTTAAATGGAAAGTCATCATAATTAACGGAAATAACAGCTGGAAAACACCAGTCTGTATGGAATTAATCTATATGTGTTTCACTTTGTGATAAAGTTTGTAATGTAAATAACATTTTGCAATAATCTTCTAATTTATTCAATATGGAGAACCTGAGCCCCTGAGATGTAACTCATTGATCAATGAAAATTGATTTTTTTTTCAGCACAGTGGAACATTTTGTTTTAAATTACTGAGAACCTTCTTAATGCAACTTAGATCTCTACTTCCAGCAAAACAGTGTGTAGATTTCTACCATCTACAGTTGCAGTGAGTTGTTTAATACAAAAGTGGTATTTCATAAATGCTAATGCATAAGTGTTTATTATGGAATAATGACGTGATATTCTTTGGTCAAACTCACTTTATTAAACACAACAAGCTTCTGAGTCCTCTTAGATTCTAGAAGCTCAAGTTATATTTGGAAAAACAATCCAACATTAAAGATGGAGCTCAGCTCCCTTTCTACTTTTATCACGTTGGAGGTAATATTTATTCCTTAAACTGCTGCTCACGGTCCAGGTGATACAAGTCCTCGTACTCGACTGGCACTGGAGCTAGATTTAGTCTGGATCATTTCTCTGACTTCCTGACTGGGTTCTTCTCGATCTTTATTTCTAGGTGAACTGGTGTTGATCCAATGCTCCCTCAGGGTTGGACTCAGGTCAGAAAATATTTCCATCTTTGCAGTTTCCCATTTGCAGTCCCAAATTATTCTCTCTCTCCACTTCAGATGGCATTCTTAAGCTTTGGCGTTAGGGATGCACCATATATCTGCATTAACATTTGTATTATCATTTTTTTAAAATAACAGTATCAGGTCCAAAAGTTAAAACTAGTCCAATATTAATACAGATGTTTGCTTCCATATTGTTTTGTGTATGTGTTTCTGGAGGGGGTTGGCCATGTGCTATTTGTTTTGGTCATGTGACAGTGATGCAGTGCAGGATTGTAGGATGTTTAACTGAAGCAGAGAAGCAATGGAGGTGGTGTGGTCCTTTTTTCAGTGTCAACAGTGTAGGGAAATACATACAGACGAAATAATATTGGTAATCAGCCATAACGGCAATATTAATATCGATATTAGCCCACATTTTCACGTTTTGCATCCCTATGTGGTGTAGAGGAGCTGGTATTCACTTTGAAGATATTTCTTTTGAAGAACAAAAAGCCGCTGGTCACTAAATTCACTTTTCCCAGACTCCCTTTCATACTTGTTGCTCAAAGATGTTCTCCAAGCACATCTCTCCAACTTCCCAGATGGCCCAGCCATAAATCCAGATGTTCCTTAGCTTCCATCCACCAGGCAAAAATATATCTCCTCTTTATAATGCCTGCTGTGTTGAGCTGGCCCTGCCCTGTGAGAGATGCTCAGTTACATGGGAGACAGATATTCAGATGATGCTGGGGATTTAGTTCTAACTTTGGTCATTTCAGCGTCACTTTGTGTCCACCACTCTATTACAGTCTATGGTGGTTCATAGAGCCCACTTGTTGAAATCCAGGTTAGCAAGGATCTAATCAGGCTAGGATCCTTGCTGTGGCAGTGATGAGGTCACCAACCTACCTCCCCTATAGGTCCAAACATTTCTGGATGGAGGTTTTAATCACCTGAGTAAGATTACAGAGCGGAAGCAGATGCTAGATCCTTTACTTGTTGGTTTTTTGTACAGGTAAATTCCTTTAGTAAAGAGTCAGGTGCTGTCCTTTTTCTTTATGTCCTGCCTCAGTATAGAGAGGATTCATTGTTCTCTTCAGGATCAGAGACAATTTTAATCAGATCTGAGATCCTTTCCAGACATCCAGTCCGTCATCGATCCGCAGCACTGTGATAAGACGAGTTTTGAATGAGCTTGGTTCTTTCAGTACAGGATCATGCTGAAGCACCCGCTCAGCCGCGACTGGAACCAGTCTCTACATTGTTGGATAGAAACATTCGAGTCATTCTTCTGTTGCAGTTTTTAATAACTCTAGACGTGTAGGGTTTGGTTTTATGCTTTTGTCAAAAGAGCCTTTCACTAAAATTATCTGGAGCAAATACAGAACTGCTGAGTACAGTACAGTCATATTCAATAAATTAGAATGAGCGTTCTGATAATACTCATTTGTTAGATTAAAAGTACCTTTTGAACATCTTTAAGCAGGTATCAAACAGTCTCTGTTGATCCCACATTTCTGTATTAAAGTGTTTATTGGTCTAATGTAATATTCAATGGCACCCCCAAAATGTTTTATAGGCCAGACCGACTCTGTATGCCTTTTTATGAATTGAACACGATGAAAATGACTTTGTCATTTTGTCAGCTGTTTTAAAAATAGATCTGCTGCTCCTATAGATGACATCTCTCATTGTGATACAAAGAAAGTTTTGGTTTGACACCCATCACATCTAATAAGCAAAATAAATATTACACAATACTGCCCTACATTAACACCACAAACATTTGTACAAAAAAAAAAAAAAAAAAAAAGACTTTAATTGTCAAACCATAAAAATTCAGTAACAAAGTCCATCCCTGACATCCATATGTTCTTGTTTTTCCAATTTCTGCCCTTTGTAATAGCTACACTTGATAAAGTCACATTTTTAAACAGAACACTTCCTCCCTAAGCCACATTGTTTCCCATTAAATTCACTTAAATCCAGCTTTGACATTACAACCTCCATGTGTTGTGTGATGATCTATTAACCAAAGAAAAAAAAAAAAAAAAAAAAAAAAAAAAAAAAAAAAAAACTATAAAAACACAGAAAGGACGGCATATTTCTTAGCATTACCTGTCCTAACATACACAGTATGTGACTGCTTCCTGACGCATGTGTCTGGAGCTTAAAGCAGAGATGCACCAATCAGGATTCAGAGCGCTTCCTTTTCTAAAGGTTTCTACCAGTCAATACAGGTTTCATCTCATTTTTCTTTATGGAAGATATGCAGTTAAGACCAGAAATATTCATATCCCTGACAGATTAAAGGTTAAAGTATTTGGGGGATTTTACAAACAAGTTTCATCTGACTGGAAGTAATAACATTTTAGAGTGGCCCAGTCAGAGGGCTAATGATAAATCCACTGATGAAGGGAGCGAAAGATTAAGGTGATGGCAGTAAGCTTTCCAACCCTAAAAACTAAAGCATTGTAAAAGAGCCAGTTGACTAAAACTCATTATCAACGATAAATAGTCAAAATACCAGTGAAAACATACAAAAAGCTGCTTAAGAAGGGTTTGATCGGTGTAATGGAAATCATGATTTTTCCACTTATTGAGAGGGGTATACATTTTTAATGTGTGATTTTGTAATAAAACCTCATAATAGGTTTATTCCAAACTGGTACACCTTTTACATTCTTACAATTCAATTTGGTTTCTTTCTAATTTCACAACAAATATCATCTCAAGGCACTTTGAATCTGTCTGTATGATTGGACTGAACTGACTTTTTTTTTTTTTTTTTTTTTTTTTTTGCCAAAGTCAAGTACATACATTCTAATCTAACACCAGTAATCAAACAATGCAGTCAAGTTCAGTGCAATCGAGTCACTGACTAGCAGCATTCTCTCCTACTGGATGAGCAGGTAGCGTCAATAGATAGTCGACTGTGCTGAGTTGTTGACTTTGCAGCAATTCCTCATATGACTTATCTGTTGATAGATGCCCATTTCATTTCAGAAAAAATACCCATCGTTGACTGAAAATTGTTTTAAATCCAGATTTGTCAGGGGTATGAATAATTTTGGGTTTAACTTTAAAAACAGAATTGGAATTTTTTCTAGCTTTCCTGCCATGAACAGTCATTAATAATGACTTGCAGAGGCAACATCACACTGTATGTGTGTGTGAGGAGGAGAGCAGTTCCTATAAAACACGGTTTTATGGTGACAAAATTCACATTTTAATTTGTTTTTAAGCATCTCATACTGGAAACTAGCAATAAAACTGTCATCCGTGTCTTTTCTTTAGAGAATCCAGATCTTTACCTGATCTGAGATTTCCAAAAGGCTGCCAACATCTCCAAACTCACCATGTTCCTTGAAGAGGCGGAGCAACACTGCTTTACTAGTGCAGGCTTCCTGTTATCTGCCGGGAGTACTGCGCTCTCTCTTTTCCTCAAATACATCCAGCAGTTGCTTCTTACATCTTGACTATATTTCAAACAATTACTAACTTTGAGTCTTCATTCAGTAACTGCATCCACAGCAAAGAGTGTTGTTGTCAACAAGACCTGGTACTGCTTAGTAAGGTTCATTCCCTCATCAGAAAAAAGAAAACAGGACTTTTGAGTTCGACTGGCAGATTACTAGTCATATCTGCCGATTCTGGTCACCAGCTGATTTCTCGGTGCATCTCTAGTTGCAAAGTTTGTATACATGAACAACGGCACGATTAAACCATGACTGCAGCATGAGAGTCAAAACTTTAGAGACTTAAGTGAAACTCAGTTTATCCCTAAACCCAGTCTAATACCCCCCTCCCACCAAACCCAAAGTTCATCAAAGTTCGTCATGTTTCTTTGTTAAATCTTCACCATAATTGGTGGCCTGACTGCCCACAAACATGTTCCAATTGGCCAGAATTTCCTTCTTGGTGATTTTCTCGTTCTGTTGTGTGATTACAGCATCCAACGTTGGTTCATTGGGAGATGATTAAGAGAAGCAGCAGGAAGGAGGGATGACAAACATAGTGAGAGAAAAAGAAAGACCATTAGTAATGAAGTTAATCCAATTAAGCAATTACACATTGCTGTGCCTGTCAGCAGAGGTGGAACCAAGTCACCAATCCTTCCAAAGTCTTGAGTCAGGTCCTAAGTAGACATACGAGTCCTGAGCAGAGTCAAAGACTTAAACAAAATGTTGAGTTTTAAACATGTGATTTGACTACATATGTAACTTAATCACAGGAATAATTTCTAGAATTTGTACAGTTTTAAAAATAGGCGTTTTGTTTTCCAGAACTACCAGCAAGAGAAACCAAACATTAAAAAAAAAAACAAAAAAAAAAAACATCTGAAAATCTGAACTGATGTTGCTTATTGCAGTAAATATTAACTAAAACAAATAAAACAGCCAATAAATATAAATTAATGAGAAAATGATCCATAAGGAAAAAAACAAACAAACCTGGATTTGTTTACTAAATTTAATAGTCTGTCAACCAACTGCAGCAGTACAAACCCACCTTTACAATTCTATGAGTAACATCTGATCATTCAAATTATTTCAACTGTATGTAATAATTAAAATTCTGATCAAATTGATTTTATAAGACATGATTCTGGTTTTCAACAGCTTTGTTTGTGGTTCAGGCTCAAAGCAAGGAAACTAGACAGACAAAATGATTGAGTTTGAATCATGAAAACACTGATAATGTTACCAAGTCACTTTGGTTTTGTAAAGTTAGCAGCTTGCAGAGCCAACCATCGGATTTAACAGCCAGTTAGCCATCTTTCTGGGTTGATATCCAAGTAAAAACCCGCAACATTTTGACTCCCTGAGTCAATTAGCAAGCAGAAAATAACTATATAGTTATGCTGCATGGCTTGTGCTGTGTTTGTGCTGCCACATGCAGCTTTTATTTTCTCTTTTTAAACTTTGAGCCTCCATGTTGCAGCAACAGGAGGAGGAAATATTGAGAAATGGCCAGAGGCACACTGCAGGCTGGTGGACCCTACATCACTGCACGCCAGGTCTGGTCACATTTCATGTCCGGTGAAACAAAGTATTTTCAAGTCAAATGGCTTAAGTCCAGTTGAAGTCAAATCACTGGTGGAAAAGTCCAAGTCTCAAGTCTTTCGTGATTCTATCAAGTCAAGTCTGAAGTAAGTAAGTTTGTGACTTGATTCTGACTCAATTTCAAGTCACATGACTCGAGTCCACACCTCTACCTGTCAGCACCATGCTGACAGAAGTTGCTGGAATGGATTAAGTTTAATCAAGTAAATTGATAAATAAGCTTCGCTGTAGTTTTTCTGATGTAGGAACACATGTTCATTGATTTTAACAGAGCACAATTAATGTCAGAATTGACAATCCCACTAACCATCATGAAATTACAGCAAGACAATTCAAACAGGTAAGTATAACAATGCTTTAAAGGGATCATTTGATTCCTTGGTCTGTTCGAGTTAACAGAAAATTAACTGTATCGTGGAACATTTTTAAATACACAGTTAGGGGCTGCATGCACAGTTTCTATGAAATCATGCATCTACCTTGTCTGTGTCCGTCTCATGGATCAGGTGCTTGGCTTCATTGTCAGCATGGTCAACCTCTCCTGGTAAAACCCACTGGGCCACTTCATCAGCATCCAGGTAGCCGTCCTGCAACATAGGAATGGAGACATAACTGGACTGGAATCAGCAGCACAGGAGAGGTGTGGCAACGATTCACCAGCATCAACTGGTTTGTTCCTCCTCAGATTAAACCGTCTCACAGGGAACGCACTACAAGTTCACAAAGATCGTCTGATTTAAAAACACTCAAGACTTTAAGAGATTACCAACCAACCATTAGCAGTTGAGGTGTCTCTGGCATGACCCTCACCACAACTCGTCAGTCAGCTTTTGGGAGAATGAGTAGAAAGAAACATGAATATCTAGATGCTTAACTTATCTTGTGCAACCTTCGAAAATAATTCTCAGGTTTTCTTCAGTTGAAGACGCCATGAACAAGGAAATAAATCCCTGTACTGCATCAGGTAAAACTATATGTAGCATTGAGTTTATTTAGAGGTGTCAGAAGGAGGTGAATACAAATGTATACCACACTATTCAGAATTATTTTTTTTTTTTTTCCCCCGCAAAAGGTTTTTCAAAACCATCTCTCCTTTTCCTTCCACAAACACAATGTATGGTGGGAAGATATCACTGCACAGAACCTTGGACACACAATCACCATGGTGAAACATGGTGGTGGCAGGATCATGCTTTGGGGAGGCTTTTCTTCAGCAGGGACAGGGAGGCTGCTTCGGGTTGATAAAAAGATCAATGAAGCTGAACAAAAACAATCCTGGAAAACATCCTGTAAGAGGCTGAAGGCAGAGGTTCCCCTTCCAGCAGGAGAACCACCCTAAACATCCAGCCAGAGATATTATGGGATGGCTAAGATCAAAGCAAAATCATGGCCTAGTCATTGTTTTGACCTAAATCCAAGTCAGAATCTGTACCAAGACCTGAAAACGGTTCTTCACAGATGCTCTCCATCCATCCTTTTTTAAAATTTTTTGAACCACCAGATGGGGGCCACAGCCCGTGCCCAAGACCCCCGCGGACCCTCCCGATGCCCCACACCCCGACAAACCCCACAGTCACAATGCCCCACAGGGCGAAACCAAAGGCTGCTCCCCACCCCCACTATGTGATGGAACCGATCAAAGGAGCCCAGAGAAACTGATCTAATGTGGCGGCAGAGGCTGTCTCAAGACTGATATGATCCAACAAAAGGTCTCTATACTGGTTAACACTAAGAGTATTTTTATTTCTCCAGTTTGAGTATAGTTTTCTTTACAATACACAAGGCAGTACAAATCACGTGAACTGACTATCTCCAAGGTGATGTCATCCAAATGGGCTAGCAAGCAAACTGAGAGAGGGTGGGATTTTACATTTCAGACACTTTGATAAGTCGTCACATATCAAGTGCCAGAACCTCTGAACAGGTGGACAGAACCAAAATGCGTGGATATAATTGTCAGACATATTGCCTGTGCACTGCGAGCAAGTGCAAGATGATGCACAACCCATCCTGAACATCCATTGACCTGTATAGAGTACTCTATGAAGGATTTTGTACTGTATCAATTGTAAATTAAGGTTTCTAATCATTTTAAAAGTTCTTAAACATATCTGGGACCAAAGGTTTTGGGCTGACAAACCCATCTCCCATTTCACAATGGGAAGGGATATCAATTCGTCTATGTTAGACAATGTCCTGTAAATTTTTGATACTAATTTGGGAGGGTTAAGATTAAGGAACTCTAATACCCTTGATGGTGTTTCCAACCCAGTTTTATTTAGCTTAAATTTATTTATTATAGATTTAATTTGTTGATATTCCAAAAATGTAGTCTTGTCAATCCCATACTGTATTATTAATCTGTTAAATGGGATAAAGTCTACCTCCCTCATATGTGTCCCAGGTATTTGATTCTTTTACACCTCCAACCTGGGAAGTTTATATTATTTTGTTGTAGGATGTCAGGGTTGTTCCAGATGAGTGTACGTCTGCAAGGGATTAGTGAAGACTATCATTTTAAGAAACTCCCACCATCCTGTCAGAGAGGAGCTAACATCAATGCTTTTAAAGCAAACCTGTCGGTTTATGTTTGAACTAATGAATGGAAGGTACAAAATCATTATATTGTTGCATAGTGTCTGTTCTACGTCTAACCAGGATTCATCAAGGGGGTTATGTTTTAGCCATCTTGAAATGAAACGTATTGTAGCCTACTGGCTAAGAAGTAATGATAAACGTTGGGGAGGTCTAGTCCTCCTTTATCTTTGGTCTTCTGTAGTGTTTTTAAGTTAATACGTGGGGGTTTATCTTTCCAAAGAAATTTAGTGTATTGCAAATCTAAATTTCCAAAGAAATTTAGAGATAAAGGAGTCCAGGGACCTAAACCAATCAGATGATGGTTTATTTGGAATCACTGAGAATAAGTAATTAATTCTAGGAAAAACCATCATTTTTATTTAAGAAAAATAAAATCTCTATTTTATGGAAATCTCTACCCTTTCCCATGAGAAAAAGGGTAGAGAGTTCCATCTTGCAAGATCATCCTCAACTTTCTTTAAAAGTGGGATGTAGTTTAGTTTTGATCAATCTGCCAGTCTAGGAGAAACACTGATACCCAAATATGCAAATATGTAATATTCCCTGACTGCAGTTGTGTAAGGGAATTGTTGAAAGAATAATTAACTCAGTTTTTTGTTGATAATTTCATTTAATTCTAGTTTTGCTTCACATATTTTGTCCAGCATTTCCTCGTCTTGAGAGACTTCTAACAATTTAATGACTTCTTCTAATTTCTGAATATGTTTATTTTCTTCTTTCTTCTTATGTGATGAGAATGAGATTATTTTACCTCTCATCACTACTTTCCCTGCTTCCCAGAGAACAGGAGCTGGTGTCCCAGACAGGTCATTATACTCCAAATATGAAGCCCACACTTCTTTAAAATATTTAATAACATCTTCATCCTGAAGCAAAGATGTATTAAATCTCCAGTTTGTACATTTTCGGATTTTTCTGTTTACTAGAGTTAAACAGACAGGAGCATGATCACTGACAGCTACAGGGTGTATCTCAGTGATTGAAATGTCAACCAACGATGAGCTGCTGACTAAAAATAATCCAAACGAGGTAAGACTGATGAACATGTGAGAAGAAAGTATACTTTCTATGGTTAGGGTGAAGAGATAGCCATGGATCGCAAAGTCCATAATCACTCATGTACTATTTGACTATATTTATTTATTCCTAATTGGGAATAATATTCGCCTCCGATCGAGGATTTCCTTGGAAATTGATAGTTAACGCTGTAATTCGTTCCATGCAGCTCTCTGCCCCGTCTCCTGATCTGCTCTTTTTGCTTATAGTGCTCAAGTTCAGCTACATCTGGCCGAGGCCGTTTGTTATCTGGCTTCTTGACTCCGAGCCGGTGCACACAATGGAAAGTTATGTTTTTTACCGCCTCACTTGGGAGTTTCTGCTGATGTTGGAGGAATTCACGAACCGAGGCTTCGGAATCCTCCTCTGCTCGCTCTGGGATCCCGGAGAAAACGAGATTGTCCCGCATGCCCCGAACTTGGATGTCCAGGATGGTCTCCCTCATTTTCCTGTTTTCACCGGACAGCTGCGTCATCCTATCGGTGAGTTGTTTCACGTTCTCCCTCCGCGTTTGGTTCCTGGCAGCGAGCGACGCCACCCGTTCTTGGGTGAACTCCAGAGCCTCCCCCAGTGCTTGAAATTGCTTGTGGAGAACCTCCACCAAGGCAAGTCGGGCATCTCGGCTGGTTAGCCTTTTATCGATAGAAAGACATCAGTGTAGCTTTTCTCTAGAGATATTGTGGATGTGCTTGCTGAGCCCTCTGAACAAGTGCGTTTAGATGTTGGTGTGGCCGTGGTTGCGAGTTTTTTGTGGTTTGTCAAAACACTCGTCTACGTAACTCTCCAGGCTGTCCAAGGTTTCCTCGTCCAGTTTGTTTTATTGAAAAATAATAGGCAGGGGTTAGTATTAAGAACGATTCTATTTTGGTTTTAATATACTGGCTTGTTTTACCTGAGTTGGACCTGTTTGTTTGTATTACCAGTATGTCGCCATGTTACTTACGCAATACGCACAGCTCTCGCGAGATCTCACTAGAATGGCCTAGTCAAAGTTTTGACCTAAATCCAAATCATAATCTGTACCAAGACCTGAAAAGGGCTGTTCACAGATGCGCTTCATTCAAACTAACTCAGCTCAGCAGCTTCAGCAAAGAAATGGTAAAACTGTTACCTGAATGCTGTGGGTGGAATTAAAGGGGATTCTCTAATGGACTGAATACAGATCCATGGAAAACTTTTCTTTAGAAATTTATAATTTTTCTTCCATTTCATAATTATACATAACCGTGTTAGTCTGTTACATAAAATCCTGAGAAAACAGAGTGAGGTGTTTACAGCATGATAAAATGCGAATGGTATGAACAGTATGGATGCCTTTGCAGGACACCGTGTTGTTCTGAAAAACCTGAGCAGCTCTCACCTTGTTGATATCTCTGAACTCTGCGAAGTGTTTCCTCTCAGTCTGCACCCAGTCTGGCTCCGATTCACCATCCTCTGGGGTGTACATGTCACCTGGCGAGGAACAACATTATGAACATATGCTGGTTCCAGAGCAGAGGTTACTGGTCAGACTGGAAACAGGGCTGACTTACCAATATATTCATGAAGGTTGATCTTTCCATCACCGTTCTTATCAATGTCCTCCATGGTTTCCTGGAGAGAAAAAGTGATTTTCTTTTTTTATTAGTAGCTTTAGTCAACCTCATTTACAATAATCAGACAAAGAAGTGTAGTCATACACAATGTGCCCTCATAAGAAAATGAATTTTATTTTCTTATCTATGTCCTTCATTTACCACACCCTCCAACCCAAATCCTATAGTTGAGTATGTCTGTTATTTTACTGGGTAAATTTATATTCATGGATGTGCCTTGTTAGCATGGAGTCAGGAGTGGACTCTACCTGCACCACAACATCCTTCATGTAGCCGAACTCCTCAGGATGCAGGAAGGCAGTAAACTCCTCGCGCGTGGCAATACCATCCCCATCTTTGTCAGCCGCTTTGAAGCGTCTTTCATCCCGGGCCAGCATGGATTTATACGTGTCCTTGTCTTCAATGTCACTGAACTCCTCACCTGGACAGACAGTGGGCTCTTTCAGCACCTGGACCAAACCTCGAGACTCCAAGTGTCCCTGAAGTGTGCCGTCGTTGTGCAGCACTGCTTATTAGTGTGAGTACTTCCAAAACAGAGCTGATTATAGCTTAGAGTTGTCAGATCAGAGAGAGCAAAAGGCAAGAGATTATAAGTAAAAGTAGGAAACAGTCAGAAAGTAACTACATAAATTACCCAGATAGTAACCATAGGTGGTGTTCTTATACTCCTCCCAGGCAATCCTGTCATCCTGGTTCTGATCGTAGTCCTTCCAGTGCTTGTTCACGTTTTCCTCGATGTACCTCCTCTGCCTGTGCTTGATCCACTGGTGCAGTTCTGGGTGGGTAACGTATCCGTCCTTGTCAGTGTCGATCCGGTCCACAATCTTTCTATACACAGATGAAGACAAACCAGACAACACGTCACGTTTATAGTAACTGAAAACAGAACATAGACAATACAGCTTATATTGAAGAAGAAAGGTTTTTGCCAATTTTACAAACATATTTTCATTTTTAAAGTTAGAAATGAAAAGTTTTAGTTCATTTCTAAAACTCCATAATGATCGTAAAAATATTTCACTAAGGTCCCCTCTTCTTCCGCCACTCTTTAAAAATCAGTTAAAGCAGAAATTTCACATTCATTTTACAGAAGTGCTTCTTTGACATTAATTAGATTGATCTGAAATAATCTGATGTTGCTGTGATTGTCCAAACATGTAGCTTATGGAGTGATCCGAAACTGCTTCAGTGAGGGATTAATACATGTGGAATAGTGAACTTTAAAGTAGTGATCTTATTCTGCAGGTTCAGAACTCAGACTTAGAAATGAATCCATTCTTGGGTTTTCCTCCTTAGATTACAGTGCATGTTGGTAACCTTAACACAAACTGCTTCTACATATTTGTTGAAACTGTCACTATGTCATGACAGAATGGTATGAGACAGATAATCTGGGGAAAAAAATAAAATCAAGCTCTTTTGCCTTCTCCCAGTGCTCTCTAGAAACAACCAATCAAAGCCAGGAGGCGAGTCTTAGCGCTGTCAATAAAGGAGTGGCACTACTCATCCTCCCCTCCACCCTATTCCCCCCCTGCTCTCTGCTGCGCTGCAGCGAGCAGAGACTGCTTTGAATGCTCAGGCTAGCTAGCATGGCTACTGGTGACGATGGATAAACGGTTTTCCTGGAACGGTAAATTGTTTCTCCACCATTAGCACATTTAACAGCGAGTAAATGAAGTTGACCGACAGCGCTCTCATTGGTTGTTTTAGGTCAGAAGCAACGCAAAGTTACATACTTTAGCTTTAATGGCTAATCTGGCGTAATAAATTGTTCATCAGGGCTTGATACGCAGTAGCAGCATAGATCGCCTATCAGCTGAGCTTTGAGTCCATCAGAGTGATGGACCAAACAAGATCAGTCCAATCAGATCAGATCTATCAAGCCTGATCAACTTTAGTTGCAACATTTTTGCTTCATATACTTTGTCTCCTGCCAAATCCTGGTTTAATTTTCACCAAGTTATGTTTTGCTTATAAAAAGGGTACAAAAATACTTTCTGGTTCCAGATTACAAGTGCAGCAAAGTGCATGATGTTGGTTGATAGGTTTATAAACCAAAAATGCTGAGAGTTCCAGTTTGAATGCATTTAATAATTCTGGGCAATAAAAAAAGCCTTTAACCTGCTGATCATCGGTCGGAGCTGATCAGGGGACACTGGTCCTTTCCAGTAACTGGCTGAACGATTACTGCAGCTCTGAGAGAACTGATGAAGGTTGTGTCCTTCACAAATCAGCCCAACAGATGAATCATGTACAGCAGGGGTGTCCAAAGGCTTTGCCTCGCAGGCCAACGTTGTATTTGGGGCCACAAAAATCAAATCTGTTTTTCCAAATAGAAGGAAAAATTACTTTATTTTTACCTGCTCAACATTAGCATCATTAGAATAGAAAATATTTTACATCAAATGAACAATGTGGTCTAATTTATATGGAAAAGGAAATTGTACAATGTTAAGCGCAACTTGCCACATTAAAAGACAGGCATGGAATTTCCTCATTTTTCTGGAGTCGATGTTTTCTGTAGAGTCGTTAAGCAAAGAAGAAAATAGCTAAAGAAAGGGAGCAAAAAAATGAAACCACAGTGTGGAGCAATAAGGAAGTGGACCTCCACAACTTACCTCACCTTGTCAGCAGTTTAGATTCTGTTCTGGACTTTCCATCCCAGATCGTAACAAAACTGATTTCTGCTCTGTGAAGTCTAACATCAACCGTAAAATACCAACAGTATGGTTGGAGTTTAAAGTGTAACCATTCTCCCTTGGGACTGTCCATTTTGTCCCTCCTTATGTCACGGTCCATTTTTAATAAACTTTATTTTTTAAGCACCATTTATGAGCGTTTGGTGGCACAAAACCTGTTGCTGGCATCAAAATGGCATTTATAATAAACGTTATCACTTATTAAATAGGGGACTTAAGCAATTTCCGAATAATTACACATTGTTTTCAGTTAGCAATGAACAGACCAATAAAATGAGCCATCCTGCGTTACATCCTCTGACTGGATATAAAGTGATGTTTTGAACTGTAAGATCAAAGAAATGAGTCTCTTGAATTAGTTACCAACCAGATTTACAGTAACCTTAAACTTTGGTTCATCACCAAATGACAAAACTGTTCTCTTTATAACAAGGTTAAATAACACTTATGTCAGAACTACATTAAGACAGACAGTAAATATTTTGTAAGCTTACATATTTTCTATAGAACCAGTAACTGTCAGAACCTACGCAAGTCTGTCTTTGCTCTCCTCAGGGGTCAGCTGGTCAAAGGTCTTGGCTTCTTCTTTGCCGAGAAAGGCCTCATGGTCATACTGGTAGTTTTGACTGTCGTCATGGACATGGTCACTCAGATCAGCCTGGTGATGGACACGTTTCTCCTGAGCAGGGACAGCGAAAGCAATGGCAGCCAGGAGGTAGAGGTACGCCAGAGAACTCAGCAGCATCATGGCTGGTTTCTGGGGACTGAGGTAGATGCAGAAATTTAGATGTGTTGAGAGAAAAGGAAAAAAAAAATTAAAAAAAATTACAAAACAGATTCTGAGAAGGACGCGAGATGCGGCAGAATGCATCTTCAGCTTAACTCAGTCACAGCATTGTTTACACCATGTTTTGTGTCAGGCATACATTTAGAACATACGTCTAAAAATGATGCAAATTCAACCTCAGACAACAAGTGACTTTTACAGCATGCAATTGTTTTATTTCACAAACATAAGGCAAAATAGGGAATTTCAACTCCACTCTAGAACCAACCAAGAAGCTTTAGTTGGAGTCATCTTTGTCTCTAGGACCTCATCGGTCTCTAATAAAAGGTGGACAGGACTTCTGGCCTCTCTTCACAACATTGCTTCACTTTATGGAAGTTTGCAGAGATGATTTTGTTCACAGGTCAGTTAATGTTCAAACACAGCATTTCAAATAAGCTGCGATAGCCTCACCTTTGACCTTACAATATGTTTATTATGCAGTAGGAATGAGTGGGCAGCTGTTAGTATCAAGATAAACCAAAGTTTTACTAAAGTTAACGTCTCAACCATTTTGCATCATACAGTCAGCTGATCAGAGCACAGAGTGAAGTAGAGCTTCCCCTCCTCCACCTGTAGCTGAGCACTGCTGGTCAGCTGGCAGAAATAAAAGGCTGCTTACACTTTTTCCTAACTTCTGCAGACTGATAAATTCAGCAGTTCAGAAATAAATATGGTCACAAAAAAGACAAAGAGCCTCGGTGTGGAAACTAAAGGAGTTCCAACCATCACTCTGATGAAGGAAACACCGGTTTTACTATACAGCTGGCAAAATACAAGCAGCATGTCTGTCAGATGGCCTGAATACATGGAATTAACTAGCTAATATTAGCTTATTACACACAGGTTTGTGGAATATCAAATTTTAGTACAAAGTATAAAGAGGTATTATATTCTGTTTAATAAGCAGGATAAAATGCTACTAAATGTAGCAGGATTTTGTTCTAGATTTTTACATCTCAAAGTCCAAATAATAACAAATACAGTAAATAATATCTATATTATGATAAATGAAACAACATGTCATCTAATTTTAGTAGCAGTAGGGAGAATTATTGCTTATCCATTTTAAATAATGTTCTCAACAGAGCACCCACTAGAATGGGAGGCAGAGCCTTATTTCTCAGGCTTCTCTCATGTGGAACCAGCTCCCAGTTTTAGTCTGAGGCAGACACCCCGTCTACTGTCTCGACCAGGCTGAAAACTTTCCTTTCTGATAAAGCTGATAGACTGGCTGAGGTTACTCAAGATGATCATACTATGAGAATCTCAACCTTGACTATGTCTCCTTGAGAAGACATCCTGAAAGGGCCCGGTTCTGATTGCAAAGCAATTACAAATCATCATAGGCATAAAATGTGTTTGTGTTGTTTTTTGTTTTTTTTTTTGGTTTTTCATATGCTCAGTTTGGTGTCCACTAAATCTGTTAATTATGGCCAGACATTTCCACCTTCATTTCACTTATTTGAAGGACACTTTGTTGTGTTAAGATGAATATCTTTCCTTGCAACACCTTCTAATATGAAATACTTGTCCGTTTCACTCTTCTTATTTTTACTGCCACAGGCATTAACATTGATCTTTAACACTCTGAGGCCTACATAGAGCGAGCTGTGGTTGAACAATGCTGCAAAAACAGCCACTATCCTGGAAATTGCTATGCATAACTGAATGCTTTCTGACCAGCAATCTACCAGAAGTCCTGTTTATATAAAGGTATTCAGACAGATTTGATTAATTCATGCTTGAAATCACTGAGTAAATGAGACGTGATCCCAAAGAAAGTTCCAGTACAGACAGAAAACAGCTTGAGGCAGATTTAAAGCACTTCTCGGTTCCTGGAAGGTGAAGAAGGGTCAGCGCAGACTGACAAACTCTCACTTTTCTGAAACCTTCAAATTATCATCACTGAACACATTCAAGTTCCCTGCCTGCTGGAAACGACCCACTCTATGTGTGCAGTGTTTTAACGGAACCATGAGAGCTTTAACTACATGTAGTAATAAGCTGTAGCATCTGGAACAAAGTTTTTAAAAACTCACCAGTTCTTTGGCAGCAACACAGTCCTCTTCACACAGCAGAGGTCACAGAACAGAGGTCCGCGTTGGCGTTTTGCTTGTTTAAATAACTAAACAAAAGGGGCGGGTCATGTTCTATAGCTAACCAATTACCGAGGCCTAGAAAAAAAAATCCTAACCAATAGAAAGAGGCACATAGCGGTAAAGCATTTGGTGATAGATTCTTATTGGCTGGATACCGCCACGTTGTCACGCGCCCCAAGTCAGAGTAACTCTTCTCCCAGTTCGTGGTTAGTGGATGTGAAGAAATCACATCCTTCCTTGCAGGCGCGGTCCCTCCCACGGCACAGCAGGAAACAGGGGACGCTGGAAAGGAGGGATAAAGTCGTTTTAAATGGAGGAATTATTCAAAGTTCAATTAAATGCACGTTGGAAAAATATGGATTTCACAACCAATATAATCTCAAGGTACTTTACATAGTAAACAGGTCTAGTTTTATGCTACATAATCATATCAGTCCAGCTCATGCTAAGGCATTGCAATCATCCAATTCAGTTTATTCATGTCACACCAATTCACAACGAATGTGGTCTCAAGGCACTTTACAGAAAAAGTAATTTCAATTCAATCACGCATCAGTTTATTATTCAAATCAGTTTAATAAGTTAATATCTAAGGAAACCCAGCAGATTGTATCAAGTCATTGACCTGCAGCATTCACTCCTCCTGGATGAGTATGTAGCGACAGTAGACAATTGCTTGCATTGAGTCGTTGACTTTACAGCAACCCCTCATACTGAGTATGCATATAGCAACAGTGGAGCGGAAAAACTCCCCTGTAACAGGAAGAAACCTCCAGTAGACCCAGAACCTGGCTCAGTACAAGCGGCCATCTGCCACGACTGACTGGGGGTTTGAGAAGACAGAGCAGAGACACAAAAAAAGAAACAAAAGACTTGATCTAGGAGTACTTTCTATGTTTATGAAAAGTAAAAAGTTAACAACAGGAGAGGGAGAAGCTTTAGTTGTTGGCAGCATTATCTCAGCCAATTCACTCCTCGGAGGGTTCCACAGCCAAACAGAACGCCAGACCAGCTTCTATGGAGAGAAAAGGTTTGTTCAATTGACATTTAAGTTATTTGTATACTTCTCCTGGTTTCACAGTCCATTGTTACACGACTTTAAAGGATCAAGAATGAGTTTGTAGCTGGGTACAAAAAAGCAACCTAATGAGCAAGGTTTAAAAAATAAAAAGTACTTATAGATAATATTGGCTGGTTATGTTTCAGTAGATGATTAAAAGAAATACTGTACGAAAAATAATTTCTTTGATGTATTTAGTTTTCATGTTGTCACAGAACAAAGCAAAAAGTATCTCAAATGTCCCTAGTCTACCACCATGTCCATGGGATAGAATAGAGTACAGACACTGTGTGCACAATTATTAGGCAAGTGAGCATTTTGACCATCTATCAGTGTCCTTTAACTTGTAGAAACCCGAAAGCTCATTGGATTTAATATCAGGTGATATGTATTTGTGTAATAAGAGATAATGTGACCTAAGGAGATCAGCACCCTGTATCAATGTGTCCAAAACCGAACAAGAAGAGATTTGCCTGACTAAAAAGTCAGACGTCTTTCAGGGGGATGCAGCACTGTTGAAATTGCCAAATAATTAGGCTGCGATAATAGAACCACCAAATGTTTTTGTCTCAAATAGCTAACAGGGTCACAACAAACACGTTCAGGAGAAAAAAAAACACAAACTGACAAAAATTAGAGAATCAAGCGAGGCGCTACCAGCAACTCATTCTCCTCCAGTGCCGTCATATTCCAGAACTGCAACGTACCTGGAGAACCCAGAAGTCCCAGGTGTTTAGTGCTTAGAGGCAGGCTAAGGTAAGGAGGGTTGAAAACCTTACCAACACTGAAGAAGACTCATACTGGAAGTTCAAACATCAAGACTGGGGCAAAAATACCTGAAGACAGATTTTTCACAGGTTTTTATGGATGGGATTGACTCTTGATGGACCAGATGGATGGGTCTGTGGCTGGATCAGAAGCTGGTACAGAGATCCACTTTGATGGACACTAGCAAGGTGGAGGTGGGTGACTGGTATGGGCATATTAAATATGTGCTAGCTGACCCTTCTAGAATTAAGATGGACCCAAAATTAACCTCCAGACCTACTACCAGTCTTCTGAACTTTTAAGTAGATAATGATTTTTCTGCAGAACAATGTTCCATCGCATGCATCAAAGTACTTCACTGCATGGTTAGACAGTAAAAGCCTTAAAGATGAAAGAATAAAAACATGACATCCTTCCTCACTAGACCTGAGCTCTGTTGAGAACTTGTGGGTCCTTCTTTAAGGGGAGATTTATGGTGAAGGAAATATCCTTGAGCAGTGTCTGGGAGGCTCTTTGCTGCTGCACAAAACGTTGATCATCCAGAGATTAATAAAGCCTCCATGAACAGAAGAGTTATGGCTGTTCTATGAAACAGCAGATGGCTACTTTTTTAAAATATCATAAATGTTTCTTTGTTAAGTTTGAGTTGTGTGGTTATTATTCTCACTTTAACATATAAAAATAAGTTAAAATGGAAAATATGACATTTTCATTTGGTTGCATAATAAGTCTGCACACTAGTAGCTGTCCAATAACTGCACACAGATATTCTCCTAAGAAAGGTAAAAGCTCATTTTTCTGTTCTCAAATATTGAAGTGTGATGTTTATTAGCATGTTTTATTGACTGAGTTGTTCAGGAATAAATCAATCCTTAAAAATACAACTTGCTTCTATAGCATAGCTATAGAGATAAGTCAGGATAACCTAAGCCAGTCTAACTAGGAGTTTTATCAATAAGAGAAGTAGACAGGGTGTCTGCCTTACAGACAAAAAAAAAACTGGGATCTGTTTCTATCTGTCCCATCCTGTTTTAGAAACTCTTGGAACCAGTAAACCTGCAGTCTGAGAGTGAAGTGCTCTGTTGGAAACAGATGAAACAATCCGATCTTTGATACATGATTATGGATAATTCATGCAAAAGGAACCCCAATCAAGAACCAAGTGCAGATACTGTACACAACATGAACAGAAAATTATAGTAAGCCTACATTTCTGTATTCATAGTCCCTTTTTATTGTTGTGCAGGCTAATATTCAGCTTTTTCTTCAAACTGAATTCAGTTTTCAGTAGCCTGAAGCCATGATTATAAAAACTAACTAAAATAATGCGCTTAATGGATATCACTCTCTGTAATAAATTTAAATGTTACATTTTTTTAATGTTAAACTGCTTTACTAAAATAGCTTTTAGTAATAGTGTTAGATCTAACACTACAACCTAATAGTGTTAGAAGGGTTGTACAGTAGTGCAGGTGGTAGCACTGTTGCCTTGCAGTAACAAGGTCCTGTGTTCAAATCCAGCCTGGGGGCTTTCTGCAAGGAGTTTGCATGCGTGGGTTCTCTGTGTCCAAAAACACGACTGTTAGGTTAATTGGTCTCTCCAAATTCTCTTAGGTGTGTGTTATTATGTGTGCATGGTTTGTCCTCTGTGATGTACTGGCAACCTATCCAGCATGTACCCCACCTCTCACCCAATGACCATTGGGGATAGGTACCAATGACCCTGCAAGGATAAGTGTGATGGATAATGCACAGCTGTTTTTTTTTTTTTTTTTGTTTTGTTTTTTAATTAAAACAGCATTTATTTGTCACAGTACAAGGACAACATAGACAACAGTTATTAGAACCATCTAAAAATAATTACATCAAGATCTGTGATCACCAGTGCAAGTAGTTAAAGTTGGCCTTTAAAACGATGTTATCACAGGGACTCAGTGTACTACTGACTGAAAACAAAGAGACAGGCACTGTTGTCATCACAAACACCACGCTGCACATCAGCCAGCCCACCCACTCAACATCTTTATTTGACCCAAACTTACCTTGTGGAATAAATGTAAGACATTATATTAACTGGTATATAGTCTATGAATGACTATTATAAAACCAATGAAAGTATACTCATGTATATAACTGTGTTATTGTAATTTAACTGTAGGAACAAAATTAATTGTAGCTACACTTTAAATGAAGATGTTCACATTCCTAAGATGAGTTTTATTAAACATTCAGGGAGACAACAGGACATCTGATCTTTTACAGGATCAGCTTCAGCTGTGAAATGGGTCTGTTCCAAATTCTTAGTTTTAGTTCATACAGAGACCATGTTGGACAGAGCTGTGCTGTCTCCGTGCCCTGTGTGAATGTGTCTCAGGAAAAACCCCTTGATATTTCCATGGTTTACTCTCTAAAATGGACATTTGACTGGGGGAAACTTGCTCCAGTATGCCTCTTGTGGCCACTGGAGGAAAAACATCCAAAACAAACCTCTGAAGTGGAGTGACTCAGAGCATGGTGGCTGACACTGCTTAGGGAGATTGTCCATCATGTAAGCTGCAGATATCACACCTGGGATCATGGCTACCTTATTATGCCAATACTCTGATTTAGATTTACCCAGCATGCATTTCTCTGGACACATGTAGATTATGCACAGATAAACCACAACCAGAACCTTTTCCTAATGAATTTACACTGTCAACCATCAGGATCAACACAAAAACTTTACAGAATCAAGACAGCTCAGCACTCATACATGTTTGCGTTTTAATATGTTTAGAAAAGTTTGAATTTGGTGGATTATTGGATAATTTGTATTAAAAAACTGTTTCCAAAACATCTTGATTAATGTTGTCAGTTTTACTCCGATGCAGTTTGCATATTCTGATTAATGTGAGAAACATTAAATGAAAACACGAAGAAGAGAGACATAAATTCAAACCAGTGTCAAGGAATAAACCTTTCATATGGATGCTGTTGCTGAAGGTTACCTGCAGCTGCTTGGCTTTCAGCCAGGAGGGGAGAAATAATCTGAGCATATTTAATCAGCCTTTGACACTGTAACAGCATGTGTTAGGATTCAGGTTTGTCTGAGCAACAACAAGGCTGAACAAAGTCATTCCCTATATGAGCAACATGTCATCTTCATTACAGACATTTGGACAGCATTGAAACACATGCAGGCTGGCAGCTTGGGTTTCACTGTCCCATGGTTCTACATTCAGGATCATATGTTGTCTTCTTCTAACACACTAAATACTTCGGTGCTGTGATACACAGGAGAACTACAACAAGTTGTTCTCATCTGTTATGGTTCCTTTATGCTTAGGATGGGGATAGCCTTATTATCATGCAGCTACATTATCATCTACAGCTTGGAATCTGTTACAGGATCGCACACATTTTTATTCAGATTTATGCAGAAATACAGACGGTCCACAGTGACAACGTCTTCCTCTAAAATGGAGAACAGATGCTGTTCTTTTGACCAGGTGAAGATCAGAGTCAGAACCTGAAAACTGATGACAGAACTGTCACAGAATAAATGGTGGAAAGAGGAAACAGAATCAACTGCTAGCACTGAATGCTAAGTAAAACCGATAATCTAGTCTGTTAAACTGGTGCATAATTGGCTAAGGTGGCCAGTAAGAGGAGCTATTTATTTCAGATGTTTCTGGGGGAACAGTTAAAGCAGTGTGCTGGGTGTCTGCCATGACTTCATCCAGTCTGCTTACAGTCTGATCAGTCTCTGGGGGTCAACATGAACCCAGCTGAATGAGATAAAGAATCTTTTTAGTTAACTTACTTTAGGGAAGCATCTTCATTCTGAAAATGGATCCTCTCATATAAACTGTGGATGGCTTACTGGGTCTGTCTATATGAGTCCATGAGTAAAATGATGTAGTTATCTTTAGTGTCTAAGGAAAATTCCAGCTTTAAATGTTAAGAACCAAACAGGCTCTGGTTATTTAAACAGAAAGTTTGCAGAACACATTTTTCTCTGTGCTTATCATGACAGCCAGATTCCCTCCCTCTTCTCTAAAATTCTGTCCTATGTAGTTCCAGTTAGGTTCATTTCGGACAGGGGTTTATTTGTTCTGTGCCAGGACATCGTTAAAGATGTTGAGGAAGATGTGGACATGGTACTCCTTAAAGACGAGCGCAGGACGGAAACGGATGGACAGGTCCCCACATCCTCCCAGAAGCACACCTGTTGATGACAAACACTGTTACTGTGGGCTCCTCTCCTTTACACAGCTTCAACCGAAATTAAACACATATTCTTTAGTTTGAAATGCTAAACTTCTTCAGACTTTTTTTTAACTTGGGTCAAAGAATTTGGTTTAGTAGCAGAGTTAAATTTGTGGGTTGTGCCCATGAAAAAGATCCCTATTCTTCAAGCAACTTTTGGTGGAGGCAGTGTGATGATGTGGGACAAAAAGAGAGAAGATTCTGGAACTATTAGGATCCTATATCAACACTCTTTGGACACAAGATGTCAAAACCTGCCCCCACAGATCGCAGTTTATCAGAGTCTACCTCTAGAAGTTGGGGGAAGTTGGTGGTACCAGCCTGATATGGCTGCATACAGTTCATCCTGGCACTACTGAGGCTCCTGTATGTTAAATGAATGAATTATTAATTTACCAATCAGTCTTGTTTTATCAAATTTTAATCATCCGAGCCTATAAATGAGACCAAAACAAGGGTCAAAGAATGAAGGGTCAAAGCAGAATAAGCTGTTTAGCATTATCAGAGAGGAACTGGCACAACCCAACTCTGCTACTAAACCCAAAAATGCATTTTTCCTGCATTGTGGAACTATTTAAAAGGGAAATAAACTGGCTTTGCTAAATATATAGGAGCTATTGCCAAAAAGCATAATTATAAATAATCAAATACAAACACAATCCTTACTTTTCGTGTCAAGTATAGATTTTTCCATCAGCTTTGATAACATTATTGACTATTTAAATTATTTGCTTGGTTTAAATTGTATTATCTGTGTTTTTGGGGATCCACAGTGTTTCCTACCAAATAGACTGGTAATACAGTTTAACATTTAGTTTAAAAGCCTCAAGTTCATTTGAAAAGATGGAAAAAAATAGGACACAAAAAGATCTAGATCCCAAAAAGCACTAAAATGGCTTTTTTGCATTTTCGAATTAATTTACGTTTATCTGTTATTAACCTAAAAATTAAAATGATCAATGAGTTGGACAAAAACTCAAGTTGTGGAAAACTAAAGATAAAAGTCATCTTTTAAATATAAATCAATGTAAAAATCCTTTTCTTTTTTAGACTTTTAGTTTTTTATCTCTTAGAGAAGAATTTAGATATGGCTTAGTTAAAGAACCTCAACTTTTATATTATTTCAACTTTTCCATATATATCCAGACCTGGAAGGTGTTAAAATGTTAAAGACTATGTAGAGACCCTGGAAATATCAGCCTGTGTGAAGGTGTGTGATCTGGAGGTTTAGCTTTACTTCATGCTCTTAATTCCCTCCAGCTCCGCGCTGCACTTCCTTACTGATGAGAGTAGGGAATTATAATCAGGGACCTTCTTGTTTCCTTTAATTAGAAAGCCTGAAGAGGTCGTTGAGCTTATGATATCACCAAAGCATTCTCACACTGGAGGCACACATGCAGGGCCACACCATAACCTCTCACACCCTGAGTCATACCAGTTCAGACATGACGTGTCCCCTGCACCACAGACAGAATGCTGTTTACTTTGTACCTTTGTCTCTGGCCTGTAGCAGCAGCCTGTCCCGAGTCGCAGTGTCACACACATCAATGGCACAGAACGTCCCCTGTCCTCGGGCTCGGCTCAGCAGGCCGGGGTACTGAGCCTGAGAGGAACACAAAGGAGCTCATGATCACACACGTTCAAATGATAAAAATACCAACAATGATCTGAAAAACAGTGACATCTTAGGATTCTGAATACTTCAAATTGCTCATTTTAAAGATTTTTCAACATTTTAAATATGTCACTTCCAATACCTTCAAGTAGTCACACACCTTTCAATTTTTGTATTTTTTCACAACACAGCAACAAACGTCAACCTATTTTATGTGACCGACCAACACAGAGCAGTGGTTTGTAGTAGAGGTGTGTGCTATTGCATATTTTAGTATCGACCCGATACAAAATATACCTTTAACTTCTGACCATTAGGTGTTTTTGAATTCCTTTGAATTATTTAGTTAGAACCAACTTCACAAAGTTTATAGGTGCCTACAATAGGTGCCTTCTTTGATAATATATTAAGATGATAAAAAGAAACAATAGAAAAACAAGTTTGTGTGCATCTTTTGCTAAAAATTATCATTTGAGAGTAAATCAAAACAGAATCTTTTTGAGGTAGAGTTGAGAAACTACAATACAAAAACAAAATAAAATTTCAAGAGGGAATCTGAAGGAACATATCGATCTTACCACGCGAGTATCGATCCCATACTGATACCGACTTAGCATCAATATTATTCATATTTCAGATCAATCCGCCGACCTCTAGTGTGTAGTTATGAAGTAGAAGGAAAATTGTGCATATTTTACAATAGAAAACAAAAACTTTGGCCTGAATTTTCATTAAGCCTCTCTAAGAAGTTATCTTGCAGAGGTACCTTTCACTGAAATTACAGGTATAAATGTTTTGGGAGATGTCTCTACTACCTCTCTATTTACTGTTTTTTCCCTCCATACAAGTTCAAAAACGCTCAATTTGGTGTCAGCTGAAAAGAGCTCTTTCTTCATTGTTTGCTGTGTTCCCTACATGGCAAGGGTACAGGTATGTATCCAGATACTCCCCATCCAATCAGACTGAGCCTGAGCTATTTTGCAAAGAATGAGGAAAAATTTCATTGTTTCATTCACAAGATTCACAAAGCTTGTAGTGACAAAGCCCAAAAGACATGCAGCTGTAATTGCATCAAAATGTGGCTCAAGAAAATTCAAAACTATGCATCATTTTACTTCACCTCCTCCTACTTAGTCAATCATTAAAAGTATGAATAAAATACACTGTAATTTATGGTTTTAATGTGAAATGTGGAAAGGTTCAAATGAGGATTTTTGCAAAGAACTGTGCTCCATATTGAGGCATGTTTATTTTTCTAAATAGATAATCTAATGTACTGAAAGTGTAAATAAGCCTAAAGCAGTAACAACATGACAAATTAATTTGATATGAATAAAGTGATCTTCCATAAGTTGGGACACGTTGACATGAGCTATATTCTTCAGGATGCTCACAAATCCATCATACCTGCAACTCATAGAGGCCATTCAGCAAAGCTTTGCCAGAGCGGCTCACTTCCTCCAGAAGGTTTTCTCTGCGGATTACATTAAGAACCTCAACCAGGAACAAGTTCTTGGAAGGGTCTCCCATCCAGGTGTTAAAAATGCGGTATGGCTGAAAAATCAAACAACAAAAGCACATGATTAATATAAAACATCTTTAAAAACCCGTATTGTTCTGTTCAAGTTGTCATCAGGTTTGTAAAGTCTAAACTGAACTTCTGCCCAGCACCTTTGTCTATGAAGCAGCAGCTCAGCCAAAGAGCCATTGAGGTCCATGGAGAATGTAAAAGCAACTGATCCTCAGTTCTTACTCTGTGGTGCTGTAGAAGCAGGCTCAGTGAGAAATCAGCACAGCAGAAAAGTATGGGGGAGAAGTAACTGGGTGTGTGTTTTGTTCTGGTTAAGGAGATGGAAAAATGGGCCAGTTTCTGGTTCTGGTTGTAGTTGCTGGAAATCAAATCCTGTAAGTCTTGATGTGTCGTGCAGAGATGTTGAGCAATCACAGAACCAACCCCATCGCAAATGTTATTAATGGGACAAATTACAAACAGAACATTTGAGTATGTTCTTGTTTTCTTCCCTTCATCAATTCAGAAAACTCTAGATTCTTTTTAAATAAACTCATTTATTCTCAGTACATAGTGTAATAAAATGGGAATCTTTAAAAGCTGCTTTATGACACATGAAATTATTTGGATGCTTGTGTTTTTGTTTAAAGGTCCAAAAGTGCCAAAATTCAAGAAACAAAATATACATTTTGGGGGAAAAAACACTAACACAAGTAATTTATCAATTATATCTAATTAATTATGTCATTAATAAAAAAAATTATATATTTCTTTTAATAAAATGCATGTGTAATTATTTCATCATTGCACATAATTTAGTATTTGATGGCAGCATGTTGTGACACATGAACTTATTGTAATTGCGGTGCCACAATGACGGCTTAAATCGTTTCACACTGCAATTATGATTTATGTATCATTTTAAGAAGATATCTCATAACTAAACTTAATATCAGTATTTATTAATTTAATCATATCTAAATAAAATACGAAATACACATACACATACACACACACACATATATATATATATATATATATAGATATAGATATATATATATATATATATATCTATATATATATATATATATATATATATATATATATATATATATATATATATATATAGATATATATATATATATATATAGATATATAGATAGATAGATAGATAGATAGATAGATAGATAGATATTGCACTGTATGCATTCATGAAATATATTTATCTTTGAAGCAGAACATGACCAACCTTATCCGCCTGTAACTCATCCTTCTGGTAGAAACCTCCAGTGAGGAGCTTCTTACTGAAGGAGACGATTTCAGCAGGGTCATCCATCCCCCAGTGCTCATGGGCCCAGAACTTCCCCGTGCATCCACCGCCAGTCTGGACTTCATCCACGTGTAAAGCACAACCATGCTGAAGCAAAAGATTAACACACTGAGATGCATGAAAGTGACTGAATGAATGAAGACAAAGAGAAAGAAGAAACTGACACAAAAAAATCCTCATTTAGTGAGTCTGACTCAGATTGATGATACAACCTGGATGCAGAATACAGAAACCTGGGCAACTGATGAAGCATAATGCTCACTCTCGATGCTTCAATTCAGGTCAATGAATCAGTTTATCTCAGGGTAATATGAGAAATAAACTTCTTTTCCATTAATCGCCCTCTGCTCATCAGTTTAGATGGCCGGCCAGCTCTAGGAAGAGTCCTGATGGTTCCAACCTTTTTCCATCTTCAGGCCACTGAATGGAGGCCACTGAGCTCATTCTGGACATTTAAAGCACCAGAAATGTTTCTGGACCGTTCCCCTGAGTTGTGCCCCGAGACAATCCTGTCTCCAAGGACAGTTCCTTGGACTTCATGCTAGGTTTGGGCTCTGCCATGCAGAGTGTGAGCCTTTCCAAATCCTGAGCAATTCAATTAATTTACCACAGGTGGACTCCATGTTCAGTGGAAACAGGTTGAACCAGAGCTCAGTGTTGAGCTTCATGGTAAAGGCTGTAGGTACCTTTGTACATGTGACTACACTTGCAAAAATGTCAAAGAAATCATGTTGTTATGTTTTGAATGTAGTTTTGAAATAAACCACTCCCCCCGCACCCCCAAATCCCGTTGCTAATGTCAGATTAGAATTTTCCAAAGGAAGGCTATCCGAGCTAGAATACTTGTCGCACATCCTTCCTATGGTGTTTAAGAAGAAGCTTGAAAACCAGTCCCCCCCAGTATTTAGGCTGGTCAAACCCTTGTGGCATTAGCAGGAGAGCTGACCTTGCGCGCAATGTTGCGGAGGCTTCTGAAGAAGTCTGGGGAGGCATGGTTATCTCCACCTTCAGCCTGAATCGGTTCAATAACAATTCCTGCAACAGGTTTCCCTTTCTGCCTCCACTTCACAATCAAGTCCTCCACCTGGAGAAACATAGACAGACAGACACACACACACACACACACACACACACAGTTCCAACATGATTGTCTCTTTGCTAGAGAAGCTAAACCTTCGCCTTGATGTTCATAATCATCTCATAATTACAGCACATGGAAAAAGGCAAAGTATCAGACGTTCAGCGTAAAACTAAACTAACCAGCTATATATGCAATATAATAATTACAATAAACTTATACTTTGATATCTACTTACAATAATTTAGTAAAATGAATCTTATGAAGGTTAAATGATAAAAAGGCATTACGCCCAGAAGCTTTAAACATGGACTTGTTTTCTTCGACAACCACTGTAAATAACACCAAATATTATGAATAAGAAATGTAACTTTATCCTGGGTTGCACGCACACACACACACACACACACACACACACACACACACACACACACACACACACAGCCCACCTCCTCCAGACAGCGAGCCTCTTCCTGAGTGTTCTCTCTGGTGAACTCTTCCAGCGGGTACTTGAGTCTGGGAAATGGAGCAACTGGCCAGTCAAATGAGGGAACATCCAACTTGTGAATCACTTTGGAGTGTGTTGTTGCCAAACAACCTTGGAATGAAGCAAAATATGAATATATACATGGATATTAGCCATCATTAGCACTCATTCACTGCCTCTATACAGAAAAGTAATTTGGGACACAAGTCTTTATTCTTAAACTATAGCTCAGAAAATGCTACTTATTCAAATTTATATGAACAATATTTTAATACACATATTGAAAGAGTAACAAATACTTTGAATCTAAACAATCTTTGAGACATTGATATTTAGATACTGATTTTTGCTGGGGAAAAAAATCTGTTTTCACAGCTAACTGAGTGCCTGAAACCCTTCTGTCCCAGACCCCCAGAAGCAGGGATGCTAGACCCCAAAATGTGAAGCATTACAAACACTCACTCAGCCAAGAGTTCAAATTAGTTCAAATTAACCCCTTGTATACAGATGGGAAAAATTTACACACAGGAAATTTTTGTGCTGATATCTAGAGTGTAACAGTTTTAATGTCACTTGTTTTACTGTAATTAACACCAGAGAAAAATAGCAAGATTTGTGATAAAGAAGTCTGTAACGTACCCATTGTTCGTCCATGAAAACCTCCCATAAAAGACAAAATACTGAGGTCTGGGCAGCCTGGGGCCTGGGGGGAAGAAACAAAAACGTGAAGAAAAATGAAGGGGGTTGAATTCTTTCTACACGTTTAGCACTAAGCTGCCTAACAGCGTGATGGAGATAAGTAGGCAGACCTGGTTTGTCATGCAGGTGCTCAACTCCTCTTCAGATGGCTTGTTGTGGCCCCGCTCCTTGTTCTAAAACAAAGCAAACAAGCCATTATGACCCGACATGAACATGATGCACTTAAGGAGTTCAGTTATCCTTAAAACACAACACTGATTTGGATTTAGCTTTATCTGTGGTATTGTGGTACTGACACAAGATCAGTCCTCTTTAAAGTACTGTCTTGGCCATGTCAAAGCAGGATAAACAAACACAGACCAAAACACTTTCTCTGTCTCTGAAGAAAAGGTGGAGAATAATATTTAACAGTTATTTATGCTACTTGGATAGAGCAGTATTTTTGCATATTTATACTTTGTGATGTAATATTTAAAATTAGCATTTTTCCTTTTTTGACACTTTGTTGATTAAAGCGCGTGGACCTTGGGTGTTGTACTTAAAAGTGCAGGAGTAGAAAATTAGAATCCACAATGCTCAACTGCGTCAGGACCAAGTAGGTTACTTTTGCGCCTCATAGTCTTTTGCTATTAAACTTTGGGGCAGTCATGTTTTTAGAAATACCTTGAACGTGCAAAACAATGTTTAGCAGTGTTTTTCAATTAAGATGAACTGTATGTAAACTCTCATATCTGTCTCATCTCATCTCTCTATGACAAACTCTCCAGCATGAAAGAGGAAGAACTCTTGCTGACTGGTGACTCATGTTTAGGCCAGCAAAATGGAATTCTCACGATGCAGGTGTTGATTTTTTTAAAGAAGTTATACAAACTGTTTTCTCATTATTATCATC
The DNA here is from genome assembly GCA_014839685.1 of Anableps anableps. NCBI lineage: Eukaryota > Metazoa > Chordata > Actinopteri > Cyprinodontiformes > Anablepidae > Anableps > Anableps anableps. Next base: position 2,139,197 of record CM026083.1, read on the forward strand.
ATCATCATCATCTGTATAATCATCATCAGCTGTTCTTGTTTAGAAAAGTGAAAAGTAGCTCTTGGAAAGAGTCCAGATCTAGAGACAGGAACAGCTTTTCCTCCTTAAGTACCAATGACGCTGTGAACGTTTCATAAAAGCAAAATAGAGGATCCAGAGATAGAGGGGGAACCCCAGCAGGTAGGGACGTGACATATACTGAAGTGGGAGGGGCGTACCCCAGGTGGTCTTTAAGGTGTGAGCGAAAAGAAAACTGTCTAAACAGAGAACCATTTTCTGTGTTTGCCATGATGGTGCAGGGGTGAAGGATTTGAGTAGTGGATTATAAAGCTGAGAATTTCCCCACAGAAACAGAGCCTGAAACATACAGAACCTGACATGAAACCTGCAAAAACTTGCTTATCTGCTTTGTTCTACAGCATCCAGGAGGGTAGCTCTAACCGCTATGAAAAGGCCTCTAAAAGCTGAGCTATAACACTTTGACATGGACATGTATTATTGATGAGGATCACAGGGCAACGGCTCAAAAATATTACTAATGACCTTGTACACTCATTCAAAAATGTTTCTTTAATTTTATATTAAATCATAATTGTGTCATTATTAAAAACAAAGAGGAAACCTTAAGTACAGAATATTTTCAATCAGTAAAGAGCAGTTACTTAACATCCCACTGATAATCAGATCAGAAACTTTAAACAGAAATCTAAATTATGCCAACTTGGTTTTAGCTGCAGAGCCTCTTTCAAAGCATTACAGCACGGCTGGAAGGTTAATGCATTCTTCACGCTGCTTTTCATCTGTTTACCATGATGGTGGAGCAGCCAATGTGGTTAAGATGATTCTGGGTGGACACACACTTACCTTGTACCAGATGAATATTGATTTGAAGGCGTTCTCGTTGGAGCACGAGCCACAGGCCATTGTCTGAACACGAGTCATTCCACTCGGTGCGACCTGGTGGAGCGATAAACAGCCGAGTTTAGAAGGATCATCTTCTCTTCTGCTAACTACTGGCAGTTAGGACACTTATACACCTATTAAAGAGTGTGTGTCTGTCTGTGTGTTACTAACTGAGAGAAGACTTTCAGTAATTTTGTCTGGAAAATTCTCAGGTGGCAGGATTCCCAGTGCAGGTCGGTTCACAAATGTGCTCTGAAGCAGAAACAGAAACTAAATGAGAGAAACACACGAATCTTAAACTATGACTGTGTTCCATCGTGTCATTGTTGAACAGTTTGGAACCAAATGTCTTTTGTATCTGTTTTCTCATTATTATCATCATCATCATCATCTGTATAATCATCATCAGCTGTTCTTGTTTAGAAAAGTGAAAAGTAGCTCTTGGAAAGAGTCCAGATCTAGAGACAGGAACAGCTTTTCCTCCCTAAGTACTGATGAGGCTACACATTTTACTGTCCATCAAGCTGTACTTTGGGACATCAAGTGTTTTTAGTACCATTCAGTCTGACTTTTAGTTTGTAATATATTTCTAATTCATGAAGTTTACTGAATTTGATCAAGTTTTATGTATCAAAGCTGTTTTTATATAACTGTAATCCTAGTATTTATGCAAACAGCCATTTATAAAAATGTTTTTTGGTTCTGTTGCTTTCTTCTGGCTAAGTGAAACACTCTGCATCGTATATTGTGAATAAAATGAATACCAAGTTCTATATAAATCCTGTAATCTGAAAATTCAGCTTTGTAAAAAATAACCCCCCTTTATTATTATTTTATTATTATTATTATGTGTTCCAGTAAATGTACAGCAGCTCGAAAAACCTTTCATACTTAATACACATATCCTCCTGTTACACCCACAAACTTAAATGGATTTTATTGGGGTTTTCTGGAAAACTGTGAAGTTAAAGGAAAAGGATTCATTGTTTTCAAAATGATTTATAAGGATGGGTACCGTGCATTTTTTTCACACCCCTTTTGTTCAACACTTTCAAATAAAATCCAAGTCACATTATTAGAGAATAAAGTCCACCTGTGTGTAATCTAATGTCACTACAAATCCAGCAGTTCTATGAATGCCTCAGACGTTTGTTAGAGTAGTGAACAACCAGCATCATGGAGACCAAGGAACCCAGCAGACAGGACAGGAAGGAGTGGAGAAGCGTAATGCAGGGTTAGATTCTAAAACTACACCCCAAGCTCTGAAAATCTCACAGCGCTCTGTTCAATCCACCATGTTAACATGGAGAAGGAGTTAAGATGAGGAAAACTAACACTATATAACAGTCTGGACACACCATCACCACCTTGAAACATGGTGGTGGCAGAATCATGCTGTGAGGATGCCTTTCTTCAGCAGGGACAGGGAAGCTGATCAGAGTTGATGAGAAGATAGATAGATACACCCCCAATAAAATGCACTGAAATTTGTGGTTGTAGCATGAAAAAAATTAAAGGAGAATTAATACTTTTACAAGTCTTGTCTGCAGTACGGCATCTGTGATTTTTTTTTTTTTTTTTTTTTTTTTTTATGATGAGAATATTTCATTTTCCTTTGTTACATTAAGTCCCCAGGCTTAGCCAGCTTTGGAATGAAACGACTTTGCATGGTCAGCATTTGAGTTCCCAAAGTAACAGAATGAGGAAAAGATCAACTACCATTTCAAAACATTTTAAACTTTATCTAAATTTTGCTCTAGTTTTCTGATAATTGGGAAGGGTTTTTTTTGTCTCAGCATTCTTCTTCATCAGCAGTCCCCATTTTTCATCTCCATCATCCTCTACATCCCCAGAAGCTGCCTGGTTGCTTGTGTCATATGTTGTGTGAATGTGTGTTGAGCCGGACCTACCAGATTGTTGGGATTGGTCATCAGCTTGAGCAGAGCAGGATGGTTGTAGCCTAAGGGAAGACACAGTTGGACGGATTTTAAAATCAAAACACACACACACACACACACTATAAGAGTCTCCTTTCATCTCTTACCCACAACTATACGAAAGCACTAATGATACAACAATGTAAATATCAAATGGAAGACAAATCAGTTCGTCAGGGACAATTGAAGCGTTGAACAGAAGGTTTTACATAATAAAACTGATCTGTTCTTTATCAGGTACTTTAATTCAACTTCAGGTGTACATGCACACACAGCACATTCTACACTGTCATTTTTTCATTTAACAAAGATGAAGCCAAAACGGAAAAGCAATGCGAAAAATAACTAGGTATACCCTTTAATATCTTCAGAACGTTTAGACAGGAAAGTAGCAGCTGGGTTCTGCTGATTCATGTGCCTGATAAATGGATCATCTGCGCATCATGTGAGCTCCTCTATAAAAGTAGGAGTTTTGTTAGTTTTCTCATCTGGAGATTACCAGTTGAATGTAGGCACATTCCCCATTAATCTGGAGGGACCACTTCCACACTGCAAAAACACAAAATCTTACCAATTATTTCTGGTCTAGTTTCTGATACATCAGTAAGTGCAAGTAATAAGTGAAATAATCTGCCAGTTGAACAAGACATTTTAACTTATAATATGGGAAAAATGTCTTGTCCCATTGGCAGATTATTTTACTAATAACTAATACTTTTTCATCAATATTAAGGAATTACTGTCTAATTTCAAGTGTTTTCAAATATTTGCACTAGAAACTAGACCAAAAAGACTTAATTGGATTTTGTGTTTTTGCAGTGCACACTATTTGAAGTCCATCATTCTTGAACAGAATAATTTCCAAGTGTAAACATTTAAGCCAGCTTCCAATCTATCCAAGAGTGGATGTTCTAACAAATTCAGGCAAGGTTAGACCATGCAGTGCTCAAAGATAATCTAAAAATCCCTCAAAGCTACAGTTCAGACTCTACAGGCCTTGGTGTCTTTAATGTTAAAGTTCTTGACAGAACAATCTGAAAAAGACTGAACAAGAATGGCTTGTTTGGGAAGGTTGCCAGCAGAAAGCTTCTCCTATCTAAACACAATATGGCAGCATGACTGGTTCAGTTTGTAAAGCTTCATCTGAAGGAGCCAAAAGAGCCATGACACCTCAACCTAACTCTGAAGTACAGTGGGGGGGTGGCAAACGCCTCCAGAACAATGTGAGAGGCTGAGAAGGTCCATTTTGTAAGCAAGCCCCTGTTTGAGGGGTGTACTTAGTTTTTCCATAGCAGCTTTTCTATTTTGATTTATTTCAAAAAGGGCCATGTGGAATCTGTTGTACTTTTCTACACTACGGGTTAGATTCAAATTATTCTGAACTGGGTGAAGATCAGGATATTTTTTTATTATGTGCAATCAGTAAAAGCCCCAATCTTGAAATAAAGATGATTTTTATACATAACTGCATTGCAGAGGACAATGACAATAAATCATCTATGGTTTAAATCATTTTTCTTTGAGGTATATGTGCATGTATATCTACATGTACATATACACTACTATTTGTGGTGTATCTACACCACAAATAGTAGTGTATTTGTGTAACAAAGCTTTGAATCAGATTCTTACATAAATTGATGCAGCTGGCTTATATAAATGGTCACTGCTGTTCCAGCTGTGACCAGCAGGGAGCAGTGAGTTCCTCAGTGGGGAATTTCAGGTGTACCAGCAGCTAATAGCAGCATGCAGATCACACAAAGGTAGAAATCTATAAAAACATATAAGATAAGATGCTGCCCCAGCAGACTGATACCACAGTGGCATCAGCCATTTCACCACTGGTTTGTGCTTTCCTGTTCTAAAACATTTCTATCGTACCTGAAGTCTAGGGAGGGAGTTTACTACACAGACGTTAACAGAGGAATTATCAGATTTTACTTTAAGATTCTTCAATTTGTTACTCTGTTGAGCCCAGACTGTATCCACATTTTTCATCAATGGGAAGAGGGTCTGTGACCGAGCTGGAGGAGGGTCTGACCGGGCTGGAGGAGGGTCTGTGACTGGGCTGGAGGAGGGTCTGACGCAGCTGGAGGAGGGTCTGACCGGGCTGGAGGAGGGTCTGACCGGGCTGGAGGAGGGTCTGACACAGCTGGAGGAGGGTCTGACACAGCTGGAGGAGGGTCTGACCGGGCTGGAGGAGGGTCTGACACAGCTGGAGGAGGGTCTGACGCAGCTGGAGGAGGGTCTGACCGGGCTGGAGGAGGGTCTGACACAGCTGGAGGAGGGTCTGACCGGGCTGGAGGAGGGTCTGACCGGGCTGGAGGAGGGTCTGACACAGCTGGAGGAGGGTCTGACACAGCTGGAGGAGGGTCTGACGCAGCTGGAGGAGGGTCTGACCGGGCTGGAGGAGGGTCTGACACAGCTGGAGGAGGGTCTGACCGGGCTGGAGGAGGGTCTGTGACTGGGCTGGAGGAGGGTCTGACACAGCTGGAGGAGGGTCTGACACAGCTGGAGGAGGGTCTGACCGGGCTGGAGGAGGGTCTGTGACCGGACTGGAGGAGGGTCTGACCGGGCTGGAGGAGGGTCTGACCGGGCTGGAGGAGGGTCTGTGACTGGGCTGGAGGAGGGTCTGACACAGCTGGAGGAGGGTCTGACCGGGCTGGAGGAGGGTCTGTGACCGGACTGGAGGAGGGTCTGACACAGCTGGAGGAGGGTCTGACCGGGCTGGAGGAGGGTCTGACCGGGCTGGAGGAGGGTCTGTGACCGGGCTGGAGGAGGGTCTGACCGGGCTGGAGGAGGGTCTGACACAGCTGGAGGAGGGTCTGACCGGGCTGGAGGAGGGTCTGTGACCGGGCTGGAGGAGGGTCTGTGACCGGGCTGGAGGAGGGTCTGTGACCGGGCTGGAGGAGGGTCTGACCGGGCTGGAGGAGGGTCTGACACAGCTGGAGGAGGGTCTGACCGGGCTGGAGGAGGGTCTGACACAGCTGGAGGAGGGTCTGACGCAGCTGGAGGAGGGTCTGACCGGGCTGGAGGAGGGTCTGACACAGCTGGAGGAGGGTCTGACCGGGCTGGAGGAGGGTCTGTGACTGGGCTGGAGGAGGGTCTGACACAGCTGGAGGAGGGTCTGACACAGCTGGAGGAGGGTCTGACCGGGCTGGAGGAGGGTCTGTGACCGGACTGGAGGAGGGTCTGACCGGGCTGGAGGAGGGTCTGACCGGGCTGGAGGAGGGTCTGTGACTGGGCTGGAGGAGGGTCTGACACAGCTGGAGGAGGGTCTGACACAGCTGGAGGAGGGTCTGACCGGGCTGGAGGAGGGTCTGTGACCGGACTGGAGGAGGGTCTGACCGGGCTGGAAGAGGGTCTGACCGGGCTGGAGGAGGGTCTGTGACCGGGCTGGAGGAGGGTCTGTGACCGGGCTGGAGGAGGGTCTGACCGGGCTGGAGGAGGGTCTGACACAGCTGGAGGAGGGTCTGACCGGGCTGGAGGAGGGTCTGTGACCGGGCTGGAGGAGGGTCTGTGACCGGGCTGGAGGAGGGTCTGTGACCGGGCTGGAGGAGGGTCTGACCGGGCTGGAGGAGGGTCTGACACAGCTGGAGGAGGGTCTGACCGGGCTGGAGGAGGGTCTGACCGGGCTGGAGGAGGGTCTGTGACCGGACTGGAGGAGGGTCTGACACAGCTGGAGGAGGGTCTGACCGGGCTGGAGGAGGGTCTGACCGGGCTGGAGGAGGGTCTGTGACCGGACTGGAGGAGGGTCTGACACAGCTGGAGGAGGGTCTGACCGGGCTGGAGGAGGGTCTGACACAGCTGGAGGAGGGTCTGACCGGGCTGGAGGAGGGTCTGTGCTTTTACAAAGGCAGCAGTCTGAATATCTGCTTTTAAATAAAACGTGACCTAATCTGTTGACATTTAAGGAACATTTCCAAATCAAGAAAGGAAGACCCAGAAGGAGATCAAAATGGTTAACTATGCCTTCAAAAAAGAAAAACAGGTTTTTTTTTAATATATGTTCTAAGACTAAACTAAATTTTGGGGGGATTAAAAAGAACTTGTGTGAGTTTAGTAAAATTCAATTTCACACTTTTGAACTAGCTACTGTTACTACTACTACTACTACTAATATTACTGGTACTAACTGCTCTATAATGAGATACAAATGTGAGTCAGGGGTCAGGTCATCACTGCACCACTTAAATAATAAACATTCCTGAGTTGCTTCTCTCTCCTAAAGAGGTTTGTTGGTAACCTGTTGGTAAGAACCATATGATAGGACTGGATCTTTTGTCACTAACCAATTGGAATGGAGGAGATCTGAGTGTAGATGTCCAACATGCGATTGCCGTCCACATCCACCAGGTAGTTTCCTCTGCTCTCTTCATAGTTACAGAAGAAGTTGACTGCACCGACATTCTGCAAAGAAACGCATTCTTCTTTATGACTGCCACTATAAGCCAACCTATAACATATCATAAGATGCAAATATTACACCAAAATAACCCTGACCAAAGATATTGATTTTATATAGACACATAATGAAATACCACCAGTTCATCCGAAAATTTGTTTCAGCAACCCCCCACCCAAGATTGAGGTCTACCAGGGTGATGCTAAGAAAAAGAGTAGAAACTGAGCTGGCCAATATATCAACATTTAGAAAATATGAAAAATTAAACTGACTATAGCTAATATTGACATAAATTTCCATAGACGTCTTTACCCGTCTGCATATAATTTGCTTAAAGCTTAGTTTTTCCTAATGCTCCTGAAGGCATCGCTCACTCACTCCCCTCAACCATTGTAAAAACTTTGAGCACACAGTCTGTTTCAAGTTCGAGGCGACATCATGGCAGCAGCAGAACAAATTAGATGGCTCAACAAGAACGGCAGAGGTCGAGTCACGACTCGGCCATGCATGGCTGTAATGGGGACTAATGGTTACTGATGAACTAACAGAGGACAGAAGCAGCCAGACACCTTACTGTCAATATAGAACAGAATAGAATAGAATAGAATAGAATAGAATAGAATAGAATAGAATAGAATAGAATAGAAGTATCCTTTATTGTTCCACGATGGGGAAATTTCTGTGGAACAGCAGCAAAGTGGCAGTGACGGACAATAATAGAAAACAAACTCACACAAAGAATATAAAATACATATAAAAACAGAATAAAGAATAAATAATACTATACAGTAAGGCAAAATTTCAACATGAATACTGTGTAGTTGTACAAATTCTCCAGGCCAGAGGAATCTGCAATTGAGTTGGTAAATTAAAAATGTACAAGATGTGCATGTCTCTGAGCATTAAAAATATAAACCACTCACAGTGACAAAGAAAAAATGGTAGAGTTGTACTGATACCAGCATGGATATAAACACTTATTTATTTTGTTGGGAGCAGTGATGGCTATAGAGTCTAACAGCTGTTGAGAGGAAGGATCTCCTATAATGCTCCTTAGTGCACCTAGGATGCAGCAGTCTGTCACTGAAGGAGCTCTCCAGCTCAGCAACAGCTCCATGCATCGGTATATATCCGTAGGAGTCTAAATTCGTACATTTATGTCAATAAACATGCGTAAATTTAAGATTTGTATTTGTTTGTGTGTTTTCAACTCATACATATAAGTGAAATCAGAGGTTTTATCAGTGAGAATAGCAGATTAGAAGGTACCAATACAAGTTACAAAGTTACACCATTAAAATCAAGAAGAAGAAGAAGGATTTTTCTGTGTTCCATGCATCACGTATGTAATAGGGCTGCAACTAATGATTATTTTAGTAATTGATTATTATATCCATTATTCTGATGATTAATCAGGTAAAAAAAAATTGGCTCATTCTCCAGATTTCTCATGTAACCACTTAAGTCTTTTTATACATTAGAAATACATTAAAAATGCAAATAAATAAATAATTTAATTCCTTTTTCAAATAAGGAAATAAGCATTTTATTGCCCAAAATGCAGTAACAGCATTCCTTCAGTGAACACTTGATTATTTGAAGCAAAGGATGCATCTGCAACTAAAAAATCCTTCTAACATCAACATGTGAAAGCTCAGCTCTTTCTGCTCGACTTAACACCAGTACAGTGTAGAGTTGATCTGTTGATTATGTTTTGGATTAACTGATTAATAACTGGATAACAAAAGGTGCTGAATAAGACACATTTTTTAATTTTTTAACAGAATTTGAACCAGATGAAGTTAAAACTGCCACTTGAGGATTTCTGGGTAGAATATTTTTACAGGCAAAGGTTTTGGTTGGTTTTTTTTTTTTTTATCTTAAATGCAAAATATAAATAATTTTTGTACAGTTTTGGCTTAATTACTACTCTTACTGTGTTCTTTCAACAAAAAGCCTTTTTTTGAGTGGCAGTGACAGGCAATAATAGAAAACAATTGCTAAGGTTATACTCAGGTTAATGATTAATCGATTACTAAATTAGCTGACGATTATTTCAATAACTGATTCATCACGATCAGTCGTTTCAGCCCTTGTCTGTAAGTTTGACAGCTTCAGGGTTGAGGATTTGTACTAGTAGATTTGTGATTTGTACTTGAGTTGTTGCAAAGTTGTAAGTTTGTAACTTGTATTGATAACTTCAAAACTTGTATTCTCAGAGATAAAACCTTTGATTTCAAATGTTGTATGAGTTGAAAAACATGGAACAAATGCAAATCTTAAATTTATGCGTGTTTACTGACTTAAATTTACAAATTCAGACTCTTATGCATAAATCTTTTAGTGTCAGCAACCTTACCCCAGAGACACCTACTGTCTGCTCAGACCCAGCCAAGCTGTTAGCGTGCTGCTTCATCACACAGATAAACAAAGACCCAAAACACACAATGAAAACAACTTCAGAGTTCATTAATACAAACCAATGAAAAATTCCCCAATGGCCTGACCATTCAGCTGATCTCAACCGAAACCATCTTACATTTCACTTGCTGAAAACTAAACTTCATTCAAAGAGACCCACAATCAAAAAGTATTGAAGGTTACTGCAGTAAATGCCTGTAAGCATTTTCTATTACCTTATCCATGGAAAGAGTAGTCAGGTGCGATTATTTCCCTTTACTGACCAATAAAAGATTCTATTCTAATCCATTCTGTTATGATCAGGTTTAAGAGAACAGAATGACTATTAAATTAGCTGAGAGCTATTTCACAGGACACACAGTGAGATCTCTGGCCCTCATTAAGCAGCAAACTGAATAACTTCTTTGAAGATAAAGTAATTAAGAAGGAGAGAAGGCTCTCTGAGTGGCTCACTCTGTACTTACAGAATACAATAGATCAGAGGTGGGTCTCACTTACAGCTCTCGCTATATATGAAACACCTTTTCATTAACGTTGTCCTCACTGATCATGTGTATACACAGAGCAGAGGCTATTAGCAGGCTTCTGCTTTTGACACTGACAATTTCTGCTACAGTAAGAAAATAAAATCATAGATAAACGCACATGTGCAAAATCAGTGTTATTTTCTCAATGTTCTCTCAATGCACAGTAATGTTTGTTGTACAAAGACAAGCCAGGAGGGATGTAGACTTCTGCAGAGGCACCGCGCTGGCTATAAAATTGAAATGTGGAACAACAGCTGTGCTGCAGGGTACATTTAATTGGTTCATTGAGTTAATATAAGAGGAGAGTTCATCTGGCCACATACAAACCGATGTGCTATCTGTATAAAGCTGAACTATGAACTGCAGACAAGCCGAACACTGTTTCACATGGAGGGGAGAAAATGATACGAAGAATAAAATTACAACTAATCAGAACACACACACACACACACACACACACACAAATTTGTATTTCCACCAATATTAGGACTTTGTATTAACCTCCATTCATCTTAATAACTGCATTTATGCCAAACCCAAACAATGTCTAGGGACGAGCATTGCAAATTAGACATGGCTATAAGTGCTAATGTATATAACATGTTAAATGTATATCCTAGTCCCTATCAAATAAATAAATAAATAGAATAAAACAATTATCATACCCCTAACCAATACCAGTATGTTCCTAACCTTTTTTTCTTTTTCTTGAACCCTAACCCTAACCAAAACTTAATTCACACCATAGCACTAAACCTAAACCCTAAAAAAGGGGTCCACTGCAATCATTGGGCATTAGCCCCCCACGAGGCCCATTGGTCCTCAGAAAGTTAGTGGATATACCAGGTCCTAAATAGGCAACATAAACAAGTGCGCACACACACACACACACACACACACACACACACACACAGAAAATATTGCCACTCACTTGAATATCTCCCAGTTGTTTTGTCAGCTCCTAAAATATAAGAAGAAAAAAAACAAGGTTTGAAATTCTCCATATGACTTGAGAGAAATATTTTTCTTTCCACATTTACATGTGATTTGTTGTGTTTTTGCATGTGAACAGTGTGTTAGGTTGTGTTACTTGTGATCGTGGCCCAGGAATTGTAGTTTTCATCAAGGGTCCATCATAGTCGTACTCCACCTGTGTCTTTGGTGCTGCCTTACTGACATACCTGTACCCTGATGAAAACACATAAAAAATGAATGAATGAACAAATACATTAACAGAGAGACTGTCTGGCCTGACAGGATGTACATTTTTTGGCGCATGAGGAAAACGTTAATGGAGATTGTTGGGACCCCAAATATTAAAAACATACAGTTGTGAATTGCCTAGCGTCAGTCAGTTGTGGGAACAGCAGGCTGTTTCTCTGTTAGGGTGCTGCAGTAATGTGACACTGCCAGCCTGACTTTACCTGCTGATTTACCTAACAGATATCGCTTTGCTCTGAGTTTCAGCTAAAGATACGAAGGCAGGGAGCTCCATCATCTTTTGCTGGTAGAAAGGTTATGACTAGTTAAAATAATTTAACAGGATTTTACCAAAACTGTTTCTAAAAAAAGTCATTTTAATTCTAAAAGTAAAAGCTGACTGATCCCTTCAGAGAGATGCTTTATAACAGAGTACAAAGAGGGAGGTGGGCTATGTACTATAGAGTATTAACCCAACATAATCTGCTCTTCAATAAGGTACTGATGTCTGATCGACAGCATATAAGAATGCACCAATATGAAAATTTGGGCTGATATCGATATCCAATATTAATACTGCTGTTATGGCTGATAACCGGTATTTACCGATATTTTATTTATTTCACAACCCTTTCGACACCTCGAAAAAAACAGACTTCATCATTGCTTCTCTGCTTCATTAAACTCCCCACAATCCTGCACAGCATCACTGTCTCTGTCAAATGAACAAACAAATACCATATGACCAACCTCCTTCCCTCCCTCTCCAGAAACAAACAGCAACAAGACGGAACTAAAAATATCAGCTGACTGAGTTTAACTTATCGGACCGATACCGATAAATGACTAATATTGGCTGATACTGATGTTAGTACCAATAAATTGTGCATCCCCATTCGATAGCCTCTGATGTTTAAGAATCAACCAGGTGTTCAGCCACTCCCTAAATAACTGCTGAGCTCTATTTTATTTGCTTCTGTTCAAAACAATGTAACTTTAAATACTTATTTCTGCATTCTGTAAAAAGTTGTACCAGTAGCCATTTCTCAAAAACAAATTTTAAGGTGTACACCACATCGTGGGTTTAGTCTTTGCCTCTCCTCCCATCCTCTCCAGTGCTCTGCATCACACTGTAGTCTCTGCACTGCTGCTGAGCAAAGTTCAGACCAACACCATGTAGCTTAGGACTGTGAAGTGGATGTCAAAATGTTTTACAATCTCAAAAGTGTGACATGCCACCCCTTACTCTGATACCCTAAAAAATAATCTAATAATAAGAACTTTTTTTTATTTACTGTCATTTTTTTTCTATCATACACTGATTTATTTTCTCCTCTGATATTTTCTCTTTGCATTTTCTCCCCTCTTCATATATCTGCTTTCACTGTAGGTCAAAGTAGTAATTCTATTATTGATAATAGAGCTGCATGATATATCGCAAATTTATCATTATTGCAGTATGCCTGTCACAAACAGCTGCCTGAACTGTAATTAATGCTAGCTAATTAAGCATCATGCATCCAGACCCTATGCTAGGAATATAGCTGTAAATATCACTTGTTGTGTAACGCAGCATAACAACGTTTTAGAAGGTAAATTCACTAAGAAGCTAAAGCTACGTTGTTTAAGGGCTGAAACAGCAGAGGTCAGCCAGAAGCAACCTTTTCAAAAACACCTTGTTGCTGAGATGAACTGGATTTTTTTTCCAGTTGTTCAATAAATTACTGGTTAGCTGGGAAGCAGAAAGACATGAGCACTTTTTTTGCATCTCGAGTCATATTGTTATCACAGCATCCACCAGTGTTGTTGCATATTGCTTGTTTTCCTAGCATATAGCAGTCTACATATGATAAGGATTTAATTAAACAACAAGTCTGTAAAATCTGATCCCATTTTTCTTATGCTTATCTGAGTCTTTAAAGAATCCCTCTGTGGTTCTACCAGGCATGCGAGTGCAGATGAGAGCTTTGTGCTGATCAACTCATGTCTTTGCTGTCAACTAAAATGAAATGAAAGCTGACATTCTCCAAATGCAAAGCACACACCCTGCAGATCTAGCATCAGGTATATCAGAACTAAAGAACATGCCTTCACTGAAAGAAAGAAAACAACACTTCTTACTCTTCTGATATGCTTTAACAAGAATTTGATTGTAACAACTAGCTCATTCAGGTTGATAACCAAGGAGGGTCAGAGTTCACCCTGTGATAGTGAATGAGTTAAAGCTAAGTCCATAAATAGAGAGGTCAACTATATGTCAGTGAAGCAAGACAAACTTTGCTTCTCGTAATCTGTTAATTTGTCAGCTGAGTTGGCAGTTTCTCACTGGAACAGAAGGAAGCAGGTTAAACCAGCTGAGTTCTCTGCCACAGATCTCTTTATTGTCACTGACTTTGATTTAACTGGATACTATTCTAGTTCAGAGTGCTGGATTTCAGCCCAAAGATGAGTGTGAGGAGGAGGACTTTGACACATGGCTCTGTCATTGAGCTTTGATAAGCACATCCTGATTTCAGTCAAACATTCACACAGATCATGCAATGCTTCTTCTGTTGTGTCTCAAACAACATTCCAGGAATCCAAAAAGCTGAAGTTTAGTGATGATTCAACTGAAACGACTAAAATTCCACCCATAAATCTGAGTATGTGGTCTTTTAATGGTTAATGGACTAAATTTATAAAGCTTTTCTCGTCATACCGACCAATCAAAACACTTTACACAACAGCCACATCCACCCACTAGCACTAATATGCAAACCAATAGACAACTTGAGGTTAGGTGCCTTGCCCAGGGGCACATCAACGTGTGACAGAAGGAAGCAAAATTCAACCCCAGATCTGCTGGATTACAAGAACTAGTCTCCCCATTAAGCCACAAAGAAATATGTAACAGGGCATCATGTAAAAAAGGAGGCACAAGAAGAGTTATTAGAAAGTTATTAAAAAACCTAATATCACCTTATTTTATTATGAAAACTGCTCATATTTAAAAACTACATAACATTTTTGTTCAAAGAGGGTTTTAGAAAGGTACCCTCAAGTAAAATGTATTATTATGACAGAGTTGTGGTAGGTAAATATCATTAAATACCAGCACCTTCATGGATAAAAGAAAATCACAAAGTGCTTCAGAAAAATGGAGCATAAAAATAACATTTTTAAAAAACTTAATAAAAAGAGTAAAAACAATTAAATGATCTAGATAATAAAACCAAATATAATACTAATTTAAAAGATCTTAAGGAAAAGAAGCAGTTGAATAAGACCTAATTTTTGATTGATCTAATTAAAATCTTTGCAAAGTATTATGTCCACAAGATGAAATGGAATGGAAACATACCCTCATGTAACAATTCTAAAGAATCTGACTTAAAAACATGTTACCTCTGTTGAAAAATTTTACTTAAATAATCAGAAACTTGTAAAAACATTAACTCTTCTTAAGAAATTTAACTTATGTCATAAGCAAACCCCTTTACCATATTGTTTACTTTTATTTTTCTTTTGTCTGTAACAGACCCTTTTATTATATGTACTTCAATGTATTTTTGCACCTTTTTAGAGAAAATATTATTTGTATAGTCCAAAAAATACACATTTTATTTTACCTACTTATGTATACATTTATTTCACTTTTTTAAAAAACTTTATTTATTTGTCTTTGGAAAATAAAACCTTTGAGTAACTCCAAACTTGTCAATGTTTTTGGATATATTTTTTACATTATTTCAACACCATTATTCCTCTGTTTATTAGTTTGTCTTTGTCTTGTATTCTGATAGTACTTATCGTGATACAGATCTTTCTATGTGATGTTATTTGTTCTCAATGAAGTACGTTTTGTGAAAAAGAATAAATAAAAAAACCTCCAAGGATCAGTTCAATCGACAGCAGTCCGTGCTGGCAGTGTTATGCTAAGCTAGTGGATAGATAAGAGAGGCTAAGTGGTTGTTGCATTTGACAGGGTCCTGATCATCTCTGTTGAAGCCAAAATGTTGTTCAGCAATACCACTGCTTCTGTAAGGCGTTCAGCAGGTAGATGAGCAGATATAGATGTTTTGATATCGGCCGGAGAGGCGAAGATTACTGATACAAAAATGTGTGTAGCTAACCAGCACGCCTCCCGTTTAAAACTACAGCTTCAGGTCTAATAAAACGCCTTCCTGATTCACTGAAATGCCTTCCTTTTCAACTGAAATCAGCAAATATTTGACTAGTGTGTATGAACGCTTTTCACGAGTGTGTATGAACGTTTTTCACGAGTGTGTATGAACGCTTTTCACGAGTGTGTATGAACGTTTTTCACGAGTGTGTATGAACGCTTTTCACGAGTGTGTATGAACGTTTTTCACGAGTGTGTATGAACGTTTTTCACGAGTGTGTATGAACGTTTTTCCACTAGTGTGTATGAAAGGTAGAGCTTTTCACCAGTTTATATGAACAGTTCTCACTACTTTGTATGAAAGCTTTTCAGTAGGTTATATAAGAGGTGAATGTTTTCACTAGTCTTTGTGCAAGGTTTTCAGTATAGTATGTAGAAGAGTTTAATTTCATAAGTGGATATGGAAGTTAATTCTGATTAATGTCCTTGGTGGTACCCCTTAGATTAATGTCTCTGGTGGGACCTCATATGCATGTGCTGTGGCGCTGTGCTAAAATCACAGCGCCATACAGTGGCCTGGCATGACAACTATAGCTGACTCAAGGCGTCTCGGCGGCGCCGTCTAAACATGGAACTTTTCCCCAATCAACATCCGAAAATACCAGCAGTTTCCTGGCAGCGGTCTCATGTAAACATAGCCTTAAAGTGTAATAACTGAAATGAAAACAGTACGTTTTTTGTATATTGTTTTGTAGACTCTTGTAGAGAGTCATTTTGTATTTGAAATCCTATTTTTAGCTTTTTTATATTTATTTTGTCCTGGTTTTAAAAAAAAATCAATAATACAACAAAATATTAGAATAAAGGAGTGGGTAATTAATTATTGTTTTGGATTTACCAGCAGAGCTGAGCCACAAGTTCTTCTGCATGCAGAGAGACAGCTGCCGGCCGATCAAGGAGCTCGCCATGACCAAACAGCCACAGACAGGAGGATGTGAGGGAGAGCGGCAGACACTGCTCTCACTGACTGACTTCACTCAGCCACCTGCAGACAAGCAGAGATGAGAAATGATTCAAATCAAGTGACGAAGAGTTGAGTCAGAGCAGAGAGGGAGCAAGATTGCCAAGCAGAAGGAGAGAAATGAGAAGTGACAGAACTCTCTGATTTGCTGCTGGGCTGGCTGAGAAGAATGAGCACCAGTTATAAACTCCAGCAGTCAGCCCAGCCCCTGATATCACGGACCTCACAGTTAATCAGAAGTTAATGTGTCAAATTTTTACAACATCAGTGATCCATCAACTTCCAGACAAACTAATATTTACCTCCTGCTGTTCAAACAATATCAAGGGAAAAATTAAGCACAGTTCATGATGACAATCAGCTGAAAAATGAAATGTTCCTGTAAAACCTTGTGACATTAAAGCTGTGTAGGGCACTGATGTTTAAGGGCAGAGATGTCAAGCTGAATAAATGTGAGAGCAACTTAAATCTGCACCCTGGTCGCCACAACAACAACAGAAACAGAACATCCACCTTCTGATCTGCTTTGCCAATAAATACAGGAAGAATGTTACAGAGTAGAGGAGAGACATGACTGTCTGCTCCTCCTCCTCGCTGTTCATCTCTTATGTAATGCAGGCTGCAGGAACAGGAAAATTCCAGTTAACTGCCTTCACATAGAACACAAACCCCGGTCTTTCAGCCGTGTGCACAAGGCATATACCAAAAAAAAAAAAAAAACCCAACACCCAGACGGTCTCTTGGCAACAACTCATGAACTGGATCAAACTGGTTTATGTCGAGAGAGTTACGCAAGACTGCATCTATGAGCCTGGGAGGGGTGGGGTGTGCAACAGAAGGGGGTACATAACAAAATGATGGAGGTGGTATGAGGAGAGGCGGAGAGTTTGAACTGTTCAAAGCTAAAATCAGAACACAAAGTTCCAATTTTAAACCCTGCTCTCCATGCTAGGAAAAGCAAGGTTCTGTTTGAAACACATGAGATTCTCTCCTAATTTAACAGGGACTAGATAGAGATTTGAGTTATTGGCTCCATCCTCAGTTTCTGCTGCATTGTGTCCACATTTTCTCCCTGTATTTCAGAGTGTATCAGAGTCTCTGCTATATGTCCATATTTTCCACTGCATGAATTTGGTTTGAATGTGTAACTTTACCTGTAGAAACCTCATTCAGGAACCAGGCTTGTATTCTGGAGGAGGCCTGCAACGATTAATCAAATTAATCGTGATTAATCGATTATTGAAATAGTCGTCAAATAATTTAGTAATCGATTCATCGTTAACTGGAGCATACAGACTCTAAAAAAGGCTATTTGCTGAAAAAAAAAAAAAAAAAAAAAAAAAAAAAAAAAACCACACACACCCAGAGCAGTAATTAGGCCAAAACTGTTCAAAATATAAAACATTTTGCATGTTAAATATATATATATCTCGATAATTACTAATTAGGTTTTTTTTATATCCACGATACTGCCAAACTGGTGACATGACCTTTCCTCTTTTATTCACAATGTCTTCTTGAGCTGTTGAACTCATTTTTGCCTTTTCCTCCACCCTACTCTTCTTTAAAATCTTTAAGCAGTTATGGGGCACGGTGACAAACATGAAACTTGTTCTCCACAGTGACAAAACCCACTGACTGTGGAACCAGTAGCTACATATAAACAATGAAATAAAACTATCGCACTTATTTGTGAACATGGACATGAAATGCCCACTGGATTGTGCGTTACCAAATGTCTCAGGGTTCTGATGTTGATCTGCAGGCTGAATCCGAGCTCTGCTGCCGGACTATAAACTGGAATTACAAGCGCCACTTCAGCCAAAGTTTTGAAATATGTTAATCTTGTCTCCATTTGATGCAATCAGAAGTCGGCATAACTCTCTAAGCGAGGGGCGGCAGAAGGAAATCTCCCAGAGTGCGCTCCTGCACCAGACGCGCTCCAAAGCCTCCTGTCCATAACCCGTCAATGCGCTGTCAGATCCGGGATTCCGAGATTAAAGGATTTATGGAGCGAAATTTGGACTCGGGTTCCAATAAGACTAATAGATAGAAAAATATATTAAGTTTAAAAAGTGAGACTAAGCTGTGTTTAGCACATAAAGTGCGGGAGATACATTTAGTTCAGTGTCCAGGTCAGAGGCAATAATCGGTTGGGATTTCTTCTTTTATTATCGTTTGATTTAGTTACCTCCGCGATGTTTTCTGTGCATAAAGTTGCGTCTGCACCAAGTGGTCCTGTGTGAATTGTAATCCGTCACGGTTGGCCTGCAAATTTTTTCGTCACCGTTTTAAAAAACCGGTCAAAGATGGAAAATATTCCTTTAACGCAACCCTGGTGTGTGCATTCTGAGAATCACGCAGATTCTGCGCACACTGTCCGTGGACAGTTGAGATTTCACACTCAAGCGTGCCAATTGCCTACATTGCTTGTGTCAAATCCCTTCATTTCCCACAAACCAAATGGATAATAGCAAGTCTGATGAACTAGCCCCGTTTCTTCTCCACCATGGCAGCCACCGCTCACCGGTCAGTGCGGCACAGAGAGCAGCAGTCACGCTGCACGTCCTTATTGTGGAAGGTTGCGCTTACTCTCAACATTATCTCGGTGTCGCCTACAAAACAGTTGGACGTGAACAATGTTTCATGCCGTGGTCGTAAAAATTTACCTTATGGAGTGTCCAGTGGACCTCTACTTTGGCTCCGTATTGATCCGTGCGGACCTCCCAGTGAAGTAGGCCGGAGTACGTTGGGGGCAACAAATTGTAAATTGCTGTTGCTCAGTTACACAACACGTTGTTGCTAGGTAACTATAGAGCAACCAAAGCCTATCTTCTGCCTAAATCCCCCAGAATGCTGTGTGGTTCTGGATCAGCGTTCAGTGAAATTATTGAACATATTGACATATTTTCTATTGATACTGATCACGTATCTATCGCGATAGATATCATCGTTATCGTTTTATCACCCAGTGGATTCTTATTGACAGACAAAAATTGTGCTATTATTCTTTGTCTTTGTTGCTGTATTAAATTTCACCTGCTACACCCGCTCAGGTTTCTAAAGAGGCTGGATCCCAAATTCAGGCTAAAATGGTCCAGAATCACAACACACCAGGTCAGATGACCATTCCATCTCAATGTTGTCAGAAATTAAAACATTCACATTTCTGATCAATTTTAAAACTAGACAATAAGCTAAAATGCTAATTACTGGTGGGAGAAAAGAGCAGCACATGGAGACCAGACACAAAACATGAAACGAAGATCTACGGATCAGGAGCATGTTTCTATAGTAAACTGTGTCATACGAAGTGAGTGATTGCATTTCAGCGTTTCATACACTGTGAAGCTGCCCCAACCACAATCATGTTCATGTCTGCGCATGTTTATCTAATCTGTATATGACTCTGTGCTCCTCATCTTTGCTGCATAGCAATGCCCGTCTTTTTATTCCAGATACTGGATGATGCTTGTTCAAGAAATGTAAAGGAGGTCAACAAATATTTCTTATGGAGACATTTTAACAAATCTCTGGTATATTGTTATGAGCTTGCTGAGTATAATATCAGAGAATATCAGTACAGCATAATAAAAATAGAATCAAATCATTTGCCCCCTTATGGAAGCCGAGAGCAGTCGTACTCGCATCTTTATTTTCCCGATGGTTAAGTCGAGATAACGAGTTATTTATGTTGTTGTAACAACATAACGAATACCGTTTTCTTGAGATAAGGAGATAATTATGTCATTATCACGAAATAACGGCGACCGTTTTCTCGGGATAACGAGATAGTTATGACTAACTGTCAATATCACAAACACTTGATGGCAGCTGTAGCACAAGCATTTTATGGTGCAAACTGTTTTCCAAACAGCAACAAATTAGGTCTTTTTCTAAATCTTTTTCCCTAAGTAAATGAAATCCTCATTTGAAAACTGTTTTTTATTTACTCAGGTTATCTTTGTTTGGTATATTAACATTAGTTTGATAATCTGAATAAACTGTAGTTCATGCTGAGCAGGGATGGATTTTGATTTAAAATTACTTACCAGCTGATTTAAGAGTTCCGGGAAGCCAAAAGTCTTAAATGTAGCTGCACAGGGCCTGGACCTGCAAAAACAAACCATTTCAGGCAAATTAATATCAAGAATTAGTCCCTTCAGGAAAAAGGAAAGATGGGTAAAGCAATCTGAAAAAGAAGCTCATCCCTGGCCTTTTAAATGTCCTTACATGGACAGATTTTATCCAGAATATACCACTAAAAGCTGTTTAGTTTAGTTTGTTTATGATAATAATGAGCACATATCTTTTAGTTTGTTTAAATCCCAGGCACTGCTGGCTGACAGTTGTCGTTCCTTAATCCACAGCTTGTCGTTCTTTAATTTGCAGTGTGGGAAAAGAACAAAAAATCAAAATAGCTTTTCAGCTGAGGAAATGATTTCTGTCTGCTCAACCATCACTATAGTCAAAAGCATGACTAACCAAAGGCCGAGCCCTCAGACATGCTAAAACAATATCAGCTCTGAACACGTTTACCTGATGACTGTCGGTCAGGCAGCATACTTTCAGTGCTTGTCATGCCAGAATATTTCTTTCTTTGTAAAACTTTGTAGACAACAAGAGTTACGGAAATCAGCCAATCTTTTTGTTTTCAGACAAACTGTTTACACTAATGAAATCTCTTATGCTGCCACTCTCCAGTCCATGTTGGAACTTCTGATCTGCAGAGATCTAGCCACACTTTAGGTCAAACAGGCTGAACTTGATCTACAAGTTGCATCTACAAGCAGATGCAAACAGTTGTTTATTGTCTTTATGGTTTTTCACATATAATAATCAACTTTTAGAGCAAAGTGGACTTAATATTTTTGCCATTTCTAAACTTCTGAGAGGAGCAATTTTCTGGATTTTTACTCATCCTGATTGCTTGTTTTCACGTGAACAAATGAGCCTCAACATTTTATTACATTCTGTTTCAACTTTTGTGTTTTAAGTTGCCTTTCCAAAGAGGCCATTAGTGTTAGAGATCACTGTTATATAATGTTCCTCACAGGGTCAGCGTAGTCTCAGTAAAAGGATTTCCATTCATAACTGTGGCACAACACATGTCAGTGTGTTTTAATGGAGCAACAGCTGTATCATTTTTTCTAAATGTTCTTGCTCAAGCCTATCTAATGTTATATTCAAAAGCTTCGTAATTTGTTGATAATACCAGAGGTGTTCTTCGGAGCCTGTATTTTCTGTTTGGGCTTCCTGAAGTATTGTTTTTAAATTGTACATAAAAGATGATTTATTGTTCCCAATAAGCTTTGATCACTGAGATGTGATCAGAGTTTAATACCCTGACATTTCATGAATTTTCTGTTGTGATATTTAGGCTTCTTTTGTGCTTACTATCATGTCATCACCACTGACTACCCCATGGTACCCTCACTCATTGCTATTCCACAGTGAGAACTAAGTCAGGAAGTGCCAATCTGTCACCATGGCAACAGTCCAGGCAAAAAAGAAGGGGTTTGTATAAGCTTCGTTGTGTAAGAAGTAAAACTAAGCAAGAATCGGATGAACTGGAGTATTCTTAGAACCACATTTTATACAATCAGTAAATGTATTATCTAGACCAGAACTCTCTTTTTACCTCTTAGGAGCTTAAAGGAAAACTTCCAGGAGCCTCAAGATAACACACCAGATGCATCAGCCGGATTTTGTCCTCATGCTGGTTACTTTATTACAATAGACTGAACAGAGTGTGACCTAAGGTTGTGCAACCAGTCCGTCCCAGTAAAGACTGGGAGTTCTGGATGGAACATAGAGGAGCTCCAGTTTACCAAAACAAAACTTTCTATTATTTATGTGTAAACTGACAAATACATATCAGTTGTCTATAACATTACATAATGAGCACATATCTGCAAAGTGTTTTTAGTTGGAGGAACATGTCGAATAAAATCCACCCACAGATCAGGCTTAACGGGCCGATCCAGATTTCTTTGAGCTCCGATCTGCTGATTCTGACTTTAGCCAAGTTTCAAAGAATACATCATGTTTCATTTCTGGAAATGTTTACAGTTAAATATAGCAAACAATCATAGTCAAACAAATTACAAAAAGACGAAGAGGAGGTTTTCGGGTTTTATGTATTTAATAAACTGCTATCTGTATATTTCTTTGATCGTTTTAGACTAACGGATCTCCTGGCAGAGCTTGAGTAACAAGATGAACTTCTGTCAGTCGTCATAATGTTATTTTTGATGAATGGATGAACTCACTAATCTCTAGCTGATAGGAGTTTTGCAATGCCAGCCTCAATACCTTTTAAAATGAGGTTATAGGCCCTTGATAAACATTGTTGATGATGAAGCTTACTTAAAACTGGCCTACACCAGTCTAAAGTGGCCTGCCCTCGATGAGCTGAAATTGCATCAACAAGAAAATGTAATGTTTGTGATTGAGACAGAAACGCCTCTGAGAGAAAAGAAAACCATGAGTATAATAATACAACTGTAGATCTGAAACTGAAGTCTTAGAGACAAGAACTCTGCTGAATCAATGACACCACAAATAGTTGAACAGCATAAGTACAATCACTGTAAAGTAGTTTATTTAGACAACAAAACGTTATTCTTTTACAATATTTGAGCAAACATCAGTATAAAAGGCAATGGTCAAAGTTTAAACAACTCAGTTTAGATTAGATTAAAACAATTTCATAATTTGAATCTAAACTCCAAACACAATAATTTGTAAGGCACCTTTCTCCTACTACAAATACTATATACATTTAAGGCCAAAATTATTCATACCACTGGCAGATTTAGTTTTCATTTTCATTTTACTCACTTGTGTTTTCTGACAGGAAGTAATATTAACGTCACCAAAGAGAAATCGTCAAAATCCCAGTGGAAATGAGCAAAAGCTGTTTGGCATCTGGTCCACAGGTGCATCTCCACCAGGAAAATCTCATCAAAAAGTAAGTTTATCTCAGAGAATTAATTCAAATAGTTCAATTCATGTATTCACAAAGTGGTTATATTTTAATCATTGATTTGTGTTGATTTTAAAGATTCTGGCTTAAAACTACTGAAAACCAAAAGTCAGTTTCTCAGGAAAACAAAGGGTAAACCAGACCAATAAACAATGATGTTAATCCAGAAACCGGGAGTTCTTGAACAGTACATCCATGTTCTGGACAGTATCTGCTCTCGGTTCTTGGTTTGGGCTCCGTTTCCATGGATTCCTGCATCAGAGCAGCGTGACATGGAGGAGATCAGCTGGTGGTTCTGCTGAGGTGTTCAGCAGACCTTCAGCTTGTCTGCATTGCTGGTTCTGGTGTCTCTCATCTTCCTCTTGACAACAGCTCTACGGGGTTCAGGTCAGGACAGTCTGCTGGTGTTACCATGGAGATTAAAGCAGCTATTTGTATTTCTGGCAGTGTGGACCAGCACAAAGTCCTGCTGGAGAATTAAACCTGCATCTCCATGAAGCTTTTTTTTGCAGAAGGAAGCATGAAGTGCTCCAAAATGTCTCCACAAATCATCCCTGACTGTGGAAACATCACAGTGGAGCTCAAGCAGCCGGGATTCTTTCTCCACTCTTCCTCCAGACCCTAGGAGCTTGATTTTTGAGTAAACTGCTAAATTTACTTTCATCTGAACAGAGGACTTTGAACCACAGAGCCACAGTTCAGTTCTTCATCTTCTCAGCCCAAGTAAGACGCTTCTGATGATGTCTCTGTATCAGGAGTGGATTAACACAAGGAATGTATCGGTTATAGTCCAAGTCCTGAAGGGCTTAGCTTCACAATCCTCTCAAAGCTGCAGTGATCCCTGTTTCTTGCTCATCTTTTCTTAACACACTTCATCCTTCCACTCATCTTTCCATTAATATGTTTGGACGAAAAACTCTGTGAACAATTGGCTTCTTGAGCGACAACCTATTGTTTTTTAACCTCCTACTGGAGGGTGTCAAATACTACCTGTAGGATAAGAGTCGAGACAACAGTGTTCCCCATGAACACTGTTGTCTTGTTCAACAGAACATTTTTGGAATAAAAAAACCCTTTCTTGGGTCTTATGGAATATTCTAATTTCTTGAAAATTGAATTTGGCTTTGATGAGTTGTAAGCCATAATAATCAGAAATAAACAAATAAAATATGTGACTCTGTTCTTAACAATTCTATATTATGCAAGTTTACCTTTTTGAATTGAATTACTTAAATTAATTTTGTGATGATATTTCAGTTTAGGGAGATGTACCCATACAGTTGTATTCAATAAATTAGAATATGCCTTCCACAATTCTGTTATATATATATATATATATATATTTTTTTTTTTTTTTTTTTTTTTTTTTTTTTTACTGGTCTGATTCTAATTTTAAATGTCATGAACTATAAGCGGAAAATCATCATAATTAATAGAAATAAAGGCTGGAAAACATATGTGTTTCACTGTGTAATAAAGTTCCTGAAATACAAGGACTTTTTAATAATATTCTAATTTATTGAATGGGTGTGTATATGGTCAACATGAATGAATGAATGAATGATAGGGCAGGTAGTACTACATATGTTATAAAGGTTTATAGCTGCAGGTGCCAGTGTATTTTATGTGCAGGAGATGAACTATCACAGAGATCTTTTATTTGCATGTTTATGTTCTTCTACAACATGCAGATAATACAAGTTGACTGGTAAAGGAGGTCAGCAAGAAATGATTATGTAAGCCGTCTAACAGATCTGGAGTGCATTGTGGTGAACCTGCAGTGCCTCCTGTGGTCTTTCCAAGCTCACAGAAATGAGTTGTTGCAGTTTTGGGTTTGCATTTCTTACCGGGTGATCTGAAGGTTTCTGGGAAGCCAGATGTCCTGGATGGAACAGCGCAGGACCTGGAGCCAGAAACACTTGAAACCTGAGACGTATCAAAACAAAAATGTTGTCTGAGAATCGCTAACAGCTTCGTCCGGGATCAGAGCAGGCTGAATGCAGAGTTAAAGCTGGTCAACTATCCCCAGCGTGACGAGGAACGCGGGAGCCGCAACGGATCCTCCCCCAGGCTGGATCCAAATTATTGCGGCTCTCTGAAACTTGTTAAAGATGCTGTTCAGAAAACTCCTCTGAGGACTGAGAGCGATCCAGTGATAAATCCGGTTTTGACTGGATCCTACCGGTTCATCCGGTACACGTTAATATTAATGCGGGCCGGGCTGACTGGGACGTCTCCCGACCTGCACCGACAACATATGTCCCACTCCCACTGATGTGGGGACAAAACGCGCCTTCGCCATGGACGCCCCAGCCCCACTGACCACATGCTCGGACTGCTCCAGAGGGCGCGCACAAACATCAGCGCCACGCGGCAGTTTTGATCCATCCGAGCGTCTCGTGCTGCTGCCAGCGCAGAGAGGCTGAGTACTTACCGGTGGGTGAGCTCGAGCAGCAGAACAGCTACACCGCTGCAGGAACCGAGGCGTGTTGGTACCGAGTTTGAGCCTGCGCCTGCTCCCAGACTGCCAGGCGAGCGCTGGGGAGGGGCTTGTTCTGCCTGCCCCCGGACACCATCTGCTCTGGTCTATCTCTCTTAGAATAAAACACGTCCTGAAACTATGGTTGAAGGCAGATCTTCTCCTATGTTGTAACTATATTTTCTCACTTTCTGTCATAAATCAGACTGAACCTTTCCTTTTTTTTTTATATAGATTATCATTATGTTCTATTTGTTAACGGGGGTAAATATTTTCGAGCCACATAGTGCCATTTTATGTCACAATAAGTTACTATGTTACCTTCAGTTGTTATAAAAATGCTGTATATAACAAACATAACTTTGACTTTGCAGTTTCATGCCTTGGAACTGGACTCTTTCTCTTTAAGAAGCTCCTATTCTTTCCTGAACCCCCTCCATCACATTTGCCCTTTACAACCATTCTTGGGAATGTTGAACTGAGAACTGGTTCATATGATGAACTCAGCAGATGATTAGCAAAACAACCAGGTGTTTGCGAAGTGCTGCCGCTAGTCTGGAGGAGCTGAGTGGGGAAGGCATGGGGGAGGGGTGTGCTGTGGGGCGGGGCAGGGGACTGGAGCTCCAGGGTAGGGTAAATGGGAGACACTTTGTGAGAGCAAGCATTTAGGCACCCC
The DNA here is from genome assembly GCA_014839685.1 of Anableps anableps. Lineage (NCBI taxonomy): Eukaryota > Metazoa > Chordata > Actinopteri > Cyprinodontiformes > Anablepidae > Anableps > Anableps anableps. The sequence continues at coordinate 2,165,856 of CM026083.1, forward strand.
TGAATGGCTGCAGGGGAGATTCAAGGATTCCTCAGACATGGATGAAAGAATCAAATCAACACTCCAGGACCACTCCAGGTATATTTTTGATGAGGGAATAATATTACAACATGATATAAAGCTCAAAAAAGTCAATTTTACACAATACATCCCCCTCCCAAAGCAAGAATAATCACATAGTGAATATCATTACCTTTTTCAATTTTTTTTCTTTACATCCTCTGTAGCTTTAGTATATATTTAAATCATTTACTCAGATGACAATATCATGACTCCTGATTAAGTCACAACTTTTAAGTTAAATTGAGACACATCTGTGGATGTATTTTAATTCAACATCTCAAATACATCGATTCCTTGTGTGACATCATGGATCATTGGGGGGGGGGTAATCTAAATATCAGAAAGACAATGCAGGCCTTTAGAATTCTGGGAACAATTTCCAGATACCTGAAGGTTCCATGTTCATCTGTTCAAACAATTCTATGGAGGTATAAAAAGTGTGGGAATGTCCAGCCATCGTGTCGCTCAGGAAGGAGACAGGTTCTGTGTCCAGAGATAAACTTGTTTTGGTGTTTAATGTGTGAATCAGGCCAAGAAGAAATGCAAAAGACCTTGTGAAGCTCATGACTGAAGCTGTTAAGAGAATCACATTATCCTCAGTGAAATAAGTCCTGTACTGATATGGACTAAAAAGTCCATATTCCAGAACCAAACAAAAACTAATTACAGATGCAAATTCACTCAGGGACAAAGACCTTAGTTTCAGAGACATGTCCTGTGGTCTGATGAAGCTAACTGAAATGTTCAGTCAGGATGACCATCATCACATCTGGATATGCCCTCCATGAGCGACTGGCAGCTCAAATGAACCAGCTGCTACAAAGTGGGACTCACCCTGAATGGTTAACTGAAGGGCGCACAATCCTGATCCAGAAGGATCCCTCAAAGGGTTCGGTCCCATCCAACTATCGGCCAATAACCTGTCTCTCTATAACATGGAAGCTCATGTCAGGCATCATAGCAGCTAAGATAAGTGGGCACATGGATAAATACATGAGTACAGCACAGAAGGGCATCAGCATAAATACCAGAGGAGCCAAACACCAACTCCTGGTAGACCAAACAGTCGCCCGAGACCCGACACACCAACCTGTGCACGGCTTGGATTGATTACAAGAAAGCCTATGACTCAATGCCACACACTTGGATCATTGAATGCTTAGAGATGTACAACATCAACTCTAAGAGCCTTCATTGCAGCCTCGATGGGGATGTGGAAAACCACCCTTGAAGCCAACTACAAGCCATTGCACAAGTGTCCATCAAATGTGGCATATACCAAGGAGACGCTCTGTCCCCACTGCTGTTCTGCATAAGTCTGAACCCCCTCAGCCAAGTCATCAACAAGACTGGCTACGGATACCGACTCAAGAACGGAGCCACCATCAGTCACCTCCTCTACATGGATGACATCAAGCTGTACGCTAAGAGCAAACGAGACATCGACTCACTGATCCACACCACCAGGATCTACAGCACTGACATTGGGATGTCATTCGGACTAGAGAAGTGTGGTCGGATGGTTACACAGAGAGGGAAGGTCATCCACACAGAAGGGGTCTCACTCCCAGAGGGAACAATAGCAGACATTGAGGACAGTTACAAGTACCTGGGAATACCACAAGCAAATGGCAGCCTTGATGAGGTCACAAGGAAAGGAGCCACAGCCAAATACCTCCAACGAGTAAGGCAAGTCCTGAGAAGCCAGCTCAATGGCAAGAACAATATCCGTGCGATAAATAGCTATGCCTTGCCAGTAATCAGATACCCTGCAGGAATAATAAGCTGGCCGAAGGAAAAGATAAAGACCATGGATGTTAAAACTCGGAAACTACTAACCATGCATGGAGGGTTCCACCCTAAATCCAGCATCCTGAGACTATACGCGAGCCGTAAGGACGGAGGCAGAGGACTAGCGAGTGTGAGAGCCACTGTCCAGGATGAAACATCCAAGATCCATAAATACATCAAGGTCAAAGCCTCAACCGACGATGTGCTCAGCGAATGTCTCAAACAATGGGGACCAGAGGATGAGGTGCTCGAGGAACCATCATGGGAAGATAAGCCCCTACATGGGATGTACCACCGACAAATAACTGAAGTGGCTGATATCAGGAAATCCTACCAATGGCTGGAAAAAGCTGGACTCAAGGACAGCACAGAGGCACTCATCCTGACTGCACAGGAAAAGGTCCTAAACACCAGAGCAATAGAGGCTCAGATCTACCACACCAGACAAGATCCAAGGTGTAGATTGTGCAAGGAGGCCCCTGAGACAGTCCAACACATAACAGTAGGGTGCAAGATGCTGGCAGGGAAAGCGTACATGGAACGTCATAACCAAGTAGCGGGCATAGTGTACAGAAACATCTGTGCAGGATATGGACTGGAAGCCCCGAGATCAAAGTGGGGCACACCCCCAAAGGTGGTGGAGAATGACCGAGCTAAGATCCTGTGGGACTTCCAGATCCAGACAGACAAAATGGTAATGGCGAACCAACCGGACATCGTGGTGGTGGATAAACAACAGAGGAAAGCCGTTGTGGTGGATGTAGCAATACCAAGCGATTGCAACATCAGGAAAAAGGAACACGAGAAACTGGAGAAATACCAGGGCCTCAGAGAGGAACTGGAGAAGGCCTGGAAGGTGAAGACCACAGTGGTGCCTGTGGTCATCGGGGCCCTCGGGGCAGTCACCCCCAAACTGGAGCAGTGGCTAAAACAGATCCCAGGAACAACATCAGACATCTCAGTCCAGAAATGCGCAGTTCTCGGCACAGCCAAGATACTATATATATATATATATATATATATATATATATATATATATATATATATATATATATATATATATATAATATTGTTATTGGACAACCATGTTTTAGTGGGAGCAGCTTTGGTTAATGTTGACTGCTCTATACCCACATCATTGTTCCCACGTGAACAATGCTTCTCATTTACAGAATAACTTAAGTAACTAGATAGCATTCTCTTTGAAGCTTTCTTACACTATCTTATTTGTTGGATAAAAGATTTTCTAGTCAGGCGAGTGTTTTTCAGTAGTTTCCCTGCTTACTAAGGGGCACCTTATGGATTAATTGTGTTGCCCATTTTGCTGATCTTCTTGTCTTTTACAACTAATAGATTAACATCAACTTAGACTTTGCTTAACATGTACAGAGCTGTGAAAGAGAGAATTCTTTTGTTTATGCTTTTTTCTTAAACTTCACATTAAACACTTGTTTTGAATATTGCATCTATGATTAGTGTAAATTTAGATATGACCCAAATTAGGAGCATATGAATAAAACAGCATTTCCGGTGAGTCCCAACCTGATTATTTTATTAATGCTTCTATTGCTCAAACAAGGTTTTAAAAATTGAATTGCAAATATGGTTTTGAATAAGCAATGCTTCATCATCATCATTCAGTGTTTCATATACAGCAAAATTACTTTGCTGCACAGTCCAAGGGGCTGCTATCTCCTTCCTTGCAATAAGAAAACAGAATTAGAAACTGAACTACAACACCCATTTTTTTTTTTTTTATTACTAATATTATCATAGTGTTTCATATGCAGCTAATTTCTGCACTTTGCTGTACAATCCCTGGGGCTTGTATCCTGTTTTCTAATAAGAAAACAGCATTTGTAATGATGTAATGTATTATACATTCATTATTTATTCTTTATCAAAAGTACTCATTTAATTAAAATTGCTTACTTGAAATAAAGGTACAGGATTTTCATTTTCTACAATTCTACAAAAATAGATATAACAGTTAATTCTAATTCAATTTGTTTACATTCTGCAGTGGTCTGCTGTTGTGATAACGCATTAAACTCCAAATTACAAATAACTTTGAGAATTGTTATGAAGTGTTGTGTATTGCGATATGTCATTAGCAGAAAACGTTAATGAAACAGTATACATTTTTTATTGTATAACCTACCTCAGATCAGCCAAAATCCATGTAGACTACTGCATGTGCACTTCTGCTGTCATGAAATAGTTGTATTTCACACACTGAACATTAGACGGAGGAAAAACACTAAAATAGTCCTTAGTTTGTGAAGCACATGCTTCAACCAGGATTTGTAGTATATATACACACCACCTTGGTTGTATTCAGACTGAAACAGGATTGAGCTCTCATCTAAAAAAAAAAAAAAAAAAAAAAAAAGGACTTTGACCAGGTCACCCCAAAACTTTCATTGTGATTTTTGCTGTTGTGGTTTGGATCATAGTACTGCTGCATAACCATGGTCAAAACCTAACCAGTATAGCAAATCTTAAAGCAACAAAGAAGCCCCAGACCATCATACTACCACCACCATGTTTAACTGCTAGGCTGGTGTTCTTCTGAAGTGTAGTTTTACTTCAGATGTAACTGGACTCACTTTCCAGAAAGCTCCACTTTTGTCTCATAGGTCCACAGAATATTTTCCCATTAGTTTTGAGGATTATCAAGACGTTATTTTTTGCAAATGTGAGATGGGCCTTTGTATTGTTTTTAACTAGTGGTAGTTTTGGCTTTGACGCTCTCTCATGGAGGTCATTGACGTTAACTGAAGCACGTGAGACCTGCTGTGCTCTAGATGTACTGAGTTCTTTTGTGACCTCCTGGATGAGTCATCAGTGGTCTCTTTGAGTAATTTTGGTGGGTTGGCTACTCCTGGGAAGGTTCACCAGTTTTCACTAAATGGAGGCTTCACATTGCTTTAGATATCCTTTTGCCTTTCAAAAAGACACACTATCAATTAAAACATGGTGATGGTAGTATAATGGTCTGGGACTGCTTTTACTGGGGGACCCATGTGAACTAATTATTCTATTCCTGAAAGAGATAGCCTGGGCATCAGTTTATGTCCTTAAGATCAGGGAACTTGGGTTATTGTACAGAACAAGATGAAGCATGAGAGCAAGTCCATCTCTGAATGGTTTAAAAAAAAAAGAAGTTTTGGAGTGGCCTAGTCAAAGTCCAGACTTAATCTGAATAAGAAATAGTGGTGTCACCTAAAAGAGACCATTCATTTTCCAAAATCCTCCGATCTGGCTGAATTAAAACAATTCTACAAAGCAGATACTGTGCTGCTTGATGACAGATGTTCTGCTAAGGATGCCAGAATCAGTTTAGGGGGCAACTTGTTTTTCTGAAAGGGCCAGGTTTATTCAGATAGCTTTTTTCCCCATTGTAAATTAATTTATCTATTTTTGTATTTACTCAGACTTTTATCTGATATTAACATGTGTTTGATGATCTGAAATATGTGTTGAAAAATCAAAATGACAAGAAATTTGTAAAGATGGCAAACACTTTTCCATGGGACTATAAAGATTCAGAACCATGGATAAAATTTAACCTACAAATCTTGGTGTGATTTTTTTTTTCTAACCTGAATTTCTGCAAACCTGATACCTTACTGTACCACACGTACAAAACACATTTTAAAAGCTGTCAAGTTTATATAAAACTCAAAGGCCTATATCAGGTGAATTGGATTAATATTTTGGGATTTTATGTGTTCTTAGGGGTTGTATTTGACCTACCATGCATCAATTCATACTATGTATAGTCCTGTGTTAATACAGGTGACTGATTGTATTGACCGGCCGAAGGAATAAAGGTTAAGTCAGTGCATTTTTGAACCAACATTTATACCAGCCTACTGTGTCCTTCCTGGCTGGATGTTCAACAGCCTTCTGCAATTGTAAGAGTTTGATCCCCCCCCCACTTTTTATTGAAAAGGATATCAATTATTTTCATCATACCATTTAAAATAACATGTAGAAAAAAAAAAAAAAACTTTTTAAAAATGAATTGATAGTATTTCCAAACAGAAAAAAAAAAAACTTCCTGGTTGAATAAAAATTATTTTAAACCAAAATCTGACAAGGGTACGAGCAATTTTAGCTTTAACTGTTTTATCAGGACATAATAAACTGACCTGGTCTTTACCAGATCACACACATCTGACATGCCCCACTGTGTGCCACTCAACGTGAGCACTGTGCGCAAAGCAGTCAAACACATGTCAACACCTTCTCTCTTCTCTCCGCCATCAGAAAGAGTCCTGCCCTGGTGACGGCCGGCTAGCCATCCAGGTAACTAATAAAATGAGTGGCTTTATCTCCTCAGCCTAAGATGCAAAAGTTAAATCTTCTTCAATGAATGTTGTTCGCCCAGGGCAGTGAACAGGCTAGGACTGCCCCTGTGTGAATCATTTAAGTTGTATTACTTGTGTTATAAAGCAAATATGCTTCAATATGTAAAGGCTGTGAAAGCACTAGGATACAAAAAGCGTTTATCTTATATGTTTTCACATGATTGCATATCTGGCTTGTGTAGCAATGGCTTACAAAATTACATTGCTTGAAGGAAATGAAGCTATAGATTCGCCTTTCTATGCATCCAACAGCGTAGCTCGTGCTGCTTTGTTTGAAATGTTTCAATGTTTCAAAAACACCGAGGATGGAACAACCAATCACAGACATCCCACACAGCTCACCGATGGATGGTCAAGGACTCGTGGGACCTGATTAGCTGGATTCTCCAAATGACTTCTTAAACAGGAGCTTTGACACGGCTGCATCAGATGAGGTGAAATGTCTTCCGGAAACAAGTCTCAAGTAGCTTCGTACTTGAACAAAAGGTTACATTCTAAATGACTGAGAACGAACATCAGCTGATGGTTGGACAGATAGCCTTACACTTGACTTGAAGAGTTTTTGGTATAGAGGGATTCATGGTCAACTCAGTGGGCGGAGGACAGGTCCATGTCATTATCCCTCCGCTACATGTTCCCTCGACAGTGACATGTTTCTATACTGGCTCCTTGGTTCTCCCCCATCCAAAGGCTGTCATTCCATTGAGATCCAACCATGTAAACTTCAGTCATGCCAAATATCTTTTTCTTCTTCATGTGTCAAAAATGTGCTCTAGCATTTTTTTTTTTTTTAACCAGCCTAAAAATAACTGGCCACTTTAGTTTTAAGGTATACATTGCTAGTTCCAGGTTGGACCGCCTGTTGGCATCTCAGAAAATTAGAAAACCGTGAAAAAGGTCATTAATGGAAACTCATGGTGTCACACCCTAATCAGCTAATGAACTCAAAACACCTGCAGGGGTTTCCTGAGCCTTTCGACGGTCTCTCACTCTGGGTCAGTAGGACACGGTCATGGGGACGACTGCTGAATGGACAGATGTCCAGGAGACGGTCATGGACACCCTTCACGAGGAGGAGAACACACGAAGGTCACTGCTGAAGAAGCTGGTTGTTCAGAGTTCTGCATCCAAGCATATCAACAGAAAACTGAGTGGAAGGAAAAGGTGCACCAGCAACAGGGAGAACCGCAGCCTCGAGAGGATTGTCAAGCGAAATCCAGTCCAGAAGAGCCACCGCACACAGACGAATACTAGACATGGGCTCCAAATGTCACATTCCCCGTGTCCAGCCTCTGCTGAACCAGAGACAACATCAGAAGCGTCTGACCTGGGCTGAGGAGAGAAGGAACTGGACTGTTGCTCGGTGGTCCACAGTCCTGTTTTCAGATGAAAGTAAATTCTGCGTTTCATGTGGGAATCCTGGTCCCAGAGTCTGGAGGAAGAGTGGAGAGGCCCAGAATCCACGTTGCTTTAAGTCCACAGTGACGTTTCCAGTCAGTGATGGTTTGGGTTGCCGTGTCACCTGCTGGTTCTGGTTCACTTGGTTTCCTCAAGTCCACAGTCAGTGCAGCTGTCTGCCAGGAAATTCTAGAGCTCTTCATGCTTCCCTCATAATGATCTTATTTCCCCACAGGACTTGGTACCTGCCCACACTGCCAAAGGTACCAAAAGCTGCTTCAATGACAGTGGTGTTTCTGTTCTTGATTGGCCAGCAAACTCCCCTGACCTTTGACCCCACAGGAAAGCTGCTGTTCTCAAAGGGAAGATGATGAGACACCAGACCCAACAAGGCAGATGACCTGAAGGCATTTGTGCTTAAATCAGTTTTGACTGGTCTGATGTGATATTCTAATTTTCACACTGAATTTTGGGTTTTCTTTACCTGTAAGACAGAATCATTCAAAATAAAAAAAAAAAGAAAAGCTTGAAATATTTTTACTCTTTGTGTAATGAATCTGTAGGGAAAAAAAAAATAAATAAAAATAAAAATAATAATAAAAAAAAAAAAAAAATCACCATTTCACTTTCTGAGATGACTGGCAAGAAATATTGCACTTTTACTCTATATTCTAATTTTTTGAGATGTACCTGTATTTTGACACCAACAATGTATTTCTATCCACACAACTCCTGCTAACTAGATTAAAAGTTTCTCAGCCCAGTCTCTGTACGCCTGAGAGAGACTGCAGCGGGTCAGCAGCTTCTGAAACCAACCCGTCCAGCACCATGTTCAACATCATTCCAACCCCCTCCCTCTCTCACTCTGACTTGCTATGTGAGTTTATGAGTCCAACCATGATCAAGTGCTTTTAATTTGAATCCTACCACAACAAAAGTAACATTTTCAAAACAAAGTTAGTGATATTTGTCAAAATCACTAACCTTTGAGTCATGGAATATTTGTGTTACTGTATATTTTATGGCTTAAGGTAGATTTACAGCTGGATTTGGTGTCAGGTTACAGTAGTGAAGAGTGTGAACACTGCAACCTTTAGGACTTTTTAGAGCTGTGTCTTGAGCAGAAGAGTCAGTGTCAGACAGCGTCAAAGATGTTATTTCTCGTTGGTCAACACACACAAATGACAGTAATCCTTTACACTGTTCCATGATCAACAGTGGATGCCACTATTTGAATACAGAGAGCATGAGTCCATGATGAAAGGGACAGTATGACTATAGGCGAACTACCACATGGAAAACATCTGTTGTGTCCACAGTCTATAATACAAAGACGAAAGATCAAACTAAAGTACTACAACATTCCAGGATTCCAGGATGGGTTGGAACATCTCCACATTTAATTGCATTTTTTTTTTTCTTTTTTGTTTTCTTGTGAAAGATATAAAAAAAAAAAAAAAAAAAAAAAAAAATCAAAAATAGTTCCTACTTAGAGACATCTTCCTAAGCTCTCCTAAAACTTGCAAAATCAAGTTCCAACAGTTGTGACACTGGAAATAATGCATAAAAGTGTCAGTCTCTCTCCGTCCTTTACTGATAAAAGTGGATGCGGGTGGAGGCTGTGTAGACAACAATGATATGCTGATGGTCATACGTAAGAGTACGAATGAGGAGGGAGGCGCTTGGAGGAGCTCCGCCTCCCAAGTCTGGACACTAAAGTCTTGATTTGACAGTCTCAGGGAAATCTGAAGCAGGGGACATAAAGGACCCATGGGTCCAGTGGACCGCTTGGTTCCAGTGGACTGCTTGGTTCTGGTTTGTTCTTCCAACTTTTTCCTCCACCTGAGCCAGGATAAAGCTGCAACATCCTTTTAGGTAAGAACACAGGTGGCTGGAGGAGCAGGGAGATGTATGAACCCACATTCAGGCTTGACAAAATGTTTCAGCAGAGCATCACAGTCATCACCTTCCATGTTGAGTATTTAAGCAGAATAAACTCTTTAATTATCCAGCATCTCTCAGCTGCCTCCATCTAAATAGCCATTTATCAGCATCTCCATGTGACTGGAGCTGCTGGCCAACTTTTGAAACATCATACCTTAAACCTGCAAACTAAAACATCTGGAGCCCTTCCAGCTACACTCTCCACAGGTGGAAGCAGTTTATATGTGCAATGTTTCACAATGAGGCAAGTCACTGACCAGTTTAGCAAAGAGCCCAAAGACTATGGAGAGTGAACAGTGCCAAATTACAACAAATTACAATTAATAACTCATGAATTGCTTAAATATGTCATTAATTTATTAAAACTGGAAAATAATGCAGAAATAATTTATGAAACAAACTTAAATATATATAACTTAGTTAAATGTATTGATTTCATTGTAAAAAACTTGCATGCATGATATAAATTATTTCATGCTTCTGTGCTGAAGCACATCATTATATAATTTTAATTGTCAACTTCACCCATCAAACTTAGTGGGCGGGATTAGGGCTGCTTCTATAGAGACAGTGACATCTGATTGGCTGCTTCAAACAGCGAATGAAGACAACATCTTCCCAGTTTGCTATGACTCTCAGGTCAGTGTTTTTACTGGAAGTGTGGAAATAACGTCAATAAATTGTCATAATTTATTAACAACAAACTCTAGGTGGACAACTCCTCTATATCTCCAGTTTGGTCTGAAATATCTCTAATAAGTTCAGGAGAGAGCTCCCTGTGGTGCTGCGTGGAGGAAGCTGCCACAGACTTCAGACAGGATCAACCTTAGCCCCACCCACTAGCTAATATTGGCTGACGTTCTCTTGTGAACTTATCAAAGATATTTCAGACCAAACTAGAGCTATAGAGGCTGGAGTTGCTCACCCAGGGTTTGTGGTAAATAAATTGCAACAACTTAATTATGTTATTGAAGTTATTTCTGCACATTCCAGTGAAGAAATTAACCTCAGAGTCATGGCAAATTGGGAAGAAGTTGTCTTCTCTTGGTGTTTGAAGCAGCCAATCAGACGTCAGGGTCTCCATAAACGCTCCCTTAATTCCGCTCAGTTTGATGAATGAAATTGACAATTTAAATTAACTCATGATGTGCTTCAGAACAGAAACATGAAATAATTTATCAAATCATGAAATTATATTAAGTTTTTAAAATTAAAATCAATACATTTGATTGAGGTAAATGCAATTATATATCTATTAAAATATTTCTGTACTTGTATCCAGTTTTAAAAATAATTATGACACATTTAATTAATTCTTTAGTTATTTAGTTCTTGTAACTTGACACTCTTCACTCTCCATAAAAAGTCTCTATTCATCTATTTAAAGATTCTTTCTAGATTATTTGATTACCTTTAGCATATTAAATTTATAACCTATCATCTTAAGAGTTTAAAACCAGAGCAGAACAGAATGACAATTTTCTGCTGTTTGAGAAAATCTGAAAATAGATGTTCAGCCATGCCCCCTGCTCTTGTTGGTAAAGAGTGCACATAAAGACAGCTTAGAAATCAGCTCCTTCCTAAAGTTATAATATTTGAGCTGATATATAAAAATGAAAACACCACCAAAGCTGCTGTGGGTTTTGTTTCAAGGTAAAAATTTAAATTTGATACAGATATAAAGTCCCAACTTGGCTGGTGAATCCAGAGGAACATTTGTAGCAGGTTCGTCTTATATTGTTTTAACATCATCAAGACACTGAACATCAAGCAAAGCACACAGACCTTAGCCTTACAGCAGACACATATCATAACGGTCTGATACCATCTCTCAGCATGGAAGGTGATCAGCATGTCTCTCCTAAACGTTTAAAATGTTACATGAAATGTCCTTCAGTGTGGTGCTTTTCATTGTAAAACAAACCCAAAGGGAGGACCTGACTGGAAGGTTAGCACAGAGGCATGCTGCTTCATTCACATCTAAGTGCTGCTGAACAAAGTGCAGTCAGGCCTGGAAACGTGGATCCAGCATGTAAACAGGAAGACAGAAGCCCCGAGAGGAGGAGTTGGGGTGGGGTGGAGGGACAGAACGCCTCAGAGTCCCTGCTGTACAGCGGGGTGGAGCCTGGTGGGAACGGAATGATGCTGAGACTCAGGTGAAAACAAAAACTTTAAGGGTCAAAACAGTTCAAAAACAGAGGAGAAACAATGCGTGGATGGACTCTGATAACGGTAAATACATGGGGGGGGAGGGGGACTAAAAGGAGGCTTCAGCCTTCAGCAAGACAAGAGTGGACGGATAGAGAGGCGTTCACCTGTTTGTCTAGAGATGGAGCTAACTGGAAAGAGGTGGTGAACAGGTCAGGGAAATGCCAGCACAGTACTAGTTTTTGTTGTGGATGGTGGGTCCATGAGGGGGTGGGGGGAGGGGTTCCTGTCATGCAGGGAGGTGCAGAGGGTCAAATGTCTTTACAAGATCTTGATTTTAACTGCCATAATGCATGGTGTTGCTGGGGATGACCATCGGTGAAGCCATGGAAATGGCAGCGCCCCCCATGGTGAACTGGTTGGTGATGGGATAGTAAGTACCACTGCTGCTGGGGCCCGACTGGCCTGTTGTAGCTCCTGAAACAGAGAACAAAGCATGGCTTTCAGAACTGCCCAGAACAATGCGTGTTGAGATGGTTTGTGTACGGGGAGAGTTACCTTGAACTATTCCTGTGCTCATGATGGAGCCCATCCTTGAGTGGGTGTGGTTTACAATCCCCGTGTTCACTGTGAGCAGTCAGAGTGGACAGTGTCAGAAGGGACAGCAGTCAGATGAAAGAATCAATCCCAACTAATAACATGCTACGTAGTGGCTATGGCAATCCAAACACTACCAGTACCTAAGATAACTTGGGAGCAAATGCTAGTACAGTACTTGCTAGTACTAGCAAGTCAAATTTAAGACTTTTCAAAGTCTTTTTAATGCCACTTGAACGAAATTTAAAACCAAAAACCTATAAATACAGGGGATGGTTGGGGGATCGTGCCGTATTACAATCAAGCTTAGCAAAAACTGAAATTTCTGGGGTCTGTTTGTGGATCTTGGCAGCGGCTTTGTGTTTTTCACACTGCATTTGGCTCTGGACTAGAGGCTGACTGACACATTGGCCAGCTGATATTTGTTTTTTTTTCCTTGTATCGGCATCCCCCAATACATGCTGATCCATTAGCCATTCAGCAGCCATGCCTGTGACCGCATACACTGCCACTCCCTCCTTGGTAGAGAGCGGCTGGTAATGTTATAAAACTGAGTGCTAACAACAACAAGGGTAAGTTTTTAAACTTTTGATGTATTTATAGCTAATTTAGCTGTATCTGCCCTTTGAAAGTCTATCTCTGTCTCACTGTGAGAAGGAGGGAACAGTGGCGTGTGTCTGTTTTACTGGTTTTACTTGCCCCACCCCCAACCAGGGTAAGCGTCCCTTATTTATTTATTGTGTGAATGCTGCAGGCATTTACGTGACTGAGATCCATTTTCTCTTTATTAGGCCCAAGCAGCGATAGTGCTGCAAAGGCCTATTGTAATCATAGTGCTTCTTGTTATTATGATTCCATCAAATTAACTGGCTTTTTGGAGCCCTAAGCATATATGAAAACTCAAACTTGGCGGGCGCATCAGGCCTGTGAAAATTATGTATTTTATGGGTGTTGCAAAAATTGCAACCGAAATGGCTCAACAGCGCCCCTCGGCAACTTTCAAAATACCCTCCGCACTGACCAAACTTTAATGTTGAGGCATGAAAATTAGTACGCTTGTACAACTCCCTAAAACCTACAGAAACTCTCTTACAACTCTACACTAAAACAGGTTGTCGGCCATCTTGGACTGAAGTTCCAATTTTGATCCCATTTTAGCCGTTTATAGCCTCTGGATTTGATCCAACACCTCGTACAGATTTCAATACATCAGTTTCAAATTTGGTCAGTTTGCTCATAAGGCAAGGGGGAATAAAAGTTATCGAAACGGTGAGTTTTCGAGCATGCTGAAGGGGCGTAGCCAGACCTTAAAGTTTGACATCTCACCATGAAACACAAAACTGTTATATCTCCTACACGAGAACTCACAGACACCAAACCTTCTGGGATTTATCCACATCTGGTCCCCTACAATACCCAATGGTCAACTCATGACATCACTTAAGCCACACCCCTTGAGAACAGGAAATGTAATGTTTTACTTTGAAAGGTCCCTATCTGATCCCTGGAACCTAATCAACATGACAGTGTGTCCAGTGACAGAAGACATGTTGGTGTAACTAGGCATCCAATACTGAAAGTTTTTGGGGGAGGGTGTGGACATGGCAAAGTCAGACGCCGCTGACATTTGTTTGATTGTAAATTCCACTGTTTCAAGCCGAGCTGCACCAAACTCACTATGATCGATCCTTAGCCAACCCCCAACAGGAATGCACCCCGATATATGGTTAGCATGGCCTAATTCCTCTACAGCGCCCCCTAGAAATCATGCTAATGTTAGCATCTTAGTTTTAGCTCATTTTGATTGAAATGCTAAACCTAATAGACTGAATGGAGTGAGTTAATGTTTGTCATAGTGCACATGAGCCAACGTGTATGCAGCCTGTTGCGGTTACTCCTGCTTTTTATGCTTTTATTTTTACTTATTATTCAACACCATCCGTTCAGTTCTACTGGGTGAGAAGCTGATGACAATGCAGGTGGATCCCCCCTTGTGTCCTGGATTGTGGACTATCTGACTGCCAGACCACAGTTTGTGCGCCTGCGACAGTGTCAGACAGTGTTGTCAGCAACATAGGGGCTCCACAAAGGACTGTCCTCTCTCCCTTCCTCTTTACTCTCTATACAACTGACTTCAGCTATTGCACTGAGCCCTGTCATCTACAAAAGTTCTCAGATGACTCAGCTGTGGTTGGTTGTATCAGTGAGGACGATGAGGTCGAGTACAGGGCGGCTGTAGGCAACTTTGTAACATGGTGTGGGCTAAACCACCTGCAGCTCAATGTGACAAAGACTAAGGAACTGGTGGTTGAGCTGAGGAGGAGGACCAGGATGCCAGTGATCCCCATTACCATCCAGGGAGTCAGTGTGGACACTGTGCAGGAATATAAATATCTAAGACTGCACATTGATAATAACCTGAACTGGGTCAAGAACACCGATGCTCAATACAGGAAGGGCCAAAGTTGCCTCTACTTTCTGAGGCGGCTGAGGTCCTTCAACATCTGCTGAACCTTGCTCAGAATGTTCTATGAGTCTGTGGTTGCCAGTGCTGTCCTGTATGCTGTGGTATGCTGGGGCAGTAGGCTGAGGGTGGAGGACGCCATAAGACATAAGACTAGACAGACTGATCTGCAAGGCCAGCGACGTCGTCGGAGTGAAGCTGGACACTCTGACAGCACTGTCAGAAGGATGCTGTCTAAGGTGCAGGTCATCTTGGACGAGTCTCATCCACTTCATGACGTGCTGGCCGGCGACAGGAGCACCTTCAGCCAGAGACTCATCATACCAAAATGCACCACAGAGAGCCACAGGAAATCATTTCTGCCTGTAGCCATCAGACTTTACAATGCCCAACTCTGAGTGACTTAAATCTAATTTTTCTTTGGACTCATTTATAGATTTATTTACAGATTAACATATTTCCATGTACATGCTTCTTATTTTATTTGTTTAATATATATAGTCAGTCATATTTAAATTACTTACAACATCATACTTGGAGACCCAACTTTAGGTTTTTAGCAAATTTTAGCTTTTACATTGTTTTTTTTTCCACACTGCATGGTGTATGTCACTGTAGGTCAACATACTAGAGCTACCCTACATTAGTATTTTAGCTAGCTTTAGCCTGTTAGCTAATTTTAGCTTTTACATGGATTTTTTTTTTTTTTTTTTTTTTTTTTTACACTTTATGGAGTATGTTACTGTAGGTCAACATGCTAGAGTTAGCCTACATGCTATCATTAGTATTTCAACTAGCTTTAGCTTTTTAGCTAATTCTAGCTTTTATATGGCATTTTGCATATTGAATGGGGAATGTTACCTCAGGTCAACTTGCTCGTGATAGCCTACATGCAGTCATTAGTATTTCAGCTAGCTTTAGCTTTTTAGCCATGTCTAGCTCTGACATGGAGTTTTGCAATACGTCACTACAGGTCAACCTGCAATCGATAGCCTACATGCTATCATTAGTATTTCAGCATGCTTTAACTTTTTAGCTCATTTTAGCTTATGAACTGCTGTGACATTACAGTTTAGCTTTGTAAGCAGTGTTCTGCACCAATTGCTAACACTCCTTAGCTGGAATTTTTGTATTGACTCAATATTTTCAGTCCTCTTCAACAGTTTCTCTAAATTCATTTAGCAGAGTTTTGCTTTTTTTCTGCTGCTTCTGCCTATTTCTTACATTTCTACAAGTCTTTTGCAGTTGTCTTCAAAAGCTTCAGCAAATTTCAGCAAAATTTGCTGGAGCATTTCATACTATATTTTTTTAAGCATACAAGTATTTATCATTGCCCATTTTAGGTAATTTTTGGGAAAAAAAAAAAAAAAAAATTACATTTAAAAGTGCCCATGGCTGGCCCAAGGTTGTATGGGGCATTAAGCACAATATAATTTAGGGCCCTCCTCTTCCTGCTAAGAACATCATCACAACCACTAACAGCGTTTCAATACAGCTTTGGTAGAATCTGGGAGAGGGGATCAAGTTTAATTGGCCGGGCTTAAAAGCAATCAGTGATAATTAGCTATTATTTGCTGAGATGTATTTCTTGACAAACTGAACTGAAAGACAAAGATAAAACTCAGCATCAGAATGTAGCATCAGATTGTAGCTATGGTAACACAACAATCAAACTATGAAGATTTATTTTTTTGCACTTTTACAAAGTAAACTTGCCAAAAATTTAGGACTTAATTTATCTCTGATGAAACCATTAAATCAGATTTAATAGAATTGTCATTCTCAATAAATGTTAAAATTCTAAGTCTCGGGTCTGTGTTAAAATTAAGTTCCACTTATACCTTAGGTTGGCCCTGAATGCGACCAGCATTACATAGCTTGTTTTATGACCAAGCCAAGACTGAAGAGCCCTGCATGGTCGAGTCAAACTGATGAAATCAGTTCTCATTGTCGCAGCCGTGTGATGAAAATTGTGTAATTTTGTTCTCAGTTTCGTGTCGTCCGGCCGTTCTTGTCACAACCCCCCTGTCGAACTTTTCGGCCCCCTCTACCTGCGAAACTATTGTGCGATTGGTCTAGATTTCATGGGTGTTTGTTTATGTGGAAAGCAGCCCCAACTACTCAACTTCCAGAAGCCGATTTTTCAGCCACAGAGCAGAATGGATAGTTTTGAGGAGCAGTTGTCCGAAGCCGCGAGGAAGTACGTACTGAAACAAAAATAATAATAAACAAACAAACAAACAAACAAAAAAAAACACTGCTCAGTTTGGGTCCGGGAGAACGTCCTATCTAAGACTCCTGTTCTTACTTTTTGATAACATGGAAAATAAAATGAGATTCTCCAGCTCCTCAATCATTATCAATCATCCAAACTGGGGTTATGGAAGTTAATAGTTGATCCTCTCTGCTATGATTGCTGTGTTTACTGTACTGTTATAAACCACACCTATGACAAAACACCATGACATAGAATGTAGTGGGAGGGCTTTCACATGAGCTCAGTGCGTCTTATGGACTGTGAAGGGTCTGTGCAAAATTGAATATCCAAAAACCACGTGACCACGCGTCAACAGTTCGGCTTTGATTTGACCGTTATAGTTGTGTGTTTAAATATTGTCAACAATGTCCTCCAATAACATAATGTTATATTATTACATTTCCTGTCAAAATATTTTAACACAAAATATGGTGGTCCTCTGGTGGACTGCCTGAGTGCCCCTACCATCGGGCTTAGCAAGTTTTCTGGGGAAACCCTGTATTTAAATGTTCTACATTGTTTACTATGCATTGTTGATGATATATTTTATTAATAAATGGATTTTTTATTGTTGTTGGTTTTTGAAATTGAGACTTGTGTAACATCTGTTACCACTGTGTCATTTTTATCACGTAAAGGTAGGAAGAAAAAGCAATATCGGCTTCAAGAATCACCCCCCAAAAAATCGTCAGCACATATCGGGGAATGGTTAGACTGATGTCAAAAAATTGGTATCGGCCTTAAAAAAAACCTGCATTGGTTGATCTCTATTCTCTATAGCCCTAACTTCCACAGTGCCAAGCTTAAAAGATTTTTTTTTCTTTGCACAGAATATATAAATTAGCACTTATCTATGATAGATGCAAAAAAAAGCTAACTAGCTAGGAAGGGTACATTAACAGCTAAATACTGGTAGTCTCAACCACCTCAAGTCGCTAAACGCAATGAAGATGTCTATGTGTAACTTAAACTTTTGTCTGACTGAAAAGTCCTGCTAGAAAAAAAAAAAAAAAAAAAAAAAAAATTACGTAAACGAGATTAAATAGTCCTGCCATGACAACATATAAGACCTGTGATTTTTACGGACAAATTACATTTTTTATGAATTCAAGACATTTTAAGGCATAATTTTAGATATAAGAATTTCAGACTTTTTAAGGATGTGTGGACACCCAGTAGTATATCATGGAGAAATTCTATTCAGGTATCAGGGGTAATCTGCTTCATTAGAAGTCTGCAAGGACCTGCTCCTGTTCCATGGACTGTGCACACTCGAAGACCCAATTGGACATAACTCTCAGCACCTGAACAACAGGTTTAGGGATTGTCTCTATTTGGTCAAGGACCGTTATTGCACACCATTCTCAACATGGTGTCTGCATCAGATTCCGCTAATCAATGTAATTTCTCAGATCAGACAGAAAACATATTGGACAAGAAATGAACCAGATCACTTTTCTGAGAATAAAGACATGAACAGACCAATATAAACACAACAGAGCTGGTCTGTTCAGTTCAGCTGGACCAGATCATTTGTTCTAAACAGCTTAAATCCAAAAACATCAAGAGTTGTTTTCTGTTTCCTGCCATTCGGGGAGGAGAGGCTGAGATTCATACCTAGAGGGATTAGGTTGTTGTGAGACACTGCTGGGCCACTTCCAATGACTGTGCTGAGGTCATAAGCTGCTGGCATCCCTGATGGAACAGAGCAAACAAAGCAGTTAGCATTTACCACACATTAACTCGAAGTTCACCCAGTTCTTCCTGAGAAAACTACCTTAAACCAGTTTCACACTAAGAGATTTCTCAAAAGAGAAACTCTGATTTTAGGCTACATTTCAGTATTCAGCATCTGAAAGGAGAAACTGCTATTTATAGCTATTACCACTGCAAGTTTTTATAGAAAAAAATAAAACATGTACAGATTAAACCAAAATCTAAATGGATTTTCAGATTATTACAAATAAGAGAAGGCAAAATCTAAATGAATACATACATAATTGGGACTAAACTGTCCAGAAAACAAGTGGTTCTGTTTGTTCTTTCCTGTAGCCCTGACACGAAACTGTTGTATAACATGGAGACATGAAACCTAATCATTACTTTGTGTGCCTCAGGCATCAGCTCAGGGTCCCAAACACAGCATTTAGAACTAATCTGGATCAGAGCACAGGATGATGAAACCTGATTCTGGTCTGCTGTCCACTGCACTCCACTGAGATCATGACCTCTTTTCACTTCATTGGTGATCTGGGTTTTCTTTAAAGTCATTTTGATGATGTTTAGGGTGAAAGAGAGAATGTGTTGCTACTGTGCTCAAATATCTCTAGAGGGACTAAGACCTATAAAGAGAGCAGCTGAAACAAGTTGTTCAAAAGTGATGACACTTTAGGAGTTTATGGAGTGGGACAACTGTTCTGAAAGTTTTCATGTTGAATTATCACCCAGAAACTGGAAAAACGTGAGTTTATTTAAGACTAGCTCAGGGGTCAGCAACACTTACAACCCAGAGAGCCGGTTTTGCCTTTGGTCCAGCTAAACAAAATCTGTTTAAAGCCACAGCTGCTACAAGAAACAAATTAGCTTATTTAGCTTAGCTAATTAAAATGGCTTGATTTTAAAATGAAAGAAAAGCGATTTTAGTTTTGTTTTTAGATTTTAAAATAAAGAAAGTTATCAAACCTTTTTACCCAAAAGGAATGAACAATTTTCCAATGGAATGTAAATTTTTATAGAATTTTTTTTTAAAAAAAGCACACACTTTGCAACCAAAAGGACAAAAAAAAAACAAAACAAACAAACAAAACTTTAAAAAGAATATTCCTTACACTATTAAGTGTTCTTTTGAAAATACTTTGCATATATTACATGAAAACAGCAAGCATTTTTTTAAATCACCTTTACATCTTAAAACACCAATTTTTAGCATTTTTGACCAAAGTTATTAAAAGCCACAGCTGATGATTTAAAAAGCCACACGTGGCTATGGAGCTGCAGGTTGGAGACCCCTGGACAAGCTGAATAAGTCGAGTCAGACATATGCTTAGGTGACGGGCTGTCCAACCCTGTGTTGGAGCAGCATAATAAGGCTGACCTGCAGAAATCCCTGTTGGAACAGATTATTTGCTGGCAGGAAAAACTCACTGGAGAGACTATAGCATTCAGACAGTCACTGGTGAGTCGACAAAATCAAGAATATGAACGTGGATGGTTGGTGGGCTGCACTGGTTCAGATGCTAGATGTTTGTCAGCTAATGGACAGGTTGGGATTTGATTCCAGCTTCCTCTCAGCACATGTTAATGTTCCCCTGGCAATACACTGAACCCCAACAAGTTCAGTCCATGAACCACATGATGATGATGAAATACAGTGATTTTATTCTATGTTAAAACTACTGGGTGTCTGCAAAGATCTATTTATAAAAGCCCATCACTTGGAAGTTTCTTCTAATTTCACTTTAAGCTCTCATAAAATCACTTTAGACAGGTTTGATTCAGCTTTCAGAAACAGGAACCAATGCTCCAATTTAGCATCAATAAGCTGACCAAACAGGTCACAGGTTAGTCAGGGTCATGTCTAGGGTTTGATGTCTACAAAGTACTCTGACTGAAGGGAGTTCAGGCTGGGAGAGAAACATGATGCAGCCATAAAAATGAAACCTGACTGGATTACAGCAAAATGGGGGGGAACAAAAGCAATAACATGAACATTAAAAGACTGCAATATTATGGAAAGGCTTGGTGTCATAGTAAATAAATCAGGAATTATTTGCAAAGAACAGAGCGTTTGCATAAAACTGTGAAAATAAATCTGTTTAAAGTTTTTACATTTCATCTGTTAAATTGTTTTCTAATTGTTTCGTGACGCTCCTATCATCCCACAACTTCGACAGGCGATCTCTGCAGTGTTGTCCCTTCATACTCAGATAGAAAACTGAAACAGGGATTCAAGTTCTGCCCCGAGTCTTAAAATAGCCTCATGGCTGCAGAAGGGAGCTGGAAGGACTGGTCAGGTGGGTGGGGAGGTGGGCTGTGGAACATCTAAAGGTGGGAATCCATTCTACGTAGATGAAGGATCTTTAATCTCAATGTTTCTGTGTTCACCTGATACAGCCATCCCCTGACTCATACTGTAGGCTGCCCCTGTGTTCCACATGTTCTCAGATGGGGAGGTGTAGTGTGAGCCAGGAGGGGGGTTGGGGGTGGTGCCTGTGTACCTGCACATACAGAAACAAACATGGTTGGAGGTAAAAGAGACACAAAGCACGCCTTAGTTTATGTTGTCCTGTGTAAGGCATGTTAACCAGATGCAGTCAGAAGGTGAACTCACCTGAAAAAGGGGTTCTTCAAGTCCAGGAGGTTGCTGGACTTTGATCCTGTCTGGTCCACCTGGGCAACAATACTGATGTCGTAGCTTTGTCTGAAGGGACAAATTGGATTATAAGAAACATTCATACGACTGAGTTCCAGCTTCTTCCTGCTACAGTTAAATGTGTCCCCTTCATAGTGTGGAGATCACAAAAGTATTACTATACCTTAAAGTTTTTCTTAGGTTGACTTTTTTTTGTCAAAACCCTAAACTTGAATGCATTTTATTGGGACTAACCTACCTTTTGTTGGCCACCAGCATGGCAGTGCCGGACAGTGTGTCCCCTGCTTTAGCAAAGAGGGGAGATTGCAGCAGGCAGCGCACCTGGTACCAATGGGTGAGGGGCTCTGTGGGGGCTGTGGACAGCCACACAGTCATCCTACAGGAGGATATGCATCAGGAAAACTGTTGGAATCTAGTTCAACTCCAAGGCGGCACATGTCTGTGGTCAGAGGACTTACACTGATCCCATAAACGCCACATCAAACCAGAAGGCCAGGCCATGCACCAGACCTGAGTGCATCATGTGGAACTTGAAAGGAATCTCTATCCTAAAGATGCAATAAGGAGACATTTATACATCAGCAAAAAGAAAATGTGCACATATTGGGGCATTCATTTTTGATTAATCACAGATTTTAATGCTTTAAAAATTTTAAACACAATAAATCTTTTTTTTTTTTTTTTTTTTTTTTTTTTTTTTAAACATACAAAAGATCCGGCTGGAACCTTTGTATTTGTGTGTTTCTGGTACCCCTGTAAATCTGACGCACAACTCCTTGTGGGTTAATTTTTTCATCAAAATGATTTTCATGGGATGCTGGAGAAGCCCATCATTGCGTTCAAGTTGTGCTAAAAGCAGTTAGCCTATCACGGAAGCTATTCAAACCTAAAATAGCATCTCAGTGCTAAACATGTAGCAGCAGCACAGACGTCACCAACGCTAACGTCAGCATCCACAGTTTATATTTATAAAGAAGGATTTTTTTCAAGGTTTCCTGAAATACTTCAAAGCTGAATGGGTAGAATAGCACTGTGTACCAATCTGATGGTTGAAGAACCTAAATAACAGCTTAAAAGCTATAACATCGGTGTTGTTGAGCTCCTAATGTTTATCTATTTATTCAATAATTTACCAGCAAAAGGGTTTTTGAATTGAAAATGTTGCTTATTATGTAGATATATAGCTTTAGATTAAAATGCAGTTAACTCGATTAAACATTTTAATTCAGTCCAACCACCATTACATACCTGTAGAGATCCTCCTCTTTGGCCTCCAAGAAGTTCACTGTATATTTAACTGACTTGGCCATCAGAATGCGGATATCAAACGTGTCCTGCAGGGGAAAACATCAGGAAACCTAGTTGACCCACTTTAATCCCATAAACAACTCAGACCTGTGTTCATTTAATACACCGTGTTAACACTACATGATGTGTAAAATCAGTGGTTTTCTGTGAATTACACACCACGATCGGCTGGCGGAAGTACTCATCCACTGCAGCTCCCCGCAGAGCAGAGAGGTCCACACCGTGGAAGGACGGCTGATACCTGAGAGACGGTCAGCAAAGACAGATTTAGATTCTTCACACGTCAACAGCAAACAAAGAATTTCATCTAAAACTATAGTTCTGACATATTTCTATAACTCAGAATGGAAGACAGACAAAAGCTAAACTATCCAAGAAGCAGCATGACAGACTTAACTTTTCCTCCACAAGACAACTGGTTCTTCTTCACAATAAAACATTAAAAAGAAGTTGGTAAATGAGAGAAAACCTGCTCCCCTATAAACTGACCTCCTATTTCCATGTCACATCATCTGAATCATGATATCTAATCAGAAGCTGGTCATTCTAAAAGCTCCAGCAGTGCCGAACTGGACGTTAACATTTTAACTCTGACTAGTGGAGCTTCTGTTCTGCAGTTTCTTATCTGTAGCTTATATACTGATCATATTTGTAATAAACTGATTTCTGCTAAGATGACTTCAGTTAATACCAGGTACTGCAGATTCAGGTGAGAAACTGTGAACAGAAACTACACAACTGTTTCTAGTAGAGAACAAAGCAGGGTTCTGGGTTGATTCCTCGTGTCTGAAAAGCTCTAACATCTGAACAGAGTAGAGTTTAGATCAGGCCTAAAAAACTCAACGTCACCCCACAGACAACGTGTCTGAGCCTGATCCAACCCGACTCATTAATTGTAATGAGAGGCCCAAGCTTGAAGTAAACCCAACATTTATTAAACTGCTACCAGTTTAAAATCCTTCCAGACCTCTGACTCTGCCCTCTGCTGGCTCAGTAGTGGAACTCCTTCTGTTTTTAGTTTTGTTCAACATCTTCCAGCTTCATTTTGTCGCTTGTTCTAACTGCAGGGTGAGTCAAGTGCAAATTTCCTGGGATGTGATTGATGGGAGTGGAGCAGGGTGGGGGCCATGTGTGCATCAGTTGAACAGTCCGCTGTGCTTGTTCCAGTCTGCACCTTCCTGTCTTTCCTTAACTGGCGAAACTAGCTCCTCCTCTTGCGAGACTGGATTTATTAGATTTATACAACTTTATAGTTTTTAGCTCCAGATCCTAATGCTGGAAAGGCAACAATTTTGGAGTTAAGGCCAACATTATTCATAACCCTGTTAAATTCAGATTTAAAATGATTTTCATTCTGCCAGGAAATTTATCTCAACTGAATGAATGAATCAGTTTTGTATTTTGTTAAAAATTGCATGTCAAAGATCCTTTACAGCTCCCCTAATAACCAATGACAAACTAATACCTTTTACCTTTACTGGCACAAAATTCGTCAAAGCCATCTTATGGTAGCAAAGCAGCTTTTTGAATGTTCCCACTAGTGCCTGGATGATTCACCTGTGGTGATGAGATCCAACTTAGGCCCGTCACAATAACAAATTTTAATGGATGATAAAATGTCCCAGTAATTATTGCAAAAAATGATAATATTGTTGTTTTGAGACCATTTTCAAGTAATTTACTGATAATGGCATAATAACGCAAGTTCATCCTCTCAAAGCCAAATAAACTTTAATTTTGTAAAAAAAAAAAAAAGAAAAAAAACACCTAGCACTGGAAGATATTTTAAATATCCAAAATAAAACACAAACAAAAACAATAAATAAAATGGAAATAATAAACACACACAACCAAAAACATAACTAAAATGTATAATGGTGTCTCCGTAAACAAAACTGCCCTTCAAAAAAATATTAATCATCAGAATGGAAATTATATATTATGTTGTATTTCTATTGAATACAACAGCAATAAACATTGCTGATGATGTTTGAAAAATGCTGACGGAGTAAAAAGGAGGAAATAAGGAATTGTGTCTTGATGGGGTCTATAAGCCAAGTGTGAGATTTTTTTCCTGCCTCAATATTTCCTACATGGAAAGACTGACTCTAAAAGGATTTATGCTGACAAATGTTTTTTATTTTGAATAAAACAAACATCTTCTACCCATCCATCTCCTAATTCCTTTCAGTTAAGTCTCTTTCCTCCTTACCAGAAGTTGGCCTTAGTAAACTGCTCCATGTAGAGCTGCTCATCTGTGAAGGGGGCCAGGTGCACATCTCCGATGGTGGGGAACATTTTACCTGCAACACACACAGCAGCAGGCAGTCAGTCAGTGGCTTTCAAACTACACCTGCACATGTGAAAAACCTGTCTAAGAATCGATTCCATCCATTGTCCCCGACCTCCTCACCGTTGGGTTTGAGGAACTTCTTGGCATGCAGGTAGCTCTCCAGCATGCGCTCGTTGAATAGCATGTAGCCCATGGGCTCTGAAATGATGATGTCAACTTGCTCAGGCAGCGACACCTCTTCCACCTTACCGGGGATCACGACCACACGCTCACTCAGACGGTTGCTGTTTACCAGCACCTGCAAGGGAGAGACTGCTTGGTAAAAAACTAAAATCCTCCCAGTGTTTCACAAGCCACAGTCTAACTAAAGGTCAGAAGCGTGTAGAAGGTACAGAAAAAGTGTTGCGATGCACCAATTAATTAGCGTGACCAGAATCAACTTATCTGTCTGACAGGCCCTGATCAGTGATCAGCAGGTCAAAGGAAAAATCTGATCTGTGAACATACCATAACTAAGCACAGCTGGTAATATTGAGCAAAACACCCTTCTGTGTAGACACCGTTACCAAGAGAAGAAGACTCAGCTGTTTTCACTATCAGTATGAGGAATTTAGAGATGAGGTCGGAATCTGAAGCTTCCTGACAGGAAACAGCTGTTCATCCAGACTTCTGCCTCAGCTACAGAAAAGCTGCTGTTTTATCCTTTAGAAGAGCCAAATCTGGTCTGTCCCCAAACATGATGTCTTAGAATAGTGTTTTTCGAAGTGGGGGCTGCAACCCCCTGGGGGCCACCAAGGGGGCCTCACAAAGCTGAAGAGAAAATGAGAAATAACCTCCTCCCCCAAAAAAACAACACAATAACCTAATAAATCTTTTATTCATAAATTTTTATTCACTTTTTTTTAAATCATGAAATCTAATTATTTTTCAATCATTATCATGAAATAAGTTAAAATATTTTATTGAAATGTTATTTACCATGCTCATTTTCTGATTAGCTGCCAATCAAATTTATCAAGCTGCGTCACCAGTCAGCGTTTGGAATATTTATCTGTGGCAGTAGGCAGTTAGTTAGCAAAGAGCTCAGGAAAGGTACAATAATGACTGTCTGCAGTGCAGCATGGGGCTAGTTCCTCTCCATGTAGAGACGTAAGGTCAGTCAGGATTCTTGCTGTGCTCAACTGACAAATACCATCTGATATTTATCTGGCAAACATTTTCATCGTGTAGGTGCCTAGTAACCCCCAATGTATTCTGCAGCAGGACAGTGAACCCAAACCTGCAGAAAATGTGACTGAATCGGTCCTGAACTTAAAGAAGTGAAGGTTTATTCAGCCTGTATCCCATTACATCATCAGACAGGAAGCAGACGGTGATGATCTGATAAGTTCTCCAAGATCATTTTCATCTATTTCCTTCAACACTATGAACAAATATATTTGGAGGAACTGGTGCAGTTCTGAATGTGAAGAGTGGTCACACCAGTCTCTCTGATGTTCCCTCAGTCTGCATCTTTGACTGGGAAAAATAAACATTCATATTTGTCTCAGCAGGTTCCCCTGGCTACAACACTGACACAGTCGCCCTGTGTAGTGGGACACACACACACACACACACACACAGGCACCCCTGCTATAGATGTGCAAAAATCAGCACCTTATCAACTCACACTGATAATGTTAAAACAATCTAAGCTTTAATTTATGGACATTTATTCAGAGGGGAAGGAAAAAAAATATTGCTTTAAGCATTAGTTTATTACTAACTTACAAGAGGCTGAATTAATAACAGCCCTAACAGGTTCCTTTAGACAAAATGTAACTGAAATATTCTTTAGAAGTAGAATTTACTTCATTGAGCTGATCAGTTTTGGGCCACTTCTAGTCAGCAACCAGTGATTTTCTCTTTGTCTTTTCACTGGGCTGCAGGAGAACATGAGTGTGCAGGGTGGTAAGGGCTGTAGAAAAACAAATATCTCCAAAGCTCCATATCTGAAAGTATGAAGAGCCGTTTCATTCAAAAATAAATAAATACTGTTATTTTTAAATAATAAATATTCCATGAAACAAATAAATGTCCCCATGAAAAAAAAAAAAAAGAAATCTTTACCTTATTTGTTTATTTTTTCAAGATTTATTTATGTATTTAACTGTTTATTCATTTCATAATGGTGTTTTATTTTGTGACACTTAATTTGTAAAGCTACTTTACATATTTCATGGACTTTTATTTTTTAGCTCCGCTCTTTATTTCAGGCTCTTTTTATTTCATGTTCTTATTTTGAATGAGGGGGCGAAGTTTTCTCTGTGGAGCGGGGCTGCTGCTGGTCAGAGTGAAGTGAACTAAGAGACCCCAAACTTCAGTGCGCCTGCATGAGGGTGGAACATGCGAGCTGTAAGGGCTTAAACTGATGTCCCAGGAGAATGAAACAGGTGGAATATTTTTGGAGTACTTAACATGCGATTCTTCTCCTCTCAATAAATGTACTCAAAGTTTGGGCTTTTCTGAAAATTTCTATGTGCAATTATTCAACTGCAGCAAAAAGATGAATTTCACGCCTTTTTAATCATCACTACCAGGGGTGCCAGCAAAGATGGCTGCCACTGTAGAGGTAACTGTGTTCCTATAGGCGTGTATGGACCTCAGCATGCTGCGCCATGGTGCTGGCCTCCACTGCATACACCTTCCTGGCTCCAGCTTGGGCAGCAAAGAAAGAGAGGATTCCTGATCCACAACCCACATCCAGAACCACCTGGAGAACAGAAAGGAGAAGACCCGTGGTTACCGTCGGCAATGATTCAAATGAATAGTTCTACACAAATGTTTCTGCTCCCCCCGTTCCTGTACATATCTGCAGAAGATGCACAGAACCGTTTGCTCCTTTAGGTTTTACTGTATACTCATTCCCAATCCAGAGCCAGCTGTATAGAGCTAAACTTGACAGGTCAGTAAGGTCAGCAGGTTACCTTGTCCTTGAAGTCAGTGTGGTTCTGGAGAATGGCCCGTTGGTAGGTTCCTGTCCGAACATAGTCCTGCATCATGTTCTGTTGCTGGGAGAGGTAGCCGTAGAACTGTGGGAACAACACAGAAGAGACTGTTTTAGACGGAAACAGGAACATTTGAGCAGAGCAGACTCCACTCCAGCCTCAGCTCTTCTGAGCTCCATCCATCTTCCCATAAACTCTGTCCAGCTCCCTGTCCTTCCGGAAGAAACGTATCCCCCGCAGCATGATGCTGCCACCACCGTGTTTCATGGTGGGGATGGGGTGTTATTTTTGAGCTACATATAGCTCTTTGCAAGATGTCAGGGAAACTGATTATGGCCCAGTCTGAGCCAAGCCCCATCCTCCACATGTTCGCTGTGTCCCTGAAATCATTTGTTACCAACTGCTTTCTTTTTACCACTCTTCCAAAAAGCCCAGATTTCTGGAGTACATAACTAATGCTTGTCCTAGGGCTGGGCAATATGGCTAAGAAATATATCATAAATATTTCATATCAGTCGATATTGATGATTATTAATTAGTTTTTTGTTTTAAATATAAAATGTACTGTCAAACTAGTGCCGTGACCTTTCCTCTTATCCACAATTTCCTCTTGAGCTGTTGTCTTCATTTTCTCCCTTCACTCCAACGTGATGTTTTTTATTTTTAAGCAGTTATGGTGCACGGTGACAAAACATGACCTGCTCCCACATACTCAGGCATACTGTGGACCCTGCACTGTCCGTGGACAGTTCAGATTTCACAGTTAAGCGTACCGATTGCCTACATTTCTCATGACACATTCCTTCATTCCCACAATCCGAATGGATACCAGCAAGTTTGATGAACTAGTCGGGCAACTAGCCCCGTTTCTGCTCCACCAGGGCAGCCACCGGTCAGTGTGGCGCAGAGAGCAGCAGTCACACTGCTGAAAGGTTGCGCCGACTCTCAACATTATCTCTGTGTCGCCTACCAAACAGTTGGATGTGAACACTATTTCCTGTTGTGCAGCTCCCTGTGTGAGTCAGCGCATCACCAAGCACACGTACACAGTTGTAAAAATGAACCACTGTGTCTGGCAGACGGTAGCATTAAGTCCACCTCGAGTACGCACGGACTTACAAGAAGTGAAGTATGGCTCAGTATGTTGGGGGCTTACTCAACAGGTTGTTGCGAGGTAACCAAAGAGTAAGTGAATTAGAATTAGATGATGCTTAGCTTGGCTGTGAGATTGAGCAGCTCTGCCTACATCCCCCAGAATGCCGTGCGGTTTTGAGACGAAGCTCAGTGAAACTATCAACATTCAGACATATTTTCTATTGATATTGATCAATGTTGATTCTATCGCAGTAGATATCGTTTTGTCCTGTCAACACATTCTCCGTACCTGAGCTGTGCAGCTGCTCCAGAGATACTTCGGGCCTCTCGGCTACTTCTCTGATAATCAAAAATTGATTTACAATCACATCACGCCCTTGTAAATTCTAATAGAATCATGTTTTCCAGCTTATATTTAGGTCGGCTTTGATTTCAGGTCAACTTTGAGAAGAGGTTATTTAAAATAAAGCTAATTTCTGGAAATATTTCCAGTCACTTGTAAATTCATTTTAAAAAAAGAGGGAAAAAAAAAAATAAAAAATCTATTAGAATCGAAAATCAGATTTGGTAGGAAAAAAATTCAGAGATTTTATTTTTTACTGATATTGCCCAGCCCTACAGTAAATTGATGCTGGTAACTGGGAGGAACCAATGCAGAGCATCTCCAAACAGAAAGGTGTGAAGATGCAGCTGTAGAACTATTTGGCCACCAGAGGGCAGTGTTTAAATGGGGGTGTTCTTTATGTACTGGGAGAAAACACCTGCTCACCAGCTCTATGCAAACACTAATATCCTTATGCACAGCAGTCCTCTACTCTCTGAGACCAAACACCTTTTAAGGTCATATTCTAACGAAGAGCCTGAGGATCACTCCCTCCTTGGACATCAGCATCATGAGGAGCTGGAGACGGTCTGCCCCTAAAACACCTGAGCTGGGACGAGAAGTCATCAGAACACTGACACCACTGAGCAGGTAGGCAAGAACAGATTTGTCCCACACAGGATTCTAGAATGTTAGTTAGCCATGTGCAAGCACACCTTCTGATGCTGCAGTGACCCGGTTCTGTTTGCCACTTCAGAGATAGATGAGTTTGGGAAGACAAACAGCAGAAAACCGAGAATGACTTCTTTTCTGTCATAAGAAGGTTAAACCATCAGCGAGAAAAATCTAAATGATTCCTGGTGGAAACAGATGGCAGGGTATTTGCACGTTTCACCAAGTCAAATTTAAGACTTTTTAATGCCACCTTGAATTAAATTGAAGACCTAAAAAAAAAAACCTATAAATAAAGGGGATGGTTGTGGGAACTTGCTGTATTACAATCTAGCATAGGAAAAACTGTGAACCCTGCTTTGTCCATGATAGAGGTAAAAAAGCTAGCTGGCTAGCAAGGGTATATTAGCAGCTAGTTCCAGTAGCCTCAACCTCCTCAAGTCACAGAATGCAATGAAGATGTTTGTGTGTGACTCAAACTTTTGCGAGACAGAAAAGTCCCATGAGAGAAAAAAAAAACAAAACCCTACATTAACTAGGCCGCCTGCGACAACATTAAAGATATGAGATTAACATTTTTAAAACCAACTCTCATTTTTAAATTAATTTAAGACATTTTAAGGCTTTAATTTTAGACACGAATTTAAGACTTCATAAGGCTGTGCGGACACCCTGAGATGGGTTATAAATTACATATTTCTAGTTTTTCATATGTTGCAAGAGCACAAAGGAGTCTAATAGAGGAATGTAGAAAGTAATCCAGAGAGTGTACAGCTGGGCAATAAATCTCTTTTTCTTCTTCTCTCGATTAACTGAATTTTCTGTTTTTGAAGAATTTTATGAAAATCCCCCCCCCCCCGCCAGTGCATTCCTAGAGTGTCCATAGTTCAGAGTGACGTTAACCCACCCAAGGCCTGCCATCTTGTTTGACAAGTGAGTTTTACAGCTTCTATTTAGTTGGACTCTGAATTCAGGTCAACTCACAGAAGGGATAACTGAAATAAAAACCAGTTTTTGAAAATATTTTCTGCCATTTGTAATTTCTTTTAAAGGAAAAAAAACAAGAAAAAAATGATTCAAATCAGGAATTTGATTTGGTATTAATAATCACGAAAAAAAGATTTTATTTCTAACCCATTTTGTCACCAAGCCCTGAGAGAGAGGCTGATTTTGTCCCGACTGTCTATTCTGGGGACTAAAACTAAAAATAGACAGGCAGGTGGGGGCAGGGGGTTAATTATAGCTGGTCAGTGTTCAGGATTCAAGCCAATCATTAAATGCTCCAACAGAATAAAGAACTAAATGTCTGAATTCAAATTAGACTGACCAAATATCCCTTCATCATTTCTCTCCTCATGATTAAAAACATCTGGAAGGGCGTTTGTTTTCCTCACCTGAAAATACTGTACAGCAGAGGACTCCTCTGTTCTTTCACTGAAGACTGAGTGCTCGCCAGCGTGCCCCCGACAGTTCTTCAGAAGGTTATAAAACGACTGAAAGTCTGAAGCACAAACACTGAAGTCATCGGGGTTCAATTAAGAGCTGTGTTTTTACAACATCCAATCATTAAACTATAAATATCATATTTCCATAACTCTAGACAGGCAAACCCAGTGGCTGCAGAGAGCCGTGTTGAAGCTGTGGTTGTGCTGTGTGTACCTGCAGGCGAGGAGAACTGCAGGAGGACGCTGTTGCAGCCTAAAGTGATGATGAATGACTGCTTTCCTACGCGGCTGCACTCTGTGTCACGAGAAACTGAACACTTGAACACACTCGTCTCCTCTCCTGCAGAGAAACACAAGGACATGGTATGAATGGAGAACAATACATATGAAACAAATAAGCAACATCGGCCAATAAATCCATTTCTAAACAAGGGCAACAACAAAAAACTGATGATGATGACAAGGATGAAACAATTATGCCTTTACAAAAGTTGAGTGGGAGGGTTAGATTTCAGCAATTAATGGCACCCCGCAGGCTGGAAATGAGTCACAACAACCAGCTTTAAAAACTGTCCTGACAGGATCCATGCAGATTTTTCCACAAAATGACAACTCAGCAGGTAGAGCAGCCTGGGTTCCTTATTGTAGGAGGAACATTAACAGCATTTTCAAACATGCAAACACAAAATGAAACTCAACATTGAGAGTAAACATAGCACTTTTAGTTTTTACAGCACCTCACACAATGCTCCCACCTATTAAGCTCTTTCACATTTTATCACATACAGTCTATGTTCCTGCTGCATATTTGTGAAGTGGAAGGAAAATGATACTGGTTGCTACAAATACAAATCTGAAAAGTGCATTGGTATTCAGCCCCCCTGAGTTTCTATCCAACTGTCATGCAAATTTTGATCAAATTTTGCAAATGTTGCAAAAAAGAAAATGTGAAGTTCTATTTCTATATACTTATGTGGAGCTAATCAACCAAGGTGTAATTTCGTCAGATGTCTACGTTACGTATGGCTGTAATATACAAGATGTAGACGTTGCAAACTAGTATGGACCATACACCTCAGAAAGATGGAGTCCTCCCCTCTGAGCTGGAGGTTTGGACTTAGAAATTTTTCCTGAGTTTTGTGTCTCTTGTAAGGCACAGGCCCACCAGTGGATGAGAGCAATCCATCCCTCCCATCCCAGCCAAGAGGGCCTCATGCTGGCCTCTCCAGGCTACCATTTGACTGGACCATTCTATCAGACACTATGCTTTTATCTAAACCATTCCATTGCAGCTCTGGCTCTATGAGCAGAGTCATTGTCCTGACCACTGATATATATTACTGGACTGGACATCACGTGACTATCGTGCACCACACATTCTCCATTGCTATACACCGAGTCGGGATTATTGGCGGTCGGGAAAATGACAATCACACAAAGAATCTGAAAAAGGAACGGAATGTTTTGGTATTAATTGTCAACACTGCGACAGCTAGATAACAAGGTCCAAGGAAATCACATTTCACAGGTCAGTAAAAAGTATTAAGAAATAAATAAATAAAAATCAGGGCTTCCTCTACACGTAATTGATTGTGGTGCACCACCATGGCAAAAATGAAGCCACCACAGCTGCAGCATCAAGGTTTTTCATTGCTTTTCATATGTTAAAACAATGTAAAACCTATGGCAGCGCTTGGCTCTGTGTCTGCGCCACTACTTGATAAAATGTAAATGAGCCACACCAGCAGTCAATCACAGACAGATCTTTTTCATCAAGAGCAGTCTTTGCACGTAGTGCATTAGCTTGGACATATGACAATCAAACACAACCAGGAAATCATAATAGTGCACCAACCTGCAGATATTCCTAAACAAAGAAAACTTAATACAAGAACTACTTGAATTGTATACCTTAAGAATACTTAGTTAAGCATACAAATACTTTTTGCCCATTTTAGGTATTTTCTGCTTTATTTCTTTTACTTTTAAATGTGACCATGGCTAGTCCAAGATTTTAGGAGGGCCTGAGCAGAATATAATTTAGGGGCCCCTGTTCCTGTTAAGAATATCACCACCACTAAAAGCACTTCAATACAGATTGGGTGGAATCTGGGAGAAGGGGCCAAAGTTTAAAAGCAATCAGTGGTAATTGGTTATTATTTGCTGAAATGTGTATGTGAACAAACAAAGCTCAAATTTTATTCTCGCCTTAAAACAGTCACTGGGTTGTTCATAAAACTCAAATGTGTGCTGCTGCCTACGGCGGTACCTACAGTGTTCCCCAGGGACAGTGATAGCCAACTGAGCAGCAGTCAGCAGGGCCACACAGCGAGCGAGGCCAGTCCTGCCAGAGCTTCCACTTCTAGCTGCACATCCCAACCCACCTCCAGGGCTGGTGTTGTCAAGCGAAAGATTATTATGGTAAGATCCAATTTAATATTTATTTAAACCATTCAATTATAATCATTTAATTAATTTTAAACTCCTACCATAACTGGTATAAATTTTGATGGGAACGAGTTAATGTATTAATCTCACGTTAATTTATATTCCTTTTAACACCGTCAAAAGGCTTCTGTATCCTGCGCTGCTTTTTAAACGTCATTTCCTTCTCTGTTTAAGCAGTTTCTCTATGGGGCTAACCTCAAATTTCTTAAAAAAAAAAAAAAAAAAAAAAAAAAAAAAAAAAAAAGTTGTCTCTGAAAACAGCTCCACTCTTCCCGTTCCTGTCCACCTCTCCTCCTACCTGGTGCTGCAGTACAGTGGTGCCATAGCCTTCTCACTCACAGCTGAGGGGGACAAAAATGAGACAACCTTGCAATACTTTAATATGCTTTTTTTTTTCTTTTTTTGCCTAGATCAGTAAAGTATATTTTAAAAAACTAAAGCTTGTCTTGATTATATAGATCAGGAGCCTCTGTAATTCAGACCTTTTTGTTGTTTTTAGAGGGTTCCCTCAACAGATACATGTGCAAACAGCACAAAAAAAGTTTTTCTTGCTGTGGGACCATATTTCCATATATGTAGTTTCTTCTGTTCATATAATTATCAGTTACTTACATTTCAGGTGGTTGCTGATGCCATATGAAAACACTGTTGCTGCTGCGAATGAAGCTGCAGAGCTAGTATATCTCAGTTATGATCAATGATCTTGATATCTATTTCATTTATTTCATCAAGGTTGCATTGAAATTGATATAAAATCAAATGTTGCCATTATTATTAGCATTTACTGATTTACTGCAGCCATTACTATCCAAATAGCAATTTTTCCCCTCATTCATCCTAAAAGAATTTCTCTGGAACCACAAAAATCTACACAACCTTTTGGGGGGGGGGAGAAAAAAAAAACAAAAACTTACTAATTGGGGCTACACAATATTTTGACAACTTGCAGGCATTAATTCAAGTCTTCATGTCAACATCCTCATGATGATGTGACTTGTGATAGGTAAACACATACTTGACTAAACAGTGTTATTACTGTATCTTTTTACCTTGGGTTTGTGCAAACATGACACCCAGATAGACTATTCAGCTACTGGGAAATTAATTGTGTTTATTTTTTCCATCTCATCATCTGATTTTCTGAAAAAAAAAAAAAAAAAAAAAAAAAAAAAAAAAAAAAAAAAAAAAAAGGACAACCATCTACTTTTGCTGTTTTAGAAATGAAAGACTTTCTTGTTCTTTCTTAATACGTTTACTCAAACAACAAACATATCAATATCTCAATAGTAGGAAATTTATCATTTACGATTATTTATTCCGCACAAAAGCAGTTCTTACCATATTAATATTTCATATAGCAATACTATGATAAATTGCACTTTGAGATGTATAAAATCTGAAAATTTATTACAGCTGATTATATTGCCAATCCTCTGGACTTTTTCCTGTTCCAACAATGTGTTTTTTGTATTTGTATTGCATGTGTGCTATACCAGTATTGATCGATTTTCTTGTGACTAAGTTGTTCTATAGGAAATAAGGACCATCGGTTGTTGCTATTGCTTTTTTAATTTTTGAACATTCAATTTAAATTGAAAAATACTTTATTTATCCAAAACGGAAATCAAATGTTGGCTGACAAAACACACAAATCAGTTAATAAACAGATCAGTTGATGTAAGACTATATGTACTATTTCCAAAGGTCTAAGTTATTTGCACAACTGCATCATTAAAGAAAAATTAACATAAAAGTAGTCAGCATAACTAAAAACCAATATATTGTCTGTCTTGAAGTGGAAACCTCTCCTTGATCTTGTGAACGACACAGGCAGGTATTGGTACTCTGACTTTCTCACCAAGGTAGTGGTAGCACCATCTGATGACCTGTCTATAAGCTGTATATCGCTTCCAGTTGTTCCCATAATCCACATTCAGCTTCTAAGTGAAATTGTCCTCCTCCTGAATATGTTCAGGTGTGTTGGATACAGACCGGGTTTAAAGGGTTAACTATGTAGGAAAGGATACAGCCTGTTACTGAAGTTAAGAAAACAAGTTTTTCCATCTGCTACCAAAACCTTGCAGGTGCTTTGCTTCACTCAGTGAAGCACAGTGTCAAGTCAACTTCACTGTTGATGGATAAAAAAAGAAGCCACATTTCTGACTGGTTTGACAGGATCGATATTCACTTTTAAAACCAAGCCCAAAAAAAAAAAAAAAAAAAAAAAAAAAATCCTTGCAGCATGTCTATTGTAATATATTTCCATATGCAGATACCCCTGCAGGCATTTAACCAACGATGTTGAGCAGGTTCAGCCAGAGCTAATCCAGGAACTGTTAGCTGACTGCAGCCTTTAAGCACTGGTACTACAGATAAAGGGGAAATGGTCTCCGGTAGACATGAGGAACTCACTGTCTCTGTTAAAGCACTGATGATCCAGAGCCTGTATCATCAGTGATCCCCTGTAATAAACCCCACAGGGGTTTATTACAGGGGATCAATGCTGATTAGCATTTAAGAGAAAAATTGAATGCAAATAATCTAATGACAGGACAGAGGTGCCAGAATGACTGAATAAGGCCAAATGCTGATGGTTGTTTTTAAGCTTCGCCATGACAATGGCTTTTCTTCTCATCAGGTGTTGTGTTTTAGCGTTTGCTTTTCTCCTCCACCTCATCCTACATGTTGTTTATAATGTTCCTTAGATGATGTTTAGGGCTCAGCTCTGTGCTGGCTGTCTGCAAGTGGAAACAAGGATGTTCAATTAACTGCCTGCCTGTCAATCATAAGCTAATGAAAATTCTTTAGAAGAGTAATTACTCAGTGAGATGCTTCAATCTGAATATTTTTGCAAAGTTAGTAAAATATGTCTTGGGTCATTTCTCTCCTCCAGCCTTCTTCTACAATTTATCAAGAGAAACTGGAAGCTTGGGTAAATGGGCCAGCGCACTGAACAAAACCAACACTGGCTATTTTTACTAGGTCATTTCCACAAGCTCCCTTTTCTTATGACCTCAGCCACGCTGAGATTCTTACCAGCAAAGCTGTTAAAGACATTAGAGGGAAGATAGCATCTGAGACTCTGCTTCACACAACTGAGCCGCAACAAGCTGATCTCCTGCAAACAAGTGGTTAAAAACGCAGCACTAACATACAGCAGCAAGCTTTCCATGTTAAAGAACAGCATGTTATAAAAATCTGAAGCTTTAGGCCAGAATTTTGTCTGGTTTTATGTGTAAACATAAAGAACAAACAGATTTAATTTGAGCACAGAAGGGTCATCTTACTTTGAGGTGTATTTAAGTCTTATAATGTCTGAGCTATATTTCTGAACCTTTCCTTCACATCAACATAAAACATAACATAAAAACTGAAGAAAAGAATGCTAAATAATGCTAAAAAGTGACAACTTGATGAAGGGCAGACCAGAAATATTTATCTTCTATCAGAACAAATCTGTTGTGTTTAAAAGGCAATATTATGTATTTTCCAGGCACATAGTGCCATTTTATGGCACAATCAAGTAACTATGTTACCTTCAGTTGTTATAAAAATATATATTCACCCATCACAGATTAGGACTGCAACTAACAATTATTTTAATCTACAATATTCATCAATTATTTTTTCGATTAATTAATGAATCAGGCAAAAAAAAAAAAAAAAAAAAAAAAAAAAAAATTCATTAATTACTTTTAGGGTGCAATTTTTTAAACTCTGGGTGATTAACGATCGGTCGATACATGTGAAACTGATCTTATCCACCGATAGGGGGTGGTAGGGTGTTCTACTCAGACATCCAAACCAGGTCAAGAATGGTTACCAAAAACAAACCTGCAAATGTTTTTGTTTTTTTCTTGTAGGACCATATTTACATTGTCATTAGGTTTTATTGTTAAGCCCTTGCAATGCCACTGGATGGTAAATGTGTAAACAGGTCTGCCTATTAGATACAAGTCATACAACTTGCAAACTTTTTTGGATGCACATCTTGATCGAACACTGAAGTGGATATCTCAACACTGAAGTAAAATACCTGAATTTTTGTTGTGATTATTAGAATGTCTAGAACATGTCATTACAAAATTATTGAATTCATACACCCACTTAGATTTTCAACTTATGTCTTCGTTGCAGTTTTACAAGGTTGGGTAAGAACGGAAGTCGAAATGGCAGATGCACCTTGCACGGGGGCATAGCACTTCTCAAATGTTCACACATTGTGAAAAACTTATTACTACTCCAATTAAGATATATTTCATTAATTGCAATTTCTAAATTTTGTTTTTATCTGTTTAGAACAGATTTGAGCAATTCTGAATGAAAACATGAATTATTATTGTGATATTGCAAGATATTCCAAGAGAGATATTTACAATTTTGATTGTATTTTATCAGTAGAAATACATATACAGCTATTTTTCTGGGCTTTTTTTGCTCAAATATCTAAAGCCAGATACTGAATTCTTAGGATGGTTACTGTATGGGTGTGGGGACAGGTGCAAATAGTCTTGAACGTGTGGATGTAAGCGATCTGGGGCGTTGTAAGTATGGTGCATTGTTCAGGACTTCCATGGAATGTATCACATAATTAGCATTCACTTGTACTGAAATGATGTCAGGGTGGAGGCAAACCACTGTGCTGTGAGATGGTTACGACAACAGGGCAGTCACTCTTGTGCCATTCTGGCCCAGAACCTGTTACCAAGATTCAACGTGGGAGCAAAGCTACCAAATCCTACAAAAAGGTTGAGAGGCCTAACATTGTGGGTGCCTACAATAAATAAATAGGTGATGTGGATTTGTTGGACTCATTTGCTGCCGAATACAAGTTCCAGATGAAATCGCACCGCTGGTACATTTACATCTTCTGGCACACCATCATCCTTGCCGTAATCTACAAGCAGGACTGCAAAGCTTGCAACATTCCGAAGAAAGAGATTCTGAACAAGAGATTCCAGGCACAACAAACATCTTCTCTCATCCTGGTAAGAATCCATTTCTGTTTGTCTTATTAAATATTTCACTGATAGTACAGTTTTTAATCAATGTTTGACATTGTAATTGATCTTTTTCTCATCTTATTCAGATAAAATCAACTCAAGATGTTAAAGAGAAGGCAACCATCTTTAGGCCTGTGTCACTGTTGACATCATGGAGCCCTTTGACATCCGCGACAGTAATACCAAAGAAACCTGTGACTGGAGGTCACAGGTTTCTACTGGAGGTAGGAGGTTTATGTGTACCACCAGTGGATGTGCGCAAGGACGTGTTCAGTTAGTGTGGTGTGCGTCTATGCTTCTCAGATGAGTGGGTTTGTCAGCAACTGACCAATTGGTGGTCGGAAATTGGTTGAAGTAAATGCCCCTTACCTGGAGGAACTGAACCTCTGACAACATGTCGGGGTCTATCATTACAAATTTGGTAAAATTTGTAATGATAGATGATTTGTAAATACAAATTTGGTAAAAAATAAATCAGGAAAAATAGTTAAACATTGTCAGTGAGGAACATGCAACAAAGATACACGTAACCCAGAGCATTTAGAGGGCGGAATAGAGTTTAGTCTATTTACAAAACATAAACGGAGTCTACGTTGTTAGTGGGTGACATACAATAAAGACACAAGGGGGCGGGCTTATGATTTCACAGCAGGGAGGGGAGGAGATGTTTTCTGTATTAAATATCTCAGGGATAAACTGGAGTCTGAACCCACAGTGCACCCAGGATTCAGACTCTTGTGTTTTTAACAAGCGTCTTACAGCAGAGAAGCTACTGTTAGCAATTTTAATTAGCTTTACGCTAGAGTTGTTAAAATAATCAATATAATTGACACTAGAAATATGAATTATTCAGATACTCATTTGCAACAAAATCAACATGAACACATTTGTCCAAGCTGTCACATTTCTTCCAGCAGCAGCAATAACACAGCAGCCCCATCCTTCCCTGTGGATGCTGGAAGTTTTAAACTCCGCTAACATGGCAACATCCAGAAAAAACAAGGCAAGGCAAACAAACATTGTTCAGAGGCGCTTTCCCTCAGGTGGAAAGCAATGAAAATACAACTAAATCCAACCTGCAGCAACGTTACGCGCTAGGATACTGATGTTTGAGAGCAACTTCAACAGGTCAGTAAAGCTCCTGGCTCTGCAGCAGTGAAACAGTAAACCTCCTGGACATAAGTATCTGTTTAAACATTAGCTTCACAGACACAGGCAGCCCAGTGATGGGGTTCTGTTGGTCTAAACCCTGTCGCCAAGATGCGGTTCCCACCTATTAGTTCCAAGCCACACAAAGTTCCGATCAGGCAACGCTGCTGCTGTAGTTGATCACTGCAGAAAATAACACGCAAATTTACCAGGAAAACTGAATATTTCAGTGAGCTGATGCTGAATCCATCTGCCCGAAGCAGACCCTCATTTACTCTGTAAAAATATCTTCTGTATGCTCCAGATCCAGGTTTGTTTCTAAACAATTTGTTTTAGTATAGAATAAGGATGCACCAACATAAAAATTTAATACGATATTAATATTGCTGTTATGGCCGGTATTATATAGATTATATATATTTCACTACTCTTTCAACAAAAAACAAACACCGCTGCTTCTTCGCTTCAGTTAAACTCCCAACAATCCTGCACTGCATGACTACCACTGTCACATGACCAACCTCCTCCCCTCCGGACAGAAATGGCAAAACATGGAAACAAATATTGGTTATTAACACCGGGCCAGTTTTATTGATCGGACTGATTTGTTAAAAAATGACAGATATCAGCCGATACCGATGTTAATGCCGATATATTATGCATCCCTAGTAGGGTTGGGCATTTATTGTATCGTTTATCATTTTATCATAATACATTTCTTATAAGAATTTTGATTTATCATTGTCGTGATAAATTCCAATTAATGCTGTTTAAAACCCCTCAAAACTGTCCGTATTGTCGGAATTGATAGCTCAATATTTCTCCGCAGCTTGCTCAATGAGTATCAGCAAATATCAATACATTTCAAAATATGATTAAATGCAGTTCCTGTGTGCAGTTTAGGGATATAAGCCACACTTCTTTATGTGACTGGTGTCCTAAAGAAGTGCATTACACATGGGAATGTTTCCTTAAGGGCAGCATTTATGTTTGTAGGGCTGATTGCTGTGTCATGCAGTCACAGTTGCCTAAAAAAGAAATAAATTGTTATCATGACCTTTATCATTATCACAATAGTATCACAGAATATCGTGACAAAACTAAGTCCTTATCACCCAGCCGTAATCCCTGGTACAGAATGGTCCTTTATTTGTCCATCAGTAGTGAATATTTTTATCAATAGCATTTGACAGACATGGAAGCACACAGTGGCACACTAACGATAAGCACTTATAATGAAATAATTGCATGACGAAATCAAAGGTACACACGCCCATAAAGGATATTAGCATTTTTAATAAGTGTTATCTTAGTCCCAAACAGGGCAGTGATGCGCTTAAATTATTTTTCTAAAAGTGTGCTCAATTGTCCCCTACTTATTGGTTTGGCCCTGATTAGGGAAGTTCAAATTTTGTCATAAAGTAATTAATAATATTTGCTTTTAACTACAAAATACCCGTGGCTAGATATCAAAACTTGTATGGAGTATTTTTTTTGTATTGGTATAGAGTTTGAAATTTTACCATCATGACAACCTTACAATGCCATTTAAAGTTCACAGTGCTTTATAGCTGGAGAAGGCTCTTATTGTGAAGGTTTGCCACATCGCTCCTATAAATAAATGCACACCTCATTATTTTGACTGCCCCATCCAGTGTCAGCAGACCTTTGGATACAATGCTGGCAGTCCAAGAAGCTGGTGAGTATCACACTTCAATGT
Source organism: Anableps anableps (assembly GCA_014839685.1). Taxonomy (NCBI): domain Eukaryota; kingdom Metazoa; phylum Chordata; class Actinopteri; order Cyprinodontiformes; family Anablepidae; genus Anableps; species Anableps anableps. The sequence continues at coordinate 2,207,708 of CM026083.1, forward strand.
TTCAGGTTAAACTAATTTTAACATCTGACTAAGATTACCCTCAGTAAAAACAAACAATGCTGGTATTTATTCAATATTAAAATTCACAACTTTATTCATTCATGGTAAAAAGAGATCAAAACCAGCCTGGCCCTATGTAAAAATGTAACTATCTCGCTTTGTTAAATCATAAATTAGGTGTAATTAAAAAAAAAAACATTTTTGGTTCAATTTGACCAGCAACCCCCCTGGCCTGAATACTGTCAGGCCTACAGAATAAAGAAATCACTTAAATAAAATGAAGTCGGTTACAAGATTTCAAAAAGCACCACATCATGTCCAGATCAAAAGAAATTTAATGAGGACACAAAAGCGTTGACCTCTATCAATGTGGAAAGGGTTAGAGAGTAGGGCTCCTACTTACGACTATTTTAGAAATCAAGCATTCTATTGATTATTCTGACGATTAATTGGATTAAAAATAAATAAAAAAATTGGAAGATTCTGCAGATTTTTAATTTAACCTCAGGGGGAGGGGGGTTATTAGAAATACATTAAAGGAGGCAAATAAACAAATTCATTTTTAAATAGGAAAATAAACTATTTTTTGCCTAAAATGCAATAATATAGCTTTCCTTTAGTGAATTTAAAGCAGGTGAAGCTAAAACTGGCACTTGAGGAGTTTTGAGTATGACAGATTTACAGTCAAATGTTTTTTTTCATATATCTTAAATGCAAAATGTATATATTTTGTACAGTTTTGGCTTAATTACTGCTCTGGGTGTGTTTTTTCAGGAAATGGCCATTTTTAGAGTCTGTTAACGATTAATCGATTACTAAATTAGTTGACAATTATTTCAATAACCGATTAACCACAATTAATTTGATTAATTGGTGCAGCCCTATTAGAGAGGCATCTCTGCTGCTTTGGGATAACAGTTAGAGCTATTATCCAGAGAACACATGGAGCAGTGGGGAAACTTCCCAAGAGTGCAGAGAGCACATCAACAACTCATCCAGGAGGTCACAAAACAACCCGGATCATCTAAAGCTCAGCAGGCCTCACTTACCTCAGTTAAGGTCAGGGCTCATGATCCAACAATAACACAGGGATACTGGAGGAAAATGGCCTCGATGGGTGAGTTTCCAGGCCAAAACCACTGCTGACCCCAAAGAACATAAAAGCCCTGCCTCATATTTATCAAAAAAGAAAACAGCTTTATGATCCCCAAGAGGTTTGGAAATATATTCTGAAGAACAGGAGAAAAGGTTGAATTTTTTGGAATGTTTTCTTTCTCATCAAGCAAACAGTTGAACTCGGCAGTGGTAGCATGATGATCTGGGGCTACTTTGCTGCGTCAGAATCTGGAAGACTTGCTGTAATAGTTAGAACCGAGAATTCTGAAGGAGAATGTCTGGCCATCAGTCCTTAAGGTTGTGCACCTGAGTTAGGAAGCAGGACGACGACCCTTTCTGTACTGGCCTAGTACTCTAGTAGTGGCCTAGTCAACATCTGGACTTTAATCTCATTGAGCTGTGGTGGGATGACTTTAAGTAGGTCGTTCCTACTGGGAACACCCTCCAATGTGGCCGAATTAAAACAATTTTATGAAGAAGATTGGCTCATGGTAGTTGTTGCAAGTGGTTACTAGGTTTAGGGGGGCAATTACTTATACACATAAGGTCAAGAGTCTTTGAATGGCTTTTTCCCCTTACTGCATGAAATCATCATTTGAAAACGCTTTTTATTATTCAGGTTATCATTAAGTGATATGACATATTTGTTGGTCTAGAACAGAATAGCAAATACAGACTAAATCTATGAGGTGGCAAATACTTTTTCACAGCACTGTAAAAGCCATGGGAACCAGTAGGATCTGGAAATACGTCTTTGTTGTATGTATGTGTTTTTGAAAAGGAATCATTTATCTTACAAAGACCAGGAGTGAGTCAGAAATGTGCGAGTCAGCTCATAAATTTAACTGGAGCCTCTGGGCTTCATAACAGCACCCAGCTGGAATAATTAAACCCGAGCAGGTTGTTGCCCACCTGTGTCCGCCCCGTAAGCAGCTTACCGTCAGCTCACTCATCACTTTCAACCAGCTAATGTTTTTTAGCTGGAATGAGCTCTCAGAAACTTTATTCTCATTAAATACCCTCTGAAGACAATGTGGAGGTTTAAGTTGTAAAAGGAACACCATCGATCATGAAAGCATGAAGTTGTTTGCAACAAAAGGGAATTGCATGTTTTCCACATTCAATCACAAATTTCCTGGAAAAACAAGTTTATTCACACGATGACAAATTATATAAACCAAACACTCGCTATGAATGAAAATAAAATGAAAAATTGTCCAGAAACAACTGAAAAAACCCCTAACAACAAAGAGATAATGCTCATTCAAAGAGTATTAAAAAGGAAGAAATTGTCAAAACGGATTATGAAAAATATTCACTTAATATGAAAAATATTAAAAGAAGTGCAGAATTCAGATCATGCAGCCATGCTGGAAATAAGCAGAGTAAGTTCCTGCATTCAGAAGTCACATTTAATTGTTTTAAAAGTGTTTTAAAATTCCTCTCACTAAAATGGTCTGTGTGTAAAGAGTAATAGAAGGGTATGCAACTACTTCTGTTTATCTAGAAATGCAACCGGGCTGTGTTTATTTTGAGACGTTTATCCAAGAATGTTTTAATAATGATCAGACAGTTTAGCCTCAAGAAACAAAATAAAAACTTATTTTATTAATTATTTAAACCAAAATATGCATTCATGTTAATGGACTGATTTTCAACTTATTTTTAATGGAAACAAAACAGGTTAAATTTTCTCCTTCTTTTGCTCCATTTTATATTCTCTTTCGTTTTGTATTGTATGTTTAATAAACCGACTCCAATATATTTTAGGTCCATTTCCAGAGATATGTTGACTTTCGCCGTACAATAAACAGTAAATAATCCAGCGCTGTTTTGGATTGAGGCAACCTTTAAAATGTCTACTTTTTTTTTACCATGAGTGTAGAGTTCGACAGCCACACGTTGTTGCTGTTTCTTTTCTTTTCTTTTTTTTAATCGGGGCTTTACATTCAGTGGGAAAATGTGCGGAACGGCTCTGTTGCTGCCTTCAAGCAGGAGGTGGAGGGGAAGGGGATAATGCCATTGTTCCAATGAGAACAAAGATGAATGCATAAATAATGAGGGCCCGGAGTGGCTCTGCCACTAAATCCGCCTCAACTGCTTAAACGTAAAACTGCTACATAGAAAAAGTTTCAGTGTGCCATTAGATCCTCGGTCCAATGAAGGCCACGCGGAGTGAAGCGCCTCCCGTACCGCAGAGCACAGTGGCGGGTCTGAAGTGATGTCCGTCGGTCTCTGCTGCGAATCAATTCAAAGCGGCTAATTCAAGCTAAACACTCGTCTACCTCCCCGGCTCCCTAGGGGACAAAACCGATTCATGCCGACTTATAAAACCACAGCTTATACCACTGTGACAAAACACAAACAAAACCAAAGGCAGTAAATGGATGCAACTAAACGAGCTTACCGCGTTACTGTTAAAACCAGGCTAGTGGTATTGTTTAACTAGCATGTTTTAGTTAACCTTATTTAGCAACCGCGCTTACCGTTTAAACTACTCTACGCTACATGTTGTTAACAGCGGTAATCCAAGCAGTGAACTTCGCTGTATGCTATCCAAACTCAAGGTGTACAGACTTCAGAATCCCAAATTAGCTACAAAATATTTAAGGTTTTTTTTTAGTTCCCTCGTGACAAGTAAATGGAAACGAGGTAGTCTCAAGATGGAACAGCTCCTTGTTGGCTAAAGCTACCGCTGGCCACATTAGCACTGAGCATTAGCAGTTCAGTCAGGCCGACCGTCCAAAGAGCAGTTCTTAGAAACAAACAGTCCAACTCACCATTGGAGAGATTGATGAGAGCAGCATCTTGTGAGGTTTTGACTTCTAGCCGCAGCGGCTGCTGCTCTGAATGTCGCTGTATATCTCCATTCGCGTCTCCGATAGAGAGCAGCCGCACGCCGCGGAACACAGAGACCGCCATCTTCGATCTGGAAGTAGAGACAAGACGATGGAGCTCACATCCAAACAAGCAGTGCTCTCTACTGGAGGCAGGACGGCCATCAACCCGATCGATGAGCCGCTTCAACAGCGCCACCTACCAGGCTTATCATGGGAACATGCAAACACAAGTATCTCATCGAAAATTTCTTTTCAGTCATAACTTTAACATTTAGTAAAATAAATAAATAAATAAATAAATAAATAAATAAATAAATAAATAAAAATGCAAATGAAACAAATTCAAAAACATTTGTAAGAATGAGTCTTTAGGTATTGTGTTTGCTTGTTTATTAAAATCCGTATTGTATAAACAGTGCCTTGCCTAAATATTTGTCCCACTTATACCTTTTTCAGATTTTGTATAGATAGATAGATAGATAGATAGATAGATACTTTATTAATCCCATGTGGGAAATTATTTTTGTTACAGTTAACAACTATGTTACAGCCATAGATTATAATATTATTTGATTGGGATGCAGATTTTAAAAATCTTTGTCAAATTAAAGTCTGAAAATGTGGTACCTATTCAGCATCCCTAAGTCAATACTTTGTAGAACCACCTTTTACTACAAATACAGTCTCTTATGGTATGTCTGTACCAGCTTCATACATCTGGGAACTAAAATGTCTGCCTTATGTTCAATGCAAAATGTTTCAAGCTCAGTCAGATTAGACAAAGAGTGTCTGTAAACATCAATATTCAGGCCTTGATACAATCACAATTGGATTTAGGTCTAGCCTTTGACTGCACCACTCTAACACATGGAGATTCTTTGATCTAAACCATTTCGTTGTAGCTCTGGCTGTATATTTAGGGTAGTTTCCTGTTGGAAGGTAAAATCAGACCCAGTGTCAAGCAGTTTTGTGGCATCTAACTGCTTTTCTTCCAGTATTCCCTTGTATTTAGTTTCATCCATCACCCCACCAACTCTGACCAGCTTTCCTTTTCCTGCTGAAAAAAAAAACATGCACAAAATATCTCCACTACAGTGTTTCACTGTGAGGCTGGTGTCTTCAGTGGAATGCGTAGTGTTTTTCCCCCAGCACTTTGTATATAAAGCATAAAATTCAATTTTGGTCTCATCTAACCAGAGTACTTCTTCCACATATTTGTTTGTTTTTTCTCTTTTTTATAGCACTTTATCTTATTTGCCTTCATTCACCTCAATCTCTACTTTTATTTTCTTTTACAGCCACTTAAATGATTCTCTTATTGATAAATATTGAAAAACAACTGCATTATCACGTTCCATGGGGAGATGGGTTTTGGTTTTCATTTGTGTTTTTGTTTTGATCAGTTCCTTGTCATTCATTTATGTTCTATAGGTCTTGCCACATTCTGTTCATTTCTCTGTGTTCATTATTGTTAGTAAGGTGTTGCCATATAGGATCCATTTCTATGTCTTTAGTTGTTTTTTTTTCCACGTTTGATGTGTCATTTAAATGGCATGTGGCAAATTGCTGATAGGACCTTGTATGGCTTTTGTTCAACTGTAGATTTCTTTTTGACATGCTTCAATAAAGGCAAGAATTGGTAAGGGCAAGACTGATAGCTATCCAGTCACCTACCTGAGCTGCAGATCTCTGCAGCTCTTCTGATTAATGCTCTCCTCAGCCGGGCTCCTAGTTTAGGCAGATGTCCATGTCCTGCTGTTTATCATGCTCTTACCACACACACACACACACACACACACACACACACACACACACACACACACACACATAACACTGCTCAAAAAGATATAGGGAACACCTAAACAACACAATGTAACTCCATATTAGTCACACCTTTGTGGAATCAATGTCACCAGTTAGGTAGTAACACTTATTGTGAATCAATTTCACCTGCTGCTGTGCAAATGGAACATACAACAGGTGGAAATGAGAGGCAATTAGCAAGACAACCCCTATAAAAGAGTGATTCTCCAGGTGGTGACCACAGATCATTTCTCTGTTTTTGTCCTTTCTGGTTGAATTTTTAGTCACTTTTTCCATGTTGTCAGTGTTGGCACACATAGAGGCATCATGAGGCGTTTTTTACAGCAAGATTTGCTGTGTCTCTCAGCACAGTGTCTAGAGCGTGGAATAGGTACCAGGAGATAGGCCAGGAGACATGGAGGGGCCATAGGAGGGCTACAAACAGGACCGCTACCTTGTCCTTTGTGCAAGGAGGAACAGGAGGTCCACTGCCAGGCCCCTTCAAAAATGACCTCCAGCAGGCCACTAAATACATGTTTCTACTCAAACTGTCAGAAACAGACTCCATGAGGGTGACATGAGGGCACGATGTCCACATATCGGGCCTGTGCTTACAGCCCAACAGCGTGCGGGACGATTGGCGCTTGCTGGGGAACACCAAAATTGGCAGATTCACCATTGGCGGCCTGTGCTCTGCATGGATGAAAGCAGGTTCACACTGAGCACATGTGACAGACGTGACAGAGTCTGCAACATCTTCCACCATGACCAGTTTGGTGGTGGGTCAGTCATGGTGTGGGGAGGCAATTCTTTGGATGGCCGTACAGCCCTCCATGTGCTAGCCAGAGGTGCCCTGACTGCCATAAGGTACCGGCATGAGATCCTCATCCCATTGTGAGACCATATCCTGGTACAGTGGGCCCTGGGTTCCTTCTTATGCATGACAATGTTAGGCCTCATGTGGCTGATGGGTGTCAGCAGTTCCTGCATGATGAGGGCATTGATGTTATGGACTAGCCTTCCCATTCCCCAGACCTGAGTCCAATTGAGCACAACTAGGACATCATGTTTCGGTCAATCCACCAACGCCGCACCACAGACTGTTCAGGAGCGAACTGATGCTCTAATCCAGGTCTGGGAAGAGATCCTTCAGGAGAACATCTGCCGTTTCATCAGGAGCATGCCCAGGCGTTGTCGTGACATTATATAGGCATGTGGAGGCCACACACACTACTGAGCCTCATTTGGACTTGTCTTGAGGAAGATTCACTGACGTTGAATCAGCCTGTCATATTATTTTCCACTTTCATGTTGAATATGTATCCAAATCCAGATCTCTATGGTATAATAATTTTGATTTACATTGATAATTTTTGTTATTTTCTTCTCAATCAATTCCACTGTGTTAATAAAGTTTTTCAATGAGAATATTTAATTAATTGAGATCTAGGATGTGTTATTTTGGTGTTCCCTTTAATTTTGTGAGCAGTGTATTTATAAACTACACTCACCCATCTCTCGTTCCCCTTGGCAAGCTGGGTGATTCTTCATTTCCAGCTCAGGCCCTCTAGCAGAGGCCTGCAACTTCAGGGTTCTTCTCAGTATCTAAGATGTTCGTAGGACTGCACTCTTCTGGACTGAGATATCAGATGTTTTTCCCAATTTCTGCTGGCACCATTTCTCCACTCACTGCCCTGAGTGATCTGATGACCACGGGCAATAATGTTGCCTTCACCTGCCAAGCTCTTTCTAGCTCTTCCCTGAGTCCTTGGTATTTCTTCAGTTTCTCATGTTCATTTTTCCTGATCTATCTATCTATCTATCTATCTATCTATCTATCTATCTATCTATCTATCTATCTATCTATCTATCTATCTATCTATCTATCTATCTATCTATCTCTCTCTCTCTCTATATATATATATATATAAAAAAAATTCCCTTCTCACCCTCCACGGGTGGTCTTTCTCAACCTCTGAGCTCGGGTCCTCTACCAGAGGCCTGGGAGCTTGAGGGTTCTGCGTAGTATCTTGGCTGTGCCGAGAACTGCGCATTTCTGGACTGAGATGTCTGACGTTGTTCCTGGGATCTGTTTTAGCCACTGCTCCAGTTTGGGGGTGACTGCCCCGAGGGCCCCGATGACCACAGGCACCACTGTGGTCTTCACCTTCCAGGCCTTCTCCAGTTCCTCTCTGAGGCCCTGGTATTTCTCCAGTTTCTCGTGTTCCTTTTTCCTGATGTTGCAATCGCTTGGTATTGCTACCTATATATATATATATATATATATATATATATATATATATATATATATATATATATATATATATATATATATATATATATATATATATATATTCCAACAGATCCAACCGAGCTAAGATCCTGTGGGACTTCCAGATCCAGACAGACAAAATGGTAATGGCGAACCAACCGGACATCGTGGTGGTGGATAAACAACAGAGGAAAGCCGTTGTGGTGGATGTAGCAATACCAAACGATTGCAACATCAGGAAAAAGGAACACGAGAAACTGGAGAAATACCAGGGCCTCAGAGAGGAACTGGAGAAGGCCTGGAAGGTGAAGACCACAGTGGTGCCTGTGGTCATCGGGGCCCTCGGGGCAGTCACCCCCAAACTGGAGCAGTGGCTAAAACAGATCCCAGGAACAACATCAGACATCTCAGTCCAGAAATGCGCAGTTCTCGGCACAGCCAAGATACTATATATATATATATATATATATATATATATATATATATATATATATATATATATATATATATATATATATATATATGTTTTTTTTTTTTTTTGGTTTTTTTTTGGGATAAAACATTGCACTTGATAATATGACAATATCATGAACTAGATTACAACCCACATCTGACTTTTTGTTAAAAAATGCTATACTGGGGCGCTGGGTGCCTTAGTTGGTGAAGTGTGCACACCATATGCAGAGGCTCAGTGCGGTTCTCCTGGGTTTGATTCCCCATCTCAAGCCATTAGCTGAATGTCTTCCCCTTCTCTCCCTGGATTTCCTGTCTACTTACTCTTCAATAGAGGCCTCAAGAGTCTACAAAGTTTTCAAACAAATGATATTACTTAGCTAACAGTTGAAACATTAATTAACATTTTGTTTTCTGTGATCTTTTTGAATGTTATGATTTTATTGTCATGCGCCTTGGTCTCGTTTGGATGATTTAAAGCACTTTATAGGTCAAATAAACGAATGAAGGAATGAATCATTTTTGTGTTACATTTATTGAAAACTATTCAAAAAGCAGATGAAATAGAACAGAAAAATCATGATCAAAATATCTTTTTTTGTCAAGCCATAAAGAGACAAATTTGTTACGCTTAGAATAGTTAGAAGAGTAATAGAAAACATCTGTTTTGCTAAATGCATGCCAAACTTTTTATTTTTTGACAGGTCAAAGTAAATTATTGAGAATTTTGATAAGGAAAATAAACATTTGTTGATGTACTTTAAATACCACTAAAATAACTATCTTTGAAAACTGAACAAAAAATGCTAGCATGTTGAAATATTTAATTTTATCTCTCAGAATCTTGTAGGAGCAAAACCTACTCAATATTCAATATTTAATTTTAGATTCATTCTGGACAAGCTTTGGAGATGTAAATAATTTTGGGACAGTTATGTTTTCTTTCACTGCAACATTTTTTGTTGTTAAAAAGTCCTTCTGATAATCAGCTGCAAGCAGTGGGGTCGTCTTCTTTATGTTCAACAGCAGTGACACACTTTGTGAAAATCCACAGGCATCTGTTTGGTTGTTCTGCTCTCCTTCGTAGCCCTGCAGATATAAGATGAATTGTCATTTAAGTGATGCTATTATCCCCAAAAACACCTAAAAAGACAAAAAGTAATCTAAACAGTCAAAGGATCTGCTGTTGTACTAGAATGAATGATATCTCCATGTAACAATAAAACACAAAACCTATTAAAATGTCCTGGATAGAGTCTGCAAGCTCATGTTGGTCATTTTTATTTGATTTTTAATGAGACCTTTAGAGAACAAGGATGTAAAACAAGTATCAAATAAGCATCATGTGAGAAGAAAAAAAGAGATTTTCAAAGAGTGTGAATACTATTCTTTGTGGAAAAAAGCACCACACATACCTCAAAGCAGAACACATGACTTGGGAGGCCTGAATGGGTTATCACTGGAAGGTACCCCAGTCAGGAGCGGGTCTTTGTGAGCATTTTGCAAACAGAAGGTCTTCAGTTCTGCAGCTGCCTGAGAGACCTAAACAATACAGGAAAGACATGAGAGGACTGTTTGTTGATTATCAATGTCTGCTCAGGTGGTAGAAATGCATAACTAAAACTGATCCAGTGTGGGACAGATCCCCCATGAGTCGTCCTTTCTTTATGAGCCTGCCTATGCTGAATACATGTGTACATACTCTTGGTAAAATTCCAGGGTTTTTCTGTAAAAAATTAGTCCAAAATAAATCATTTGAATACTTTTTCCACCTTTGCTATAACTAAGTTCACCAAGATTAATTCCACACAGACAGATGTTTTCAAGTATTTATTTCTGTTAGTTATAATGATTTTCTGCTTCCAGCCAATTAAAACACAACATTTAGAATATGACATCAGACCCATCAAAATATTTTAATACAGAAACGGGGGCTTAATGAAAAGCATGTTTAATATCTGCTTAAAAGTTATTTTCAAAAGGTGCATTTAATCTGACAAACGAGCCTCATCAAAAAATATTCTCTCTTATTAATTAAATACAACTTTATATTTGGGACAATTCAACTGAACAAGAAAAAAGATGTAATAACATTCTAAAAAGTATTTGCATGCCTAAGACCAATATATTGTTGAAGCACAGTCTAATTCACTTGTAGCATTCGGTTTTTTGGGGTATATTTTTCAGCATGTAACACTTTCAGTTCAATTCAGTTCTATTCAGTTTATTTACATAGCGCCAATTCACAACAAATGTTGTCTTGGGCCACTTCACAAAAAAAAAAAAAAATAATAATAATTTGACACTTTGAGTTGGGAACATTTGTCCGTCTTCATTGCTAAAGTGCTCCAAATCTGTTACAACACAAGGACGTAGCTTGTGCACAGCCCTGTTCAGGTCATGCTACAGATCTTCAGACAGTATCAGGTTTCATCAGCATTCGGTTATAGTCATGCTAAAAAAGGAAAATCCCTCTTAATCTTCAGCTTTCAAAAATACACTAGAAGGTTTGCAGTAAAAAAAACAAAAAAAAAACACTGTTTATGATTTCCTCCACATTGGCTAAAGTCCCACTTTTAGCAGAAAAAAAACCCACCCCAGAGATTGATGCTGCCACAACCGTGTTTCACTGTCGGTGGTATACAATGGGGAAGTATAGTGTAACTGTAGTGTTAATTTAGTGCCACATACACCTTCTAAAATTTAGGCCAAATAGTGCAGCAGATAACTGAATATTTTAGCTAAATCTTTAACATGCAGAGACAAGAACCTAACTTGATGTTCCCAGGGGCTTGCTTTTTTGAAAAAAGCCACTGAAAAATTTTGGTGACAAATCATACATAGTTGATTTAACACCACAGATATCATATTTACTGATCATTTTTTGATCTTTCAAGATGGTCACCATGGTTGTCATGGTAAATTAATTTTTGCAACAAAATCACCAATTAGATGAATGTGTTTGGTTTTAAATCATAGCCTACATATTTTGAACCATAGAAATCATATATATTTTCTTGATGTTGTGTTTCCTTTTTCTGGTAGACATTTTTCAAAATGGACACCATCGTTGTAATGGAGAATATATGTTTACACCAAAATTGGCAGTAGTTATTGCCATTGGTGGGCACAGCAAACCAAAAAGTTAGGTTCACTAACCACTAATTTGCTTAACAAGAATTTTAGCTCTGCTATGGTTAAACACATAAAAAATTAGTGGAAGCTAACGATAAACTGCTAAATACATAAAAAAAAAAATTAGCAGAAGCTAATGCTAACCATTAAGACGACTGTCTCTCAGTCTGTCTCACATCTTCATCTCATTCCAGTTGACGATTGGTGTGAGAGGCACAAACAGCAAAGTCCTCAGTTTCAGTTTTGGCATCTGATTTTGCTAAATATTACTTTAAAGTTGTATGAATAGGATGACCATAGTTAAAAACATAAGATGTGACATAAAGTTAATCCAAGTCATGAAAATGGGGAACATTTTATGGCTATAATTGGCTTAAAAGGCTAATGGGAAATATGAAAAACTGTTGAACTTTGGTTTCAACATACAGTCATAAAAAAAGTTCTTTCACAAAGGTTTTTGGAGATTTTAGCCAGTCCAAGATGTGGTTTTGTAACCCTTTAATTTAATCCAAACATGAAAAGAACACAGGTGATTGCTGTCACAAGCAAAGCACAACGATTATTCAGTGGAAAGTCCTGAAGCTCCCGTGGTTTTCTTCTTGTCTTTTCATCACTTTCAGATACACTTTCAGATACAGACCATATGTGGTTGGTTCAAAGAGCAAACTGGGCAATAATGATGATGATGATAATAAATTTCAGCATCAAAGATCTGCAGAAATCATATTTAGTCACATGAATTGTTGAAAATGTCAAATTCTTGCGCCCTGAAGTGACGTCATCAACCCCAAAACACAGCATATTCTATCAGGATTTATTTTTAGGTTTTTTGTTTGTTTTTGCTTCACATTTTTAAGTTTATGTGAAATCATATCTGGCATTAACAATTAATTACATTTAATTATGTAAGAAATACAGTCACCTCTCTCAGCTAAAGCAACACAGGATAATGCAGTAATGGGGGAGGGGGGTCCATTTCATTTGATTTAGTGATTTTCTATTTTTATTTTCTGTTAGGCTATAAAAGTTTGCTGGGCTCTTCAGTCAACAAGGATTTTATTAGACTATAGCTTTTAATTTTCAGACTAACTAAAGCTTGTGATTCCACCCCCGGTGGGACACATACTTAAAGCAAGCCTGACCCCTGTTCTAAAATAAGTATCCCACCAACAATCCCAGCAGTCACACAGCAGCACAATCAACAAAGCTATCACTGTGCTCAACTCCCAGAGGAAACTGTCTGCAGCCATTTCCTAGAAATAATACAGTAATACCGCTTTCACATCACTTTGCAATGTAAATATTGAGGTGCAATTTAGAGCGAGTACGTGGGAAATTCAACTCGGTGACGAAAAAGTATTTGTGTTTATTTGCAACTACTTTGAATAGAACCAAAACATTCATCTATACCATATATACAGTTTAAATGTTGGATATTAAGTTTAAAGACGGCACCAAAAGTTATAGTAAAATGACCTTAAAAAGTCCGAAAGCCAGTGACGTTGGTATTAAATGTTCCCATTAATAACAAGCATCACGCGCACTGAAGTTCGCTGAGGATGCGATGCGCTCCGGAGTGGAAGTCACGCGCACAGTGAAGTCCTGAGCGGGACTTTCTTACCTTTATCCGCCGGACGCTGGCTTCCAGACGCAGCTGCTTCACTGCCTTCTGGGCAATGACTAAACTGCTGTTGGCCGCGCTGTTGTTCGACATGACTGGGTCTAAGTAACGGAGAAAGTTACTGCAACTTGGCAATTATGCTCATATGAGCCAAGTCCGAGCTGTGGTAAAGTTATGTGACTTCCGGTGGAAATTTTCAAAATAAAAACTACATGTCATGGGTGTTGGTTAAGATTTTAGACATTCCCGTCAAAAATTACCTGATCAATGATTTAATTTATTTATTTATACAATTAATTGCTAAACTACATATTTAATTAAATAAAAATTAGCATAAAATATTTACATAAAATGAACTGTGTATTTCTCATAAAGATAAAAAATAAAAATTCATGAAGCAGTAAAAGGCGAATAGGAACTTCAGGAAATTAGGAATATTTATTGAAAAACTCCAGTCAAAAACTTCCATTTAAAATTTAAAAGAGCAAGAGGATTATGAAAGATTTCAGGAAGTGGATCCCAGAGCAGAGAAGTCATATTCAATAAATTAGAATATACAACGAGTTGTTTGTTAGATTAAAAGTGCCTTTTGAAAATGACAACATTTAAGCAGGTATTAAACACACTTTTCATTAAGCCCACAATTCTATTTTTTAAAATTAGTTTTTTTTAATTGGTCTGATGTAATATTCTAATTTTAAATATCATGTTTTCAATAAATGTAAATGGAAAATCATCATAGTTAACAGAAATAAAGCCTTTTAGAACTCCAGCTGTGTGTAATTACGCTATATAATGTGCTTCACTTGATGATAAAGTTCCTAAAATAAATGGGCTTTTCAATAATATTCTAATTTATTGAATGGGTCTGTATGCTGCGTCCCTTATTTAGTTCTGGTCCTGCTAGCAATGTAAACAAGTGGCTGATTAATTGAAGGATCGACACGGTTCACACCTGACACGTTATTCTAACACTGATTTAGGCCAGACACCCAATAACAATTTAAAATACCTGCTTTTAAAAGTGTCTTGACAGCGCATGGATTTCAGGACTGTGATTATGCTTGAGATTCTCGCGATGTCATAACCTTGAGCAAAAATACCAACAGAAGGGAGATTTCAACAACAACAACAAAAAAAAAAAATCTAAAATTCTTATTAATGTCTTATTGACAACACCATTATTGCCTTATTTCCCCCAAAGTCAAACATCTTAAAAATTAAACAAAGCTGTTATTTTTGACACGCTCTCCACACCTTTTCTTGTTGGTTTTTTTTTTTGTTGTTGTTGATTGATTGCCTTCTGAACATTTTTCTTCAAATCTTAATATGATTAAGTTTTGACCATTTTACGTGCTACTTTGAGTCATTCAGTCAACATGAGTTAATGTCATTTTGTATGATCTTTGTTCTGTAGGACTCATGTGGCTTTGAGAAATAAACCATTTGGCAACACATTTGCTGAAGAGCTTCAAGGCTTCAACAAAGCCTCGTCTCCCCATTACCAGACGTATCCATGTACTGTGGATATTGGGGCTGTCAGTGTATCATCATTTCAGTACTATCCAATATCGATATCCCAAAGGATTGTTTGGAGTGCAATAATTGCTGGCTAATATATTCTAGTTATTAACTTGTATTTTATATTATAATATAGTATTTATTCAGTTGGACAGAGTCTCACACCAGCAGATGATCACAGACACTAATGACGTTCCCCAAAATGCAAAAAGGTCACAATTTTCCCCCTTCCACATCAGGGAGGGTGGCGCTCCAGCACCCCCTGTGGACTGGCCGCCACACACACACACACACACACACACACACACACACACACACGATGTGTTTCTAGCTTCAAAAGGACTATGTAAACATAAACATAAACATATTTGCTGCTTTAAATTTAAATGAATATAAATAAAAGATTACATTTCTTGAATTCCTTCAAATTTATTTCCACACAAAGTGACAAGATCTTCTAAGTTTCCTTCAGAGCTCATAAGAAACGTTTCTCCTCTACACAGGCATTGAGGGGCAGGGTGATGGACCTGATAAGAGCTTGTCATCATCGGCTATGTGTATAAAACTCCTGCAGAGTCTCTGCTCTACAGAGCTCTGTCTCAGCCATGGCTGTGGGTAAACTGCTCGCTGTGCTGGTTCTGCTCCAATGCTCCGCAGGTGAGAAACAAGATCATTTTATGTAGAATAAAATGAATGATAAAAATAAGACATTGTTGGCCTTCTAGTGTTGTGTAGATGGCTTTAGTATCACTGGGTGCGCACCGACTGTTCACTCAGTTAATATGGGATCCACAATATTTACACCAAAATGTTGAATTCTTCATTCTGAGGTGACATTTACTGGATGCTTGAACCTGACATTAAACATGAATTTAAAACTGTGTTGTGCATTTCTCCATTATTTGTTAGGTTTGATGGGAGCTGCAGTGAGGAGCTCCATCATTGGTGGGGGGGATGCCCCAAAAGGAAGGTGGCCAGGGTTGGTCTACCTTGACATCAGGACAGACAATGGGAAGAAACAGTGGCACTGCAGTGGCACAATTCTCAGTGAGAGGTGGATCCTGACTGCTGGGCGCTGCTGGGGAGAGTACGTTTGTGAATACTATACTGTTAATTTTCTGATAATCTTCCACAATTATACAATTGCTAATGAACATGTGTGAAAAGTTTATATGGAGTTAATCAGGCACTTTGATGAAATACATTTCAATCTCTTTAATGTAGTTGATTAGATTGGGCAGAAAACTGATACTGTCTGTAAGACTTTGAGAAGATGAGCTTATTGTAGAAATGTTAAACATAATATCTATAAATACATATTTAAAACATAAAAGTTGATGTATACAATACCTAAAAGGTCATGTAATACATATTAACAACAAATAGATGTTCAGTTTGTAATATTTCTACATTATATATCATTTAGATACCTCAAATATTGTTGTATATGTCGACATAATTAGGTGGAACTTTATTACCTTGTACGCTGTTGTAGTAGCTGTTTCTCCACAAGCAGTAACATCATCTGCTTTGGTGTCTTGTGTAACATGAGTCATGTAACTCAAAGTACATAGATTTGACTTTTATACCATGTCCTGCCCTGGCAGCTCAGACAAGGTAGATCTGGTTGCCTCACTTTATCCAATCAGATATTGGCTAGAAGACTGGATTAAATGGATCCTTCAGCTGAGCCTAGTTCCATAGTACACCAGGGTATACTGTTTGAGTCTTGGGTTTACAGGGAACAAAAAAAGGACTAATTTTATCTCTTTTTTCTGTTTTTGTGTGCTGCAGTGAATTGTGGTCTAGATGGGATCGAACGGCAGTGTGGGTTGGGACGTATGATCTTCACGGGCCATCTGAACGTTACATGGGTGTAGCTCACATTGTTCGTCCAGATGACTACAGACCTGCTGGCAATGGCTTCTTCAATGACCTCGCACTGATAATTTTTAAAAAAATTGCTAAATTTCTCTGACAGAGTTGCTCCAGTGATGTTGCCCAGTGAGGATGACACCTTCAATTCTTCCTCTGAGTGTTGGATCATAGGCTGGTGGGAAACCAACTATAATAGAATGTTTTGCACAAGCTTTTAAAATTCACGCACACTCACACACACACACACACACACACACACACACACACACACACACACACACACACACACACACACACACACACACACACATTATATAGGTCTATAGAAAGACATCTTTTTTTCTCACCTGGACCTCTTCTCTCTGTGTCCATGTAGCCTCAAGGGGGATGTCACAGGTTGTACAACAGATGAAGGTTCGAATTGTGCCTCAGAAGAGATGCAAAGTCACGTTTCCAGACCTGAATAATAAGATGCTGTGTGCAGGGGGTCCTGCTGGAGGAAAAGATGGCTGCGAAGTGAGTTTCAGCATTTATATAAGCTAACATGCTGAGTACTACGGTTTAGTCTAATATGCAGTGAATATGGTTATGTGGAGGACATCCAAGAATTGTACAGATTAAGACAAAGTTGTTCATTGTGAAAACATAAAACCATCTGCTACAAATATGTTAGCTTTTTCCATGCATTTCTCTAAATGTCCGCCTCTAGTTGACTTAGAAGCACAAACATACTAACATTATCACAGTGTGTAATTTTTCAGCATCCACCAGGGGATTATGGCAGCCCGCTCATGTGTCGTACAGCTAGAGGCTTTGTGCAAGTGGGAATCATGAGTTTTGAGAGTCTGGATGATTGTCGCACCCCAGAACTTCTTGGAATCTACACTCGAGTCTCCAGTTATATGGGCTACATCAATGCACACGTCAGTCGTGGCACCTAAGCTTCAGCCTAATATTCCAAAAGTCAAAGAAAAATATCTGAATTCTATCAACTCCTACATCCAATTTGGCATCTAAGCCTGAGCTGAGATTTAAAATTCCAAGAAGCCAAAGAAAAATAATTGGAAGCCTTCTCTGATCAACCAAATTCCTGCCTCACTCTACCTTCCTTGGGTGAACTAACTAACTAAAACAAGAGAAAAAAATACTCTTTCCCCAGTTATCAGTTGATAGAAATTAAGCAATCACAGAATCTAGATTGGGTTAAGAACAATGTGTCATGATGATGAAACTATGCAAAACTGAATTAACTGCCACACACCATCAACATGCAGTCACTGGTGTTGAGGCAGCTCTATTTTATGGAGAATATCTCTCCTTTCTGTCTGTATTTCCACAATTTTCCCTGCCTAGGACACTTTTAGGCTCACCAAAAGTCCTCCTCACCACTCCTAACATTTTGCCATGTTAAGAGCTCTCTTAAGGGCTACAGTGCTTTGTGAATGACTTTTATCTTACTGAGGTAAAATTCTAAGAAAATTCTTAAATGACGTCACTAAAAGCTACTTTTAGTCTTTGGATTCTTTGAGAATACAGGCCCTGGACTGTTGCTTGGTGGTGCAAAGTCTTCTGTTTCAATAAAAGCAAACAACCTGCTCTGCCTCCCAAGCCACTGCTGCCACTGAACAAAATTCAAACAGCACATTTTATAAAAACAACCAATTTCAATTCGAAGAGTCATGTTGCTTTTGCGGCTCTAAACAAATTTGTTTTAGCTGGATTGAAGGCAAAAAGGGCTCTTATGGTTGTAAAGGTTTCTGACCCCTGATCTACATCATTGACATCACCCTTCTGAACAGGGTTCTCACAGGTTAAAATTTCACATGGATGATGGCTGCTTTGAACGCGTCATTGTCTGTTGTTTGTTTGGCACTGCATTTTGTATTTCCTATACATAGTTAATGTGTGCGTAGCAGCATGTGTATCAGTGCGTGCAATCTTCTCGCGGATGAAATGATGAAATGCCAGTCATGTTGAGTCAGAGTAAATAATAATAACCCAAATTGGGAGCACCACCAATTTAATTTTGGCAAGATATCCCATGAAAAATCCAACTAGTTTCTGTTAGTGGTTGGAGACCATTGGAGAAGAGGTTTTTGAGCAGATTTTTTATTTTTTTTATTTTTATGTTTTTGCTGATGTTTTTGCAACTTGTAAATTTTTTTTTAGATTATTTTCTATTTCATTTGATCTCACAGTGTCACACTCAGAATCGATGTCTGAGTGCCAAAGTGAGGCCCAACAGATTTACTTTCAGAAGCAGAGCATTACAGCTTTTGCTATGATGCTCACACCACACACACACACACACACACACACACACACACACACACACATATATATATATATATATATATATATATATATATATATATATATATATATATATATATATATATATATATATATATATATATATATATATATATATATATATATACAGCAGCACTGATCAGGAGGTGGTATATATATATATATATATATATATATATATATATATATATATATATATATATATATATATATATATATATATATATATATATATATATATATATATATATATATATCATAAACGTTATTAGAAAATGCTTTGGGTTTATTTCAAATGAAATTGGCAAGGAGACGGCACATGTACATTATTCCAATAATGGAGATGTCAAGAAGAGAAAGTTTTTTTCACACTTTGGTTTGATCAAAATGAGACCCAGTATAAAAGCACTTTAGGCTGTTACATCTTTACTTTTTAAAAAAAATCATTTTCACTGAGACTACATCACATAAGGAGGGTACAATTAACAGCGTGATGATGTGTTTAGATAATTCTTTTCTAGTCTATCATTTGATACAATGAAATATATCGAATGAACAGAATTTTCCTGTTGAATATTTACTTACTCGCCACCAGATGGCCTTAGTGAGCATTGAAGCTCACAGGAGGATAGGCTTTCATCCTACAACCACCTGATTATCAGCAAACACGTTTTCTATTGATTTAAAATGTCTATCCATGCATTTACTGTCGAGACAACAACTCCATCTCCTCTGAACCTTGAGATGCAACCCCATACGAGCAATATAGTAACAAAATACAATCTACATTTTTCTAGTAGTTTTCCCATTACATAATTTTACAGCATATGAATAGAATAGAATATGTTGAGCATTTTTCCCGTCTAATATTCCTGAAGAATAGATCTTTCTTTGTGACTTCTGAGATCTCTTATCACCTGGAACCTGCATTTATTCACAAAAAACTCCGTCTAGAGCTTTCATTTCCAAATGGACATGAAGACGGAAAATCTGTTTATTCTGTTGATCTAGAACTGGATAAGTTTGGATATGGAAAAGAGAACTTCAAATGACTTCCCCTTCTTTCTTCAGTGCCTATAAAAAATATTCACCCATTTGGATGCTGCACAATTTTTATTGCTTTAAAATCCAGTCATGATCAACAAAAATGGGCTTTTTTTGACAAATTAAAAAAATACAAAAACCCTTTAATGTGAAAGTGAAAACTGATTTCTACTGAAAATAGACAAATAAAAACGTGTAACATAACATTAGTGGTACATAGATATTCAGCCCCTTTAAAGTGACTGACCTAATTTAACAAAGGTCCAGCCAACTGGTGCTAGTGGTCTCGCAATGAGGGGAAAGGAGATCCCCTGAGTGCAGTGAGTGTGTCTCAAGTGACTGTAGTATAAAGACAGCTGGTTCTGGAAGGTCCATTCACTGGTTCATCAGGATTCCTGGCTACCATTACAGCATGAGGACTAAAGAAGACTCCAAACAAATCAGAGAAAAGCTCATTGAAAAGCCTCAGTCAGTGGATGGATACAAAACCATCTCCAAGGCAATGAACACCCCCTGGAGTTCAGTTAAATCTATCATCAAGAAACGGAAGTGGCACATGTTTAAGAAAAGCCGCTGTTGAAGAAAGCTCAGATCAAGGCTGGATTAGAGTTTGCCAATAGGCACTTGGGAAAGAAAGTTCTTTGGTCTAATGAGACCAAAATGGAGCTTTCTGGTGCTGTACATCACCACAAACACACTGTCCCCACTATGAAGCATGGTGGTGGCAGTGTGATGCTGTGGGGATCCTTCTCGGCAGTGACTTCTAAAAGTAGAAGATAAAATGAACGTAGCAAAGTATGGAGAAATCCAGGAGAACAGATTGTTTCCATCTGCCAGAGAACGGCGGCTTCGCAGAACATTTATTTTTCAGGAACACATAGACCCGAAGCATCCAGCTAAAGCCACACAGGTTGAAGACGCAGCCTGACAGAGTTTGATCAGTTTAGCAGGAAGAATGTAGTAAAATTGCAGTATCCATATGTGGAAGCCTGACTGAGACCTATCAATACAGGCTCCGTGCTGTGATTGCAGCCAAAGGTGTATCTACTAAATATGTCTTGAATTGGGTGAATATTTATGCAGTCACCTATTCTATATTTCAAATTTTTATTTAACCGAATTTTTTTTTTTCTGTTTATCTCTTGTCCACAGTCCAGTCCAGTAGGTGGCGGTAATGCACCACCACAGTTGATCTGCCAACCGCCATAAAACCAAACAAGAAGAAGAAGAACTCGTGAAAGGTCAAGTTAGAATAGGTTCCGGTGTAGCAGGGTCAGGCCGTGGGGGCTACAGCTGGAAAACATTTCCGAAATGCTGTTACGAGTGAGTACTGAAGCCTGGCTGTGTTCGAGCAGTGAGTCGGTTCGAGCTCTGCCGCTGAACGCGTGAAGTTCCTGCTGTCTGTTGTTGTTGCCTCGCCTGCATGGCAGCATGGCAGCTGCGTTACGGAGGCTGCCGCAGGAAAGTCCCTCTAAACCTGTTCCATTAGAGGCAGCTGAGCGTCAGGAACAGCTGTCCAGCTGCAGAGGCTGTTCATGTTCACAGCTGAAAAGAAGTCTGATGTTCGGTCTGCTAATATGATGCAATATCTTTTTATTGAAGAGCTGGATAGTTTGGCTTCATAAACAGACCTCTAAAAGTAATTGAGGTTATTGGAAGCTCTATTTTGCAGGTGAAGTTGAGAAAAATGACGGAATCATACAATATAGAAAAAGATTACAGTCAACAATTTGTTTCATGATGTCTCACAGTTGAGATCTTTGATTTGGATTCTGAAAACTTGTCCAGCTTTCTGGGACCAACTCAGTGGTTGTTTTCATCATTTTACTTCTGACATGCATTATTGAAACAGAAACCTACAGTGATTGATAGGAAAATACTAAGGGGATAGTATTTTTTAAATTTATTTTTTTAAATATATTTTTTTGTCTCTTAAAGACAAAACAATCAGGACAGGTGGTGTTCTTGTCCAGGAGTGTTAGTAGCTGAAGGTGTGAAGGAAGGGTCAGGCTGCATGATCAGATCCACGTCCCTCAGCTGCACCTCAATAACCAAGGAGGAAACATTCCACAGTATTAGTTAAACATAAACTTCTGTTATGAAAAACACATTTTTTCATTAATCAGACTGTAATATTTTAATAGAGCAGCTGACAGATCAGATTTGCAGGATGGAACCTTATCATGAACCATGTTTTTGTTGCTGTAGTTGTTTTAAACTGTTTTCTGGACACGTCACTGAGATGATCTAACTTTCATTATCGTCATGAAATAATGAAAACTGACCTACTTGGCACTGATAGATGGTGACAGATGCCCAGCTGCACATCTCCTAACATCTGGCTGACATGCAGCACCAAGTCAACAGCAACTGGAGAATATGAGAGCAGATAAAGAGTTATCTCCTGGACCAATGCTGATTCAGGATCCATCACTGGATCTTCCTTTCATCCTGTCATCACCATCCTGCTCAGCTTCATCCTGCGTTTTGTCTTCTCTTTATTTATCAGTGACGACTCTAGTTTGGCTGTTCTGGAAATGAAGCGAGTTTCATTACAAATTTAAATGACCGTCAAGTTCCAACTGGTTCTGGTTCCCTGTTTTCTAATCAGGATTGTGTATTCAATTTAAACCTAATGAATTTTATAGGATATCAATCAAATCATAAACAAAATTTCATCTGATCATTTTAACATTGGATTTATTTATTATTTAGTTATTGATGTACTTGTTTAGTGTGTTCTTATCTGTAGAAACAGGAGCTAAGATCCAAACAGCTGAACAGGGTTTGTGAATGAATCCAGGTTGAACGCAGTGCTGCTGGCTGTAACGTGAGAAAGGTTTGTTAAAATATAACAACAACAAAACCAGAATACACAAAACACGAGAGTCTGCGACGTACTTCTGTTCTAATAAGCTACTCTGTATAGTGAAGCCCAAAATGACCTGTACCCCTGGAGGCTCCAGGTTTAAAGTAACCTTTGAAGTGGCCTAGCCAAAGCCTGACTTGATTCTCAAAGGTAAATATCAAACTACCAGAAGAAATGTAAAAAGCTGCTCAGCATTTATAAGAAGGGTTCTAATGCTTGGCACATAATTAATATTAAAAATGAGATGGAAACAGACAAATTATGGCTTTCCAGGTTGACTTTCCTTTTACACTGTTGTGTTATTTTCCGAGAGATGTCTGTTTCATTTTCTTTCAGAAACAAACTTTGAAGATGTATATTCTTTAACCTAAATCTTCATGCAGAATGATTCATTTTGGGCTTAACTGTTATTAAGATGAAATCTTGTTTTTCCTGTCTGATAGAGGGTGTTGAACATGGGGGGTCTAACTCTGAAACACAGCAGACCCGTCCACCACAGTCCGGTATGGAGGAGTCCTCTTATCCCTATAGTTGTGGAGCAGACGGTGAGTGGCCTGTCAACACTTCCCATCCTTTACCCACAATGCACTACATAAATGCCTAGGTTGTCTTTGCTGTGAGGTTTTGACACATGTAGGTGTGGTGAACCAGTAGTGAACAACACCAGGGGCCATCAAAGCTAGAAGAAAATGGGAATTATGTTGATTTTGTATTTGGAAACTTTGACTAGGCCAATGCACCACCCTTTTTCAGCCACTTTGTTGAAAATTTGCCGCAGTGTTGGGGAATTTTATGTAAATCTTTTGTATATTTATTTATTGAATTTACAAAATCAGTATTGTTTATTATACGTGTTGCAATGACATAAAAACTGTAAACCTAAAAGTACAGCTGTGTTTTGTAGGGCAGAGGAGAACGGGCGTACGACATCTACTCTCGCCTCCTAAGAGAACGAATTATTTGTGTGATGGGTCCTGTAAGTGTTTTAATAATTTGGAAAAAATGAAGATCTTTTCAGAGGAATTTGTCATTAAGTATCCCTTTACATTTCCTGTGTGTTAGATTGATGACAATGTAGCCAGTCTGGTTATCGCCCAGCTGCTCTTCCTCCAGTCAGAAAGCAACAACAAGCCCATCCACATGTACATCAACAGTCCAGGTAGGAGGTCCACTGAAGGGCTCACTGTTGGCTCATGTTCATATTAACATGCATTCATAGCCAAAACATTAAAACATATTGCTGCTGTTATTCAGCAATGTCTAATTTCAGTTTTCATTCTCTTACATTTAAGGCTAGGCGATAAATTGATTTGATTTTTTTTGGAAAATCATGATCTTTTTTCACAAATATGCTTCTTGGGTTTCCAGAGTGATGTCAACCCACCCAAGAACTACCATCTTGTTTGACAAGCATGTTCTATTTATTTGGACTTTGAAATTAGGCCAACTCACAGAAGGAATTATTGAAATAAAGGCTGTTTTTGAAGATATTTTCTGTCATTTGTAATTTTATTTTAAGGAAAAAAAGTGAGGGGATAAAACTCAAAATCGGAAATCGAATTTGGTATAAAAAAAAAAATTGGAGGTTTTATTGTTAGGCCATATCGCCCAGCATTCTTATAATATGCAGTCTTTGAATGTGTTTGTGTGTTGAAGGTGTTCCTGCTTTGTCTCTGGGTGCATTTGCAGCACTAAATCCTTACTTCTGCTCCCTCCTCTGTCCAGGTGGTGTGGTGACAGCAGGCCTGGCTATTTATGACACTATGCAGTATATCCTTAATCCCATCTCCACTTGGTGCGTTGGCCAGGCAGCCAGCATGGGCAGCTTGCTCCTGGCTGCAGGTACGAGTGGCATGAGGCATTCACTGCCCAACGCCCGCATCATGGTGCACCAGCTTTCAGGTGGAGCCAGGGTAAGCTGGCCTATTCAGACCCATCAGAAATCAGAGCTGGAGAGTTTACAAAGCTAATACCTAGAATAAAGATGAAGAAAGCAAAGCGTGAATCGTGGACCTAACAGAGTGGTGTGTCTCCAGGGCCAGGCCACAGACATCGCCATCCAGGCTGAGGAAATTCTGAAGCTGAAGAGACAGATCAACAACATCTACGCCAAGCACACAGGGCAGGCACTGGAGACCATAGGTAGGTCTGTGAGGCGTTGTGTAAACGGGAACCTTAACCTAAAGAAATAAAGGTTTTTACATGAATAGAAGCACAGAATACAACTAAAATCAGACTGTGGAGACTGTAAAAACACTACAGTAGTCAAAGTGGAGATGGAATTACTGTGTGGAACTAAGTTCAGAGACCTGTTACTTGCAAGAGATCTAACATTAAACTTGTTTTTTTTTTTTCACAAGTCTTTTAATTTCCAGAAACCTGATGTTTGCTAAAAATTGGCCCAGGATGGATTGTGGCGCCATAGCACCCTATCCAATCATGTCTTTGAAGCTCATTTCTTTGCAGCTGCTGTTTTTGTTTTGAGTGAGACACTCTGTTTGCAGAATGTTTCAGGTTTTTACCTGGTTGTACTGGAGGTGCACCGATCGATTGGCCGGCCGATTGATAAGCCCTGATTTCCTTCATTTTGGGTGATCAGCGGTCGGCTGATATTTACATGTCAAACTGATCTTATCTGCCTCCACAAAGGTCTGAAAATCAACTTCTGTCCCCTTTTGCTCTGCAGTGAGAGAGGGCTGACTGACAGACCACCCCCCCCCCACCTCACCAGGTCATGTCTGTATGTGCACAGTTAATAATAGTCACCCCACTGTTGCCAAGTTAGCGACTTTGTTGTTATGTTTTGCGACTTTTCAGACAATGAAATCGGTATGAGCCAAAATCGAATCGGCAGGTCAGGCTTTTTAAAGATTAGTGATTGACCTGGAAGCTGCAGTCGTTGCACCCCCTAGCACTTGAGTTTACCTGGATCATGTTTGACTATCTGCCACAACTTATTTCTCTGTGAAGTTTCAAAAATGGTCAATTTCTAAAAATCCCTTAAAGGATTCTAAAATAACTTTCAAACCCCTCTAGCAACTTTTTTTTTTTTTTTTTTTTTTTTTTTTTTTTTTTTTCCCCAAAAAGTGACCAGCGACAAATCTAGCAACTTTTTAATCTGTTTTTGGAGACTTTGGAGGCAACACGCAGAAGTACTGATCATATTGTTCAATGTTTTTCAATAAAATAAGATTGGAACATTGAAGGTGTGTTGTGACCTTATAACACCTGGCAGTGGCAGTTTTAAAGAAATCTGTATTAGCCAAAATTGGAATAGGCAAGGCAGGCTTTTAAAAGATCGGTGCACTGGTTTCTACATTTTTCAGTTGCCTTAAAAAAAGTAATGTAAACACAATCTGACCATTAAAAACTCTCAAAATCTACTGTACAAATGAACTTACAGTTCTAATAAAGCTAGAATAATACAGCTAGATACACAAGAGAATCTAGTCCTTTAAATACATGGTTACAAGGTTACAAATCAGCCTGTACAGACTGGGCTTTACTGCTGCTTAAAGTCTGCTTCTGTGGTCGATTGTGAATTGGTATTTGTGGATCTCCTAGAGGATGATGCATTTAAGGACATATGGGGAATCTGAATCAAAATCTCCTGCCAGTACTCCAATTAATTCCTTCATGCTGTGACTCTTTTGAGCAATACTCCTCTGCATGCAGTGTATTTTATTAGGATTTGATTCACACAAAGTAGAACGTTGGGAAGTGGACAGAAAACGAGATATGAAAAGTTTCCAAATAAAATTTGTGATGCATCTGTATCCAGCCAGCTTCACTCTGACTCCTAAACAAAATCCAATGAAGCCAGTAGAATATCTTCACTTAGTTATTTCTAAGTGATTGCTCTGCCAACCTAAAAACGTGTCTCCCAACGAACGCTGAAGTGAACCTGTGAGCTGAAAGTGTAAATGATGAAAGTTTTATTGCAACTTTCAGTAAAGTTTTTTTTGTTGAGGTTTTTACCGGGCTGATGTTTACCAATCATTAGTAAACTGATGTTCTTTTCTTTCCAACTTCCAGAGAGTGTGATGGAAAGGGATCGCTACATGAGCCCCATGGAGGCTCAGGACTTTGGCCTCATTGACCGGGTTCTGGTCCATCCTCCTCAAGCAGGCCAGGATGAGCCAGAGCTGGTGCAGAAAGAGCCAGCAGCAGCAGCAGCAGCAGCAGCAGCAGCAGCAGCAGCAGCAGCGAGTCCCTCTCCACAGCCAGAGTCTGCAGCCCCAGATCAGGCCTCCCCTACCAATAATCCCCCCTCCTCATACAAACCAGAGCCTTGAACTCTGCAACAGCCTGATCTGGGATCTGACAGCTGCTCTGTAGGACGTAGGGCCCGACAGGCTCCCAGAGCAAAGCCCAGCTTCTCCTTTTCCTTTCCAAGGTCTCTCTTCTCCACCGCCAACACTCTGCAGCCTAAACACACATCGTGGGCTGAGCAGCTCAGGCACATCACTTTTAAAGAAGCAGAATTTCATTCCTGCAGTGAATAAAATAGTTACTGACTGTAGGCCTCAGCAGTCTCCTTTGACCCTGCATACAGTCAGTTCGTCAACTTTGACAACTCAAGTGTTGGATGTTTTTGGATATGAAAGATGAAAACAACCAATGAGCTTCCTGAAGTGTACAAGAGTTTCACAGACAGCTGACGAAAATTCCTTCAGGCGTGGAATTCTTTTTTATTCAGTTCTAATAAAGACGTTTAGTTTGACCACAAAGTGTCTCTGCTTGATCCTTCCATGTCTCTGAACCCTGCTAACTGAAAACACTGTTATAATCAGGGCCTTTAAAACTCTGACTTTTCAGGTACGTTTTTTTGCCTCAAAAGTTTCATACTAGGTCTGAAAGCACAGTTGATCATAAATGTCTTTATACATTTATTCTTTCTTTCATTTACATTTTTGGAGAAATACACTGGTGGCATTTATTTGTAGTGACAAGTAGAAATAAATCTAAAATGAAAAGAATAACCAGAGCTCCTCCAGGTAGCAGATGCTACATAATGACTCATTAAACACAGGCTGTGATTAAACATTCAACTTCAGCTTTTCTAGATTAATATTTATGAGAACATAGAAAATGTAGGTGAACTGATCTGAGTTTTTTTTTTTTTTTTTTTTTGATGGGGAACTTTGAACATGAACCAGTTCAGTTTGTGTGAACGTGTTTAGACTCTCAGTCCTCCAGGATTTAATGGTTGGAAGTGATTCAGCTGAAGGCAGGTGGATGATTTCTGGTGTTTCCTGCAGATGTTTCACTAGTTCTGAATCAGAACTATCTTGTTATGATCACAAAGTAACACCAAGGAAGAAATGCTCCTCAAACAACCCCTGAAAGTATTTTACTGTTGAAATATGCTTATTTGCTTCTGGATAGAATTAAAATTGAAACCTTGTTGAAACATTTTCCACAACCAGCTCCTCTAGTGTGGGAAACATGTACTGAGCTAAAAACAGGGATTTTAATAGGTTTCTGAAACCTGCCATTAATGACGCTTCTTATGAAACTTGATGCTGTAGGAAGGTGATGAAGCCAGGCTAGGCTGTGATGTATGTGGACCCAGAGAAGTGATATTAAACCTATAGTTCCTCCTCGGGTCAGGCACAGAATTCCATTGAAAGTTTTGTTGATTTTAACCGAAGATCTTTGGCTGTTCCAAGAGTTTTTGTGTGTTGTTTCCACAAACTGTTCCTTTTCTAGCTGAGACACCTGGACATTTGTTATTTTCAGATTATTTGTTATTTAAAACAATTAAGACACACCTGTTTAATGTAGATTTTTTTTTGTTGGTTTAATGATGTGAAACTGGTTCTTAAATTATTATTCTTATGCTTGACTATTATGAAAATGATAATTTTCATGTCTAAATGTACCTTAGGAGGGAAACATTGGAATTGAACAGACAGCAGATATAATATGGTGATTTCCCCATCATTGCTTTAGCAATGAAAGTTTAAATCATTCTTTCTTTTAAGTGTTACCATGGGCTGCATGGTGAGTCAGTGGGTACACTGTTGCCGTGTAACAAGAAGGTCTGAGTTAGAATCCCAACCAGGGATTTTTCTGCAGAGTTTACATGTTATCACCATGCATGCATGGGTTCTCTCCTCCTAGGTCTGACGGTGTGTGTTACCCCCAAAAACTGTTTCTGTTTTTGAATTAGTTTTGCCAAGAAATGGGAATGACTAATATCTTTTGAATGCACATCGTGGATAGACAAGAAATGCTTTAAAACGCTATTTTCAGAGACCATTCAGCCAGTAAAGGAATTAGACACCTGCAGGTTATATGAGTGAAAACCCTGAAGCATAAAATTTTCTACAAACTGACATGGACAAATATCCATAGGCAGTAAAACATCGATCAACACTCACATTAAAACAATACATGAGAAATCAGTGGTTTCACTTCAGTTAAATCAAATAATAAGTGTAAATCTGCGCTTCCCTGTGATGGCTGGCCTGTGATTAGCTTGGGACTGTGGAAGGAAGCCTGAGTATGCAGAGGACCCACACATGTTCAGGAAGAACATGCAAGATCCATGCAGAAAAATCCCAGGTCTGGATTCAAACCCAGATCCTTATTGCTGCAACTGATTTAGGTTCCTTAAAGAAAACCTTGGAATTCCCTGTTTTGCAACAGATGTAAAAAAAAAAAAAAAAAAAAATCCTATTTATTTACAGTATTCTGTGTAAAGAATCAAACGCTGATAGTTTCACAAAGACAACATTGTTGAATTTGAAGTTGGTTCCAGTGTAGAAGAATGAAAAAAAGATCTCAGCAAAAAAATCATTTTAAAGGGGCAGTATTATGTATTTTCCAGGCACATAGAATCATTTTATAGCACAATCAAGTAACTATGTTACCTTCAGTTATTTCAGAAATGCTGTATATATCAAATATGACTTAAAAGAAATTTGACTTCGTCTCTTTAAGAAAGTCCTGCTCTTTCTGAAACTCTGCCTTCAGGAAGTCACCACAACAGCTAGCCCTTTAACGTTTTTACCAGCGTTACACTGAAAAGTAGCTCGTATAATGAGCTCAATAGGTGCGCAGTTCCACCAGGTGTTTGCTAATTGCTGCTGGTTAGTCTGACGGAGCAGAGTGGGGAAGTCACAGGGAGGGCTGTTCTGTGAGGTGGAAGCTCAGAAGCTTAGAAACTGCAGCTCTAAGGAGGAGCTGGGTCTCAAAGGCAGAGCTCGGTCCATCCAAACATTCTGCACAGCTGAATGGTTGCCATGGGAGATGAAAGGATTTTTCAAACATGCATGAAAGAATCAAAGCAACACTCCAGGTATGTTTTTGATGAGGGAGTAACATTATAAACATGATGGAAAGATAAAAAAAAAAGTCGATTTTATATAATACTGCCCCTTTAAGAATATAGGCTGTGACACGTGGAAAGGTTTACCCTTTCAGAAGAAAAAGGACTATTATTATAAAATACACCAAAAACCTTCCAAATGTTGCAAAACAAACATTTTATTTTCCTCCTAAACTGTATTTCAGTGTAAAAAGTTTCTATTTGGTCTTAAACTCTCACATCCATCTTCATCAGGCTTCCTTTAATGAAATTTACACAGATAGAATTCAGTGTTTAACCTCACACTCTGCAGCGGTTACACATGAAGGCAATGCCTTAACTCAGCACTCACCCCATTCTCAGATTTTAACCCTCAAAGCCACTGTAACTTGATGAGAAACCATCCAGAAAATAAGTCCTGCCAGACAAACTCATCACATCAGTGAACAGCTGTTATGTGCAGACGTGGTCCAACGCAGCCATTTCAGCTTGTCTTCACTGTAGGGTGGGTAGCGCAGGCCGTTGAGTCTCTCCAAAGCCCAGCCTCGCAGCATGCAGGC
This sequence comes from Anableps anableps, assembly GCA_014839685.1. Classification (NCBI taxonomy): domain Eukaryota; kingdom Metazoa; phylum Chordata; class Actinopteri; order Cyprinodontiformes; family Anablepidae; genus Anableps; species Anableps anableps. The sequence continues at coordinate 2,238,448 of CM026083.1, forward strand.
CCGGCGATGACTGAATGTCTCGAAGCCCCAGCGGCCGTGATAGGAGCCCCAGCCACTGGCCCCTGGATGGATGCGGAAAAAAGTATTTCAAGTTAGATACGCAGAAATTAACAGTTTCAAATGACATTTATCATGCAACTTCCAACAGATTACTCCAACTCCACCCTCACCCATTCCACATGTTTTTATGTTTTATGATGTCTGTATGTTGCTTTTTTGTGCTGAGGTGTTTTTTGCAATCTCACACTGTATCCCTGACAGGATACAGTGTGAGATATAATTTTTTCCCCTCCTCTTCCCCATGGCTGCAGCCTAAGACACTTGTCTACCCATGTTTTATGTTGTTTGTCTAGAGGTTTTTTTTCTCTTGGACGGGCTGTACTGAAATGTAATTTCCCCCTGAGGGACTAATAAAGGTGTTCTTATTCTTATTAAATTACACATCATTGTATTTTCTTTTTTATTTGCTGCAGTTCGATGAAGATCTGGTGGCACTGCTGCCCCTGCTCATCATGCTGCAGCTAAGAGCCAAAAAATAACAAATAATTTCCAAAAATCATGAGTAATTGCAAATTGCAATTACTCATGAAGATATGTTCAGTTTCAGTAGACAGAAAAAAGACAAAAAAATTTTCAGGTATAAAATACTAGAGCAAAAAAAGGTCAAAAAACAATCTTAAGTTCAAAAAGAAGAATGGCACAACTTCAAACCTACCTACCATGGCTGTCAACCTCCACCTGAGCCAGGGGTCAGCAACCTCCATCATCTAAAGAACCAATTGTATCCTCGCTCCCACTAAATAAAATGTGTCCAGAGACACAAAACTAACTTAATCCTTTCAAAAAAAAAAAAAAAAGTAGCTCATCAAGCTTAATTTATATATAAATTATATAATTGTTTTGGTTTTAAGGTTAAACCCAAAAATGGTCCAAATAATGGATTAAACAAACAAACAAACAAAAAAACAGAACAAAACACAATTTTCTTTCTTATTTTGATACTTTAGAAGAAAGAAACAACAGGAGGATGTTTGCCTATTCTTGAATGGAATGTTCCATATCTATGGAAAATTAAAGTAAAGGGAAATGGCTTGTAGTTTGTGACCTGATCAGGAAGAAAACGAAGAGGAAAATATTGCTTGTACTACTAGTGTCATACTGCTGTCAAAATTCTATGCATGTATTGCACAAAAACGCTCCAGAGAACTGCTAAAACTAGCTAAACTGCTTTGTTCTGTATCATTGTTGGTGAATGTCATCAGGAGTCACTGTAAAGGGCATAAAGAAGCACATACAGGTCAAGATCTGCAAGTTTCAGGCCTCTGACCCAGACTGAGAGGCCAGGCAAAGAAAGCATTCATCAGAAAATTAACCAAGAGGTCCATGGTAACTCTGGGAGAGCTGCAGACATCCACAGCTCAGCCAGAACAGTTTGTTGGAAGGATCAGTATAAGTTGTGTCCTCTACAAATCTGGCCTTTGTGGAAAAGTAGTAAGGAGGAAGCTGTTGTTTAAAGAAAACCATTAGAAGTCCTGTTCACAGTGGAAGAAAGAGCTCTGCTCAGATGAAACCAAAATGAAACTTTATGGTCAAAAAGTCAAACAGTGCGTGTGGTAGAAACCTCACACTACATCCAAAACACATCACCATGGTGAAACATGTTGGTGACAGCATCATGCTGAAGGGAGGCTTTTTTAAACAGGGAAGATGGTCAGATGGATGGACCAGAGGGATCCAGGAAGTTACTCTGTCACCTCCTCTGTAGCTGGAGGCTCAGAGTTCTGAGGAGAGGTTTCCATCTGATCCCACAACAGACACTGAACTGCTCAGCACCATCCTGATCTATAACGGTTTATTGGAAGATGAAATCTGATCCCTGCTCATCTGACTGGTGCTAGCCCAGGAAGATTTCGGTTCTGAAAATCCCCAGGAGAGTTTCTGACACCTACCGACACCTCCAAAGGGCAGACCAGGCAGGGTCATATGGACGATCCCATCATTAGAGCAGAAGCCTCCACTGCTGGTCTTCTCCATCACAGTCTTCACTACCTTGGACAGAAACAACAAGGTGATCCTAATATTTCTGTGTTTAAAGCTTTTGATGAGGAGCCTGCAGAGTTCTGGTCCTTACAGAAGATTCATCGGAGAACACATAGAGGGCCAATGGCTTTTCATGACGATTGACTAACTCAATGCTCTTCTCCAGTTCCTCCACAGCGAGGATGGGCAGAATGGGGCCAAAGATCTCCTCCGCCATCAGCGCATCATCTTCCTCTACATCCACCACCACGGTGGGGGCTGAAAAAAAAACCCCACAAAGAAGCAAAACTTCATATTAAATTATCTGTCAATCTTAAACTTGAATTTAGGCAGAGCTGAAAATAATGCAATCAAAACATGTTTCTCTGTTAGTAACTGAGTAACTTTTGAAAGTATGACCTATAAGTCTTACTGCGTAACTAAGCTGTTAGGAAACAAAGCTGCCTCTCAATAAAATAGAACACCATTAAAATGAATCTGAACATAATTTAAAAGTTGATTTAATTAGGTATTTCAAATCAAAATTTTGATCATCACTATATTTATAACACATAGAGTGATATATTTAATATGTTCATTTTTGTCAATGTAGATGATTATGACTTAAAGCTAATAAAAATCCAAAATTTAGTTTCTCCAAAAATAGTATTACACCACACCAATAAAAAAAAGAATTTTGATAAACAATGTTATGGTCAACACAATCATGGGGACGACTGCTAACCTGACAGTTGTCCAGCAGGCTGTCACTGAAACGCATCACAGGGAGGACATACAATAGGTCACTGTTAAAGAAGCTGACTGTCCACAAAGTGCCATATATGAGCATATTAATAGAAGGTTTAGTGGAAGGAAGAGGTGTTGTGATAAAAACTGCAAAGCATCAAGGATTACCCCAGGCTTGAGGGAACTGAAGAGCAAAATTCAAGAGTTTGGGGAAGCTTCACAAGAAATGCACTGCAGCTGGAGTCAGAGCTTCCAGAGCCTCTCAACACAAACAGATCCAAGACATAGGCTACAAAACTGAACCAGAGATAACATCTGAAGTATCTTACCTGGGGCAAGAAGAAAAGGACTGGTTCAAAGTATTCTGTTCAGAAAAAAGTCAAGTTTCCATTTCATTTGGGACTCAAACTCCGAGAGTCTGGAGGAGGAGTGGAGAGGCTCAGAATCCCGGCTGCTTGAGCTCCAGTATGACGTTTCCACAGTCAGGGATGATTTGTGGAGACATGTCATCTGCTGGGGTTGGTCCACTGGGTTGCGTCACAGGACACAGTCACCTGGACATTTCAAACCATTCATGCTTCCTTCTGCTGACAAGCTGTATGGAGATGCTGATTACAAATTAATCACCATGGTAACACAAGCAGACTGGCGGGACCTGAATCCTGTCGAGAATCTATGGGCTGTCGTCAAGAGGAAGATGAGAGACACCAGAACCAACAATGCAGATGAGCTGAAGGTCAATATTAAAGCATCCTGGGCCTCCTGAACCCCTCAGCAGAACCACCAGCTGATCTCCTTCATGTCACGCTTGCACCTTTATATGGCAACACCCAACATAACGGTCCTTTTAAAAAGTCCTTAGTTATAAACTTTAGTTTTGTTTTAACTTCACTTAAACACATTTGAACACATCAGCAGAATTATGTGTCCAGCTTATTATCAACTTTTAAAAAAGGGCTGGTTTTAACATGTTCAATGTGAACTTCCCAGCTGTCCCAGTAAATATGGCCCTGAGTGAGCTTTATGTAAGGTCATGTAGCCGTTCAGATGGCATGATATGAATAAAATGATTTATTACAAAATATCAGTAGATGCAAAGTATTGCTGCTGATGTATAATATTATTCACTGGAGTCTCGTTAAAGGCCCACCTATGTATTTATCCTCCTGGTCACTTTCTCCTCCAATAACCACCTTCCCCTTGGTCCTCTCAAGCAGCTCCATCAGACGAGTGAAGTGGCAAGCAGACACGATGCGGGACAGGTCGGGACTCTTCTGGGGCTCCTTTCCGTAAAACTTCTCCAACACGGTGGTCAGGGCGGGCACCAGGGCGTCTCGGGTAGCTTCTGTGCACAGCACGTAGTCTGGAGCCACGCAGCTCTGGCCAGCGTTGAAGTACTTCGCCCACACTAAGCGGTGAGCTGCAGCCTGGATGTTTATCCGCCCGTATATGAGGCAGGGACACTTGCCGCCCAGCTCCAGTGTTACTGGTGTCAGGTGGACAGAGGCAGCCTGGACGACGCTTCGAGCCACAGCTTGGGAACCTACAGGGAGGAGCTTAGAAGTCAGAGGTCAAAGTGGAAGGGGCTGGAACATTTTTATGTTCAATGGTAAAAGGACTGCATTCATACACTCATTATGGGCATCAATATCATATTTTATAAGGATACATATGAACTGTCCTTTTTCCAGGCTAGAAGGATCAGCTAAAGATTTAGAAGAAAAAAAAAAAAACAACCAAGAATTTGATGCAAAAGTTTGAATTTATGTGGATTTTCTCTAATCCACACAATCCATCTATATACATTCATGTTCAAATATACACATACACCTCACTGTCCTGTTGGAACCCCCAACTGTGTCAAAGTTTCAACCATCTGACCCAAACTGCCACCTTCTGAAAAAAAGAAGTGGGGTAAAATGATCAGGAGTAATCTAGGAAGCACGAAGGCTCAAGCCTATCATAATCTACCCAAAAAGAATCACGTGCTCCTAAATCAACAGCTTCAAATATGCAGCTGCACACAGGGACAAATGCCTTCTGGAGGAAAGTGTTCTGGTCAGACGAGACAAAGGCTGAGCTTTTAAGCCACAATGACTGGAGGAGTTCAGGGTAGGGCTTCAAACCTAAGAACACAGCAACTGTCAAGCATGGGGGAGGTAGCATCATGCTGAGGGTCAGCCACTTTCATAAACAGTGGGTGGAACAAATTCTGCAAGGTAACCTAAAGTCAATTACTGGATGGTTGAAACTTGTACTCAGTTGAATGCTACACACGACAACGATCCCAAACGCAGCAATACAGGTTTATGGGATGGATAAAACATTAAACCTTAATGGCCTTGACCTCAACCAGTCAGACTACTCTGAAAATCGAGATCTGTGGCATGAAATCAAACTATTTAAATGAGGGCTACCATGTCTGATAATACGAGTCCTCAAATATTCTGGTCAGAAATAAAACTCAGAGCTTCACATTGGTTAGGTGACCAATCTTTCCAACCGATCAACAGCCATCAGATGTACTCATCTAACACAACCAATCACTATGCAAACTGGTGCCATGAGCTTTTGGATCAGCACAGCAGATGTAGAGTTCATCAAGGCTCCTACCTGTGTAAAAGATGTGGTCAAATCGGTTCTGCAGCAGAGCCTTGGTTTGCTCTGATCCACCACGAACTACAGCGTAACAGTCCTGTGGAATCAACACTAGAGTCAGAGCAATAGGACGAGTTCACATGGATCCACCACAACACAAAACTGGAGTAGCATAAAACTAAAACATGAAATATTCCAAAAATATTTTTGAAATAGGCAGCTGTAATACATTAAGCTGTGTCAGCAGGTAGACATGCTGTAACCAGATGAGCTGATTTACCTGAGACAGGTACTTGGGAATGAGCTCTGCCACCAGAGAGTCTGTGGCACAGCTGATCTCTGAGGGCTTGATTACAGCACAGTTTCCTGTCAAGAGACATTAACACAGATACACGTACAGTTCACCATTACATCTGTACAGTTTTAAAGATGTGCTCTCATAAAGAAAGGTTTCAGCCAGACTCGTGTATTAATATGGTGAAGGGGTGGTAGGACTTAACATGGGGGGGTATTTCACTTTGAAACTACAACATACTGTACTAACAGTCTTAAGGATTCAGACACTCAAGGCTGGTGACATTTGCTATGCAGTTTATTAGAAAACAAGGTGTGCAGACCTGCAGCAATGGCTCCAACCAGTGGTAAAATGAGAAGTTGAAGTGGGTAGTTCCAGGGCCCAATGATCAGCACAACTCCCAGAGGTTCTCTCCGGACGAAACAATCATCTAGTTTTGTAGCCTGTCAAAACGACAGGAGGACATCAGCTGAACAATGAGCAACATCACATCATTCTGATTTTGCAGGAACATATTTCTAGATTATATCTTTTAAAAGCAAAGCTTTCCATCCTTTTATTGTGCTCTTAAAACTTTGAGGACAATGCCACAACTTTACAACCAACTAAAACTTATAAATCATATCAGGGGGACTCAGACCAGAACATTAAAGCTGCTCAATGAGGTTTTATGCTGCTTTCTGACTACTGATTTAGTTGAGCTCTGACCTGCTGATTATGATTTTAACTGATACCAATTACTCTTGAGGAATTATGAACAACAATAAAAATACTTTTTCTTTGCAAACTCTTTTTTATGGTTCTTTTCCACCAACAACAATACAAACAAAAGTGTTCAAGTTGGCACTTGTGGTACACAAGCAATGAAGATGTTCAAAAGTACAACCACACAATACGTCTCTAAACCCTGCAACAATAACTTTATGGAGCTCAAATAAGTGTATTGCACTACATATACAAAAAACAAATATGTAGATTAAAAACATGGGGGTGTGCTCATGATCGACCTTCATCTTTGATCAATTACCTGCCTTAACAACTTCTATGACAGGCATCCAAATAAAAAGATGTTTTTATAATGCATTAAACAAATGGTGTCACCAACATATTACTGCCACAGAGAGCTTGAATACATAATGTTTAAATAATTAGCTTTAGCATTTATTGCAGTCTCAGCAGTTCTTGACTCTATGCATTACCACTGGCCCAAGATCTGGCCCAAGCACCGGCCTAGTGAGCTCCAAAGAACAATAAACAACCATTCCTCCCGGTAATATAATAGTTATTAATAGAGACTAACCTGATATGAAATGATATGAGCAGATGAGAACGTGGTGTAGTATTCAATCATAAATCTCCTCCATTGCTATTTTAGGACAACAAGCCTGTCTTCGTCTATATAATATCGCTGATGATGGTGACCGGTAAATCATTTTTGCTTACATGATAAGCATTAGCCTACTAAATGCAAGACTTTAAACAAATTGCTAACATTTCCTAATGCAGCATAATCCATGACACACTGAAGTGAACTTCTTAAAAAGGATAAAACAGCATTTTTGCTGTAATTATTTCCAGCTTCCTGTTATCTGACTTTCTGTTGTAGCAGTCTGAATGAAGAGCCGACATCCCTCGATAGAAAACCATTTCCTTTCTAGATCTGTCTAACAGCTTTTGTTTTTCATATGACTTAATTTTTAAAGACCTCAGTGATGCTAAAACAGCTAACTCTGAATCTCTATAAAACATCTACACCAAAGACTGGTGCTGTCAGGGCAGCCTGGGGATTCTGGTATGGTGCGTTTACTTACCAGAAAGAAAAAAAAAAGACTGGGTTTTTAGTTTCCAAGCAACCAATCACTGATCAGGACTGTTAACTGACTAAATAATTACTAACCTATTCAAACAAAACAGTCTACAGCTAAATGATACAATATACCGTGTTATTTTCTCAGGGACACTGTTAGTATGTTCCTTCCAGATTTCTGCTGTTTTTGCTTTTTTTTTTTGTTGCACTTAAATGTTTCAGATCTTTGAACAAATTTGAATATCAGAAAAATAACCTGCGTTATCAAGCAATGAGTTCATTTCAATATAGGAAAAAAGCTATCCAAAATATCCTGGATCTGTGGGAAAATATAGTTACTTCCTTGTTAAATTATTAATTCTCTTCGATAAGATGAAGTAGGCCAAAGGATCTCAAAAAGCAACACATCATGGCCTGATGTAAAGAAATTTTGTAACAGATTAGAAAAAGAGTCAGTCTGGAAAGGCTTGCAAAGCCATTTCTAAGGTTTTGGGGCTCCAATGAGAACCAGAGAAAACATGGAACAGTGGTGAACCTTCTCAGGAGGGGTGAGTCTACCAAAAGCACTCCAAGATTGTATTGACGATTCATCCAGGAGGTCACTAAGGAATCCAGAACATCATCTAAATCTCTGCAGGCCTCTCTTTCAGAGGTCATGATTCAACAATTAGAAAAGAGACTGGACAAGAAGGTCTCCATGGCAGAGTTCCAAGGCTAAAACTTTTGGGAAAATATTCTGTGGACTGAGGAGACAACGTGGAACTTTCTGGAACTAACCCATTCTTTCAGGAAAAGAACACCATACCGAAAGTCAGAACGTGGTGGTGTGATGGTCTGGAAATGCTTTGCCTCTTTGGTACTTAGACAATCTGCTATGATTGATGGAACCATAAATTTCCTCTCTCTGGAATAGTGTACTGCTGCATAACCTAAATATACTTGAGCTTAATATCACAAACTGATGAGCTGACGTTCAGCATTTTTTTTTTTAAAGCACACCAGCAAGACCACCTCTGAAGGGCTAAAAACAAAAACGACAAAATAAAGGCTTTGGGTTGCTTTTGTCAAACTCTGGATTTAAATCTAACTGTAGCAGAAATTTAAACAAACTGTTCATGATTGAATTGCCACCTAATCTTCCGGTGCCGCTGCAGCAGCTCAGACTTGATTAAGAGTATATTCCTTTAAAATCTTATTTAGACGCCCTGTATATATGTATATATTTTTTGTTGCAACTCTTTTTTTCGTATTGCTGGTTCATGCAATGGAACTGACCATTTTGTGGACAACTTTGTTTTTATTTTCGTATTTTAATTCTTTTGGGTTCGGAGAAGCCGTGAGCGGCCATGAGCCCAGTGTGTACACCAGTGATCAGCTGCTAGCTTTCAGCGGCTCCACCGTACTGCCCCCCACTGAGCGACCCAATATTTCCCACGAGCGAAGAAGGAAGAGACGTAGGACATATTAGTCATCTGTAATAACTGCCAGGTTTTCTTCTCAGGACTTCACACCTCTCAGCCATCATTCACCCCTTCCACTTCAGAGAACTCCATCCCTCAGCTCACCTCCATCTTGTCCCTTTCATCATTCAGGTGAGTAACAAGCTGCGAAAGATCAAGGTGCGAAAGGCTGCAGGTCCAAATGGCGTCAGCTTCAGACTCCTGAGGTGCTGCACAGATCAACTGTGTGGCATCATGGGATACATGTTCAACCTGAGCCTGAAGCTGGGAAAGTACCACAACTGTGGAAGACCTCCTGTGTGGTACCAGTACCAAAGACCAAACATCCAAAGGACCCCAGCAGCTACAGGCTGGTAGCCCTGACGTCGTATCTTATGAAGACCCTCAAGAGGCTGGTCCTCAAACATCTACGCCCCCTGGTGACGTCTTCATTGGATCCGCTGAAGTTTGCCGACTAGCCTGGCATCCGAGTGGATGACGCCATCATCTACCTCCTGCACCGAGCTCTGACCTACCCGGAGAAACCTGGAAGCACTGTTCTTTGATTTCTCCACTGCTTTCAATACCATCCAACCAGAACTTCTGAGGGACAAGCTGGAGCTGTCAGGAGTGGACCACCACATGTCCCAGTGGATACTGGACTTCGCTGGCTGTCCACAGCATGTGAGGACACAGGGCTGTGGTGAACATCATGACTTTTTTTTTTAAAAAACTCCATTTTATATTTACTCAGGTTATTTTTGTCCTATATTAAAGTTTGACTGTAGGAAATCTGTAAGGAACCAAATACTTTCACATAGCACTATAACTGCTCTCTCTGCTCAAACAAGCAGCAGTGATAGCATCAAGGCTAAAACGATTAATCGCATTAATTGTGATGAATCAATTATTAAAATAATTGTAAATGGTTTTTTGTTTTGTTTTATTTTTTTAAAAAAAGGCTGTTTATTGAAAGAACATCATCAGCAGTAATTAAGCCAAAACTGTACAAAAAATATGTACATTTTGCATTTGAGATAAAAAAACCAAAAAAAAAACCAACCTTCTTTGTCTGTAAATATGTTCAACCCAGAACGTCTCAGGTGGCAGTTTTAGCTTTACCTGGTTCAAATTCAGTAAAAGAAATGTCCTACTGAGTACATTATGCTATCCAATTATTAAACACTTAATCCAAAAATTAATCAACAGATTAGCCCTACACTGTTTTGATGTTAAGGTTTTAACATGTTAACGTTAAAAGTATTTTTTTAGCTGCAGATGCATCCTTTGCTACAAATGAACAAGCATTCACTAAAAGAATGTTATGTTATTGCATTTTAGGCAGTAAAATGTTTATTTTCTTATTTTAAAAAAGCATTGAATTATTTATTTTCAACTTTTAATATTGCATAAAAAAGGCTCAAGTGATTAAATGAAAAATCTGCATAACGTGGCAAATTTCTTATCTGATTAATCATCAGAATAATTGATAGAATAGTCGTTTACTAAAATAATTGTTAGTTACAGCCCTAGATAGCAGCATTCAGAACTCACCAGATTTTTGGCCACATACTCTGGCTGCATCCAGCTTGTGATGTTGGAGATGGCATGATGCAGCTCATTGATCACTATTTCCACCTCGGAGAGGATGCTCTCAAATTTTGGCTGAAATGCAGGACCAGCAGTACAAACAGATGTTAATTTTAACAGAAACCATGTGTGCCCACCTGAATCTCACATGCAGCTTGAAAAATAAATGGCAAAGTTGAGTAAAAACTAAGCAGTTGCTGTCTGCATTCAGGTGGCTGCAGAAGGCATAGAAAAATTTTCCTCTTGCATCATCACTAGAACAGCAAGACAAGTAAATCCTTCAGGCTTTAGGTGTGTAACTCTGTACTGTGAAAACATGATGACGTTATCAAGTGTTGGTGCAGCTCTGTGTAACACTGGTGTCGGGTACCTTTGCTAAGTCTTGGTGCAGAGCTTTTATAATCTGCTCTTCATTGTCTTTGACCAGGGACAGGAGCTGGGTGAGCTGTGTTCGACGAAACTCCTGCGGTAAAGTGATGCCTGACCTAAAGGCTTTCCGTAAGCGCTCCAGAACATGACTCTGGGATTCCATCCCTGCACCTGGAACAAATAAGCCCATTCACAGACTTTTACAAATGTGTTTGATGTCATGAACAAGAAATAGCCTTAGAGCTATCTTCCGATACAATAAACAAAGACTATGTTTTTGAAGACAAAAAATATTTCACAAGGTGTAATAAAACCTGAAGAGCCTGTCTGAATGATGCAGCAAAACACGAGGATTAAAGACGTGCATGAAGTATCAGTTGATTCATACAAAACCTTTAACTAAATGGAAAAATAAGCAAACGATGAACAATGGCTGAAAGCTCCTCTTCACAGTAAGACTCCCTAACTGTTATTAGTTCCAAATGGAGGCAAGAAAACTCATTCCAAATACAACAGGAATGCATCTCATTTTGCAACAGGTCAGCAGAAGTTGGCATCCTATTTTTAATTCACTAAAGGACTATTTTAATGCTTTTTACAATAACAAAAAAAGCTAAATACTTTGGTTAAACAGAAACTGGATTATTCTACACTGACTATTTAAACCAAGCTTGTGAATATATATATATATGTGTGTGTGTGTGTGTGTATACAAAATTTCCCACACATTTTGAACTTTGTTGGTGCTAGTTTTTATGTATTTATTGTTACTGATTTTGTTTGAAGTATTGTTTGTCCTTGTATTGCAGCATTGTCTCCCTTCTAAGACAAATTTCTCCCATGGGAGACAAATTACCTTATTTTAGAATCCATTACAGGATTTTAAATGGACTATTTTTGAAACTTCACAGATCAAATATATTGAGGCAGATATTCAGGAAAACAGCAGTGCTACTGGTGCACAAACTGCAGTTTTCTGGCCAATCACCAAACCTGACCTGCTAATTCTGATTTTGGCTGGTACCAATTTTTTTTGTCTGAAAAGTCGCTAAGTTGGCAACAGTGGGGTGACTATTGTTAAAAGTGCATGTGCAGACGTGAATTGGTGAAGAGGGGGTCTGTCAGTCACCCCTCTCACACTGCAGAGCAAAAGGGACAGTGGCTGATTTTCAGACTTTTGTGGAAGTAGATAAGATCGGTGGATAAGATTAGTTTCTCATATAAGTATCCACCAATTGCCGATCCTCCAAAATGAAGGAAATCAGGGCCGATTTATTGGTACACCCCCAACTAGTGTAACATCTGAATTTCAGTATTTAATGTAGAAAGGAGATAATGGAGGAGAAACAAGGAAAGAGACCTGACTGCAGCAAGCTTGGTTAGAACCACACTAAAGGACATAATGGTGAGCATGCTGAAAAGTTCCTGTAACTCACTGATGGTACAAGCCACATGCTGTCTTGCTTGCTACTGCTCTATGAATTTTGTGTCACACAGAAGGTTTCACAAGTCAGACTGTTTGTTCTGAATCAATGAAGAATATTGCACCCAGCATTGGGGTATCAAGCTGGATCCCATCTGAGGTTGTTGCAATGCCAAAGAACATTGAATTTTTTGTTGTTTTTTTCCACAAACCAGAGTCATATGCCACAACCTCTATTCACTGCAGAACAATCTGGCTTATATTTGACCGGTTTAGGGATTTTTGCTTTTTTAAATACAGAGAATCAAGGAGTCCAGGTTTGTTAAAAGCAGTGAACTAGTCCTTTATCACCGAGGCAGACACCAACTTCAGCGTCGGCAAAAAAAAAATAAAAAAATAAAGAAAACATAAACGTGTGTTAAAATATAGGAGCTCAAGTTTGGTCACGTTCTTTCCCTCAACTATGAGACTGTTCTACAAAGTTTACATTTGTAGAAAATAATTAAAAATTAGACTGGGAAGTTGTCCACCTGTGTTCGCGTGCATAAATCACAGAAACATGGCAGCAAACACTGCGCCTGATTCATGGACAGCTTTACCGGTTAGTTTATAGTCAGTCAGGAGTTGGTCAGGTTAAAACGCCTTCAAGCTACTCATAGTTCCAAAAGCACCACAAATGTTCGAGCAGAGATTCAACAAACCCTCCGTCACCTCGAAGTTAGCCAGAAAACTCCCAACCACATGACAATCTACGTTTATTTCCTCTATTACTATCCAAGTTATGCACAACCAATCAGTCCGCCTATTCTGCTATGTATCCTTCCGCGGTGACTGGTGAACATTGTGTAAACAGCACAAAAATAAACCGAGATAAGAGATACAGCTGCGATTCATCTACCTGCTGATGCGCTGCTTTCTCCAAATATCTGAGCCGACAGCAGCCGCCGAGACGAGTCAGTGCTTCAGCTGAGGAGGACTTCAGGTTTCCGAGTGTTGCTTCCTCTACCGGTCTCGGTTCTGTTCCCTTTGGGAGGTGGAACCTAGTTTTTGGTCGAGCTGGAAGAACTAGCCGGGAAACTAGTCAGGCGAGAGCCGTGGCCGCCCCGACGCTCCTGCCTGCCACATCCGACATTTTATTCGGTAGTTACTGGGCAAGGGAACCACTAACCCCTCCACCCACAAACACAAAATATTACAAAAAATAATTAAATTAATCACATTTTACACTAATTGAATATTTTCATAAGTCTAGAGCTCGACAAAACCCTGAGCACACCAAACATGGTTAAGGTGGGAGATTTACAATTAATAAAAATGTGAAATCTTTGAACCTGTGACTGAAAGATACTGATAAAGATTATTCATTTTTAACAATTTAATCAAATTTTTTAATGCTTGCGTCTGTTTTCAGTGAATTTGCCCTTTAAAATAAAAACACCATCGCCATGAATGTTTTTATGCAGCTCAAAAAAAAAAAAAAAAAAAAAAAAATCACTGCTGCTACAAATCAGTATTGATACAAAAACTTTATTTTCACAATATCAAAATTGACAGAGCGAGAGCAATCCAGAGATTAAAATGAATTAAGAGGTGGGGAAAATTGGGAAATATTGTGACTTTTCTTAAGTTAGTTACACATCTGCCATTTATTTGTAGTGGTGCTGAGCAGCAGCACGTAAAATGTCAATTACCAATGCAATAACAGATGACAGACAGAAACATAAGAAAAACATGGAAGAGGGCCACTTTGTACTTCCTTCTTGCAGCAACAGTTATACAAAGTCAAAGACAATAAATGCACTGAAGGAATTCCTTAACTGATAAAATGTGTAAAATCTACAGCTGCATATTTCTGAGAAAGAAAAGGAATTGCTCCATCCAAAAAGTTCTAAAACTAAATGATAATATTAGTCATAAAAAATAAAATGAACACTAGAAAAGAGTTGAGCTGAAAAGGAGGATGTATCTACACAAAGTGAGGAGGGAAACAGACAAGAAGATGGCTGAAGGCTTTAAGAGTGACCCTCAAATAGCTGAGAAGAGGTGACAACAGTCATGGGCCCAGTATCTGCCACGCCTTTCCACCTTTCACTGCGACTGCTCTGTCAGGCTGGGGCAGTCGGGCAAAAATCCAGCTCTTCAGGCTGATGCTGTGCAAGAGCTCTGCAGGCTCGGGCGGGTTTTCTGTCTTAACTGCTTCGAGTTCTGGCTGAAAGAATGGTCCGGCAGCAGGATGGAGGGTGCTTGGTGTTTCATGGTACCAGAATCTGACACGTCATGGCTGGCTGTTCAAAGATTTTACAGGAAATAGTCAGCTACTGGCTTCTTGGAAGGGATGCCTCTGGTCTCCTGTGGCGCCGCCTCAAATATGATGAACTCTCGCTGTAAATGCTCGTCAAGCTCCAAGATGGCTGCCACGTTTCCACATCTGATAGTTAGGGGAAAGAAAGAAAAATGGTTTGGTCATTCTAAATGAATACACTGAGCTTTGTCTTAATGTCCTTTGGTTAGCAAAAAAATCAGTTTAAGTGCAAAGGATACATCTTGTTCAACAGACACTCCAAACTAACGACACCCTCTCCCTAGAACTGTAAGAAAACAAATTGCAGTCTTTCTCACAGTTTGAAGAAAGCCAGCCCCCCCCCCCGCCTGTAAAACAAACTTCAGACATGTTTGACTTCTGCTCTGCCGTCTGTTGCAGACATCAGAACAAGCGCAGTTACAGCGACATGAGATTCCGTAGGAATGGCTATTCCAGATATGTGCTCCACGAGCTTCTGATCCGCTCACTTTGTTTTGAGCTACGTTCACACAGCAGGTGATTGTGACCCAAATCCGACAATTTCATGACACTCTAAACTGCCCAATTCCGATGTTTTCACTCCCCCAAAAATCCAATATGTGCCACTTTCATATGTGGGACTAAACCAGATATGAATCTGATAGTTTTCCAAGCATCTGCGGTCTAAGCGGTCATGTCGCATTTCATCTGACTTTTTCGACACTGACATGAGACATGCGTCATAATTCTGGACCAGAAGAAGCCAGACGCGGTAAATCCGGATGTAAACAATAACTGAAACTTATTATGGAATTATGAACGAAGTCTGTGTCACTGAAGCACATCACACCGCTCCTGGTTCTGACTACACATCAAGACTTCTCTACAGAAGTTGCAGTCTTGTGACGATGCTGTCGGCTCCATTGCTGAATAAACGCTAAAATAAATCCATAAACGGCTCCATCCATTATTAGTTCAATAAACAGTGCACTGCTGTGTGACGTCAATGATCTTCTCGGCGTGCAGGTCGCAAACCGTTCACACAGAAGTCTGAGTCTATGTGTATTTAGTTAGTAGCAGGAACGACCACGCAAAAACAAAAATTAGATTTCAGCCAAAAAAAAAAAACAAACAAAAAAACCTATCAAAACTGAGCATCACGACGTGGTGTGTGAATGTAGCCATACTGACTAAGAACAGATTTGAAACACTGTAAAAATATTAACTGTTTTTTGCAATAAATGAGGGGTGTCCAAAGTGCAGCCTGGGGGCCACTTGCGGCCCCTCAAGGGATTTTGTGTGGACCATGATACAAAAAATTGGCCAGAAATATGCCACAACACTATATTAATCCACAGTGTGAACCGAACTGGAAGCAGTCAGCAGCACCAGTTGTCCAGTCAACACTGAGCTGAACCCAGTTAGGCTCCCTACCTGTAGCAGTAGTTCGGTGCCGACCACACTGTGAGGACAGTCTCATTGAAGTGCCACTTGTAGCCCTCCATGACCAGCTGGTGGGCCCGGCATATCATGTGTATGTCGTTGGCAGCGTTAAACTGAGCCACCACATCGCTCCCAAACAAGTAGCCAGCTCCTCTGGGACTCACCCCCCATCCTGTGGTATCTGAGAGCAGAGAAAGAAAAATAATGAGCAGGAAAACTTCTCCATCCAACAGAGAATCGCTGTTATACATTCAGCTGAAAATCCCTACACTACAACATGACTGCAGGATGTTATGTGTGAAAAATTAAAAATCAAAGATAGTTTGTAAAACCTGCAGATACCTTCAGGGTCTGACCACAGAAGGTCACACATGGGCCCATCATGAGGCACTTCCTGTTTTCTATCAATGGTCCTGATCTGGTCCAGTGTCTGGATGGAGGGAGACAGGCCACCATGCACGCAGAAGATCTGAAACAGACGCAGTCAAATTAAAGTGGTGTTTTAGAAATAGAAGCAAACAGGTAAATGCAACCAGTCAGAGCTGAGCAGGAAACACATCTCACCTTTCCATCAATAATAGCAGAAAGTGACAAGTAATCAAATATCTCCGTGCAATATCTCCACACTGTGACCGAGCCATATTTGCGGAGGCACTCATCATAGAAGCCGTAGACCTGGGTAATTTGCCGGGACTCGTGGTTTCCTCGGATCAGAGTTATCCTGTCCGGATAACGCACCTAATGTGCACACAAGATAAAAGAAAGGCATAGAAACACAAAGTCTCATTGTAATCCAAATGTTTCCAACTGTACTGGCTGAGTAATATGTGTCCCATCTGGAAATAAAGAAAGCTTCATGTTTACCTTAAGAGCTAGGAGCAGAAGAAAAGTCTCCACACTGTAGAAGCCACGGTCCACAAAGTCCCCCATGAAGAGGTAATTTGTCTCAGGAACATCACCACCAACCTATTGAACAGTAATAACAACGGGACAGTGGTGTCAGTAATAATTTTAATGAGATTAAGTTCATTTTGTAGAGGGGGGGGTTGTTCCCCGATGTTAGAAACATTTTGGCCAGCCAAAATGTGCTTCATATATGTCCTTCAGAACCAGAACCAGTAATGCTAGCTCCTGCTTATAACTTGAACACATCAGCAGCTCAGATGTGACAGTATAATAACAAAGGTATTCGAATATATATGAGATCGTCTGCATGCATGAAGCATCAACAGAATGTTGCAGGGTTTGCTAAAACAACGCATTTCCCATTAACTCTTCCCCAGACAGATTCCTGTCATGTACTAACAACATGCTGGAGCTGGGGGGGGGGGGGTTAACCCCTACCCAGAGAGCATGTGAAAGCAGTCAGCATTGATTCTCTTCAAACCATAATCATTTCATGCTTATTTACCAAGTTGTGTTAAAAACTGCATTGTGGTGTAGCTTTGGTGGATCCTCACATTTACAGCCATCCATAGACTTCGTTCAAAGCTACTCACTGCTGAAAACAATTACAATGGTCAAAACCAAGGGTAAAAAGATGGAAACTTACTCTGAACAACTCCTTCAGGTCATAGAACTGTCCGTGAATATCTCCACACACCTGCAACATCATAAACACTTACAAAGGCTCCACATCAACAAAAACGAGCAATCAAATAAATGTATGATGCTACTTACTGTGACAGGAGAGTCTACCCTCTGAACATTACTTTCTTCGACCAGAATCTCTCTGAAAATATATTCAGATGAAAATGAAATTAGAATTTCTTTTGAAATTTGTACCCATTCCACTTAGAAGAGAAAATAACAGGTGGACACTTCAGGTCCACCACCAACCAGTGGTGTGTATGACTAGGTTCAAACTGGGACGTTCTAAAACTGACCACAGCTTTCCCTGGCTCCACTAAACTATTCTATTTTAAAATTTTTTCAATATTGAGAAACCTTTAGAGGAAACTGGAGCTACTCTATGCAGAGAACAGTCACATCATTTCCAGTTGAAGGAAAGAGCTGGGTTACTGCTCTGTATGTGCTGTTCAGGTAGTAATGCCCAAATATTTCTGTCTTTGTGTCAACCCGATATTGATATGAACTCCCATAGATTTAAACTTATTATAAATGAAACCGTCATGACCTAACCAGCCAATTTCTGTTGTAAAGCAAGATCCTGCTGCATGTAGGCAGAGAGTCCAGCACTGGATTTATAGCTTCCACCTCTTAATGCATTAGGTCACCACTAACATTGCACTCTGGTACAGGTCAGCATAGTCAAACTAACAGCACAGATGTTGTCTTTAATTGTTTTGTCAGGATTTTATGAAGAGGAAGAACAAACCCATAGTGGTTATAAGCAGCAATAAATTAAAACTTTATTGTAACAGGAACATGTCTATCAAAGAATTAAAGAAATGAAAGAATCATTTTGAAGATGACTAAAGTCAGAGAAAAAAAAGTGAACAATAGCATCACTATGAACTCAGCTAAATTAAAATACAGTTTATATGAAGAAAGAGAAAAAGTCAGAATAAATCAGATGTGAATAAGTTAGCAAAGGCCAGCCTGCAAATACTATACAATGAAATATTCAACATGCTAAGTGGTACAGGTTGACATGAGCTATATATATATAATTTTGTTAAAAAAAAAAAACTTTAACTTTATTAATAAACTGATAAATATGATAATTATTAGTGGTGGGACTTGATTAAAATTTTTAATCGAGTTAAATGCAGGGTCTATAATTATTTGCATTTTATTTCAACCTATCGACTAAACAAGCAACATTTTAAATTCAAAACCCCTTTTTGCTGTTAAATTACAGAACAAAATAGACATATGAGCTCAGCAACAAATATTTATTGTTTTTAATCTGGTCTTCAACCATCAGACCGGGGCAAAGTGCTATTCTACCCATTCAGCTTTCCAGTGTTTCAGGAACCCCTGATCATACATGGAACATCTCTGAAAAAAATACTTCTGTAGAAATGTGGACTGTGATCCTTTCTATGTAAAAAAAAAAAAAAAAAAAAAAAAAAAAAAAAAAAAGGTAAATAATTGTGTCAAAATCTGTTACTAATTAATCAAAATTGATGTGTTAAAGCCGTACTAATTATTGTTGGGACAGTAAATGAGCTCAGAGTGTTTAAGTGGTGAACTATAAACATGAAAAAAGAACATCTGAAATGCTGTATGCTGACCTAGTTAAAACTAGTTCTAGTTAAGGATCAACCGGAACAGCTCTGCTGTCAACCAGCCATAACAAACAATTACAGGAGCAGATCTTATGTAACTATTAGAAACTGAATGACAGAAAAATAAATAAAAGCCTTAAGAAATAGATACTGAGACCCTTTTGTCAAACAACTATTCTATAGAGAAAACACATCATAAATATAAAACATGTACGTAAATATAAGGCTGTACAATACATCATAAGTTTTACGTTATCACGTTATCATAGCATGCATATCACAAAGAACAGCCAGGACTCCAGTAAGTGTTTGCTAATTATTTAGGTACCATGAATTTTGGCTCTCTCTGCCTGCCATATATGTAGACACTTTTAATGCAGCACAAAACGTTTTAGAAGGTAAAGAGAGGGGGAAAGTGCTAAAGAGACAAGAAGTTGTTTCAACGCCAAAACAGCAGATACCAGCCAGACTACTATTTCAATAAAAATTGTTGCTGAAACTATAGAATTTTTGTTTTTCCAGTAGCTGTATAGACTATGGTATTCATAATTAGGGTGAGTATATGAAGCCAAGGCAGAAAGACAGTAACACTTATAAATTCTTTATTTACCAACATTCATGCATATTAAATGTTTCATTAAAGTCGTTCAGTCCCACTTAAAAACATAATTGAGTCTTTAAAAATGTGGTTGTTTCAGAACTGAAATACCCAATGTACTGACAGCAATGAGGATTTACTATCATTTCTTGAGATGTTTAATACGATTATGGCCTAACCAAGACTATTAATGATCTCTTATCAAGTTCCATGTACAATTGTCTCCATGTCAAGCTGCACTCACCTGGCTTTGGCACACAGTGCTTTCACTTCATTTTCCTTGATGAGCTCACAGCGTCGGAGCTGTTCTATTTGTCGGTCCAGGTCACTGATGTCCCCCATTGTCACACACATAGAGCTGTTCACACTATTCACGTTTCACACACCGGGATCCCTGAATACTCGGCTCCTCCACCCCCACAGCAACCGAGCCAATGTCCAGCACGGGAATAGGTTGGAGATACGTTTCAGTCACGGAGCTTAGCGTAGAAAAAAAAACTGAGGGAAAAATATGAGCGTGAAATTTATTAAAATGTAAAATAAACAGCCTAAACTTTCACAACAGCCTGCCTTATGTTTGTTGTGAAGTAATGTATGCGCGTAGTCCAATCTTTTTTCTAAAGAGTAAAACCTTCGTAACTTTAAAAAAAGTCGTTAACGTGAAACAGACAAAAACGCGCAGAGAAGTAGCGTTATTTCTAGTGGAATGTGAGGCCTAAAGGCGCAGCTTAGCCTCTTATGCTAGCCATTAACGTGTTAGCTTACATCACCACCAATACGTCACAGAACAACTGATTCTTTAAGAACTAAGCCAACCATTTTGTTCAGGAATTTGTCCTAATGTCTGTGCAAATGCCTCACAGTGTTTACCGAACACCTCCATATGTTCGATGGCCGGTTGTATTAATGAATTATGTCAATCTGAAGAGATGAAAGGCTGTCAGTTAGTAGTATTAGCACCTGGTTAACTTTACATTTAGCGTAAACGCTGGTTAGCTCTCCTTGGCTAACTAAGCTAGCAAGACACTATCGCTAGCGCGACACACAAACCGCTGCTGAATCGATAGTTTAAAAACGTAATTACCGTGTTTCCAGAAGCTTGGAAAACTTTCATCAATGTTACTCTCCGTAGATGTTTGATTCTTTCGCCACTCGTTCACCGGCTCCACTCCCTCCCCCGGTATCGTCTTTGCCGGTTCAGTCCTGCTGTGCTCACCAACGTCAACCACTCCACCGTAACTTCCGGTGCGGGGGACGCGCATTGCTCCAATTTTCAACCAGATAATCAGTGTCTGACTGGAAAAGCTTACAAAACAAGCTAAACTACATAACAATAGAAGTCTACAATGTATGGCTGAGTTATAAAGACACGTTTCTTGCCAAGGCTGTGGTCAAAAATCTTTTTTTTTTTTTTAAATGGACAAGATATTTTTGTGGCATTTTATTTGTCAGACAGTGACTATTAAACGTATTTTTTCACCAGACCTCAGTAACTACTAAGTTTTCCAGTTTCTAGAATACACACACACACACACACACACACACACCACACACACACATATATATATATATATATATATATATATATATATATATATATATATATATATATATATATATATTTTAGTTTGGTAGAATCAGTTTTTATACCAGCGCCAACCGCAAAATCCAACATTTACCTTGTATACAAAATTTAGTCACACAGCTGCAGGGATAAACACCGTTTCTGTAAGTCTGACTATCTATCTTAATAAATATATTCACATACACATTACTAAACAACCATGGTTAATAAACAGGTTGCTACAAAGGACAACGTGTGAATACACTGCTAATAGTTATCCTGGTGAGCATGTCCAGTCGGTAAATCCCATTGGATTCCAACTTGGAACTGAAACATGGTTTTCTTTTGTCATTCCAAGATCTAGGTTATGAGAGATATTAATGGAACACAATGAAGCCTCCACATTTAGTATTTACTCTGCAAATTAGGAATACCACACATTAAGTACCATTAAAGTCTGTTCGAGTACCTCCAGTGGTACTTGTACTACAGTTTGACAATCAATGCACCAGAAAGCATACTCTGGTTTTAGGGTATTATGAACATTTTCCACAGGACTAGGAACAATTTAATAATAATAATAATAATAATAATAATAATAATAATAATAATAATAATAATAATAAACATCTAAAATTGAATTTTATTTGAAAAGTTTTTGAAATTACATTTAAAAGGTTAATGTAGACTGTTTTATCAGTTCCTTTGGGAGTCTTCCATCATAAAATAGTTTTTAATAACTGGCATCAAGTATTACTGTCGACCAAGAGTCAAGGAAAATTAAAACATTCTTTATTCAAGAAATCAAGAAAAACATAAGCATAAACTTTATAACTACACTCATGAGAAAAATAAGACATGTCAGCTATGGCAATCTAATCTGATGGGTCCATGTCAGTAGAATGTGCACATTAGTTCACTTCAGAGACATATTTCTGGGAAAACAAGGCACATCTTTAAAAAGTTTATTCGTGCAACAAATAATATTTCTAACAATTTTCCAAATATCTAAAACTGATCCACATAAAATTCCTACTGTTCTCATTTGCAATAAATTACTGTGGAATGTTTCTTTGCTACTTTATTAAATAATCTGTTCAATTCAAAAAGAACAACAAACCAAACAGTATATTTCATAGTTTGGTTCCAGTCAGAGCACTAATTCCCTTGCAATCAATACTTAAGTCTCCAAATGTTTGTTTAAAAAACCAAATATGTAATGATGAGCACAGAAACAGAACGATTATAAAACCCTCAGTAGAAACTACAGAGGCCCATTTTTTAAAGCAAAACCCTGATTTAAACTTTAATAGGCAGCGTAAAACTAATCTAATGAGGGAGCTTCCAGCTTGACTTTCAGATTATTCAGACTAAAAGTTGGGTCAAAATTTACTGAGAAAAAGGAGAGGTTTTTCATTTGCATCGTTTTATTTATCGATATATTTGTGCTTTTCTGACACCTCAAGTTTATTATTATTCAAGTGTATTTGATCAGGAACAATATATAAAACAATGAAACCGTTGTCCCGTCTACAGGCCCAGCTCCTGGTTAGGTTGTTAGAAGTTAACCTTTAAAACTAATAATACAAAGAAACCTATTTAACACCAGCAGTAAAATAAAACTTCAATACAATCTGGGATAGGTTTAAATACAACATTAACAATGTCAAGATTGACTCGAATTAACGACATGCATAGTTGCATTTTTGCCTTTTGAGTCACAGTCAGAGATTGATACTTTCCACTTCTATAAATGTTTTCTCAGGAAAGTAAAAGCTTTTACCAACTCTAGTGGTAATGTTTGGTAACAGGTCCAAGTGCTTTCTGTTAACAGAACATGTAAAGGTGGTTCAAATAAAAACATTAGGAGTTATTTTTGTTCATAAATGTTTCAGAAGGATATAGCAGAAAATGCTTTTAGCAAATGTTCCAGTTTACAGGATCCTGAGTTCTCCTTCATGTCAGTCTCATGATGTTACTGACTGACTGATCATAGATACAGTTCCAGACAGTTAATCTGTACCAAGGACATCAGTCTTCACATCAAAGTTAAACTGTTGCTGAATTACATGAATGACGAAGCAGTTATAGGTAAGCATTTATTATGTCATGAGTTTCTTCAATTTGTCTTATGGGTCAGACACACTATAAGGCACATGTTCCCAAAGTTGGTGCCACTATTCCATTTGATTTGTGAACTATTAAGAATGGGTTCTGGAGATCCCCTTAAAAATAAAACTGAATTTAAAAAATGTGGTAAAGCATCTTTATGCTATAAATTTCAAAAGAGATGAAATCAGTACTTACAAGTGGATAAAAGCAGATCTAAGTGGATAAACTGACTGATTGTGTTGGCAGTGAGTGTAGCCCCGTTTAACTGACACAGAAGAAATGCTTATATATTCAGAGGACAGTCTGGATCATTAGCCTCTTTCACAGTTGTTTTGTGGGTTGGAAGCTGAAGAGTCTGGGAACCATTGCAAATAGATTTGATGTCAGTTTCATTCTTCTTAGCTGTTGAGGATTCATCGACTAGTGCTACTGAATTCAGGAGGACTTCTGTATACGGAGTTGAGGATTTGTATGAATAAGTTACATCTTTTATTGCAAATCATTATTTTAAAAGAAATGCTTATATAGAATCCTCCGTGTTTCTCCGTGGAGCTTCATCACAGGGAACAGAAGTATTTATGTACGGGAAAAGCTACAAGTCCAGCCAGAGCTATTCCCAGACTGTCTCCCACACTGGACGTTGCCATGGCAAACTCTCTGTATCTGCTTTCAGTCTGCAGGAGAAAAGGCATCCATCAGGAAACACTTTAGAGATGTGTATACATGAAGATGCAGACAAATGTTTGGCAACCCTGGTAAAGATGTGTATAAAATGTTAAGCCTTCATACACAGTTGTGCCCATAAGTTTACATACCCTGGTGGAATTCTTGATTTTTTTTTTTTTGGCCATTTTTCAGAGAACATGAATGATAACACAAAAACTTTCTGTTTTACTAATGGTTAAGAGAATGGGTGAAGCCTTTTATTGTCAAGCAAATGTTTACTCTTTTTAAATCAGAATGATAACAATTTTCCAGGCAGTTATTACTGAAATTGTTATTAAAAAATTGTTAAACACCTGACTGTGGTTTTGGTTTCAACAGAATCCCTCATTTTCCACTTCTTAGTTAGAGTTTGAACACTACTGATTGCATGTGTCTTGAAAAGTTCCTTGGATATCTTGAACCGTTCAATCACCTTTTCCCGCAAATCCTTTGACAATTATTTTGCTTTTATTATTATTTATTTATTATTTAATTATTTCAGTCCAGCACTGGATGAAAGATGCAAGGTTCTGTCAGGAGCCCAGAAACCCACTGACCTTTTCTACACACACACTGATTACAAGCAAGCAGCTCACTGAAGAGGATGGTTACCTTTAGTAGCCATTCAGACCCGTTTGTGTCAACTTGTGTGGATGTTATGAGGCCAAAATCACCAGGGTATGTAAACTTTTGATCAATGTCATTTGGGTAGTTTCTGTTGTCATTTTTGACTTCAAGAGTAAACACAGCATTTTGACAATAAATGGCTTCACCCAACTGCTAACCATGAGTGAAAAAAGCTTTTGTTATTCATATTCTCTGAAAAAATGGCCAAAAAAAAAAAAAAAATTCTCCCAGGGTATGCAAACTTATGAGCCTAACTGTAAATGCATCTTTTAAAGCAGAAGAAACTAAAAGTTTTCAAAAAAGGAACCCTTTAATTAGACTACATTAACTGAGAAAAAAAACATAATTAATTATTAAAGGGAAAAATTCCCTGTGGCACACTTCTTGACACCCCTGCAGGTCATACATTCAACAGCCTCCACTTCCCATTGGTGCTACACAAATCAACTGAATTGAATTATTTCAGTTTATTGCTAGAGTCCATCAGATTTTTATTTAAATCCTCCTGGTATTTCAGAGAATTCAAGACACATGCAATCTAACAGGTTCCCAAGCACTTTTTGCAGAGAAACAGGCCCACAGCATCACAGCTCCTCCTCCTCCTTACTTATCAGTGGGTATCAGGAGCTATTTAAACCAACCCCACCTGGAGTGTTAGTTAATAAAAACCCCAATCTTGGTCTCATCTGGCCAAATCAGGCAGTTCTAGTTAAAGTCCCATTAGAGTTTAGCAAACGGCATGTTTACATTTGTGACAGTAGGACAGAAAGGCCCTTTTGCCTAGCATCACTCCCAAACTGGTTGGCATGTACATATTGTCTAATGGATGGTATGGAGACTTGGTGACTTGAAGATTTGCTTTAGAAATTTTTTTACCCCCCTTTCCTCCCGATTCACTCTGCAAGGTGCCAAGAAACATAAGGAAATGGGCTATTATGTGTTATGTCATATTTATAGCCCAACAGCTCTGCCAGTGGTGATTTGTTTTATAAGTATTTCCTGTCATTTGATTTGTCTTTCATCTTCTGCCAAATTATACTTCTGCAATAAATGATGAATTTATTTAAGGATTTTTTACCCATCTTCACCACCAAAAATGGACATTCTTCAGCTTGGGAAATGACCATGTTACCTCCTTGCTGATGAAGTGGAAGGTGTTTACATAGGCTGCTCCACCAAGCAGACCCTCGTAGAGAATAATGACAAAG
This sequence comes from Anableps anableps, assembly GCA_014839685.1. NCBI lineage: Eukaryota > Metazoa > Chordata > Actinopteri > Cyprinodontiformes > Anablepidae > Anableps > Anableps anableps. The sequence continues at coordinate 2,264,467 of CM026083.1, forward strand.
ACAATCCAGAAGTTGGGCAGAAACTGGAATCGCACAGCAAACAGGAGGAAGACTGCGTTCACCCCCTGTGGCAGGTGGACAGGAGCAGAGGGACTAAACAACATTTCAGTGGAATCTTTGTGAAACACAAAGTGAAACTGCAAAACAGTAAGCACCTGTATTGGGTTCTTTCAACTGTTTTACAGTGTTGCTACACAAACACAAACTCACAGATATGGATATGAAACCAGAAAAAGTTGGACCGTCTGACTACAGTTCAGATCTCACTTTCCAAGTACGTCAAAACTGGGTTCCATACAATGATAGAGCTGCGAATTAACCCTTTTCTCAGAGCAAAGAGTAAAACGTGAAAATAAGAGGAACACCAGCCTCCTGGAAAACTTATGAACAATAAACCAACAAATACTGAACCATTTTATTTTTAGAGAAAGATTTGGTCCAGTGTCATTTTCCATCTACTGCCGCTTCTGTGATGCTCCTGCACTAGAAGTATTTAGCTGGTATCATTTCTAATTCCTTTCAGTAGACATTACGATATAAAGCTCTGCTGAATTTGATAAACCTTAAGCCAGCTACAAACGCAGTTTCATGGTTGCAGTGGTCATTGACAGCTTATGCACTTCTAGATCTGTATTTGAACCATTTCTCACCTGCAGCAATGAGAAAATCCACACTTTCCTGATCTTTATGAACCGCAGAGAGGATCGGGACACGAACACACCAACCTGGTATAGGGTCTGGTACCTGAGCAAACAGACAGACAGTGAACAAGCAGAGCCTTCAATCTGAAGAAACAATAGCTTGAAATCAAACTAAAAGAAGAGTTTACTAACCAGCGATACTTGCGCCGCATGGGACAGGAAAAAGTTGTGAAAAAACAGGAGCTCCATCTGAGAAATGCAATTTAAAAAATCTAAATGTTTGTAGTAATTTTGTTATTAAACAGCTCGTTTCTTCTTCATGATAAGTTGCATCTTATAATTCTTGACATTTTACACTAAGTTACAGCCTGCACTGAGACGGGTGTGAGGCCAGAGGTCACTAAAGAGGCTTACCAAGCCTGGTTGATGAAGTACTCAGCAAAGTAGAACCAGTCCCAGTGGAACAATAAACCATACCAAGCCCTGCTCACAGGAATAATATGGCAGTGATGGGTGTATGCTGACAATGAATAAAATCTTCCAGTCGTGTGAGAAATCCACTTACCTTGATGACAACAGCCTTCTCCTTGAGGGTGACAGGTCCCATGGGTCTGTCCTCTGTTACAGTCAATGGAAAGAGAATAGGGCCTGAGTAGCTATTCAGTAATAAAACACAACCAGTGGAGACGACGTATGTATTCACTGAGTGTTCATCTGTATCAGATCCATGGTACAGTCAGTTTTCCTTCGTTATTTAAAGATGATTCTAGCTTCTGTTTTGAGTTTTTACAGATATCACAGTGATATGAAAAATATTCATAACCATTTTTCACATTGTCACACGACGCCACAGACTTTAATATACTTATTGGGATTGTATGTGACCGACTAACCAAAGTAGTGCATTATTATCCTGCATTCCACCTTGCTTTTCTTTGATCTGCCTAAATAACATCCAGTGTTCACCTAATGGTGCAGCTAAAGGGAAGATTCAAAAAGCAACTGATTAAAACATGTTTTTCCATATGTTCAGCTCTTCTACCCCCAGCTCCCGCTTCACAACTCCATCAGCTTCTAACCTGAGGACTACCTCTTATTAATGCAGTACTTTAACCACTTTGATCTCCAAGCTTCTTCTGCAACACCAGCTCCATTCCCCCCACTGTCTGTCTGATTAGTTAATAGAGAAAACTTGTCTCAGTTGTGTTTAATTCCGCATGAAGACAATTTTTAAAGCAGGGTGCGATTAAAAACATATTCCATGCTTTGAAGCTCTCACAGAACTCTGTTCAATATATCAACTATAAATGGAGAGAGAATGCTACAAGTAGGAACCAAGATCTGGCCTTCTCCTTAAACTGACAGGCCAGGTAAGGACAGCATTAGTTAGAGAAGCAGCCAAGAAGCTCATGGTAGCTCTGAAGGAGCTGCAGAGATCCACAGCCATGTGGGTGAATCTGTCAACAGGACAACCATCAGCCATGCTCGCCACACATCTGGAATTCATGGAAGAGCAGCAAAAAGAAAGCCATTGTTGAAAGAAAACAATAAGCAGTCCTGTTGGAGACACAGAGAGATGAGGGAGAGGGTGTTATGCTCAGACACGAAGGGAGTGCCAAAAAAACAAAAAAAAACATCGATTCACATAAGAATCGCGATTCTCATTTACTATGATTCAGAATCGATATAAAATATCCCAAAATCGATTAAAATAAAATTAAAAATCAAAACAAGTCCGCTGAGTGTCACCCTACATCTTGTAACTACGCTGGTTGTCCTGATGTCACCACGCACCACGGTTAAAACTTAATAAATGTGAAATTTTGTCATTCAGCCTTACAAAGCAAGACTGGAGTAGATCATGAGGATCCTTTGCAGACCTAATGATTAAAGCAGAAATCATGAATAATCGTTATGAATCAAAAATCGAAATTTGGATCGAATCGTGGCCCCAGAAAAATCAGAATCAAATCGAATTGTGAGCTAATAAAGGATTCCCACACCATTGAACTTTTTGGCCTACATGTTAAATATCAGGTGTGGAGGAGGAAGAACACTGCAGATCCCCAAAATCATGCCTTCCCCACAATAAAGCATGGTGCTGTTTACTGATGGGGATGATTTTCTTCAGTAGGGACAGGGAAGCTGGTCAGACCTGATGGGAAGATGGATGGAGCTAAACTCAGAACTTCAAGGCGTCCAGGTTTGGTTGGATGGTGAAGGGTTTAATCTGATGAAAAATTCTTCTCACAATACATGTATGACAGTCATACATAGTCATTGTTTTTCTACCTTCTTAATTCCTAAAAGTAGTCGTTAAGATGGACTTTCCCACAAGCACTTCTTAATTTTGATAATTATCTGAGTAAAATCATGACAATATGATTTACTAGATGTACTGAGATGTACCAGATGTTTTACAGTCCTGAGAACATTTTGTTAAATGGCTCTTTACTTTAGTAACTCTACAGAAGCTCCATCAACCTTTCACACTTATTGGTGACTTGCTTACTTTGTACTGAAGAATCAAATTGGTATGCAAATATGATCAGAAATTTTCGAGCGAATCAAACATACATCCAGATTCTTATCACTTGCTCTGGAAAAACTGAAGATAGATTAGTTGACAGCAATCATATTACATGACAACATGCACGTCTTCTAAAGTGGAAGTGTTTATTTAGAGATTACTGTTATCGCTTTCAACTCAAACTTCAACAGTTTTTCCTCCATAAACAGAAAAACTGACACATTTCAGTCATATCAGATAACACCAATGGAAGATGTGTCAGTCTTTTAAAACATGACACTGGCCAACTCAAAGTGATGAAAAATTCTGATATTAGATAAACCGATTGACCAACAAGAAAATCAAGCATTTCTGGAAATCCTATTTTTGTCATTATGGATCTTGGTGTAATTTGTGATGTTTACCTGGAGCTGATGTCTCCTGTTCCTCATCTTCTGATTCATCCATCAGCCCCTGGCGTTCCTCGGAATCCACAGCTGGATACTCCGTCTCCGACCTGCTCCACTGAGGTAAATAAGGTACAGGAGCCAGCAGACAGAAATAGCTGGTGATGGAGTCAAAACACACACACGAACATAATGAATGTCAGATGTTAATTCTTCTTAGTAATGAATGTTCCTACATGAACATTTTTTCGGCTCACTGTCCTACAATAAAGCCCAACTGAAAGTGTTTACTTGATTATTCAACACGCCTTGCAAAAAAATTCACACACCTTGAACTTTTTCAGTTAGACACTTCAAAGCGTGTTTATTTTATTGGGATTTAATTTGATACACCAACACAAAGTAGCTCAGAATCATTAAGAGCAAGAAAATGGCTGCATGATTTTTAAAATGACATTTGGCAATTTGAAAAGTGTGCATTTGTATTCATGCATTCATTCTGAGGTAATCCCTCCTAGCAGCACCTTTTACTACAGCTACAGCTGCGAGGTTTTTAAAGGTGTGTCTCTACCAGTTTTGCTAGGGATGGAAATGTTCTCCTGTTCTTCTTTGTAAAACATCTCAGACTCACTTAGGAAGCAATCTTTTTTCAAAAGATCCTGTAACATTTGTGGTTCTGGACAAGTTTTATTTAGCTGGACTGAGGGCAAAATGGTTCTTTCAATTATAAAGTTTGTAGACCTCTCATCTAAACCATTCTATTGCAGCTGAGGGTGGTTGTCCTGCTTTAAGCTGAACCTCTGCTCCAGTCTCAAGTCTTCTGCAGCCGCCATCAGGTTTTCTTCCAGGATTGTCCTGGATTTACCTCCATCCATCCATCCATCCTCTGATCAGCTTCCCTGTCCCTCCTGCAGAAAAGCATCCCCAAAGCATGATGCTGCCATGTTTCATTGTGGGGATGATGTGTTAAGTGTGATTTACAGTGTTCGTTTTTTCAATACATAGAATTTTAACAAGAGCACCTTTTCACATTTACTTTGCTTGCGGCAAACTGCAAACAGGACTGCTTCAGACTGCCAAACACAAAGGAAGATGTGTGGAGTCCAGGACTAATAGTTGTCCTGTCGACAGATTCTCCCAGTTGCAGCTCCTCCAGAGTTACCATGGGCCTCTTGGCTGCTTCTTTGAATAATGCTCTCCTTGTCCAACCTGTCAGTCTCTGTGGATGTCTCTGCAGTTGGTCCTTCCTCTTTCCATGTTCAGATGATGGATTGAACAGAGCTCTGGGAGATGTTCAAAGCTTGGGATGTTGTTCTAGAACCTAATCCTGCTTCAAACTTTTCCCTGACCTGGATTTTAAATCACAGTCACAACAGTAAAAAGGGGTTAATGTATTTACGCATCACATTTTTCAGTTTAATTTGTGAAAAAATGCTGGAATCCATGTATCATTTTCCTTTCCTTTACCATGTATGCACTACTTGGTATTGGTCTATTAAATACAATCCCAATAAAACCTGTTAACTTTGTAGTTGTAATGTAACAAAATGTGGAAAGGTTCCAGGGGTGTGAATATTTGGAGCTGCAGCAGGTAGATCTGTTGCTACAGCTGTTCAGATTGAGCTCTGAGTGTTGTTGGAATCTATTAGCTTCAGTAAGCGAGAGTCAGAATAACTGCTGGGAACAGCGTTAGGATAAAACAACAGTTGGAAGATGGCAACTATAAATCATAAAGCACAGTGATTCCTAAAAGTCCAGGAAACTCGGAAACTCATACAGTTACTATTAGGATCACTTTTATAAAAGATTTTGAAGATGTGCTTTTTATTTGTTTATAAATTATTCATAATGTGTAAGATATGTCCGATATAATCTTCAAGTGTCACTGAAATCACCTTTGAAATCATTGTTTTCATCACTTATTTTACCTGAAATTCCATCACAGCCCTTCAGTCTGAAAGCACTCTCTTTATAATGGCTGAAGTTTATCAATTTATATTAGATGTAGGGCTGCATAATAAATCATCACTGAAATATCAGTGTGTGAAATATTCATATCGCAAAGGAATGTATGTAGTGCAGTAACAGTTGGCTAATATATTCTAAATGTTATGAACTTGCATTTTTCATGCACATGTAGGTCTGGGCGATATGGCTTGAAAATAAAATCCCTGATTTTTTTTCATGCCAGATCCAATTTTAATTGTTTTTTTTTCTCTAACTTTCTTTTCAAAAAAACAATTCAAAATGACAGAAAATATTTTTAAAAAGTGGCTTTTAGTTCAATCATCTCTTCTGTGAGTTGTACTACAGAGTATTAGGGCCAGGCTACAAAAATGTTTTTAACTGTTTAATTACAAGAATATAGCCATAATATTAGCAGAATAAAGATGCAGTTTTACCAGAAGAAAGTCTTGAAATGACAAGAAAAAGTTGTTTTAATAAAAAAAAGAAAGCTTCTACAGAGTTATTAGGATCTGGCGTGAGCAGTTCAAACCATGTGGTTTTTACTTTGAAATAGACTCAGTTGTTTGCATGATCGTTTTAGTGTCCTGCTGCTGATAATAATTTGACGCTGATGTGTTAAAAGGTTAAGTCTTTTCTCATCTGTAAAACTGATACCAAAGTATAACTTCACAAGATGCTCAACATTCCTCATTTTAATTTTTTATTTTTTGTGTGAGAGTTGTCATAAAATTACAACTTCATTCTCCAAATATTATGACTTTATTCTGGTAACATTAAAACTTTATTCTCGTATTATTTTGACTTTATTGTCGTACGACTGTATTCTTGTAATATTATGACTTTATTCTCTCAATTAAAAAAAAAAAAATCTTAGTCTGGCCCTAATATTCCATCATAAAGTTGACCTTAATTCAAAGTCCAGATAAATAGAAACTGTAAAACAAGATGGTGGGCTTTGAGTGTGCTGACATCACACTGGACTATGGAAACACAAGGAGTGCACTGGTGAAAAAAAAAAAAAAAAAAAAATCCAGATTTTCCAAAAATGAAATCTTCAAAAAACAAAAATCCAATTAATCAATAAAAATCGACTTATCACCCAACCCTATGTCAATGTCACATTTAGCCACTTGGACAGAGTCTTACAGCACCAGATGTTTGCACTGGACACTAATATTGGTGCAACAAGTCACAGACGGTAGAAAGAACAGATAAAGAGACAAAAGAAGAAAATAGGCATTTACCGCAACTGATATCATCATCATCTCAATATTTACCATTATTATCACCATCACAAGATTTTCTCATATTGAGCAGTCCTAAACTAGTGACCAGGCCCGAAATCTGGATGTAGTGATGGATTCAAACATGAACCTTCAGAGACACATAAAGACAGTTACAAAGTCAGCCTTCTATCACCTGAAGAACATTTCCAGGATTAAAGGACTAATGTCTCAACAAGATCTAGAGAAACTCATCCATGCTTTTTTCATCTTTAATCGCATTGATTACTGTAACAGTGTGTTCACAGGTCTGCCGAAACAAATCGATCAGACAGCTGCAGCTGATCCAGAACGCTGCTGCTCGCGTTCTCACTAAAACTAGGGAAATAGAGCACATCACTCCAGTTCTAAAGTCCTTCCTCTGGCTCCCTGTAACTCAGAGAACAGACTTTAAAATACTTTTGTTAGTTTATAAATCACTGTATGGCTTAGCATCAAAATACATTAAAGACCTGTTGTCATTGTATCAACCTTCCAGACCACTCAGGTCTTCTGGTTCTAGTCTACTTTGCATCCCCAGAACCAGAACCAAACATGGAGAAGCAGCTTTCTGTTTTTATGCACCACAAATCTGGAACAAAACTTCAAGAAAACTGCAAAACAGCCTAAACACTGAGTTTCTTTAAATCAAGGATAAAAACCCACCTGTTTAGAGATGCCTTTGATTAGTAGTAAGTAGAATCAATACATTTGATGTGTTGTCAAAATGTAATGTTTCTTGTTCGTTGTATAATTGGTGGCTGCATGATGTTTCTATGGTGTAAAGCACTTTGAACTGCCTTGCTGCTGAGTTGCGCTCTACAAATAAACTTGACTTGATTAGATGTAAGCCATCTGTGCATTTAGACATTGCTGATATTTCTAGTCATTAAAATCAGATAAAGGTGTGTTAGGGGACTGCAGAATATGGGTGTTTCAAACATAAAACCAGATAACAACTAAAACTGTTTCCTTAGACATGTTGACAGAATCACACTCTGATTCTGATCCCTAACAGCAATATCCAGACGTTTCACTATGAGAAAAACTTGAAAATTATTCTAAACATCAGCTTAAGTGGCTTATGAATATCTTCTGAAGCAAACATCTAATTTGACCATGAACAGCTCATCTGCTCAGTTTGAAAAGGGAGAGACTATCAAGACATTTCTGACACTTTTTCACAGCAGCTGATTACAGAGAAAACACTTTTTTTTTTTTTTTTTTTTTTTTTTTTTTGTCAAAGCATTTCAACATTTACCTAACCAGCATCGCAAGTGGAACAGTTAGCATGATGAGCAGTGTGGTCTGGGGGGAGAGACCTGCTTGGATGAGACCTGCATAGAGGAAGGCGCCAGCAACACCAGCACCACCAGTCCCAGAGCCCCAGCCTTCCAGAACATTCCTGAGGAAGAGGGTGGAGCAGTTTCACTAACCCTAAATCAGAGACAGCATATTGCCAATGTAAGGGCCTACACCTAATATTATATACTGGACTGCAAAAAAGTATTCACACTCCTTGAACTTTTTCACTTTAAAACCAAACATTTAAAGCTGCATTATGTAACTTTTACTATTGCCATTTAATGAAATGCACCACTCCCGACCTAAAACAACCAATCAGAGCCAAGAGGAAGGTGTTAGTGCTGTCAATCACCCTCGTGTACGCACTGCTAAATGTGCTAATGCTGGAGAAACAACTTAGTGTTCCAGGAAAACTGTTTATCTGCCGTCATCGGTGGCCATGCTAACTAGCCTTAGCAAAAGTGGCAGGCTATGTTGAGGTGAACCAGCTGTAACATAGCAGAAAGCAAGGGGGAATGTGTGAGCGGCATGTACATGAGGGTGATTGCCAGCGCCAAGACCCACCTCCTGGCTCTGATTGGTTGTTTCAGACTGAGTGGTGTATTTCAATAGTTAATATTGGGAGCACTGGGAAAAGGCAGAGGAGCTTGATTTTTTTCACCAATTTTCTGTCTTATATTCTACTGTCACGGTATAATGATAATTTTAACAAATATGTAAAAAAATATTTTTCATATAAGTTACATAGCGTAGCTTTAAGAGTATTTTGTTGGAATTTTATGTGATAAAAATACACAAAGGACCTTTTGGGGTATAATCCGAGGGCTCCACAATATTAGGAAACATGAAATATCCATGAACATTGGAGAAGACTGTGATAACAATATAACTTGCATGAACCAATAAATGAACAAAAACTTTACCATATTATTGTCTCTCTGCTTTGGAGACATATACAGTAGTTTCTTACTGACTATCACCGTAACCTTCTAAACTATTTTTATCCCGTATAAAACAACTAGAGTCATCAAGTATATTACTAGTATAGAGAGTGTGACTGTGTGGTACTTAAATTCTCACACAGCATGATACTGCCACAACCATTTAGTGGGAATGGTGTGTTAACTTTTCCACCACGTCTTTGCCTATACATCAAACAGTTTAATTTTGGTCTCATCTAGTCAGAGAACCCTCTTCCACATCTCACTGTGTCCTCTACATGGTTGGTGGGAGACTGTCGAAGGGACTTCTTATGGCTTTCGCTTAGCAATTCAACAGCCTTGCCATTCTTTTATAAAGGCCAATGAGGGTCACCCTATATTTCCTTATAAATGTTCCAAAATGAAGTGTCCAATCTAGTGCTTAATCAACTCAAAAGACATATCTTTCAAATTTAAGTCACCCATGGAGGAAACAGGATGCAGGCTTCTATACCAAATATTTATTAGAAATGTTGTGGCACTCCTAATGCTCAGAAATGTGATGTTCTGCACTGCAAGTTGCTTTAGATAAAAACTTCCGGTAAATGACTAAATATAGGAAATATCCTTATATGATAAAAACATAAACATAACATTGTAAATGATGGTTAATACAGCTCTGAGCTAGAGTTATTGTTATACACAATATAACTATTGCCAAAAACAGCTTGGACTGTAATGAATACTAGTTAATCAAATAATTATGTTGTACTGTATTCTAATCATTATAGAAAGATATTTACATTGTTAAGTACTTGTTCACTTATCACAAGTCATATCCTTATCATGACATTCAGCAAAATTATCGCATGCTTTTCTGCAGCCTGTAGAGCAGCTCTACTCTCGGTTAAGTCTTTGACACAGTACAAACTGCACCTTCAACAATCAAAAGAAACAAAGAAATAAATAATGCTTTTACCTGTCGAAGAAGACACTGAGAGACAGGAAAGATAGTTCCCCCAGTCCAGAGCTTATACTGGCAAATATCACTCCTGTAACGACACAGAGTCAGCCTGCTATGAACAGAGGAACTTTTACACATGAAAAGAAACAGAGAACTGTATATAGAAACATCACCACCTTTCTACTTCAGTCCTTTTTCACAGCATTAGTTTAAAACTTTTTTTATGTGCAGAAAGTTGTTCTCTTTAATATCATATTCAATTTGAATTTACAAAAACTACAAAAATAATTCAACCTTTATTTGTCATCACAGTCCAACTGTTGCATGACTGAAATGTGTGCATAAAATGCACTTCATAACTAACATACAGTAGAGTTTATGCCACAGACACCACTGTTTTTACTTTTGTTACCAGCATGCGACAGTTCAGACATTCACAGTATTCTAAACCCTGGTCAGGTCCTGCAGGAGTTTGTGGACTGGTGTAATATGGACTGGAGCTGAATGTCAGTAAAACCAAGGAGATGGTGGTGAGAAACAGACGGATGCTGTCACCACCATCATCCACAGAAAGTCTCTGGAGCAAATTGTAGAGCAGAAATACTTGGGGGCAATTTTCGATCATCTGCTGAAATTCTGCTCCGACACAGAGCATATTCTCAGGAAGTGTCAACAACTGCAGTACCTCCTTAGGAAGCTCAGTTCCCTTAGAGTAGAAATAACCTTTATTGTCCCATGATGGGGAAATTTCTATGCAACAGCAGCAAGTGGCAGTGACAGGCAATAACAGACAAGCAGACTCACACAAATATAAAAATATGTATAAATAACAGAATAAATAAAAAAAAAAAATTCTGAACAGTTAGGCAAAATTTCAACATGAATACTGTGTAGTTGTAAAAATTACTCCAGTCCAGAGGAATGTGCAACTGAGTTGGGTAATTAAGAATGTAGAAGACGTGCATGTCTCTGAGTATTAAAAATACAAACTATTTACAGTTCCTTAGAGTCAGGAAAAACATTCTACTGACATTCTACTGTGCTTTCATAGAGAGAGTTATCATCATCAGCCTGCGACACAGAAACCGCCTACAGAGAACCGTCAGTGTGCGCTCCAGGATCACCGGACTAGCTGTGAGGAACCTCTCATCTCCTGCATCAGGCAGGAGATGAGAGAGCTCATAGGATTAATAAGGACCCCTCAGATCCACTGTGCCTGTGTACCCCCCAAACACCGGCTCAGATGTCCAGGTTGCAGGACACAGAGGAGAAGAGTCACTTTGTCCCTAAAGCTGGACTTCTTCACTCCTAACACCCCTGCAACCCCCCAACTCATCACCTCCCCTCAGCTCCCAACCTATTGATTATCCGATATTGTTTATGCTGCAATGTATAAATAATATGATTATGTATGTGGGTGCATGTGTATGGTGTATTTATGTATGTATATGTACATTAAGTTATGAATGTGTAGGTATATGTACAAATATATGCATGTGTGTGCACATGTAAGTTTTCCTTTATGGTCCAACCTATACTCCATTTCTCTCAGTTGTTGTGTCCTTGGGCAAGAAACTTTCCCCAACTTGCCTGCTGGTGGTGATCGGAGGGCCGGTGGTGCTGATCGTATGGCAGCCTGGCTTCTATCAGACCGCCTGAGGGCAGCTGGGGCTACAATGTAGCTCACCACCACCAGTGTGTGAATGTGTGTATGAAATGGTGAATGACTGAATCTAGTGTGAGTTGCTTCAGAGTCCTCTGGACTAGACAAAGTGCTCTACAAATGCAGGCTATTTACCATGAGAGCCATTATCTTTGTTCCTTGACTGGACTTTGACTCGTGACGTGCTCTCATATTTTCTGAGGGTGTAGCAGCAACGTGCCACCATGTGAAAGCTGATTCACATTGATCACCTCAGATGATCCTCCTTCTCTTAAACTGTGATAATAAATTTTCACAGAAGGACATATTAATAACTGCACTTATCATGATGAGCTGCCTCCGGCTCATTTCAACATAAACCTACATATATATTTATATCTCTATGCATTCAGAGACGATAAGAGTGAAAACTAAACTAGTATTAGTCTAATCTATCATCTGACTTCTCTATCATTATCAGTTTCACTACACATATCAAGAAGAGTAAGAGCACCAACAATTACCGACAATACTTATCCACACCACAGAGGAAGAGGACACGAGCAGAAAACTTGTTGCTGCCATGGCGACACAAAACAGCACCCGAAGACTAGAAATAAGAAAAGGATTCTTTAGAATTTTGGAAAATAATAAATCTTTACTTCAGGAAAAAGAGTTAATTTTCAATATCAAAAAGCTGTTTGCATAAAAACATAAGCACTGCACTAACTGTTTAATTTTGAATACAGTGACTAAAAATGAGGCATCCAGTTTAAAATGATCCTGAGCTGGGATCACTGAAGAAAGCTAAAACTTTGAAAGTTCCTCTCATCAGATTTGCCTCTTAAACATGTCGAGCTTTATCAAATATACTGATGGAACGAGAAGTGCTGATGATCTCACCCATAGGGAACCTTGTGGATCACAAAGGGAGCAAAAAGCTTGATGACGAGTGTTGGAAGAATGTCAGCTAGCAACACAGCCTGCGAACACACATTACAACACATTTACCTTTATTCATTCTAATCATTGGTATCTATACTTTAAACAAAACATGGCAATAAACATAAAACACAAGAGAACAAATTATGAAAAGTTTTTTTTCATGTTAAACACAGTGTCCTCCAAAAGCCAACACAAGCTACTGTATGACTGTGAAGTGAATGGAGAAGGATACACCATTTCATTTTTGCAAAGAAAAATCTGAAAAGTGTGAATTTGTATTTAGTCTTTTACCCCCCAATAAAGTCCAGTCAAACCAATGGCCAACTGAAGTCCCCTTGTAGCTACTGCTGTTACTGAAACGAACAAGCTGAAATGACACTTTCAATGGATTCTGATGGATTTTATTCATATTTTATTTGCATTTTTAATTTAATTTTTAAGTCTTACATGTGAATGGTTCTGGCTATGTTGATGTTTTTATTTCTTACAGTCTGTGTGTGTATGAATATATATGTTTTGAACCACAGCAAAACAAATCTACCTGCACGAATAAATAAAGTAACCTAACCGGTACATAGAGCAAGGCAGGATCTGCAGCCTGCAGCTCAGGAGCAGCTTCTGGCTCTTTAGACCCTCCACAGTAGCTCTTAAAAACTTTGACCAGAACTGTTAAAGATTTGAGAATGTTTTAAGTGTGTATTTTTTTAGTTTTTTTTTAAATACTGGCCTTTGCATTTCTATGCAATATACACACAACATTTTCTCAAAGGAAATAGAAACTGTATTAAAAGTGTTGTTCCTTCATCCATGGTTCACTGTTAATGGATTTTGCTGTGGAACATGACTCTAAATTATTTGCTGCTAATCCAGTTTTTATTCAGTTATAACTGCCTATTAAAAATTAGACAGTATTTAATATAACTATTAAAATAGTTATAAGCGTTTTTAGAGGAGGTCTCAAGTATTCATGGATTTTTGCAATTCGCTATTAACGGGGGTCCCCTGTATTATTAAAAACGAGGAATTTTGTTTTGAAGAGTCCTGTTGCTTCTGTGGTTCCTAACAAGTTTAGTTTAGCTGGACAGAAAACAATACTGGCTCTTAGGCTTGTAAAGGTTGCTGGCCCCTGGAATAAGGGAACCCAGCCGACAGCTCAGGAAGGAAGTTGTGGAGAAGTTTAAAGCAGGGCTAGGTTCTAGAACAACATCCCAAGCTTTGAACATCTCCCAGAGCAGCCAAGAGGCCCATGGTAACTCTGGGAAAGCTACAGAACCCACAGCTCAGATGGGACTGACAGGACAACTAAGACTACAAATCTGACCTCTATGGAAGAATGACAAGAAAAAAGCCACTGTTGACAGACAGCCATAAGAGATGCTATTTGCAGCTTACCACAACTCATGTAGAGACACAACAACCCTGTGAAGAAGGCGCTATGCTCAGACGACAGCAAAAATAAACGTTTTGATCTATAACAAAACCATATATTACCACTGCACACAACTTCCCACCTTGAAACATTTGGGTGGCAGAATCATTCTGTGGGACTACTTTTCTTCTGCAAGGACAAGGAAGCTGGTCAGAGTTGATGGAAAGATGGTGAGTAAAAACAAGGAAATCCTGAAGGAAATGGAAGCTAAAAAACTGGAAACTGGAGCAGAGGTTCACCTTCCAACAGGGGAGCGACTCTAAACTCAGAGCCAGAGCTACGATGGAATGGTTTAAATCAAAGCATTTTGGTCTGTTAGTCACATGGCCCAGTCAAAGGCCAGTCCTAAATTCAACTAAGAATCTTTGGGAAAGATACAAAAAACCTGATGTTCACAGACTCTCTCCACCCAGTCTTACAAAACTTAAGCTTCTTAGCAAAGAACACCGGGCAATAATTCCACCGCCTAGATGTTGAGACCTGCACAAAAGACTTGCAGCCGTAACTGCTATTGGAAAGTGGTTCTATGCAATAATGACACGAGGAGCTGGATGCAAATGCCCTTCATATTTCTGATTTTTGTAAGCAAAAAAAATGTTGGAAAACCCAGCAAGAAGCTACAAATTATTTGTTTTGCCACCACTTTGAAACTCTGAACAACTGAGAATTACTAACTGTACGGTTATACTTGTTACATCTGGACGGGAATAGAAACTTAGATCTACACTTAGGCCAGCCTAAGGCACAGCTGTGCAATAATCATGCTGTCTAATGAGCATCTTGATATGCCACACCTGTGAGTTGGGATGGATTATCTCTGCAAAGGAGAGATAACTCATCAGTGAGCTAAATGATAAGCTCACTGTCACAGATTTGTGAACAATATCTGAGAGAAATGGTTATTTTGTGTATATAGAAAATATTTTAGATCTCTGAGTTCAGCTCAAAATGGGAACAAAAAACAAGTGTTGTGTTTATATTTTTGTTCAGTGTATTACAACATCAAAATTATTTAATTCATGATCTCAGCAGTTTTATTTTCCACCATTTTATTCAGCCTGCTGCCCACTGAAGCCTCTGTAGTAAGACAGTTCCAAAATAAGCCTGAACCTTGATATAAATATGATCCCATATGAATATATCTGTGTATCTGATCTGCATGGTCTCAATGAAATAAACTCAATAAACAAACAGGAAACACTTTAGGTTAGTGAAGTCACAAACGGAGGCCATTTCCAGGATGCAAAGAACTACCAGGAGGAAAACCTAACAGAAGCAAAAACAAATGATGCAATGAGGGTAAAGGGAAAGGTCTACCAAATTCCTTTAACATGGACAGTTGATTAGAAGAGGAGAAATGAAAGAAAATAGCAAAATGAAGCCATACAACATCCCAACTGCCTAAACATTGTGACAGTAATCCCTGATGGTAGCTGCCTCCTTCTGTGGGGTGAAGTTATGGTCTTAGCTTCCCAGTCCTCCAGCTCTTCATCAGAATGCACCTAAACTTGAACACTCGAGTAAATAAAGATTCCATCTCTCTTTATGGGGTTTAATGGAATGGACCTAAATGCTTTGCTATCTGATACATTAAAACACCCTGGGAAGTATTCTAAAGTGGAAGGATTTACCAGGCTAATGGTGGGCTTTACTGGGCTGTGCAGAGGCTACCAGAGAGGTGCTGAGTAGTGAATCTCCTCTTACCCCTGTGGTGACAGGACTGCAGTCATACCCAGTACTGTTGCTACTGTTCCCACCTCGGAAGTCCACAGCCAACTGATCTGAGGCCTAGAATATAAAATGGTTCGAAAATGATCTGATGAAACACCTTTTTTTTTTTTTTTTTTTTACCATCAAACAACTATTTGTAATCTGTGTGTTTAATAATCACAAAGCACAACAATTGCTTCCTTACAGATACTGTGGTGTTCTTTGATTCTTGCTTTTCAAGGATGTCATGAGCCGCACTCAGCATGACCACATAAGCAAAGTTGTTGCATAATCCAAGGAGCCTGATTAAGTATTTAAAGAGGGGAAGGGGGCACAGAAGACAAAATGAGCATTCATTCATAATTCACTCATAAAAAAAATTTACTACAGCAGTGGATTATTTTTCACTTTTTATTCTTCAGCTATACATGTGATAGGACAGTCATGCTTGATTGGTCAGATTTTTTCTAAACAGTGATTATCAAGGTAGATCTACTATAAAACCTGCTCCTGTGCAGAAGAGCTGTAATAACATGATGTTTCTGGAATAATTTAGGAAAACATTTTAAACAGTATTATTAGTTCAGTACTCTGTTGTCTACAGTACCTTGCAAAAGTAGTCATACCCCTTCCCCTTTAGTCCTGTCACAACCTCATATTAGTTCATGTCATTGTGATCTTATGTGACAGACCGACACAAAGCAGTGCATAATTGGAGAGTAGAAGGAAAGGGATGCACTTTTACTTTTTTTTTTTTTTTTTTTTTTTTTTTTGACAAATTAAAATCTGAAAGGTGTGGTGTGTATTTGTATTCAACCCATTTTAGTCTTACTCCCAAATATGATCCAGTGCAAGCAATTGCATTCTGAAGTCAGCTAGTTCGTAAATTGAATACAGATATGTATAATTTAACTGCAGAATAAATTTAGTTTGTTAGAGAACATTTGAGAACAACCAGCAACATGAAGACCAAGGAACCCAGCCGACAGGTCAGGGAGGAAGTGGTGGAGAAGTTTAAAGCAGGGTTAGGTTCTAGAACTGTAGCTCAAGCTCTGAACATCTCCCAGAGCTCTGATCAATCTATCATCTGAACATGGAAGGAGTGGCACAACTGCAGACCTACCAAGCCATGGGTGTCCACCTTGACTGACAGGTTGGACAAGAATAGCATTTATCAGTGAAGTAGTGAAGGCACCCATGCTAACGCTAGAGGAGCTGCAGAGTCCGCAGCTCAGGTGGTGACAGGAAATCTATCAGTTGAGCATTCAGCAAACCTAGCTTTTATGAAGGAATGGCAAGAAGAAAGCCATCAGAAGTCCAGTTTGTCACAAGCCATGTATGGGTCACAGCATACAACAACACCACAGAACACACCATGCTAAGGGTGAAACATGGTGGTAGCAGTGGGATTACACTTGTAACTGCAGTGAACGATGCTTCTACTAATTGTTGACTCAGGGGGGCTGAATGCACAGCAGACTTTTCTGATTTTTGTTGGTCTATCACATAAAATACCATCAAACTACGCTGCAGCTTCTGGTTGTAACGTGATAAGACTGTGAAAACGTTCACGTATCATGGTTTACTATTCCAAGGCACTGTAGTACATCATACATACAAAACACGCAACTAAAAAAAATATTTGAAACAATTTAGTTTCTGTTCTTTAGAAATAAAGAGGAAGTTCAACAGTATATAATCATCTGACAGCTATTAGGAAGATGTGGCTTCATTGGCTGGAATTTAATTTCACTGTCAGCCTTTCTTTTACTTACGTTTTTATTCCTTTCGGTCTTATTAAACACGTCAATCAGCCAGTAAGACTAATATTATAAAACCCATTTCGTTTGCTGAAGCAGAAGCTCTTGTCTTTGCGGAGATATTTGAGTATTACAGAAATGCAAAGTGAACACTCACCAAAAGCCAATCCAGTTGCGCCATTTAACACAGCGACCTGGACAAAACAGAGAAAACTGGTGAAAACAGGGTTTCAGTGAAGGCTGAGTGAAACTGACAGCTGAGTGCCCCATCATTACCAGCAGGCTGCTGGGGAGGATCTGCATTAATGCTGGATGTACGCTCCATGGTTCAAACCATGACAACCTCCACGGAACCAAGCTACCGAAATATCCGAGAGACGTTCACTCACACGGCGAGTTTCATCAAAACTACAGCTGACGGACTTTAGCTGCTGTTTTTGGATAAAACGTCAAAAGTTGTGTTTCATTTGAAAATGTTCCCTTAGAAACAGAGTCAGCGCCGACTGTTCCTAGGTCAGTGTCGTATTCGCTCAGTGCTCATCAGAAGTTCACATCCATTCAGTGCCGTTGCTAGCCATCTTCGTGCCCGGGTCTGGGTCCCATCATGGTTTACTATTCCAAGGCACTGTACATAATACATACAAAACACGCAACTCAAGAAATATTTGAAACAATTTAGTTTCTGTTCTTTAGAAATAAGGAGGCAGTACAACAGTATAGTGAACACTCACCAAAAGCCAATCCAGTTGCGCCATTTAACACAGTGACCTGGACAAAACAGAGAAAACTGGTGAAAACAGGGTTTCAGTGAAGGTTGAGTATTGAGTAAATAGTATTATTATTTACTATAATAATAATAATAATAATTCAGAATTTGTGTGACTTTCCCTTTACTGAGCCTCTGAGAAAAACAGCAAAAACCCAAATCCTCAAAGTCTGCAGAATTCAGTTACATTTTATTTTAGAGTGACAGACTTTAACTCTGTTGTTTAACATAGGATAATTTTTGATGTTTACTGTTTTTGTATTTATTATTTTTCATGATTTTTACTTGTTCAAAGCAAGTTAGTGTTGCTTCAGTAGTTAATGTAAAAACATGCTTCACTGCATTTTTTTTTTGTCAACAACAATAAAATACTTGTGAAACTTCTTCCTGTTTCTTTTCCTCTCTGTGGCCTTATTTGTGCCTCCAACTTGAGTGGGGAGTGAGACTGATCAACTCTGACAACTCTTGTTCTGCCAGACACCTGTCAAACTTGAGATGCATACTCAACGCTGCGCTTTTTGAGAGCGCTCAACAACGCTCCTGCTCTGAGCGCTCTTGGACAGACCAGATTCATCTTTTCCTAGAGTAAATTTTTTACTTTTGTATTGAATATATTAGCATGCTTTACACATTTTTAATTTGTTGTTCTAATGATTACTACAGTTATGCTGATTTTTCACAAGCCTTATTTTTTTGGTGCCCCTACCCTGAGCACTTGTTGTGCATGGGCAGAGCAATGGCACTGCATTCATTCATAATCAGGCACGAATGTCAGATTAACTTGGGGTTTTTAATGTTGAATTTGAGCTATTCTATTCCAGGTTGAAATGATAATACAATAAATAACGTTACTGAATATTAAATGTGAGTTAAAGTGAGTTAACATATTTCAATTTTATGAATCTTTTCTATAATCCATAGAGAGCTCAGGAAGTTGAAGGGAAACTATCAACATGTTTCCATATTTCTGCCTAAATATTTCAGCCCTGTTAATATGAAAAAATTACAGTGTTAATTTAAATGGGTTGGTTTTCAGGGCACTGACCCAGCATTGAGCATAATCTATGCATTTTCAATTGGGTTCTGGTTGGTACCATTGCAGAAGGTTACTGTCAGTCTGCTTTATTCATTCCAAAACCTGTTTGGATGTGTGTTTGGGATCATTGGAACACCTAATTGGTTCCAAAATCTCTCATTTGACCTAAACTTTAAACTCGAATGAAAAGATATAGTTCAGAATATTTTAGGAAAAATCCAGGAATCACCAAGACATAAGCTGATCATGAATTGGAAAATGCTGAAAGAGTTTCACTGTTTAACATCAACATGGACTGGAAAGGTTCTGACCAAGAAATATGCGTCTACACCTAAACTGATACATCTAAGATGGTCTAAAATCTGTAGCTGTTCATCTGGACCAGCCAAATGCCTTCTGGAAAAAAGGTATGGTCACATGAGACAAAGCTGAATGTATTTGGCCAAAACAACAAGAAGGGTGCTTGGAATAGTAAAGGTGAGGTTTTGAAGCCTAGAACACGGCATCAACTGTCAAGCATGTTGGGTGTAGCATCATGCCAGAGGGACTGTTTGGGAAGCAGTGTTACTAGTAGATCACACAGTACTGTTGGAAAAAGAAAAGACCAAACAGGCATCTAAACTCACTTTGGATTGGTTAAAGCAGGCTAACAGTAAGAGTCTGGAATTACCTCCATCTCAAAAACATTAAAAAAATCACACACTATGCCTAAAAATATGGTCAGTGCCAGGCACCAATCAGTTTAAATGAGCTTTACCATTTCTGCTGCAAATATTTGGCTGGAATCATGGCAAGGCTGATGGCCAAAGAAAGTGTGAGGTTTTTTCTGTTTTATAAGGAACAGGGTTGCGTATGAATATGCCTGAGCCTGTACATTTAATTTTTTCTAACTTGTACCACCAATCTTTATTTTTAGTAGGGTATTTTTATTTTAGTAGTAGGCTGGTAAATGGCCTGTGCTTATGTAGCATTTCATCAAGTCCAGAGGACCCCAAAGCACTTTTCTCTCTCTCTCTCTCACACACACACACACACACACACACACACACACACACACACACACACACACACACACACACACACACACACACACACACGTTACAATGGGCAGACAGAGTGGGTGTTTGAACCAGCAACCCACTGATTACAGGATGAACTCCTACCACCACCGCCACTGCCTACAAGATGGACTGTTTTCTGCTACAAGGATAGTGTTCTTTTAGTCTTCAGAATTGCCTTAATTCTTCATGGGAGAGATTGAAAAAAGTAACAAAAACATTTCTCTGAGATTTTGGTCCATATTATCATGACAGAGGCACTCCTACTCCTACTGCTACACATTGGTAGGGTACATGATACAAATGTCCTGTTCTATCAAATCCTCAAAGGGCTCATTGGATTGAGATCTGGTGACTATATGGAGGACATCTGCATACAGTGAGTTTATTGTCTTGTTGAAGAGACTACTTGGAGGAGATTTGAGGATTGTGCATATTCCTGCTAGAAGTAGCCATCAAAACATGGTACTATGCTGTCTGGTCCTGAAAGGGATGAACATGGTCAGCAACAATATTCAACAGGCTTAATCAACAGTGCTTAATCAAGGCTAAATTATAACTAAGGTGCCTGACGTGTGTCAAGAGAATATCCGACACACCGTTGCACCATGTCCACCATGGCAATAAAGAGCTGGACGTTTTTTTTCCTTTGTTGTACTGGTGAGGCCTCTTCCTGGTCATTTGCTTTGACAAGGAGCTGTATCAGTTCAGAAATTTCCAGTAATAAAGTGAAGAGGCTTTCCACTATGGAGGACAATCTGGATGACATTTCAGATGGTGAAGCATGCAGGCCAGGTAGAGGAGACACAGAGAGAAGACTATATTTGAAGCAAAAGGTTTTGCTCCAAACTTATTAAGAGACATCTCTTAAAAAGATGCCTGCAGCCTCAGATAAAATTAAGATCATCATTAACTTGGACAGATTGAGCTTTGCATGTCGAGTGAAGCTAATTATTCAGAGAAAACAGTCCCCCTGAAATTTATCTTGTTATAAAAGCAAGAGGCCAATGGATAACTTGCTTCCCCAGAGAACAGCTGGGAAGACAACCAATAAATCCTCTTTACTTAACTCATATTTCTGGATTGCCATCTGTCATTTATCCCTGTATGTAAGACCATTTTTATCTCCCCTTTTTGAATTTGCAAGCACAGTGCTTAAAATGGTCAATTTTACTTCCTGTATCTCTGTAGCATTTCCCTCCTGGCTGTTATGTGCAACATGAACCGTAGCATGATTCCCACAGAATACTGTGCTCCTCAATTAGCAGCAGCACTTAGGGAAAGCAGGCTGAATCATTTATACAAGGCAGGATGGGTTCATGCTTTCTTGTTGTTTATGTTAAATTCTGAACCAACCATCTGAATGTTGCAGGTGAAATATAGACCATCTGACCTGGCAACATTTTATCCACTCTGTTATTTTCCAGTTTTTGTGAGCCTGTGAAAATTGTAGCCTCAGTTTTCTGTCCTTAGCTGACGGGCGTGGCACCTGGTGTGGTCCTTCAACCTGCACGAAGGTTCCAGGTACTGTGCGTTGTTAGAAATAGTATTTCCATACCTATACCCACCAAAGTATCATCTTGAACAAGTCTGCCCATTCTCCTCTGATCTCTTACATCAGCAAGGTATTTTTGTCCACACAATGGTCACTCATAGAATATTTTCTCCTTTTCAGACCTTTCTCTTTAAAGCTGAGATGATTTTGTGTGAAACCCCAAAACAGTGGCAGCAGCATCAGTAAAAAGATAAGATAAATATTTATTATCATTGTGCCAACTAACCCTAGTATTACTATGAAAGTGGTTCATGTAAGGTGCATAGAGAAATGCAAAGAACAAAAAACTGTGCTCAGAATAAAATGAGTGCATAAACAGTGCAACCATAAATAAATAAATAAAAATTTCACTTCTGTATTGCACATGGCACACTTCAGAGAAGCAAGGTATTGACTAAAGTTATAGCACTATTGTAAAAGTTGTCCCTGAGCCTATTAGTGCATGACCTCAGCACTCTGTGTCTGTGACCCAAGGGAAGCGTCTCAAACCCTCGGTGTCCTGGGTGTGAACAACCCTCAGAATGCTATGAGCTCTCTTGAGACAGTAAATTCTGAAGAGCTCATCCAGGGAGGGAAAAGGGAAGCTGATGATCCTCTGGGTGGTGTTGGTGACCCTCAGTAATGCCTTCTTATGCACCATGGTGCAGCTTGTGAACCATACAGATATGCAGTAAGCCAGCCCTCTCAATGGAGCGATGATTGAAGACCGTCAGCAGCTCTTTCCTCAGGTTGAGCCTTTGGAGGATCCTCAGAAAGTAGATGGCTGTGGCATTAGAGCTCCAATGGAGGTCTGCATCCACAATCACAGCCAGGAACGTCCAGCTGGACACCCTCTCCATACATTCCCCACTGATGGTAGTGGGCTGCAGGCCACACTTATTCCTTCTGAAGTCAATGATCACTTCTTGGGGGTGTTAATGACCGAGTCATGTCCCTGTATGTTATGTCGTCACAACCACACAGAAAAAATACCAGTTTCAACACCTCAGTAAGATAAGAAATATTTAGAGACTTGATGGATGTCTGTCGTGGGTTCATGCAAAAATTTAACCTAAAAACGTTAAATTTAATCTTAAAGCAAATAAATTTTTGGCAATAATGGTTCTTAATGTGTTCTATAAATTGTCAGATGGCACATTACATTAAGGCCAAGGCATTTAGAGACAACTTCTATTTCCTTTACAGTGGGACTTGGGAGTCAGTTAGTGTGTGTTCAGGTAAGATATAGTGTCCTGCAAACCTATTCATACCCTTTGAACGTGTTCATATTTCACCACATTACAACCACAAACTTCAATGTACTTTACTGGGAGTATATGAAAAACAACACAAAATAGAACATGATTGTGGAAGGAAATAATAGATGGTCCACAAAATATTTAACAAATATAAATCTGAAAAGGATGACGTCTCTTCTTTCACTCCTCTTTATTCTTATACATTTAAATAAAATCCTGTGCCATTAGTCCCCATGAAATCTATTGAAGCTTGTGATTGCAATAAGACAAAATGTAAAAAAGGTCAAGGGTTATTAATATTTTTATGTTGCAGTGTAAGGAAAATGTAGTAAACATTTATAAACAGATTTTCTGGATTTAAATGAATATAAATAAAAGATTAAATTTCTCTGAATTCCTTCAAATTTATTTCCACACAAAGTGACAAGATCTTCTAAGTTTCCTTCAGAGCTCATAAGAAACGTTTCTCCTCTACACAGGCATTGAGGGGCAGGGTGATGGACCTGATAAGAGCTTGTCATCATCGGCTATGTGTATAAAACTCCTGCAGAGTCTCTGCTCTACAGAGCTCTGTCTCAGCCATGGCTGTGGGTAAACTGCTCGCTGTGCTGGTTCTGCTCCAATGCTCCGCAGGTGAGAAACAAGATCATTTTATGTAGAATAAAATGAATGATAAAAATAAGACATTGTTGGCCTTCTAGTGTTGTGTAGATGGCTTTAGTATCACTGGGTGCGCACCGACTGTTCACTCAGTTAATATGGGATCCACAATATTTACACCAAAATGTTGAATTCTTCATTCTGAGGTGACATTTACTGGATGCTTGAACCTGACATTAAACATGAATTTAAAACTGTGTTGTGCATTTCTCCATTATTTGTTAGGTTTGATGGGAGCTGCAGTGAGGAGCTCCATCATTGGTGGGGGGGATGCCCCAAAAGGAAGGTGGCCAGGGTTGGCCTACCTTGACATCAGGACAGACAATGGGAAGAAAAAGTGGCACTGCAGTGGCACAATTCTCAGTGAGAGGTGGATCCTGACTGCTGGGCGCTGCTGGGATGAGTACGTTTGGATCTAATTATTGTGAATTAAACATAATATCTAGTAAAAGTTGAAATATACAATATTTAAAAGGTAATGTATTATATACGGACAACAAATAAATGTTCAGTTTGTATTATTTCTACATTATATATCATGGAGATATGTATTTTAATTTTTTAATTTATTGACACAGGTGACACATTACCACCTTGTAACTTGTTGTAGTAGCAGCTTTTACAGAAGCAGTAACATCATTTTGTGTGTTATGCAACATGAGTTATGTAAGTAAAAATATATAGATTTGACCTTTCTTTTTTTTTACCATATTCTGTCCTGGCAGCTCAAGGAGAAGGTGGATCTGGTTTCCCCGCTTTATCCAGGGCACTGCTATATATACATATAGGGGGTTAACTGGATCCTTCAGCTGAACCTAGTTTCATAGTACACCACTTTGAGAGTTGGCTTTACAGGTACTAGAGAAGAATGACTAATTTGATCTCTTTTTTCTGCTTTTTTGTGTTGCAGTGAATTGCGTTCTAGATGGGATCGAACAGGAGTTTGGGTTGGAACGCATGAGCTGGAAATGCCATCTGAACGTTATATGGATGTAAATATAGTTGATCGTCCAGGGGAGTTCAAGGCTGTCGGCAATGGCTTTGTCAATGACATTGCGATGTTAAGGTTAAAGAAATCGCTAAATTTCTCGAACAAAGTTACTCCAGTGCTGTTGCCCAGCGAGGATGACACCTTTAATTCTTCCTCTGAGTGTTGGATCGCAGGCTGGGGTGATGTTGGCAAAGGTGGCATTATTTTCCACTTGTCTATACTGTAAAATCTGCATACACATAACTAATGTAAAGATGTTTTAAAAAATATTTTCCATTAGAAATATATTTTTTGAAACTTATTACAATGAAATGTTTCAACATTAAAAGTTACAAGAGTAAGTGCTCATCCTTAACATAAAGCCTTCCTGACTATTTTTGTGTTTCCATCCAGACCCTCTGCCAAAGCCAGGAACTCTTCAGCAGGTGCAGATTTCCATCTTGCCTCAGGAAAATTGTAAAGCCATATATCCAGCCATGACTGATAAGATGTTGTGTGCAGGTGACCTTACTGCAAGAAAGAATGCCTGCAAAGTAAGTGTCAGCATTTATATGAACTGAGATGTGTAAAATGATACACTATTTCAATATGTTATGGAGACATTTATGTATCAGAGAAACAGCTTCAATTCATGTTAAATTAGAACAAATCATGCCTACCATTTCTGAATTTTGTGACACTGTTGGGACACCAGACAAACACACACACACACACACACACACACACACACACACACACACACACACACACACACACACACACACAATTGTACTGACAGGTAATTTAGAGTTGCCAATTAAACTAACATGCATGTTTTAGGCAG
Organism: Anableps anableps; assembly: GCA_014839685.1. Taxonomy (NCBI): domain Eukaryota; kingdom Metazoa; phylum Chordata; class Actinopteri; order Cyprinodontiformes; family Anablepidae; genus Anableps; species Anableps anableps. The sequence goes on from CM026083.1 coordinate 2,290,056, forward strand.
TGGGAAGGAGCCGGCAAACCCAGAGAATCCCAGTGAAGGCCACCAAGCAGTCATGTTGAGGGTCTGGAAAGGACCCAGGTGCAGAGTTTTTGAGAAGTGAATAATTTAATAAGGAAACTCAGGCAGGCAACAGTAGAATCCAGCGAGGAATGACTGAGAATAGGAACCTTAAATACTGAGAAGTAGATTATTGACCAGATGAAGGTAGGTGAGACTGCTGGAGACAGGCACCAGCCCCCCTCACGACCCTGCATGGATAAGCGTGATGGATAATGGATGGATAGATGCAGGTCGGTGAAAAGGAGACTAGTAAACTGGGGATGCTGAGAAGGATACAACAAAAACCAAAAGGATTTTGGTTTGGTTAACAGAATCTACAGGAAATGTGCAAATAAAATACAAGAATAAACTAAGAACTAAATACAAGGTATAAACTAAAGAAACGAGACCTAAGCAGAGTATATAAATAAACAAATACATGGAATGCTACATGGAAGAAACCCTCTAAAAACCATGATACAAACAGCCCTAACTTTGTCATGTTTAATTAGATTTTCTAATGCTTTTTAAGAAAAAGGCAGCAGTTATTCAAATTTGTCTTTATTAGTTGTGTTTACGTTACATTTGTACAATTAATGACAAAAAACAAGGTGTAGTGAGCTTTTAGGATAGTAGCCAAATTAAAATGGCATCTTGCCAGAAATCTGCTCATGCTTTCTTGTTACTTGTATTAATTCAAACTTGGTCAAACTTTTATTAATCTTTTCATGCATTGGATTCTTCGACTTTGACTTGTTCCCAACATCCAAACAGAACCATGCAAACATACAAGCCTGTTCAGTTTTGTGTCAGCACACTCGCAACATACGTGCTAATACACAAGAATTATAAATTAATAATCACAGAATTTCAGTGTATTGTATAATTTCGATGACTAAGTAGGCTCAGGATGATAGGGAATAAAGCACATGATTTTAAGTCAAATCTGCTTCTCCTCAGGGTGACTATGGCGACCCACTCATGTGTCGTACAGCCAGAGGCTTTGTGCAGGTGGGAATCATGAGTTTTGGGAGTCCTGATGGTTGCGACATCGCAGGTCAACCTAGCATCTACACCCGAGTCTCCAGTTATATGGGCTACATCAAGGCCCGCCTCGAACATGGCACCGAAGAATAAGCTTCTGCCTAATATTCCAAGAAGACAAAGAAAAATGATCCAAAATCTTTTCTAATCACCAGAATTCCTGCCTTTCTCAGCTTATTTCCTGACTTCAGTCAGCCTTTACTGCTCATTCACTGTCAAACATTTAATCACATTACATTAAAGCTTTGAAGCATCACTTGTGGTATGTTTGTTTTTTTTCATTACTATGAATGTTGTCTCAAACGCAATAAAAAAACAACTTTTAAAAATGTCCCTAAACAAACATGCTTTATAATTATGCTATTAATTAGTGTTTGAATAATTAGTATTTTTTTGGCTGGAAACTCAAATAGATAATACTTCAAATCAAGCCACAATGATGACTGTCTGATCTCTGAGGAAGACTTGGCCATAAGATCAGATTAACTCCTCACATGCTAACATTTTATCAGATCGTATGCACCTCTCACTTTCCAGCAGTCAACATGTTACCATGGTGATGTGAATCTGTAGGTAAGGTACATTTGCTGTTTTTTAACACATCAATGTTATCAAGAGCCTGAACAACAAATCAATCATTTTTATTACTTTGAGTTTCTAAGAAATGTGTTTAAATGTTAAAGTTGTTACGGCTGAATAACATTGACTTGTTCAAATAGATTTTATAACAGGGTCCTGAATTCTTTCTATTTTCTGAATTGCTGTCTTTAAAGAAATTTCACAAAACTGAGGATAGTGACCTTTATAAATTCCTCAGGATTCAGTATTTAGAATCCAGTGATTTAACACCACAGTTTCCACATTTGTACACCACGTCTTCTCTGTTTCTAATGTGTTAAATTTGGTGATTCTTTACAAAGAGGATAAATTAATAAGGAGTGGACTAAAACACCCCAGAGTCTAGATAAAAGACAAGATGGAAGCATCCAGAAAAAGACTGCAGTGTATGCTCTCAAAGATCATTGTAAGACATGAGTGGTCATGGATGATTAAAATCCCAGCTTCTAAAAAAAGGGAAGATCAGATAAATTGAGGTTTTGACAGAGCCAATGAATTGAACAAGTTCCTCAAAGGGTTCAGTTCAGAAAAAGACTCAGTAATCTTCTCTCCTTCCTACAACTGGTTAACTATAACAGTGATGCAACTCTGTCTTCAGTCAGAGGCCTTTTCAGGATTGTTGTAACACACACCGCTACTGGAGAGTCCTCCTGCCTATATTATCATCTATAACAGAGGTCACTAATAGTCAGACCTCGGTCCGGATCCGGACCAAAATGATGTCTCATGCGGATCCAAACCTAATACCGAAAGCTAAATCACCGCTTAAAACCTTATTGGGCGCTTTCTGGTTTAGCGGCGTAGCGTGAGTTTGACTGTACCACGTGATGCCATCAGCAATCCGGTAAACTTTACAACAAAGCGAAGATGGTTGTGTTGCCATGTCCATTTATTCTAAGCGACTTTGGGTTTGTTTTTTTTCTAAAGTCACTTGCGAATCTCATGAGTCACGAGTTGCGTTTTTTTGGCCTTGTTTTTGAACGTGAAGTTGCTTATTTGGGTTTGGCTTTCTTTCTGAAAAAAACCCTCTGATTATCTCATAGCTACCCACAATAACGCAAAACACTAATGGTAGGTAGTTTGCAGTGGTGCAGTCTGTTATGTGATGCGCAGCCATGCGCTGTATAGCCACTTAAAAATCTCTCGGATTTGCGTATACCCACCTAAAATAAGCACAGACGCAGTTGCCCCAGTATTTGTCTGACATCCAGGTTGTTTTAGTCATGCATATGCTCTCCCTGTCCATCTTTTCGTGGATGATCCGCTCCCCCCGTGTCTTTATTAATGTCAAGGTAATATTTGCTGTGAATGACGTCGAGCTTGGCGTTGTGCTCAAGCAAACTGCGAACATCAAGCCAAAATCTGAACAGTGCAATAAACATGACAACAGCCATGAACGAACGTGTCTGTAAAGGTTCATAATTAAACGCCATTGCAATCATTAAGATAAAAGATAAGCATCACAAATCTGTGCAGCAGCAATGTGAGGTGCAGCTGCTGGAGGAGCGTTGTGTGCTCTGACCACAAACGCAGGGAGGTAACCAGAATCTGGAGGTTGAGGGGCTTTCTGTCAGTGACAAAAAAAAATTGTGCACATGACAAAAAAAGCTTTATTAAAAACCTGAGAATTAAAATAAATCTTATGTAGAGTTTTCCAGACAATAGTGGGACACATACAAAAACACATTTCCTTAAAATTCAATTTTTTTTTCTGGACTGTTGTAATCATTAAACTATTTTGATGGTCATTTATCTCCACTGATCAGTGGTATAAAATGCATTAGTGGATATTTGGTGAGAAAAGGGAGAAGGAGGGAGAAACAGGTGGAGACAGAGGAAAGGACAGAAAAACTGATCACTAAGACAGAGAAGTAGAAAAAGAACAAATGGCGTCTAAAAAAACCCCTGAAAAGTGAACAGTGAAAATGGAGCATTTAATCCGGAATGGACAGAATCATTTCTCTTCATACATCTCACTGGTAGTACTAAGTCTGATGTGTTTAGAAACTGTGGCAGTTATTAAAAGTGGAAATGTGAAACCCCATTAGAAGACAAGGCATAATAGTTTTGAACAAATATACCCACTCAAATCAGAACTAAGGTCAGAGAAAATACACACTGTCACAGCCCAATATGACCAGTCCACCAGAATCCTGAGCCACACATTTAATGCTCAGCGTCGAGCTCATGAGCGTTCCCTCAGAGTCGCTTGGATTTTGGGTCAGCACAAAAAGCCATTCACTGATGGAGAGGATGTCAAAGAATGGACGCCTGCAGTTGCTGAAAAACTTCTTGAAGGAAAAGAAAAACAGGAACTTAGAGAGAAAATAAAGCAAATCCCCATGTCAGCATCATCTGCTACAAAGAAAAGTGAAATTTTGACTCAGGATGTGCTAGCCCAGCTTGATGAAGCCACGAAAAAGGTCCCATATTTAGACTTAGCTGTGGATGAGTCAACTGACAATGCTCAGTTGTTAGATTATGTTAAGTTTTATAACACAGACCAGAATGCATTCTGGGAAGACCTGCTGGATACCAGGGTGTGTGTGTGTGTGTGTGTGTGTGTGTGTGTGTGTGTGTGTGTGTGTGTGTGTGTGTAAACAATGTAACTCCAAATCAGTCACACCTTTGTGGAATCAATGTCACCAGTTAGGTAATAAAACTTATTGTGATTCAATTTCACCTGCTGCTGTGAAAATGGAACATACAACAGGTGGAAATGAGAGGCAATTAGCAAGACAACCCCTATAAAAGAGTGATTCTCCAGGTGGTGACCACAGATCATTTTTTCTGTTTTTGTCCTTTCTGGTTGAACGTTTAGTCACTTTTTCATTTTGTCAGTGCTGTCACACATAGAGGCATCATGAGGTGTTTTTTACAGCCCACTGAAGTTGCTCAAGTAGTAGTAGCAAGCGGTGGGAAGAAGATTTGCTGTGTCTCTCAGCACAGTGTCTAGAGCGTGGAATAGGTACCAGGAGATAGGCCAGGAGACATGGAGGGGCCATAGGAGGGCTACAAACAGGACCGCTACCTTGTCCTTTGTGCAAGGAGGAACAGGAGGTCCACTGCCAGGCCCCTTCAAAAATGACCTCCAGCAGGCCACTAAATACATGTTTCTACTCAAACTGTCAGAAACAGACTCCATGAGGGTGACATGAGGGCACGATGTCCACATATCGGGCCTGTGCTTACAGCCCAACAGCGTGCGGGACGATTGGCGCTTGCTGGGGAACACCAAAATTGGCAGATTCACCATTGGCGGCCTGTGCTCTGCATGGATGAAAGCAGGTTCACACTGAGCACATGTGACAGACGTGACAGAGTCTGCAACATCTTCCAGCATGACCAGTTTGGTGGTGGGTCAGTCATGGTGTGGGGAGGCATTTCTTTGGATGGCCGTACAGCCCTCCATGTGCTAGCCAGAGGTGCCCTGACTGCCATAAGGTACCGGCATGAGATCCTCATCCCATTGTGAGACCATATCCTGGTACAGTGGGCCCTGGGTTCCTTCATGGCAATGCTAGGCCTCATGTGGCTGAAGTGTGTCAGCAGTTCCTGCATAATGAGGATGAGGGCATTGATGTTATGGACTAGCCTGCCCATTCCCCAGACCTGAATCCAACTGAGCACAACTAGGACATCATGTTTTAGTCAATCCACCAACGCCGCACCACAGACTGTTCCGGAGCTAACTGATGCTCTAATCCAGGTCTGGGAAGAGATCCCTCAGGAGAACATCTGCCATTTCATCAGTAGCATGCCCAGGCGTTGCTGCTTTTGCTGCTTAAATACACCCCTGACTTGACTTTTTAAGCCTTATAGTGGCCTGTCTGTCTGTGATAATAAAATCTGTGATGTTAACTTCTCTGACCACATGCCTGTTATATTTGAGCTACCCCTTTCATGTCAGCCTGTCACACCTCATATCTGCAAACATCGATCTTGCATTATTACCCCAGAAACAGCTGAGTATTTTGTTTGGTCTTATCAAATCATGACTTACCATCTGACCACCAATGACTTATTTTTTCTGCTTAATTAAAGCTGCTTAGAAAATCTTGACTCCATTGCTCCACTGACCACCAAGAATCTAAAACCTAAAACCCACCAGAGAACTTGGACAGGTATGTAGGAGAGTGGAAGAAAAATGGAAAAAAAAGGGTAGACTTCAGGTGTGCTTTGATGTGATTAGAGAATCTTCATTAAATTATCAGAAGGCTGTAAAAGCATTAAAAAGTATTTCTTTAAGATTGTGTTACAAGCCTCATATCTTCAGCATTGTTTATTCTGCTCTTAATCCTCCAACTATTGCTTCTCTTGTGGCATCCAAAGCAACATATGAAAATATTTTGGAATTCTTCACTAAAAGAATGCAAATATTAGGTCTCATATTATCCCTCCTGCGACGGAGCCATCTACCCACACACCAACGTCGGTTGCTTTTGACCACTTTGAGCCCGTGTCTTTTTCACGACTGGAGGAAGTAGTCAACTACTTGAAACCCACAAGAGGTACTCTAAATGTCTATCTCATCTGCTAAAAGATGTTTTTGATACTGTGGATATGACTGTTCTGAAATCAGCAGCAGACTGAAGACTGCTGCTGATTTCAAGCAAACCGTGGTGGATCCTATTTTTAAGAAACAAAACCTAGATCCTATGTCGTCTTTTCTACTCCTCCACAATCCAACAATTTTATCCAACTTCAGACGAATTTCTAAATTACCTTTTCTCTCTCAAGCCCTGGAGAAAGTTGTTCTTCATCTCCAGATTTTTTTTTTATTTTATTTTATTTTTTTTTTTGTTCAAAATGGCATCAGTGAGGTATTTCAGTCTGGTTTTAAAGCACACCATGGCATGGAAACTGCTCTTTTATTGGTTTAAAATGACCTTTTAACTGTTACGGATTTAGAAGGTCTTCCCATATTTTTTTCTGTCATTTTATTTATTTTTTTCATAATATAACAATAGAACAAAACCAGTCCTTAAAATCTAACCCTTACATGCCTTAGAAAAACATGTCTTTTAAATCAAAACCCCACACCAACCTCCCACTTAACCTTTCTAGTTTATTTTCATCCTAAGTTGGGAATTCACTTTATAACTTTAATTTCTGTTCATTTTTCTCTGATAGTAAACATCAATGACCACTGTCTGCTTATTACTAGGAACTTCCATCATATATATCAAATGTGCTCCTTTTATGAAATAAAAGGCTCCCAAATTTTGATAGCATTTATGTTGATGTTTTATTATAGGAGTAATTTTCTCTAAAGGGAGGGCTGAAGATAGCTCTGAGAGTTGTCTATTCACCATTTTACTTTTTGCCAGAACTTTTGTATATCTCTGCACTGCCAAATACAATGATAAAGTGTACCTTTTTCCATTTCACATTTCAGGAATACTTCTGTTTTCTGGAGTTATATATGTTTGCATCAACCTGTTGTATTGTAGTAATTTTAAGAGGTTATTAATAGATTTTATTATTGATTGGGGCTTTTGGCATGTCTTTTCCCATTCCTCTACTGAAATAACGTCTTGGAGGTCTTCTCTCCATGCCTCCAACCGTTCCTTAGATGTCTCTGCACATCCAACAACCAGTCATTTATATATTCTAGAACTTAAGCTCCGTCCCAAACAGTTTATGATCATTAATTATTCCAAAGTTGACATTGGAAGGATGCATAATGTTTGGTTTTGTTGTATTCTAATAAATTTCTCAGCTGTATTTGCAAAAGTGATTTTGAAGTTAAATTTATCAGCTATTTCTTCAAATGACAGAAGTTTTTTCGCTGGACTATAAAGGCCCCCTATTCTCTCCAGCCCCTCCATAGCTCAAAGTTTAAATCCACCATCTATTCTTCCTGGACTAAAGGTGTTATATTCCCATATTGGGCTAAAAACAGAAAGAGAGGTTTCTCTTAAATACTTTTTCACTTGGTGCCAAACTGCAAAATATTTTGAACTTTAGGGCTTTTTGTATTATTTTTTAGGATTGTAATATTTGCTGAGAACAGATAAATGGGCAGGGATAAATTTAACCAAAGTTCTTCCATGTCCTTCTAAAGAGGAACATCTTGTTTTGTAAAGTAAAACAATTTTTCTTACCTGTGCTGCCCAGTAGTACCAGACAGGACTGGGGCATTTATACCCCCTCTATCAAAGGACAAGTACAAGAGATAGGCATGTGTGGAAGCATCTATTATTCCACAAAAATCTAACAAATAGTTTTTTAAGGCACAAGAACAAGTTACTTAGTGGGAGAAGTGAAAGATTCTGAAACATGCATAGTACTTTAGGCATTACATTCATTTTAAGAACATTTAATTTCCCTATTAGAGACATCAGGATGGGTGTCCAACTTTCCAATAAATTTGAAATTTCTTATATTAATGAGTCATAATTACTGGCTGCTATATATTCAAGTTGTGGTACAATTTGGATGTCTAAATATGTAAAACAATCTATCGCTTTAAACTGAATAGCTACTTTAGGAGTATTTTTACTTTGTAGATAATTTAGGAACATTGTTGATGATTTAGATTTTTTTTTTTTTACTTATAACCTGAGATTGACACATTTCTTAACAAGTTCTAATAATTAAGGTATAGACTTTTTTGTATTTTTAAGAAATAATATCACATCAACTGCAAATAAAGCAAGACGGTGTTCATGTTGTCCAGTTGTTATGAGCACAATTTTTTGGTGGGTTCTTATGGCTATTGCTAATGGTCCGATGGACCATAATAGAAAGGAGATAAAGGGTCTCCTTGTTTACATCCCCTTCTATCTTAAAACTTCTTAAAACTTTTACAAATATTGTGGTTAGTCATTTGTTAGTCTTAGGCATATGGTTCTGTATAAAAGTAATTTTATCCATTTAGTAAAGTTTTCACCAAAACCATAGCTCTTAAGAACCTCAAAAATGACCTTTCAGCTCTGTCAAACACTTTGTTGGTGTCTAATGACAGTAATGCTATATCTACTTTCTCCTTCTCCTCATTTCATATGTTTCTCATGATGAGCTTGTAGTGATGGTGGAACCAAATACAGAGACAGAGAGAATATTTTAGTAACTTAATGAAAAACTGAATAACAAAAACCACAGGGAACCAGAACAGAACAAAACCACAGGAATCCAGGAGCAAAAGACTGCAGAGTTTGACAGGGAAATAATGGAAGCAACCAGCAAGGAATGGCTAAGAATGAGGTATATAAATACTGGGGAGCTTGGTTACTGAACAAGTAACAGGTGGCTTATTAGAAATGGGCTGCAGGTGTGAGCAGAAAGGAAACTGAGGAAAGAGAAAGAGAAAGAGAGAGAGAGAAAAGAGAGAGAGAGTGAGAGAGAGAGCGAGAGAGAGAGAGAGAGAGAGATATCAACATGGGAACTAGAAAAATGAATCTAACAGTAACAAAGAATAAAACAAGGAATAAATAAACAAACTAGAATAATTAAGACCCAAATATCTAAGAAAAACAAGAGCAAAGCTAATCTAATCAAAGAAACTAAGGCAAACCCAGAATAATAATCAAAACTAGAATCAAATAAAATCCCAAAACAACCTACAACCTGACAATATTAAGAAATCTCCTAACATTATGGAATGCTTGCCTGATTAATCTTTAACAATAATATTTACAGTTATTTTTTTTCAATACTTTAGGCTGGTATTGTACTAAAAAATTTTGGTCTACATCTAAGAAACTAATTGGCCTATAGTTTTGTTATAGATAGTTAGATAGTTATAGTTCTATCTGTTGTTTGGATTGCCTGGTTTTGTAACAAAGTGTAAGGAAATACATATAATCTATATGATATTGGTAAATAGTTATTGAATTTTGCTATCAGTGCATCCCTGTTTAATAGGCTATAACCATTGTTGAGAAGCAGTCTAATGCAATAGAGTAATTACAGCAGGCTAACATAACTTTCCCAACTAATTTGAAGTGATTAAGGACTGTTATACTGACTGTGGCATTCACAAACTTCTTCAGCATCCTCTTCAGTGTCTGGTTGAACTTTTCAACCAGTCCATTAGTTTGCAGATGGTAAGGTGTCGTCCTGATGGCTGCTTATGAAAGAGCTTTAGGAGATGAGAGGTGAAATTAGTTCCTTGATCTGTCAAGGTCTGATCTGGGATTTCAACTCTTGAGAACGGTTGAACCAGAGCTTGAACTACTGCAGGAGAAGTAATGGCATTCAGGAAATCTGGTGGCATAATCACATACCACCAGAATATACTGATGACCACACCCACTCTTCAATGTCCATTGCTACCTGACGAAAAGGAGTGGAGACGACAGGTAGTGGCTGGAGGAGCGCCCGGTCTGACTTCCGAATGGGACGAGTCTTCTGGCATGCGGGACAAGAAGCACAAAATGTATTAACGTCGCTGTACATTGACTGCCAGTAAAAACGGGAGCTGACGCGCATAAACGTTTTGTGATGCCCCAAGTGTCCTGCCCAAGGAATGGTGTGTGCCAAATGCATGATAAGTGACCTCCAGCTGGTTGGAACTACCAAACGTTGTTTTTCATTGCAAGCATACAACACCCCATCTTTTAACACAAAAGTTTCCCTTCCTCTCCACTTGACATAAGATTTTCCATTCAATCTGTCAAACAAAGGTTGTAAAGACGCATCCTGCTTTTGTAGAATTGTAATATTTACAGGTACTTTCCACATGTCATTTACTGCTAAATCTGTTGACACATTTCCACTCAGCATTAACTTTTTCTCAAATCTTTTCTGCTTCCTGGATTTTCTAGGCCCCTTTGGAGCTTTGGGAAACAGACCCTCCTCAAAATCAGGTAAAGACTCAACTCATTCTTTGGCCTGAGAACGAATAATCACAAGACAGGAAACACTGCTAACTTTACATCCCTCATAGTCAGTTTCTACCTTTCCCAAAAGATGAAACATTACAGGTAAATCTGTATCCAAAATGACATCAAAAGGTAGGTTTTCCACTACACCAGCAGTTAGCAAATAAGACTGGTCATCAATAATGACAGTCACTTCTGCCATTGGATATACATGACAGTCTCCATGGACACATAGAATCTCAGGTTTTTTTTGTTTCATAGTTCACACACCAAACAGGTACAAGACTTTCTTTTATAAGTGATGTGGAACTACAACTGTCCATTAACGCCATCACCCACTGTCCATTTACAGTCACAGTTTTATGAGTTCTAGTTTCAAAGTTTTTGACTCCAGCCTGATTTTCAATTCTAGGAGCATAGCAGGAACCGGTAAACTTAGTCTTCTTTATAGGGCACACAGAAGCCTTGTGGCCTGGCTGCTGGCAGTAATAACAAATAAATGTCTTACCGTCAGATGGTGGATTCAAGGAACTAATGGTACCTTTAATCTCCTGCCCAGGCTCTCTGACATACCATTGATGTCCAGGCGGTTGAGCAGGCCACTGCACTGAGTTGGAAAAACGTGCTGCTCCTCGCCGTGCGTTCATATACTGCAAAGCCAATTTTGCAGCAGTCAGCCCATCTTTAGGTTCGTGTTCCTTCACCCAGGTCCTTATGTCAAAAGGCAGAATGCTCAGCAGTTGTTCCTGGATTATGAGTTCCCTGATGTCCTCCTTGGAATGCTAGTCTGGACGGATCCATTGTCGGTAGAGACCTCTAAGGCGGTGGTAGGTTTTTGTGGGGGTTTCACCAGCAGGTACACCTGTTGCTCTGAACTTCTGTCTGTAAGTCTCTGGTGTTAACAAAGCAGTCTTCAAGTCCTTGTAGCAGTGAGCATGGTCCTCATCCATGGCCGCATAGGCCTCCATTGCCCTCCCAGAAAGAATTGGAATGAGACGGCACGCCCATTCACACTCTGGCCATCTCCATGCCTTGGCAATGCACTCGAACCGCAACAGGTAGTTTTCCAGGTCTTCTCCTAATTGGTGAGGGGGAAATCTTTGGATCAGTGTTGTAACTTATTGAGTGAGGTTGCTGGCTTTGATCAGTATCGGCATCATCATCCATCAGCATCTCCCGGCTCTGAATCACCACCCAACTGAAGGGGAGGATGTGGTACTTGCTGTGCTGTTGAAAAGACATCCTAAGCCCTTCCTCTCGTTTTTGCTGATCTGCCACAAAGTCTTTCATTAAAAATCAGAAACTCACTGCCAGTTGCACTTGATCCACTGGGCCCAAGTTTCGGTTCACCTTCCTCCTCTGATCCATCAGACGTTGGCATGTTCTCCCATGCTTTGTCTGTCATATGTTCTTCCATTTTTGATTGTGATCTGAGGTCGGATCTCTGCTTCACCAGTCGAGAGCCTCTTTGCCGGCTTGCCATAATCCCACTTCTGACACCATGTGTGGCGGGGCTCTGTTATGACTTGGAAAAAGATGATAGACCAACGCCATAGTTCACTTAGATGGTGTTTACTGTGCTCATCTTCAGGTGGAAAAAAAAAAGGTGGAGCAGCAGTGCAACATATTTACATTGGACATCCAGGCAGGTTAAAAACAGACAAAACAGCAGTACCTTCATCACAGCTCAAAAAGTCCATCACCTCCAGTGTGACCTGTTGCGAGTCTAAACTCAGACATCCTCCTTGTGGACCAGAGCCCTCTTTTATAGCCATAGGCTCCGCCCACAAAACAACAACAACAACAAAAAACCTAAACAATTACTTCTAACTCAGGTAAACACTTCTCAAAGTAAATATACTAAATAAATAAATAAAATGAAAAAGAAACAAAATATTATACTCAATTTATATATATTTATATATATATATATATATATATATATATATATATATATATATATATATATATATAAGCGGCTGGGTAGCTCAATGGGTAAGTCACCCGACCTTCACCCGGGAGACCGGGGTTCCAATCCAGGCCGGGTCGCTTTGTTCAGATATCCAGTGTGGGTCCTTAGGCAAGATCCTTGGCGCTACTGCCTACCTCATGATGAGTGACAAAGGAATACACGCCATGCCGGCTCAGACGTCGCCCGGTCAAACAAGGTCTGCGTCAGGTGCTGGGGAACCAGGGCACCTTCACGAAAAATGGGTTACTGGAACAAGACGGAATTGGGCGAGAGGTGAAAACTTGGATCTGTTGGAATGCTACTACTCAAGTAACCCTAGTCAGAGGGGTTACATGCAAAGAATGCGGGAGGAATGGTTACGTCGACATCCCCATTCAACACTAACTGCCAAACAACTAGTAGCTCAGTGTTTCAACATCCGCAAACGGCAAATGCTGTCACAACTTCAGATAGACGAGGTACAACACAAATGCTACGGCAAGGGGGAGCCAGGACGCCAGGTCAGAGGGGAGTTAGCTTCAACTCCCCACCCGGAGATTGGGTATGCAGCCCCAATAATGAACGAACCATCACAGCTGAACGAGGCAGCAACTGACCTGAGAAGTAGGATCGTGGCCCGAATGAACACCAGGCAATCCCGATGCCAATTACAACGGCTGAGTGAAGTACCATCAGAAAGTCTCATTGAAGATGTGAATGCAGCATTGAGAACGATCCCTACCAACACCATAACAGAAACCAATGAGCTGGTGTACAACTCAGCATCAGTGATCCTTGAGATGCTCGGCTATAGGAGCAACCATGAGATTCAATACCCACCATGGAAAAGACGGTTAGAGGCTAAAATCAAGGTAACAAGGAGGGAAGTGAGCCAATTGTCAGAGCTCCAAAGAGGTGCAATCAAAAGACCAGTACCCAAGCGGTACAGCCAGATGCCCATACCTGAAGCGTTCGAAACTGCCAAACAAAGGCTCCAAGCCTTGGCCAGTCGCCTAAAGAGGTACACGAGAGAAAATGAAGCCAGGAGGATTAACCGGCTCTTCTCCACCCAACCAGCTAAAGTGTACTCTCAATGGCAGGGTAATAACAACAGAGCAGACCCACCAAGGCTGGAGACCCAACAGTACTGGAAAGGCATATGGGAAAGGGAGGCGACCCACAACAGCAATGCACAGTGGCTACGAGATGACCACAGCAACCTCCCTGAGCAAGCCCCAGTAACTATCACAGTGGCAGATGTCCAAGAAAGAGTCTCAGGTATGAAAAACTGGACAGCACCAGGTCCTGACATGATCCATGCCTACTGGCTAAAGAAACTCACTGCCCTCCATGAGCGACTGGCAGCTCAAATGAACCAGCTGCTACAAAGTGGGACTCACCCTGAATGGTTAACTGAAGGGCGCACAATCCTGATCCAGAAGGATCCCTCAAAGGGTTCGGTCCCATCCAACTATCGGCCAATAACCTGTCTCTCTACAACATGGAAGCTCATGTCAGGCATCATAGCAGCTAAGATAAGTGGGCACATGGATAAATACATGAGTACAGCACAGAAGGGCATCGGCATAAATACCAGAGGAGCCAAACACCAATTCCTGGTAGACCAAACAGTCGCCCGAGACTGCAAAACCCGACACACCAACCTGTGCACGGCTTGGATTGCTTACAAGAAAGCCTATGACTCAATGCCACACACTTGGATCATTGAATGCTTAGAGATGTACAACATCAACAGGACTCTAAGAGCCTTCATTGCAGCCTCGATGGGGATGTGGAAAACCACCCTTGAAGCCAACTACAAGCCAATTGCACAAGTGTCCATCAAATGTGGCATATACCAAGGAGATGCTCTGTCCCCACTGCTGTTCTGCATAGGTCTGAACCCCCTCAGCCAAGTAATCAACAAGACTGGCTACGGATACCGACTCAAGAACGGAGCCACCATCAGTCACCTCCTCTACATGGATGACATCAAGCTGTACGCTAAGAGCAAACGAGACATTGACTCACTGATCCACACCACCAGGATCTACAGCACTGACATTGGGATGTCATTCGGACTAGAGAAGTGTGGTCGGATGGTTACACAAAGAGGGAAGGTCATCCACACAGAAGGGGTCTCACTCCCAGAGGGAACAATAGCAGACATTGAGGACAGTTACAAGTACCTGGGAATACCACAAGTAAATGGCAGCCTCGATGAGGTCACAAGGAAAGGAGCCACAGCCAAATACCTCCAACGAGTAAGGCAAGTCCTGAGAAGCCAGCTCAATGGCAAGAACAATATCCATGCGATAAACAGCTATGCCTTGCCAGTAATCAGATACCCTGCAGGAATAATAAGCTGGCCAAAGGAAGAGATAAAGACCATGGATGTTAAAACTCGGAAACTACTAACCATGCATGGAGGGTTCCACCCTAAATCCAGCATCCTGAGACTATACGCGAGCCGTAAGGACGGAGGCAGAGGACTAGCGAGTGTGAGAGCCACTGTCCAGGATGAAACATCCAAGATCCATCAATACATCAAGGTCAAAGCCTCAACCGACGATGTGCTCAGCGAATGTCTCAAACAATGGGGACCAGAGGATGAGGTGCTGGAGGAACCATCATGGGAGGATAAGCACCTACATGGGATGTACCACCGACAAATAACTGAAGTGGCTGATATCAGGAAATCCTACCAATGGCTGGAAAAAGCTGGACTCAAGGACAGCACAGAGGCACTCATCCTGGCTGCACAGGAACAGGCCCTAAACACCAGAGCGATAGAGGCACAGATCTATCACACCAGACAAGATCCAAGGTGTAGATTGTGCAAGGAGGCCCCTGAGACAGTCCAACACATAACAGCAGGGTGCAAGATGCTGGCAGGGAAAGCGTACATGGAACGTCATAACCAAGTGGCGGGCATAGTGTACAGAAACATCTGTGCAGGATATGGACTGGAAGCCTCGAGATCAAAGTGGGGCACACCCCCAAAGGTGGTGGAGAATGACCGAGCTAAGATCCTGTGGGACTTCCAGATCCAGACAGACAAAATGGTAATGGTGAACCAACCGGACATCGTGGTGGTGGATAAACAACAGAGGAAAGCCGTTGTGGTGGATGTAGCAATACCAAATGATTGCAACATCAGGAAAAAGGAACACGAGAAACTGGAGAAATACCAGGGCCTCAGAGAGGAACTGGAGAAGGCCTGGAAGGTGAAGACCACAGTGGTGCCTGTGGTCATCGGGGCCCTCAGGGCAGTCACCCCCAAACTGGAGCAGTGGCTAAAACAGATCCCAGGAACAACGTCAGACATCTCAGTCCAGAAATGCGCAGTTCTCGGCATAGCCAAGATACTACGCAGAACCCTCAAGCTCCCAGGCCTCTGGTAGAGGACCCGAGCTCAGAGGTTGAGAAAGACCACCCGTGGAGGGTGAGAAGGGAATTTTATATATATATATATATATATATATATATATATATATATATATATATATATATATATATATATATATATATATATATATATACCCATTTCAAATCAATAGCCATATTCTGTTTGATGCGAACAGAGTTGCCATAACAAGATGGCTCGCCGTATCGTGATTCTGATGCATTAATATTTGCTTGATTATTTTGATGATTTTCATGTATATTTGCTTGATGATTTTGCCGTATACTTGATTGATGTTTTTATGATGGCACTTTGAGCTGCCTTGCTGACATATGCTATACAAATAAACTTGACTTGTTGCATATGTTTGATAGTACTGAACACTCTACAGGTTGGTTTCTTAAGCAACCAAATAGGCAACAATGGAACAAAGAATAACTAGAAAATTTTGGAAGAAATTTAAAAGCGGCCTGCCAAAGTGTGAGGCGTGTTGTGGAAAAACCGTCAGAGGTATCAACATACCGTCTTCACTTCTGAACACAGCACGGACGTATCTACAAACTGAGTGTTGAATGGCATTTGTAGGCGAAACCATGATGACACAGTAAATCCTCCAAAATAGTGTTTTTTTAGGATGTCTTAAGAATCTCGCTCCATTGACTTTGTATGGGATAGCTAATTATGTCGCCATGGTAATGCGAAACGAAAAGTTGAGTAATGGCACACATCTCGAAAATGAGCTGGAATTTTTGATACATATATTGTGGGGGTGCACGCTACGGTTCAGGCCGCATTAACGGAGAAAGCAGTTTCGAGGTGGAGAGTAATTGGCGCCTCCATGCATTGGTATGACAGGCCCCAACAATGCTACAGCACAGAATATGGCCATAAGAAGAATCATCGACTCTTCTGCATGTAGCCAGTGTAATATATGACAGAAATTATTCTTAAAGAATTAAAATTATTGAGAATAACTACCAGCCCTGAGAACTGATAAGATGCCTACTGATATTTACATAATAGAATACTCTTATCACATCAAAACTTTTACACACAGAAATAGAAAACACAGCTTCATCTACATGCCCCACTTTTATGGAACAGGACTCTATTCAAGGTATTTTTAGTAGCATATGAACTGCTTTCCACACAGTGCTCACGTCATGAAGCACATGTCGGGGCATGTCAGGTGTGTGCACATGCACGTGTATTTGTGTGTGTGGAGGGGTCACAGGTCACAGTTTTCACAGGTCAAAGTTTTCCCCCTTCCACATCAGGCAGGGCGGCACTCCAGCACCCCCTGTGGACTGGCCGCCACACACACACACACACACACACACACACACACACACACACACACACACACACACACGATGTGTTTCTAGCTTCAAAAGGACTATGTAAACATAAACATAAACATATTTGCTGCTTTAAATTTAAATGAATATAAATAAAAGATTACATTTCTTGAATTCCTTCAAATTTATTTCCACACAAAGTGACAAGATCTTCTAAGTTTCCTTCAGAGCTCATAAGAAACGTTTCTCCTCTACACAGGCATTGAGGGGCAGGGTGATGGACCTGATAAGAGCTTGTCATCATCGGCTATGTGTATAAAACTCCTGCAGAGTCTCTGCTCTACAGAGCTCTGTCTCAGCCATGGCTGTGGGTAAACTGCTCGCTGTGCTGGTTCTGCTCCAATGCTCCGCAGGTGAGAAACAAGATCATTTTATGTAGAATAAAATGAATGATAAAAATAAGACATTGTTGGCCTTCTAGTGTTGTGTAGATGGCTTTAGTATCACTGGGTGCGCACCGACTGTTCACTCAGTTAATATGGGATCCACAATATTTACACCAAAATGTTGAATTCTTCATTCTGAGGTGACATTTACTGGATGCTTGAACCTGACATTAAACATGAATTTAAAACTGTGTTGTGCATTTCTCCATTATTTGTTAGGTTTGATGGGAGCTGCAGTGAGGAGCTCCATCATTGGTGGGGGGGATGCCCCAAAAGGAAGGTGGCCAGGGTTGGTCTACCTTGACATCAGGACAGACAATGGGAAGAAACAGTGGCACTGCAGTGGCACAATTCTCAGTGAGAGGTGGATCCTGACTGCTGGGCGCTGCTGGGGAGAGTACGTTTGTGAATACTATACTGTTAATTTTCTGATAATCTTCCACAATTATACAATTGCTAATGAACATGTGTGAAAAGTTTATATGGAGTTAATCAGGCACTTTGATGAAATACATTTCAATCTCTTTAATGTAGTTGATTAGATTGGGCAGAAAACTGATACTGTCTGTAAGACTTTGAGAAGATGAGCTTATTGTAGAAATGTTAAACATAATATCTATAAATACATATTTAAAACATAAAAGTTGATGTATACAATACCTAAAAGGTCATGTAATACATATTAACAACAAATAGATGTTCAGTTTGTAATATTTCTACATTATATATCATTTAGATACCTCAAATATTGTTGTATATGTCGACATAATTAGGTGGAACTTTATTACCTTGTAAGCTGTTGTAGTAGCTGTTTCTCCACAAGCAGTAACATCATCTGCTTTGGTGTCTTGTGTAACATGAGTCATGTAACTCAAAGTACATAGATTTGACTTTTATACCATGTCCTGCCCTGGCAGCTCAGACAAGGTAGATCTGGTTGCCTCACTTTATCCAATCAGATATTGGCTAGAAGACTGGATTAAATGGATCCTTCAGCTGAGCCTAGTTCCATAGTACACCAGGGTATACTGTTTGAGTCTTGGGTTTACAGGGAACAAAAAAAGGACTAATTTTATCTCTTTTTTCTGTTTTTGTGTGCTGCAGTGAATTGTGGTCTAGATGGGATCGAACGGCAGTGTGGGTTGGGACGTATGATCTTCACGGGCCATCTGAACGTTACATGGATGTAGCTCACATTGTTCGTCCAGATGACTACAGACCTGCTGGCAATGGCTTCTTCAATGACCTCGCACTGATAATTTTAAAAAAATTGCTAAATTTCTCTGACAGAGTTGCTCCAGTGATGTTGCCCAGTGAGGATGACACCTTCGATTCTTCCTCTGAGTGTTGGATCATAGGCTGGTGGGAAACCAACTATAATAGTATGTTTTGCACAAGCTTTTAAAATTCACGCACACTCACACACACACACACACACACACACACACACACACACACACACACACACACATTATATAGGTCTATAGAAAGACATCTTTTTTTCTCACCTGGACCTCTTCTCTCTGTGTCCATGTAGCCTCAAGGGGGATGTCACAGGTTGTACAACAGATGAAGGTTCGAATTGTGCCTCAGAAGAGATGCAAAGTCACGTTTCCAGACCTGAATAATAAGATGCTGTGTGCAGGGGGTCCTGCTGGAGGAAAAGATGGCTGCGAAGTGAGTTTCAGCATTTATATAAGCTAACATGCTGAGTACTACGGTTTAGTCTAATATGCAGTGAATATGGTTATGTGGAGGACATCCAAGAATTGTACAGATTAAGACAAAGTTGTTCATTGTGAAAACATAAAACCATCTGCTACAAATATGTTAGCTTTTTCCATGCATTTCTCTAAATGTCCGCCTCTAGTTGACTTAGAAGCACAAACATACTAACATTATCACAGTGTGTAATTTTTCAGCATCCACCAGGGGATTATGGCAGCCCGCTCATGTGTCGTACAGCTAGAGGCTTTGTGCAAGTGGGAATCATGAGTTTTGAGAGTCTGGATGATTGTCGCACCCCAGAACTTCTTGGAATCTACACTCGAGTCTCCAGTTATATGGGCTACATCAATGCACACGTCAGTCGTGGCACCTAAGCTTCAGCCTAATATTCCAAAAGTCAAAGAAAAATATCTGAATTCTATCAACTCCTACATCCAATTTGGCATCTAAGCCTGAGCTGAGATTTAAAATTCCAAGAAGCCAAAGAAAAATAATTGGAAGCCTTCTCTGATCAACCAAATTCCTGCCTCACTCTACCTTCCTTGGGTGAACTAACTAACTAAAACAAGAGAAAAAAATACTCTTTCCCCAGTTATCAGTTGATAGAAATTAAGCAATCACAGAGCTCTCTTAAGGGCTACAGTGCTTTGTGAATAACTTTTATCTTACTGAGGTAAAATTCTAAGAAGATTCTTAAATGACGTCACTAAAAGCTACTTTTAGTCTTCGGATTCTTTGAGAATACAGGCCCTGGACAGAATACAGTCCAGGGACTGTTGCTTGGTGGTGCAAAGTCTTCTGTTTCAATAAAAGCAAATTTAGCAGTTCAGTTTGAAAGTAAGCTCACAGAATCTGGAGAAAATGTGGAAGGGAACAGAATCCAAGCTGCTTCAGGTCTGCTGTTTTTGTCAAGTCCAAAGTCAGCACTTCCTGTTTCTCTCTGCTGACAAGTTTCATGGAGATGCAGGTTTAATTCTCCAGCCGGACTTGGTACCAGCCCACACTGCCAAAAGTACCAATAGCTGCTTTAATCTCCATGGTAACACTTCAGACTGTCCTGACCTGAACCCCACAGAAAATCTTTGAGCTGTTGTCAAGAGGAAGGTGAGAGACACCAGAACCAACAATGCAGATGAGCTGAAAGCAGCTATCAAAGCAATCTGGACATCCTAAACACCTCAACAGAACCACTGGCTGATCTCCTCCATGTCACACCGCATTGATGCAGAAATTTATGCAAGAGGAGCCCTGACTAAGTGCTGAGTGCAGATACTGTCCAGAAAATGGACAAACTGTTCAATAGCCCTACATCTCTGCAAAAAACCTCAATTTTATTGGTCTGATGTAAAATTTTAATTGTTAACTAATTTTGTCATTTCGGAGATGTAAACTTTACAGCATGAACTGTATTACAACCAATTGCAATGGCATAATGGTTTTCATGATGATACACCAGTCTTAGATGACTATTATTTTAGAAACCTTTGCGCCTATCTAGTGGTTTTATCTTACATCATTTTTGACTTGGCTTAAGTAGTGAAGTGATAAAAAAAATCTATTTATGTCATATTACAGCTATGTTACAATAATTCATTTCAAATTAAAATATACTTCATTGATCCCAAAGGGAAATTAAATGTTGTTGAAACTCATATTATTCAAGGGTCTTGAAAGAGTTGCTATAGATGCTGATGGCTGTGTGCAGAAAGGATCTCCTGTAGTGGTTGGTATTACTCTTCATTTGAAGACACCCCCCCCCCAACACATTATGCCGAGTGGACAATATGTGAGTATTCTTCTGTGGGAAGAATTCAGCTTTGAGCTCAGAGAAGCAGCTTTACTCCTCCGATGCTCACAGCTCTTTATCAGATTGTTAACAGTGCTTGCCTTCCATCTGTAAGTGTTATCTTGGTGATAAGAATCACTGAGCAGAGCACCATTATCAGGACCTACATGCTTTAATTATCAATGTTGTTTTGTGAGATTTCCAGGACATTTATATTAATGTAAAATTAAAAAATTGTAACCAAGGATGTTGCTGAAATCACTGAGTTATTTAAAGGAACAGTCTGAAATGACCCAGAGTCTTTTTTTTTCAAAACTGCAG
Source organism: Anableps anableps (assembly GCA_014839685.1). Classification (NCBI taxonomy): domain Eukaryota; kingdom Metazoa; phylum Chordata; class Actinopteri; order Cyprinodontiformes; family Anablepidae; genus Anableps; species Anableps anableps. Next base: position 2,311,521 of record CM026083.1, read on the forward strand.
AGTAAAAATAAACCAAACAAACTCCTCTAATTTCAAAATATGCTTATTTAATATCATATTAACAGACTTTTGCTTTGGTCAAAAATAGGATTATATGCAAGATAATAGTCCAAGACCAGATTGTGTGACAGATTTGCTTTTCTTGCTGATTTGCGCAGGAAATATCATCTGTCCTCAGAATTGTATGATTTCCAGAAGATTAGTGGTGTACCCACAAGTAATGAAGTGGTTATAAACTGATGCCTTAAATGACACTGCATTTAGGTTATCTCAAGTGTAGAAAAATATTAACAAAATCATATTTAAAAATATGAATTTTAAAAAAAATTTAAATTCATGCATTATACATATGTTATGTAGTCTATCTAAAAACCTTAGCCTCTTGCTCTAGTCAGGAATTTGGGGATGTGTGAGTTTTCAGCTGGATGTGGACAGTTCTAGCTTCAAATACTTACCTCAATAGTTCTAGCTTCTTTTCTTCAGAAATAGTTTTTGCAGCTACACTGTTAATTCTAGGTGCACATTTGTAATATTGAAGATGTAGAAAAATTAGGTCAGATAAGAGCAATTAAAACTTGACGTCCTGACCAATGCCAGGGTTCCTCTTTCCACCTTAATAAAAACAAAAGTATTTATTTTACATTGTGTATTTAGTGTGCATGTGAAATCCACTGCACAATGAGGAAATTAATTAATGAAGTTTGCTTACTTACAAAAACTGATAGTCCCTTTCTCTAAAGATTTTATGGCACTAGTGGCCTTTTTTTCTCCAGTAAAAGAGAAATGGCAACAAAGGAAATGGAGATGGAGCAAAGGATCCGGGAATAGAACCCCAGACAGCAGGATTGTGGACGGAGATAGAGACAAGATAGTAGACCTGTACAAGGCTGGGATTAGTTGCAAGGCCATCAGTGAGAGGGTAGGTGAGAAGGTACAACTACTGGTGAAGTGACTCAAATAGAAAAATATAAAGCTGCCATCACAGGTTCTGGTGCTCCATCATCCACATAGGATCATGGATAGACTACAAGGTCCTCCATATTTGGCTTTATAGGGTAAGACTGATGAGAATGTTGAGGTCGAGAAGTCAGCCTACAACTACGTGAGGAGCTTGTTAAAATCAAATTCAAAAATACTTTATTGATCCCAAAGGGAAATTAAATACTGTTGTAACTCATATTACTTAAGATTCTTCAAAGAGTTGATGTCTGTAGGCAGGAAGGATCTCCTATAGCACTCTGTATTACACCAAATTTGAAGAAGCCTCCAACTAAAGACATTTTTCTATGACAGTCTCATGCAGGGGATGCTCAGGGTTGTCCATAGGTTTTAGTTAAAATCCTTCTTTGCACCATCATCTCCAGAGATTCCACAGAACAGAACCAGCCTTCTTTATCAGGTTGTTGAGCCTTTTTAAGTTTCTAGAATTGCGCCGCTCAGGGTGGCAGTATGTTGGGGTAGCTCTGTTACTTTGATGATCTAAAGGCAGAACTACAAAGGCCAAGAATACATTATGCCATAACGGACTGGAATCTTGTAGCCCCGTTATAGAAGGAAATGTTCAGCTTTGGGACTGCTTCTCTGCTAAGTGTCCAGGGCAACCTTCTGCACTGAGGGGTCAATAGACAGGGCCAAGTACCATAAAATGTTGGATAAGAACCTTCCCTCAGCCAGAACACTGAAGATGGGCTCTGGACACCTGAAGGATTTACAGGTACCTCCTGGAAATTAGAACAGGTGTTCCAATGAGCCTCATTTTTCAGATTAAAAGTACCCTTTCAAAACAACCTTTAGGCAGGTATTTAAATACTTGTCATTAAGCTAGTGGTCTCAAACTGCATTCCTTTTGGGCCAGAGTCCTGCAACTTTTAGATGTCTCTCTGCTTCAGCACACCTGGCTCCAAAATTAGCTCATAAGCAGACCTCTGTGTAATGGCACTCAGGGAAGACCCGGAAATTCAACTACACACAGAAGTGAGTCAAGGAAAAAAACAAGTTTATTTGTTTTTCGGAACCTGGTAGCTGCTCCAGAGGAAACAAAGAAGGTCTCCACAAGGGAATCCAAACGCGGCACCAGGGGCCAGATGATAATCAGGAAGAGGTGATGCACAGGAAGGCAGAGAGAGCAGACTTGGCTTGAGGGATAGGCAATACTCGGTGGTCGTGAGGCAAAACTTGAGTCAGGGTCCAGAAATCCAGAAACAACAGAATCCGTAGCGGGCTTGGCAGGAGGGGAAGAACCGTGGACTGAAAAGGGTCGAAGAAACACTAGGAGGCAAGGCATGAAATGCTGGATCTCTACTGGCTGATAGCTGTCGACAATCTGGCAGGGAGGGGGAGACTGAGAGGTGTTTAAGTAGGACGAGGCCCAGGTGGAACAGGTAAGCAATCAGGCATAGCAGGTGAGTAGAATGAGTGCTAATTACAGCATGGGCAGGACCGAACATGAATCATGACACTCTGTGGTGTTTGACTGCATGCAAGTGAGGCAGTTTCACCATGCAGTTCAAGTGTGTAGGACAAGGGACACATCTAAAAGTTGCAGGACTCTGGCCCTCGATGAATGCAGTTTGAGACCACTGCATTAAGCCCACATTTCTATAATAATGTAATAAATGTCTTTTCATGTGTCTGATGTAATATTCTAATTGTAAATGTTTTTTCATTGTCTGGAAGCAGAAAATCATCTTAATTAGCAGAAATAAAGGCTTGAAAACATCAGTCTGTGTGGAATTAATCTATACAATGTTTCACTTAATAAACCAATTTACTGAAATAAATTAACTTTTCAAAAATATTCTAATTTATTAATGTTCACTTGCAGTGAGTTTCTGTGATGAAGCATGGGTTAAAATCTTCCAAGATGTGTGTAAACCATGAGACCAAATACAGAACATCTCTAAGCAGCTATGGGCAGGTCAGGTAAGGTTTCTCCACCAAGACCATGTTTTTCTGGGGGATCAAATATAATTTAACTCTATATTGTCCAAAATCTAATTGTGAATGCTGTAGGCATTCACACTATTGAGATCGGTTTTCCCTTTATTCTTTATTATTGAGTTCTTGTTTTTCTTTATTCTTTATGTCCCCAATTTCCCCAATTTTTCGGTTTGCTACTCCTACAATTTTTCTGCTATTTCAACCATGCAACTTCTGCAATATACTTGTGACCCTATAAGAGGACAGTGGAATTCTCACCGCCTGCATGAGAGCAATGGCAGTTCATATAACCATTTCTACTGTTGTATAAGGCTGTTTGGGGTCTTGCTTATGACTAATGAAACTTGACTTACTGAATGGATTAAGTTAATGTTACCCAACTTGTTAGTGTAAGCCAACATAATGATAGTATTTAAGCTAACATTAGCTTTTTAGCTAATTTTGATTTAAAAACTAAAGTTTATCTACTGAATAGATTACGGTAATGTTACCCATCATGCTAGTGTAAGACAACATGATAACAACATTTAAGCTAACATTAGCATTTTAGCCAATTTTGACTCAAAAGATAAACTTGATTTACTGACTGGATTAAGTGACTGCTACCCCAGGAATGGGGTAGCCCCAGATTCAATGTTAGTCATGCTAGTCTAAGCCAAAATGGTAATGCGAGTATTTAAGGTATTAACACTTTAGCTAATTCCGTCAAAAACGCTAATGCTGACTTTCTACATGGATTGAGTCAGTGTTACCCAACATGTTAGTGTAAGACAACATGATGGTAGTGCATAAGCAAACATGGGCTTTTTAGCTAATTTGGATTTAAAAACCAAAACTAGCATACTGAATACTTTCAGTTAATGTTAGTGTAACTCAACATAATGACAGCATTTGAGATAACATTAGCTTTTTAGCTAATATTTTCTACAGTTATAAGTTATTACTCTTTTCATTGGTCAGATTATTCAACATATGATCTTACACTTTGGCTCAGTAAGCATGATGTTCCAACATTTTTGAAGCTGTTTAGCTGAGCTTTTAACATTGACTTAACGTTGTTATCCATTTTAGGCAGACAGTTTTGCTGTGTAAGATTTGCATATTTACTTTTTTTCTGCAGCTTCTGCTTATTTATTACATTTCAGCAAGTGTTCTGCATTTGACTTCAAATAGTTATACAGTTTTCAGCAATAACATTCGGCTTACAGCATTCACACTGCATTTTCACAGGAAATGCAAATTTTCTAGTTTAAATCTTGATTTTGGAATATTATCACAAAATTAAAATGAAACCTATAAAACTTAGAGATTATGAAAGACTTATTCTCCCCAGTGTAGCTGCAGATAGAGACCAACTTTCTATTATTTTCACCCGTTAGGCGCTCAGGTGAGTCTGAACAGGCAGAGTAAATTCTCAACAGAAGGGACATAAATCCAGTTATTCAGTCAACTGGAAAATAACCATCCTCAAACATAAAAACTTGGAAATAAAGCTTTTTTTATATAAAAGGTCATTCTCATATCAGCACTGACTCTTCACAGCAGACACAGGTGCCCATGTCAAGGTAGTTTTATTAGCATTGACTTAACAAGGAGCTTGGTTCTTAATGGTCTTCACGAGCTATGAAAGTCAACAATATGAGCAACGGTTGAGATGCAGCCATCACATTCTTTATATCCAAATGTGAAATATTAAACAGTTTGAATCTCATCATTTTAGTGACTTAGTAAAGTTTGTCAGGTAATATATATTCTCCCTTCAGAGACACACACACTCATTGAAATTCAAATTCAAAAATACTTTATTTATCCCAAAGGGAAATTAAATGTTGATGTTACTCATTTAATTAAAAAGTTATTATAGATTGCGATGGCTTTGGCAGGAGAGAGCTCCTGTAGCGGTACGTTTTACAACCAGTCTGAAGAAGCCTCTGACTGAAGAGTCTGTTTTCCAATAACGGTCTCATGAAGAGGATGTCCAGGATTGTCTATAATTTTCTTAATTTTATGCAAAATCCTTCTTTGTATAATCATCTCCAGAGGTTCCACAGTCATCCGCTGAACAGAACCAGCCTTCTTTATCAGGTTATTGAGCCTTTTTAGGTCCCTGGATCTGATGCTGCTGCCCCAACAGATGATGGCAGAGGAGATGACGCTCTCAACAACTTATATAAGATCTTCAACATCTTGCTGCAAACCTTGAAGGATCTCAGCTTCCTCAAAAAATACAGCCTGCTCTGTCCTTTCTTATAGACGGCTTCACTGTTGAGTCTCCAGTCCAGTCTGTTGTCTAAATGAACACCGAGGCATTTATATTCCTCAACCACCTCCACTTCTTCTCCCATGATGGAAATAGGGTTTATTCTAACCCTGTTCCTCCTGAAATCTACAATCATCTCCTTTGTTTTGTTCACATTCAAGATGAGATGATTATGTACCCATCTGTGGACTTGTTCCTCCAGCTCTGGCCATCTAGCTTTCAGCCCATGATTAGCTTTCTTCACGGCTACTTGGTTCATGTCCATCAGTATGAATTAATATTTAATGCATCAGTCAAAAAATGTGTCACGAAGAGGAAAATAAACATATATAAGTTGCTCCTGACTATATGATGCAGGATCAGCCAAACTATGAAAAAAAGTGTGATTTATAGTCCGGAAAATTTCTTTTTTTTTTTTAGGGATCCACCAATATGAAAATTTGGGCCAATATCACTATCTGATCTTAATATTGCCGGTACGGCCACTAACATATCTAACTAACTATCTATCTATCTAACTAACTAACTAACTATCTAACTAATATTATCTTTACCTCCCCTTTTGAAGAGGGAAGAACACCGATGTATTTATATTCCTCAACAACCTCCACTCTTCTCCCATGATGGAAATAGGGTTTGATCCGACCCTGTTTCTCCTGAAATCTACAATCATCTCATTTGTTTTGGTCACATTCAAGATGAGACGATTGTTTCCACACCATGACACAAAGTGGTCCACCAGCTCTCTGTACTCAGCTTCTTGTCCATCTCTGACACACCTGACCACTGCAGAGTCATCTGAGTATTTCTGTAGATGACAGGAGTCTGACTTGTGCTGGAAGTCTGAAGTGTACAGAGTGAAAAGGAAAGGTGAGAGTACAGTCCCCTGTGGTGCTCCTGTGCTGCTAACCACCTGGTTAGACACACAGTCCTTCAGTCTCACAAACTGTGGTCTGTTTGTCATGTAGTCATGGATCCAGGCGATTGTTGAGGCCTCCACCTGAGTCTTCTGGAGTTTCAGACTAAACAAATCAGGCTGAATTGTGTTAAATGCACTGGAGAAATCGAACATGATCCTCACAGCGCTGCCTGCTTTGTCCAGGTGACAGTGGGTTTGTTGAAACAGTTGTATGATGGCATCTTCAACTCCAACTCCACGGCGATAAGTAAATTGCAGGGGGTCCTGATATGTGCTGGTTTGCTTACTCAGATGGGCCAACAGGAGTCTCTCCAGGAACTTCAGATGTGGACTGTCAGGGCAACAGGTCTATAGTCGTTGATGACTGATGGGTGAGTTTTTCGTACAGGAACCACCACAGAATGTCTTCCACAATAGTGGAACCTTCTCTTGGGTCAGGCAAAGGTTGAAGAGGTGTTGTAGAATCCCACAGAGCTGCTCTGCACAGGCCTTCAGGACTCTGGGGCTGACAGCATCTGGACCTGCAGCCTTGTTCCGGTTCAGTCTCTCCAGCTGCCTCTTCACTTGACTTCGAGAAACAGAAAAGTGGGGGGGGCAGGGAGATGGAGCAGCAGCATCTCCTGATTTGGTTGAAGACAAACTAGTGAAAGCAGAAGAGTCCATGACTGAGGTAGAAGATAAAACATCTGAGGTGTGACAGAAAAGCTGTGGGTCAAAAGAGGGTGGGATGTCTGTTTGGTCGGGGGCAGGAGAGGATGGTGAGTTTGTTCCTGAACTGAACCTGTTGAAGAATATGTTCAGCTCATTTGCTCTGTCCAGACTTCCATCTATCTGATCCTCCTTTTGCTTGAAGCCTGTGATCTCCTTCATCCCAGAAGACAACATCACTGATATTGTTCCTCTGCAGTTTACTCTCCAGCTTCTTCCTATACTCCTCCTTGCTCTCTTTGATCTTGACTTTGAGCTGCTTCTGTATACTCCTCAATAACTCTGTCTCACTCCATAAATGCTCTTTTTTGTCTGTTTAACAGTTCCTTTGGCTCACTGGTGATCCAGGGTTTGTTATCAGGGAAGCATCTCACTGTTCTGGTGGGGATGGTGTTGTCCACACAGAAGTTTATATAGTCAGTCACACACTCAGTCGTGGCATTAATGTCCTCTCCATGTGGCCTGCAAAGAGAAATCCAATCGGTAGCATCAAAACAACCCTGTAGGGCTTCTTCGGCTTCCTGTGACCACTTTCTCACAGTCTTTTTTGTTACAGGTAGTCTCTGGACAAGGGGTTTATAGTCTGAGCAGAGAAAACAAGGTTGTAGTCTGATTTACCCAGAGGTAGTCTTGGTTAGGAAATATATGAATCCTTGACATTTGTGTAAAACAAATCTGTCTTGTTTTCTCTGGTAGAGCAGCTGACAAACTGCTGAAACGTTGGCAGCATGGCAGAGAGTGAGGCCTGATTAAAATCACCAGATATTGCCACAAAAGTATTGGGGTGTTGTGTCTGCATCTTAGCAACAACGGAACTGATGACATCACATGTATTGTGGGCAACGGCTGAGGGTGGAACGTAAAACAGCTATCAAATAACATAACTCTTGGCAAATATGGAAGAAAAACTTACTGCCAATACTTCAATGTCTGGACTGCAGATACGACACTTCGCAGTAGTACGTGTCCTGGATGACACCATCTGTTAACAAGCACTGCCAACCCACCTCCTTTCCTTTTCCTGCTACTCTTTAAATCTCTGTTTGCCTGTATAGTAAGAAAGCCCGACAGAGACGTTGGAGTCGGGGATAAGATCCTGCAGCCATGTCTCAGTAAAACACATAACACTGCATTACCAATACTCTTGCTGAGTCTTTGTCAGGGCTTGAAGTTCATCCAACTTGTTTGCTAATGATCTCACGTTGCCTATTATGATGGATGGCAGAGAAGGTTTGAACTTTTGTCCTTTTCTCTCTCCTCTTTGCTCCTGCTCTGCATCAATGACGCCTCCTTTTCAACTACTCTGGGACTTTCTGGCTTCAGTTGTCATATTATTTCTGCTTTTGCAATGCTAATCAGCTGCTTCCTGTTGTAAACTGCCCTGTTGCTATGGTTATGCATCGTAACAAAAGAGCAAAATATAAAAAAGTATTGGGAAAAATCAATCCAGCTGCACAGCATCCAAGACAAGAAGGAACAGTTGTCCAAATGAGCATTTTTTCCAAGAAAAGCAGGAATTAAATTTTTGTAAAAGAAAAAATCTCAATAAAAGTTAGAGCTACTCCAATGTGCTGCCACCCTGAGTGGTGCAATTCTAGAATGATTCAGATGAGAAACTATTTTTATGAGCCCACTTTTAGCCAACTATCTTTAATTCCATAAAAACGTTTGCAGAAAGCCCAAAGCCCAGCAGTTTATCACGAAAGCTTTTATTGTCCTTATTTTCCCAAATGAAAAAGTTTAACATTTCAGACAAAACCAACAGGGTTGGAATGTGATGTTATGTACCTGAAAATGACTGACAGACCAGAAAAAAAAAAAAAAAAAAAAAAAAAAAAACAGATCTCGCCACAGAATCCTGCAGGGACCCCTTTCATCTAGGGTCTGCTATGTGCTTTCAGAGGCAGTCTTTGTCCTGATGCAAGGAGCAGCTATGCCATGGCCTGCCTCCTTCAGCTCGGTATAGGAAGCTGCAACCACCTGAGGAGTTTGCTTGTTTTTCTCAGGTTCCATCACTGAGCCCTCTGTCCGATCACCCTCCTTCTGCTTGTCTTCTTCAGCTTTCTGTTTCTCTGCTTTGGTCTTGAACCTCAGCCCATGACCTGTAAATTAGACAGCATGGATCTTCAACGCAGACGGACAGCACAATGCCTAGGTTTCACTGTGTTCTGGGTATGACTGAACCTAATGGTTCCTTTGGAAGTTCCAGTCGGTAACAATGCCAATTTAATGCATTCTGACACAACTGTTCACAAACAGAGGCTACAGTATTGTGTGATTAATTAAAAACACCATCAGTGCAAATAATCGGTTTATTTCTGTAGCCATCATTTTAAAAGCATGGCTGCCATATTGGATTTTTTTATCCCAAGGGTTGCCTGAGAACCTCCAACTGTACTTGGAGAACAAACAGAACAGTGAATTTATCAGCTGTTTCTATCAGCCATGTCTGTCTGTTATTCTTTCAGTCTGAAGTTAGGGCACGAGTCACAGTCTAACAACTTTTCCATGAGGTCATGAGACTGATGAACTTTGCCCACTAAGCTATTATCTACACCTTTCATTCATGTGTTTTGTTTTTTACAAAAGATCTTAGTTATTTATGATTGACTTTTAGCTTGTTTATAATTTAATAATGGGATTTTTGTTCTATCATGTTCAATGACCAAATGAACATTTCTGATGTCCTGAAGCTGTTGAATAAGTGGATTATTGCATCTAAACCAAGATTATTTAAAAAAAAAAAAAAAAAAAAAAAAAAAAAAAGGCTCTGTCCTAGATGGGAACTTTAGATTTCCAGTTTCCTGATTTAGTTACAGTAAAGATTCAAACTATTAACTTTTGGTCCCTTACACCAACTAAGACTAGAGCCCTACTGACATGGTTCAACTTGCAGATCAGACATCACACCCTGACACTAGGATGAACTATGTGAGGAGAGTCAAAATCAAGTTGTTGTAATTGGTACAACTTCCTTTTCTTGACTGAGATCTTACAAATCTATAGAATTATATATTAAAAACAACAGAACATCAGTGACCTGTGTGCCTTTCGGATACTGTTATTCATGTACTCACTTGGGCAGTCTGCCACCTCTTTAAAAGCTTTCTTCTTACAGCAGCCTCGACACAGGCTGAAGACACATTTATTTCCCTGCAGAGCAAAACATGGAGGAATGATGAACTAATCTTCCTGAAATCCTTGGTAATGGAAGGGGAGAATAAAAGCACCCATCAAAAAACTGTACAAAAATTGACATCCTTTTATGCAAAGATAGATATATCTAAAAAAAAATTAGAATATTGAATAAAAGTGGAATATTTCTTGCCAGTCATCTCATCATTTTATAGAGATTCATTACACAAAGAGTAAAAATATTTCAAGTTTTTTTATTTGAATGATTCTGGCTTGCAGGTAAAGAAAACCCAAAATTCAGTGCGAAAATTAGAATATCCCATCAGACCAATCAAAACTGATTTTAGCACAAGTGTCAAGCTTCTTAAAAGTATGTACACCTCTGTGCTCTCAGTGCCTGATTGGGCTCCTTTTGCATGAATTCCTGCATTCATGCACCGTGGCACAGAGGCAATCAGCCTGAGGCGCTGCGCAGGTGTTCAGGAAGCCCAGGTTGCTTTGACAGCTGCTGTCAGGTCATCTGCCTTGTTGGGTCTGGTGTCTCATCATCTTCCCTTTGAGAACAGCAGCTTTCCTGTGGGGTCAAAGGTCAGGGGAGTTTTGCTGGCCAATCAAGAACAGAAACACCACTGTCATTGAAGCAGCTTTTGGTACCTTTGGCAGTGTGGGCAGGTGCCAAGTCCTGTGGGGAAATAAGATCATTATGAGGGAAGCATGAAGAGCTCTAGAATTTCCTGGCAGACAGCTGCACTGACTGTGGACTTGAGGAAACCAAGTGAACCAGAACCAGCAGGTGACACGGCAACCCAAACCATCACTGACTGGAAACGTCACTGTGGACTTAAAGCAACGTGGATTCTGGGCCTCTCCACTCTTCCTCCAGACTCTGGGACCAGGATTCCCACATGAAACGCAGAATTTACTTTCATCTGAAAACAGGACTGTGGACCACCGAGCAACAGTCCAGTTCCTTCTCTCCTCAGCCCAGGTCAGACGCTTCTGATGTTGTCTCTGGTTCAGCAGAGGCTGGACACGGGAATGTGACATTTGGAGCCCATGTCTAGTATTCGTCTGTGTGCGGTGGCTCTTCTGGACTGGATTTCGCTTGACAATCCTCTCGAGGCTGCGGTTCTCCCTGTTGCTGGTGCACCTTTTCCTTCCACTCAGTTTTCTGTTGATATGCTTGGATGCAGAACTCTGAACAACCAGCTTCTTCAGCAGCAGTGACCTTCGTGTGTTCTCCTCCTCGTGAAAGGGTGTCCATGACCGTCTCCTGGACATCTGTCCATTCAGCAGTCGTCCCCATGACCGTGTCCTACTGACCCAGAGTGAGAGACCGTCGAAAGGCTCAGGAAACCCCTGCAGGTGTTTTGCGTTCATTAGCTGATTAGGGTGTGTGACACCATGAGTTTCCATTAATGACCTTTTCATTCACGGTTTTCTAATTTTTGAGATGCCAAATTTTTGGGGTTTCATCATCTATAGCCATAATCATCAAAATTAAAAGAAACAAAGACTTGGAACGTATGTGATGATTCTACATATGAGTTTCACTTTCTGAAATGACTGGCAGAAACATTGCACTTTCACTTTCATATTTTAATTTTTTGAGATGTACCTGTACTCCCTGTCATTTTAGAGAAACAGAACTGATCTTTAAAAGAAGCGATTTATCTTGTGAAAGTGGACGTGTGCATCACTGGCCCTCTCCCAAACCTTGAAGGACTTGTTGTCAGATGTAAAGCACACCCACAACACTCAGGTAACCGCTTACCTTTGGGTTGCCACATTGTTCACATTTGAGTATTTGGCTACAACAGGAGAAAAGGGAAACCATTTCATTGTTCTTGTTCTATCAGTTGTGATTTAAAGGCAAATATTTAAATGAGGCAAACTCACGTTTCAGCTCAGGACAGAAATTTTTGTTTTGGGTTGCGGGATCTTTTTTTCTGTTTGTTTTTGGACAGGCCTTCAGCTGCGCTGTCTGACTCCTCCAGTGCCCTTTTCTGACACACTGTGCTCCTCACTTTGGAGTCCTGACAGGTGCCATTGGTCACTGGTGGCTTTGGCCTGTCACAAAAATTAAAAAGAAGTATGCTTATAATAACTCCCAAGGATTCTTGTATTTTGTTTGATTACTTTACTGAATCTACAGTCATCAAGTCTGCCAGCATGCTGGAAACAGTAGAAACAAAGGATGGTGACTCACGGTGGCCTGACGTATGGTTGGCAGATCCAGTGAGGGAGGGGCAGACTCCATTCTTTCTCTTCTCCATCCTTCCCATCAGAATCTCCTGCTACATTGAGACACAGGCAGAGGCTGTTAAACACCAACAAGAACCAAAGCATAAGAATACTGGAAAGCAGAGACCAGCCTAAGAACCCATGCATGTGAGACATTTCAGAGAAAACAAGTCTTCATCAGTTACATTATTATTGTGCAGAGAACAGACACCTCTGCAACCATCGCTCTACTTTTTATGTTTTCCAGAAAACAAACATGCCATCTGCTCTGATATGCATAATTAGCATCAGATGACGTCACAGGTCACATTAGCATTTGTAAATGATAACATTTGCATGGAATAGATCTAATTCTTCTGATGTGAATAATGTTAGTCAAGACAGGGAGAATCACAGGGAAAAGCATTAACACAGTGCCTTGCAGTATTTTTATTGGGATTTTAAAAAATAAACCAGCATAAAGTAGTGCTCACTGTGAAGTGGAAGGAAAATGTTTTATACAACTGCAAATCTGAATTTTGGTGCTAGATTAATGTGACTTACTTATGAATGTTATTGCTTGTTTTCCACAGTACCCGCAGATTGCAGGGAGGTTTATAAAAGAGCAAAAAGTTTGGGAAGTTTAAAGTCAAACCTTTTCTTGCCTCCTTCCCTAAGATGCTGTACCTGGCAGCGCCGCTTCAGCTGTGCGCTAACATCGGCTAAACCTTCGAGGGTCTTCACCTTGGCCAGCTCCTCCCTGAGGTCTGGTGATCTGCAGCCTAAACACACACACCTTGCTTAGCTCCATGTGTTGCCTGCAACACTGCCTATGCATGGATTTCAGCAGCAGGAAGAGGAGCCTTCACAGCTGTTTGGGCTAAACATTTTTCTGTAGGTGATCATGAAACATGAAAATCCAGTCAACATATCCAGCATAGCCCCCTAAATTCAAATGCATGTTGGGTTTTTTTTCATAGTATCTTCTTACCTCTGATAACAGGTGTTTATCATCCACCTTATTCTCATTGCCACTGCTGAAACTGATGATGTTATCAACTTTAGGTATGACAGCAGCAACAGCAGTGACACCATTTGCTTTGGGTATGTAGAGAGCTGTATTCTGAAGTAAGTGGTTAGGCAGTTTAGTTCAATTTCTTTTTTGTCTTTATGATAAATCACATCTTTTGGACATGTCTGGACTGAACATCAGCGTGTGACTGGGGTAAATGACTGAATGTAGTGTGAAGTGCTTTGGAGTCCTCTAGCTAGATAAAGCGTTATAACAAGTACAAAGCCATTTACCATTTTCAACTGAATTATACCTGCAATTTCTGAATATATACTTTTTAATCGGTTACCAATAGTAGGGCTGGGCAATTAAATAGATTTGATCGATTAATCAAATTTTCTGTTATGAAAATTAAATTTTGGGGAAAATCTGTTTTTTTTTTTCACTAATGCACTTCTTGGGTTTCTGGAGTTCAGAATGATGTCAGCCCACCCAATCTACCATCTTGTTTTACAGACATTTCCAGCTGTATTTATTTACAAGCTGTAATAAATACAGGTTTACTCTCAGAAGGGATGATTGAAATAAAAGAAAGTTTTTAAAAATATTTTTTTAAAATTTGTAATTATTTTTAAGAAAAGAAAAGAGATGGATAACAATCATTAAAATCAGAAATCAGATTTGGTATGAGAAAAATATCTGAGATTTTATTTTTAAGCCATATCGCCCAGCCCCTAACCAACAGCACGAACAAGCATTAGGAATATGGTAAAATAATCTAAGTTTAAAGACAGAATATTTTGCTCTTGTAAACTAAAGCCCAGTGAGAAGGCGAATCCTTGGTCCCTCTGGTATTTGTCTTTGAATGGCTGTCAGGGACAATCCAGCTGACAAAATAATAATAAACTCTACATATTCTGGAGAATAGATGATTCTTGGTGCAACTCTAATCGCTGCAGTACTGTTGAATAACCTTTTGATATGGACAGCTGCCATTTATTCCCACCATTCTGCCACATTAAGTGGTTGTTTGTTTGCAACCTTTATTTAATCAGGTAGGTCTCATTGAGATTAAAACTCTCTCTTTCAAGAGAGAGCCGTCCAAGAACGGCAGCAAGCGCACAGACAATTACAAATCATAAAACCACATATCAAAACAAAATTAAAATATAACATGGTTAATAAAGGAAGAAAAACAACAAGAACTAACGCACCCATAAAAGTAATGGTATAAGAGAATCAATACATATTGGCTATAGTTTCAACTAGGGGTGGACATTTATCCTATCGTTTATCATGAAAAATTTCTGCTCAACATAAGAATTTAGATTTATTGTTGTCTTGATAAATTTCAAATTAAGATAAAAAAACCCTGAAATTACCAGAAATGTTATTTTTACTATTTTCTCCACTGTTTTGTTCCACTAAAGCATCAATTAATATCAGTAAATTGAAAAATATAATTAAATGCAGTTACTGTGTGCAATATAGTGATAAAAATCACACTCTTTTTTTTTTTTTCTTTCTTTCGAGGATATTAATTCAGATGTAGACATGATCATCTGAGAATATTTACCCTTCCTGAGCCACTGAAAGAAAAGCCTATACCCAATAACATGGCCCCCTCCTAACCCACCCCCAAAAAAACCAAACAAACAAAAAAAAAACATTAGAATCCAATATTTAATATCTTGTCTACATACTGTAATACATTCAGCTTATTAACTGACAAATATTCAGTGAAACATTTTCCTTGAGAGTAAGCATTCAGTGGCATGTTATGTATATAGATTGGGATTCTGGCTCATAATATTATTAAAAAGAATATGTTTTACTTGTTTTGATTGTGCTGACATGGTATTGATCAATAGTTTTTTTCCTGTTGTTTTATTTTGTTTTTTGAAAAATTGCTCTGAGTTTATTTCAAATGTAATGGACACAAAGATGAGAAAAGAAAAAAGAAAAAAAGAAAAAAAAAAGGGGAAGGGGAGGAGAGAAAGATGGAGGAAGGTTTAAAGAGAACAAAGGAGATAGAAGTAGAGGAGAGAGAAAAAAAAGCATAGAGATAAAACAAGTCAACACCCTTGAAGTTCTGCCTCGAGACCTGCGGAAGAGAGAAACAAAACAAAACAGAGAATCCACAACAACAGCATGTGCATATCTAATAATAACAGTTATAACTTCAATGGAAAGTACACACTACATGGTAGTACAAGATTGTATTTAGTGGCAACCACAGCCCGACTGAGAATGTATCTAACAAACACTGAATCTAGACACCCCCCCTGTGTGTTGTGTGTGTGTGGTGTGTGTGTGTGTGTGTGCTTGTGTCTATAAGGTCTCTCCCTAAGAATAGTTGATAGTAGATGTGGGGGCCCACAGATCCACCCCCCTGGACGACACGAGGAAGACCGGAGCCAGAGACAACCCAGTGCCCCCCAGCACAGAGCGCCAAGAGCCCCCGCAGGAACAACCGGACCCCCCCACACACAGAGAGCAGCAGAGGCAAGCCCCGGGTGACCCACAATGCAGCTACAGTGCCGAAGCCTCAGGGGGCCGCAGCGACAAGCCCACAGGCCCCACCAGCAACCACCATGCCGGAGCAGATCCAGCCATGGACAAAGAGAACTGAGCCCCGAGGGCGAAATCCCCCCACAGCAGAGGCCCAGCTGAGCCAGGGCACAAAGTCCCCAGCAGACAGCCACCAGGGTGAGCCGGCACATACCCCGGCACCCGGCCCCCAGACACCAAGAACCACCAACTCACCGGCAGGCAGAGGCACCCGCCACGAGAGGGGAGTGTGACGGGGGAAATAGGCCCCACATTTTTATGACGATCCAAGAGAGGGGGACATCCCAAGTACCCAGTCTGACAGATAAACAGCCACACCCAACATAATCACATAATCCCACCCACACGCTCACATTACAGACATTCACATCCACTCACCCAACATAAAAAAGGGACGTATACACCCACTTTCACTCCCCACACACACTCTATACTCCCAAGTCCAGGCAATGTCCCCCAAAGGGGCAACCTGTCTCTGGACCCAGGAGATGGTCCCCCTTCTCTCTGGGGTGGAGAAGAGCAGACAGCCCACCATCTGCAGCAGCAGCAGAGTAGTCCATCAGCCAGGACGAGAGCCTCTATAAGTAAGTGGCATCCTGAAGAAGCTAATTTCAAGTTGTAATGTTTTCAAGAGCAGTATTTGAGTTTGTGGTCCTATGAATGCTGTACCATGCAGTCACAGTCATACAGTTATTTAAAAAAGACATAACAAATAGTTTTTTTTTTTTATCATCATTTTTAAAATTAGCAAAATAGCAACAACAAAATGTCATGATAAAATTGTAAGTCCATATCGCCCACCACTAGTTTCAAACCGCTTAACCAGGAATAAATCTGGGAGAATAACATCCAAGTCAGAAGGACTTTATGTCTCTCACGCCTCATCTGTCCAGTAAGACAACTAAGAGAGATAAAGTTGGGCAGGTGAATGAAGACCTACGTGTGATGCCAGAGCTTGAAGAGGTGGGCTCGTATGTAGGACAACGAGCATGGAGGGAACTGCTTCACCACCTCCAGATATTCCTCTGCCATTTCCCAAACTGGGGGGCTGCGGCCCTCAAACAGTGCCGGGTTATGGAGGTTCCCCTCTAGGAACAAAAAGGCAGGTCAAATAAATGCAATATTTCAGATTCAGAGCACTTGATAGCATTATGTTGCTCTATGGTGAACCTCACAGGACATAAAATGTTCAAGGAGCTCTAACCTGCACTCATAACCCCCTGCACTCCTGTTTCCTGAATGCAGCGCTCCACATCACTCAGATTGCTGGATGTTACCATTTGCAACACTGGAATATTTACTGCTTTTCTGCAAGAAAAATCACACACCAAAATAAAACATTAAGTCAGCAACATGTCTTCTTATCACATTTTTACATAAATACCAAAGACAAGTGCTAGTAGGCTCACCTGACTGCCTTAATGTGCTCCCAACTAGCGATTCCTGTCATGGCTCCTTTCTGATCTTTGGTTCTGCCGTGGACTGTCAGCAACTGGCACATTTACCAAACACGTCAAGACTTCATCATTAATGTTTCCGAAGCAAATTTTTTTCAAAGCTCAACAGGTAATGGATGCAAATCAAAGTCTTGGGTGTGATCATACCTGGCATCCAGCTTTCTCTAGCATCTGAGCATAGCGGACCGTTTTCTCAATCTCCTTGAAGACTCTGATCTTACAGGTGACAGGGCACCGACAGTTTTCATTGGCTAAGCTGACTGTCAATTCAAGGAGAAAGGTACATCTTTATAACTGCTGCTTATTTAAATAAAGAGGATTTAAACATTGGTTTAATCATACAAGTAAACATGTATGTTAATGTTATAACATAGAAAATGATATTTATTTTATAAAGAGCTGTACTTTTCACATACATAGAGAAAACTGAATTTTACTTTTTATGTTTACCATAAATGTGACAGAATTATCAAAACTCACCCATCTCTCCAACAACTCCCATTCGTCTTGCAGAAAAACTCCATAGTGTCCTTAAAAACAACCATGTATTATTACTTTAGCAACAGTCTCCTCTGCACTAGCGCTACTTAAACTTGCCAAATCAGATTCTCATTCTATGTTCAGATTAGTGTGAATGTACCTCTCTTAGCTATCATCTGTGGACAGCCCAGATTGAGATCAATAGCATCGCAGTAGTCCTGGGCCAGGAAGCAGCCTGAAGGAACACATCAGGGTCATTGGCAACAAAACTGGAACCAACATAACAGGACATGAGTTTCTGGGATGCAACAAAACGTAAGGTCTCAGGCTCGTTCTGCAGAAACTGTGGAAATTCTAACAGACAAATCTGCTCAAATTTATTTATTAGATTTATTTATAATATTTCCTATTTGTAGTCCTGAAATGAAGACATTAAAGTGATTGGTCTTTGTGAATGTTGATTTTAATGTTTTACTCTAAAGTCTTTTTTGTACACCTTTGTGACTGGTCAGACATTTAGAACCACTTCTTATTTAGGAGGCTTTCTAATCACTGGGATGTATTTCCTCAAAGTGTGACAGAAATGTTGCATTATAACTTTTAACAGTTTATACAGCATGATGGAGTGTTTTCTCTTGGATTCTGGGAATAAACCCGTTCTTCTCCTGCACACCTTCAGTTATAGAGCTGATATTTTGGGGGGGGGGGGGTTTCTTTACACTTCTGTAAACGTGGTGAACTGACAGAGGGACCACTTAAATCTGTTTATTATTATGCTGTTAATGAGCTAACCCAGATCAATGTGTGTTCATGTTTTGTTTTCTCATTACAGTCTGAATATTTTGGTGAAGGTGAGTAGTGAAACAATAATATCAAGAAAAATATTCTTATTAGAACATTTTAAGTATTGAACTTTAATCTGCAATGCATAAAACCTTTTAATATCAGGTGTACTTTTTAAAACTTAAAAAGAGATTCATTAAAGGAGCTAAGACACAATCCTTTCTATCAACTACAATATTAATAAACAAAACATTGCAAGAAAAAAAACCTAAGCAAAGAACAGCTTGGGTCTGTGTCTTTCCACATGATTTCTGACTTTAAATCCCTTATTCAGTAAATTTATGTATTTTCAATAAAATGAGAATTATAAATGATGTCCTTAAAACCTCTGCTGAAAAACTATTAAACAAAATGTGATATTTTAAACAAAAGAAAGTTAAAAATCTCCTATTTTTATGCCTTTAACTTCTTCCTTTGACCCTCTCAGCCAGCAAAAAAGCTCCACCAGGTGATACATGTTTTTAGAAAATAAAGCCCTTTGAGTGAAGCAACACCACTGACATTGGGTGAGAAATATATATATATATATATATATATCTATATATATATATCTATATATATATATATATATATATATATATATATATATTTCTTTTTTTTTTTTTTTTTTATGTGTGTTTAATGTTTCCTGTTTTTACAGTTTCAGTCTAACAGTTGTTTATGTAGTGTTAAGGGTGAACGCAAGGAAGGTTCTCCTGTCTGAAAGTAAGACTTTAATTAACATGTCATTCTCAATAACGCCAACCTATAATCATGGATATATACAAAAACTATTTTTTCATAGTCCACAGTTTTCCACCTTTTTTTTTTAGATTACCCATCACCCCCTCCTGCCAAAGTTTAGTTTCCAGACATCAACTTGTACTTTGTGTGCGCTCTCACCTGAGTAATGAGAGGTCTGTCCTCCTCACAGACTCATTGTAAAGGTTTCTTTCCTGTAGTTGGCATCCCGGACAAATACCTGAGCATGCAGCATTGGAGTGTAGCAGAGCTGAGCGCCGTGTCTCCTGCTCAGCAGACGCCAGGCCAGCTCGCTCTGGTCAACCATAGGTGCGACCACAAAACGCGCCTCCTTCAGGGTCTTCCTCCAAAACTCAAAGCCCTGAAGCTTGGCCATCACAGCTGGATTGAATAGATAGCAAAGAGCAGCATTATATTAAATACTCATATGAGGGGTTTCTCTTGGTGATTACAACAACTTTTTGTCTTATCTTTTTAAAAGTGCTAAAAATTTGAATATATAAAAGAAATCCCTGCAACTACAGATGCAATAATCAATTTGTCAGAGATCAGAATTTGCCCAGCATTCCCTTATTTGGCTCTGGTCTGTGATCAAAAGGTCAAATAGGGAACATATATAAATATTGTCTTCCTCATTGCTATGTATACTAAAACAAAGAATTTGCACTATTTTTGGTCTATAAACTGACACATCAACCAACGGAATGTACTTGAAATATTCAAGTTAAAAGACACCAGCAGCAAAAGCAAGAAATGTACAACACCCAGACTGATTAGCTTAGAAATTCATGAGTGAATGATTACAAAAGCCAACGTGAAGAGCGTTCAGATATAAACAAATCTACTACTAACTTTACAGACCAATACTTTTGTTTGTTTTCCTCTGGTGTTATTGCTGTGCTTTATTTTTACCCAACACAAGGTATTGCCTGAATGTACCTGACAAGAACCTTTACACCTTTATATAGGGACAGCACAAACAGTCTGTTTGAATAGTTGTCAAACTAAAGTCACCATATAATTATGTTCAGCACTTCCTGAAGCTATTTAAAAGACGAAACATTCATCGTATCAGAGAAGATGTTTTACAGTTTGCCACCACTTAGGATGTCATAAAACTGGTAAATGTTCAATTATCTGACCGCAGAGACATTTATTTAGTTTGTTGTTGTTGTTTTCAAACTATGTTTTTCTGTTTGCTTTTCACTTTCTAGCCTTTCGGATTCCTCAAACTTGTTAGCTGTGGTGTCGCTAGCAGAACCGAGCTAACTGCCGCTCAGTTGTCCCGGGTTAAACAGGAACTATCCTGCCTGCCACCGTCCCAGCTTCCTGCCCCGCTGTGTGGCCAGGGAACAGATGGACCTCGGTGTATCTGGAACTCAGGCAGATGTTTCACCTGCTTCACTGTGATGCTTATAGACAGCTCCTCACGCGGCGCCTTCTGCCATGTGCAACAGCCAAATAACACCGGTAGGGAACATTTCTTCTTCTCCGCTTCTGCTACTTCGGGTTTTAAATAAACAGAAGATATTCAACAAACTCCTGCTATGACGCCCCCCGTTTGGCTATGGCACATCACAGCAGAGGTTAAAATGTTTCACCAGAGGACAACTATATCCTTTGTTTATATATTGTTAATCCTAATATTAATATAAATGATTAAGTTTATGGTGGTAATAGTTGACCTGTAGTATGTGTGTGTATGTGTGTGTGTGTGTGGTGTGTGTGTGTGTGTGTGTGTGTGTGTGTGGTGTGTGTGTGTGTGCACTTGAGGTCAGCTGTGGGTGTGTTTCTGTGTATACCAGATATTTACTGCTGCCAAAACATGTATTTTCTCATTGTTGCAACAGACTAAATTTTACTGTTAGATGTCATTTTGTATAACAGAAATTAAATTTGCTAGCTAAATTACACATTAATGCCATTATTTAGAGACTTTTTAAACTGTATGAGAATTTTCTCCAGTTCTTCCTGGCTGAACTGGTGTCTTCTCCTCTAACATTCACACAAACAGCAGGATTTCTCTTTTCAAATATCTCTAGATACCAAATCTCTGAGATTTCTGCCTCCTCACGTACACTTCCTTCTTGTCAGCCCACTCCACTGCTTTTCTAGGATTCAGGTTTAGGTGAACCACTTTGATCATTCATTTTGTTTAAAGACCTAATGATGACCTATTTTCTGTTTTTGACAAAATCTATCAGATTACAGGTGTTTCATGATGCTATGTTCTCAAACAGAGCTGCACAGTGGTGCAGTTGGTAGAACTGTTGCCTTGCAGCAAGAAGGTCCTGTGTTTGAATCCCAGCTTGGGGCCTTCTTCATGGAGTTTGCATGTTCTCCCTGTGCATGCATGGGTTCTGTCCAGGGCTCTGACTTCCTCCCACAGTCCAAACACATAACATAAATTGGTCTCTTTAAATTCTCCTTAGGTTGTGCATGGTTGTTTGTTTATTTTGGTGATGCCACATATTGATAGAAGTAAAAGAACAAAAATCAAAGGTTATTTTCAGAAAAATGCAAAATTCTACACATATTTAAAATAAATGAAATGTTAAATTAATAAAGATAAAATAACAAGAATGTTGAACACATTATTTTTAAAATCCTCTCTGAAAATTATAATTCAGTCAGCATGTTTTCAGCTGTTCTCTCCGGACATTCAGCAGATATTTGTAACTTTATTGTAACATTAAAAGAAAAAAATTACACTTGCTTAAACAGTTTAATATGTGCAGTCAGTTTACAGTTTATTTCCATCTTACCACCTTCAGCATCCAAGAGTAAACTCAGTTTGAAACACGTCATGTTGTCATTGAGAGGATATTGCATTAGTAACATGGTGTTATGCTAAAATTACTAGCTAAGTAGTAGTATATAAACATAAAATGTATTTCTTGTTCCACTTGGTTTATTGTTTTTGGAAGGCAGTCTGCAGGTGATCTTTGCTGTTTGACAATAAAAATAAAGCCATCAGGGTAATTTCATCATCTGAAAAGTAAGCCATCACCATGGATACTGACAGATCCATTAGTCACCCAGCTGCTGTGTGATATGCTGTCTTTTTCCCTCATGGTGCCTGAATGACATGGTGCTCAGATGGTGCTTTGGGGAGTTTATAGTCAAAGACAAAACCTCTGAACAATATTTTCTAAAATGACTTCTTTTGGGATCCCATCAACCAAGTTTTACTAATGTTTCTGTACTGTACACTAAAAACTTGAGTAACAATAGCTTTAACTGTATGTCATAATAGCGTCTGATCTTGTTTGTGGTTGAGGAGAGTGTCTGGTTGAGGAATCCCAGGGTTTTATATTTGCTTTTGTAAATAATGTGTGTTCTGGTGAGTTTTTCAAGCCATGATATTTGGTACATCCTGGAGCAACATAGTCATGTGACAATATCAGGGCACTTTTGAAATTTCTCCAGTTCATTCCAAAGGGGAAAAAGTGATTTAATTACAGGGAAATGCCAAACAATAACATGTTATAAATAAAACTCCATTGTTAAAAAAAGACATCAATAAAAATGTGTATTTAACAAAGGTGGCCTTGATTCAACTAAAGAAATTTTAACTTTATTAATAATTGTATTAATAATAAATTATTAACCAATAATTATGTATAATTACATAAGCCAAACACTGATGCAAATTTTGAAGTCCCAACAAGCTGCAGCTGTCTGATCTTTCTGTGACAAGATCTACAATATGGTAGAATTGATGATGGTGGATTCTATGATGATGAGCTGAGCAGGTCCTGCTGCAGCAAAGCATTCCCAGGCCATAATGCCTCCATCTCTATGTTCCACAGCCTAGTTTGGTTTCCTGGAATGCCACATTTGGATTGTATATTTTGATATATTTGAAAGAGAAAAAAAAAAATCACTAATTACTTATTGAATTTGTGTTGCTAAGAACAACCAAAGATCTAGAACAAAAAAATATTTATTGAAACACACACAAACAGTACAGACAGTAAAAACATAGAATGAACAGTAATGTGAAACATTGTCCATAGAAAAATTTAATAGCAAATTAGAATTACTTTGTTAAAATATATTGATAATATATATCTTTTTACTTCACAAACAGTAAGCCATGTTGCACACGACACTTTGTTCCATAGAAAGCTATTGTATCACCTCTGCTTGACATCTTGGGTTGTGAAGCTAAGTGAGCTCAGAACTTTTGGGAGGCAGTATGACAATGTTAACACAAATAAGCTCACAATAAAGGCTACCCACAATCACATACAAGTCTGCTGGGACAATATAACCTGTAAAGAGTGAACATGAAGCAGACTATACCTTCTGTTTTAGAATTTAATTCTTCTTCTCTCTCTTTTGAATATCACAATAAGGACTTTGACAGAAAATATCCTCAAAATCTTCAGGAACGAAAGTTGCAGCAGCAACTTTCAAACAGCTGCAACACTGCCACCTAATGCAGTGACTATTTAGTACCATATCTAACATCTAACTTGTTTTATCTGTAACATCAGAAACCAAGGGAAGATATTTTCTGCCTTGTGATTCAAAAGGGATGAGAACAAAGAGATTACAATCCCTTCAAAGTTTGTTACAAACAGGATTTTAAGCCTTTGATAGGAATGTGTTTCTGGTCACAGACACAAAAAGCTTTTCCAACACTTAATAATGCATAACAGCAGAAAGCAGCATTTTATTACTTAAAGGATAAGGCTGACAGGATTCTGCACCTCTCTTAATTATAGCAATTCTTTGAAAAAATAAAACCCAAAATATGCAGTATATATTATGTGTTAGTTTTTATGTTATACTGTTTTTATGTGAGGCACCCAGTTTTATTTCTGTTATAGATCTATTTTTATACTTTTCTTTCCTTCCTTTTTAATACTTGACATGAAGTTGTATTTGCCCCTTCACAGATATTTTTCTGTTTTTTATTTTGGTCATCCTTGCATTTTTCAGATCATCAAACATTTCAATGGTAAAATTGGTAAATGGTCTGATCTTGGTATAGTACCTTATCAAGTCCTGAGGACCCCTTGCACTACAATCAGTCATTCACCCATTAAAACACACATTCACACACTGATGCTGTTGAGCTATACTGTATCCACAGCTGCCTTGAGGCAGACTGACAGAAGCGAGACTGCCATTCAATCGGCATCACCAGGGTGGTTTGACATGACATTCAGTGTCAGACAAAGATAACCTGAGCAAACCAAAATACAATCGGAAAAAGAGGATTTCATTTATAATGAGAAAAAAGCTGTCCAAACCAACCTGGTCTTAGCTTAAAAAAAAGTAACTAGCTCCCTTGTTAAATCATTCAGACTCCAGTAAAGCACAATTTATCCAGAATGGAGAAACAAGGAACACTGCTGAACTTTTCCAGGAGTGGCCAGCCTTCCAATATTACTCCAAGAGACCAGAGATGACTCATTCAAGAGGTCACAGAAGAATCCAGAACATCTAAAGCTCTGCAGACGTCACTGCCTCAGTTAATGTCAGAGTTCATACTTCAACAATAAGAAAGAGAAACTGGGCAAAATTAGCCTGGTAAAAACCAGCCCCTTGTTCTACGCCTTGCTTCATAAAGACAGTCTGGAGCCTTGGCTATTAAGAAACTATTGCTTCCTGGAAACGTGGACTCTGTTGAAGTTTTAAACCCAATCGCTCATGTTTGATGTATGTAATGCATCAGGTCGTTGAAGCTTACCGGAAATTGTGTGTGCTGTAAACAATCCCGTGAGGAGTAAGGCTGCGGCATCTTTGCCAGCAATAAAATGTCTTAAACATTCCTCTTACAGTGACTTTAATTGCTCAGTATTTGGAAGCGTGGCCCACACGGACTGAATGGCACTTCCTCTGGTGTCACTGCCAAACTACAACCCTACATAGGCAGACTGCAATTCTAAAACAGCACAGAAAATCATCATCATCATCGTCACAACTCCTCCTTCTGTTCGTTGATTGGCCAGGTTGAAATTCAGCCAAAAAACTTGAGCTCAATGGGATGAATTCCCAAGATGGAGCACTGAAGGGAAATGAGAATCAAGCGGAATGGCGTAGGAAGGCACAATGGCCAGGCTAAGTCAAGGTCTCCATGGGAAGAGTCCAAGCCAAAAAAACACTGCTGATCAGTACAGCCCGTCTCATATTTGCCAAAAAACCCATCTTGATGATCTTCAAAACTTTTAGTAAAACTTTGGAGGACTGACAAGAAAAAGGTAAAACTTTTTGTAAGATATGTTTTTTCTGTTACATCTGGGCTCAGAAAAAAGAAGAACATACTGACAGCCAAACGTGTTGGTGGTGGTGTGATGGTCTTAGGCTGGTTTGTTTCTTCAAGATCTGAACAACTTGCTGTAATTAATGAAACAAGGAAAATCAAAAACGAAAATTTCTGACAATCATATTTGTGACCTCAAGCACATTTGGGAGACACAGAAGCACTCCAGCTAGCTAAAAAAAATTAAAATTAAAAATGGTTTTGATATGACCAAATCAAAGTTTGAACTGAGATCCTGGTGGTGTGACTTTAAACAGATTGTTCATGCTGGAAAACCCTCTGATGAGGCTGAATGAAAATTATTCTGCAGGGTAGAGAGGGTCAAAATTCCTCCGCAGTAATGTTAGACTCATTACTAGTTATTATAAACACCTGATGGCAGTTATTGCTGGCAAGGGCGAAGCAACCATTTGTTAGGTTTGGGGGGGGATTATTTTCTCACATGAGGTCAGGTTGGTTTGAATAGGATTCATGCAATAATAAATAAAATTAGTAATTAGTAGTAGTAAATAAAACTGCAGTTTTATTTACTAAGGTTATTGTTGATATTAAAACATAGTTGCTGATGAAAAAACATTTGAGTTTGACAAAAAGAAGAAAAAAAACAGGGAAACCTGTAAAGAGGTTAAATGCTTTTTTTTATGGCACTGAATGGAATTGATATTTCAGCGTTTACTATAATAGAAAACCTTAAGAATCAGGTTGATTTAAAATGGGTCCAAAAAGACAAATGACAATTCCTCCTAAAGTTCAGACCTGGTGATCCTTGTAACAGGCTGTTTAAACTTTGGAACAGAGCCCTTTGTAAACTGCAAGACATTATGTTCAGTTTCAGCAGTCCTTATTAATTAGGGGAGATTATGTTTGTCCTTTTATGATCTGACTCCAAACTTTGGTTGGATGATTTGTTAGTGTTTAATATTTTTCTCCTTTGATTACAAATGAATTTCTTTCCACTTCATCAAAATCTCATAACTGGAAAAAAAACGTTAAGCACCATGTGAAGCACCAAAAAAGAATAGTCTAATTTGAAAGTAATTTGGTATGTATGCAGAATATCAATGAAGATGTACTTGATTTAAATTGCATGTCTAGAACCTCACCAGAGGACAGCAGTGGCATCAGGAGTGAATGATAGTATTACAGGCAGTTGCTAGGATGCTTGGCAGTCATTCAAAACAGAGTGAAAGTCACAGAGAAGGGTATGATGGGGGTGGGTCATTTGAGGTTTGAAAAAAGTCAGGCTGTTGTATCCTGCAAGTGCTCAGCACACGCAAGATACACAGGCTCAGGTCTTACTTGGCCTAACTGCCCAGGTCATACTAAGGTCCCAGACTATTTCACCAGTCAAGATCAGCACAGATACCAAGTCCATTCAGAAATGATCTGCAGGACCACCCACACACAATATTTACATTGCTTAAATGTCTTAATTTTTTGATGTTACAGTCAAAAATGTCAATGTATTTTGTTGGGACTGAATGTGATAATAGTGCAAGGGGAAGAAAAATTATACATTTTTCATACAATTTGTATTCAAAAAATTCCTTGCAGTCTTTTACTTTGGAACCCTTCAATGAAATCACTTTTAGTCAGTTGTCTTCAAGGGTCACCTAATTAGTTAAAACAGTCCTCCAGTGTGTAATGCATAGCAGTATGAATGCAGCTGTTCTGTTTCTGCCCTCAGAGGTTTGATGGAGAACATTAGAGAACAACCAGCATCATGAAAACCAAGGAACACAGCAGACAGGTCAGGAAGGAAGTTGTGGAGAAGTTTAAAGCAGGGGTAGGATCTCAAACAACATCCCAAGCTTTGAACATCTCCCAGAGCGCTGATCAGTCCATCATCTTAACATGGAGAGAGGATGGAGCACCTGCACACCTACCAAGACATGGACGTCCACCTACACTAGGTGGCCGGGCAATGAGAGCATTAATCAACGAAGCAGCCAAGAGGCCCAAGGTAACACTGGAGGAACTACAGAGATCCACGACTCAGGTGGGAGAATCTGTTGACAGAAAGGTAATTAATGATGAACTGCATAAATATGGCCTATCACTGAAGAAAGTTATTGCTGAAATAAATAGTAATTCCTGTTTGCATCTTGCCACAAGCCATGTTGGGAAAACAGCAGACATGTAAAAAGTGTTCTGATTGGATGGAAAAAATGTGCCTTCCAGACTAAACTTTCATTACTGAAATCTTATGACACCCCATGAACAGCTTAGAGAGCCTGATCAGATCTGACATGTATTTGAAAATGAAAAAGTTTGAGGGGAATGGATAGTTTTGCAAGGCACTGTGGGTGCTTTCACACACCCTCTGGTTTTAACATCGAGCCACAGTTTATGTAGTACATGTTGCCTAACATGTTAGGCAACTGATTGATACAACCACCCAGCCTCAAACATATTGAAAATGGAGGATCTAATCCAACTTCATCCAGTGCTAGTAATGCTGTCCATAAGGCAGTGTCTGTGTCTGGTGACCTTACTCTCAGAAGACATTCTTCATGGCCTCTAGTGGTTGCAAATCAGATCATTGACATCACCCTCACTGTTCTGTCATTGTATCAAATTCCATCCAAATCAGACTGGTCCATCTTGCTGCTTAGTGTGTTTCTTTTTTTCAGTAAGCTTAGTTTCATCTGTACTAATAATTTTTATGTGATCTGTTAATGCTAAAAATGCAGAATTATGACAAAATTATCCCTTAATTTTATTTGCTGGTGGCGACATCCATAAAAAATTACTTCAACTTTTGATAGAAACTGTATACACAAGGCAGCACTGCAGCTGAGTTTTCCCATTTAGCAAACTCTAAAACATCAAGTGGAAAGACGATGCCAATACAACTGTCAATGCTATCAATCATTTAGATAGTAGCAGTATTACATAGCTACTTCAAGAGACAGACATAAACACATCGCTCAAACATTTAAATATAGCCAAAGCTTAGGGTCGGGTATGCTGCTAACTAGTACGTCTCATTGAGTTGTTTAATGAAGAATTCCAGCTGCACCCCCATCTCTACTTAAAGACAGGTTTCAGGACAAGCAGCCATGTTACCATTTGGCTGCGGTTCTTTTAAGAACCTCTCCACCTCCTGTGAGTCCACCGTTACACTCCTTGGTCGGACATCATCTATTCCCTCATTGTCCTTACCCTCCTCATCACTGATCACCTTCTCTTGCTCCTCTCTCTCTCCCTTCTCTTCGTCATCGTTCCCATCTGCCCTGTTGCTACACAGCTTTGTATTACAATCATCTGTCAGTGTGATGCTCTCAAGTTTGTCTGCTGGTGTCGAGGGCTTCTTCTTGATAAACAGGAAGTTGCATGTAGCCAGAACCACTGCTGACAGCACAACCTCACATCCTGCCAGCAGGAAGACGTACATGTAGTCCTTGGTAGCATCAAGAAGTCGGCCTGAGACAAAAAAGACACAAGAAGGAAAAATGATAGCAATAATAGTGTGTTATTACAGCCAGTAATGAGTGGACTGCTTTGTAAAAGTATTCAAACCTCTTAAACTTTTTCACATTTTGTACCATTACAACTAAAATGTTTTTATAATTTTTATAGACCAACACAAAGTCACCCACAGTTGTGAATTGTGATTTTCTAATGGTGCTACGGATTTTCATATGGATTTAGGTCTGGACTTGGACTAGGCCATTCTAATACATAGGCTTTAATCTAAACCTGTCAGGATCTGCACGTTTTGGTTCTCTGTTTAGTTCTTAGATTGAGTTTTTCCAGTTTATTTTAGTTTGTTTATTATCCTGTGTTTTGATTACAGTAGTTTTGTTTATACTTTAGCTGAGTCTCTTCTTGTTCCAGTTCTCTCCTTGTGTCTTGGCATCCTGTGTTTCTTATGTTTCTTATTATTCTTATTATTATTCTCCTGTGTTTAGTTATTCTCGGTTACATTTAGATTCTTTTCTTGCTTCTCTGTTGCTCTCCCTCGTCCTTTGTTGTCATTTTCTCCCTCTCCTCAGCACCGGCTAGTTAATTGTCCACACCTGCAAACAGTTAGCTCATCAGCCCCAGCCTTTGTCAAGTCTGACCTTGCTCTCCACAAGGTCAGACTTGTGGAGAGCAAGTGGTTCAATTGACAGATTTTCCCACCTGGGCTGTGGATCTCTATAGCTCCTCCAGTTACCACGGGCTTCTTGGCTGTTTGTCTGATTACTTGCCAGGCCTGTCAGTCTAGGTGGATGTCTTGGCAGATCTGCAGCTGCTCCATCCTCTCTCTATGTCAAAGCGTGGGATGTTGATTTAGAACCTAACCCTGCTTTAATCTTCACAACTTGCTCCCTGACCTGTATCCTGTGTCCCTTGGTCTTCATGATGCTGTTTGTTCTCTAATGTTCTCCAACAAACTCTAATAATAATAAAATATAATATTACACACAGCTTGACCCTTTTTTTTGCTTATTAGGTGACCTCCAAAGGCATTTGGTTGAACTGGATTTTAGGCATATCAGGGTAAATGTAGCTAAATGCAAATATCACACTTTTCAGATATTTGGAGGGGTAAAAACAACTTTTTTAAACCCTTCCCAGTTATGCACTGCTTTGTGTGAGTCAATCTCATGAAATCTCAATAAAATATATATCAGTTTGCTGTTCACAAAATTGTAAAAAGTTCAAGAAGTGTGAATAATGCTGCGAGGCACAGTTGGTACCCAGAAATGAATTTTAAAATAAACTGGATTGCTTAGATAAATCTAATGCTTACTGACCTGCACCTGGTGGTCCCACAAGCACAGCAATAGCTTCCATCAGTAGGACAAGGCCAATTGCACTGGAGAATTTTTCAGTGCCAACTATTGTCATTAGCACCTCAAACTGTAGTGCGCCCACCATGCCGTAGGAGATGCCAAAGAAGATGCAGAAAACCACCAGAGAGGCATAGTCCTTGGACTGGAGGAAATTTAGAAAATTGTGAACTTACAGATCCTAAACACTTCGCATCAGAGAGCAGGACATTTTTTTTATGTAGTTCATAACAAACAAGTCTTCACCCACCTGTGAGCCAATCAGGTCAGCAGTTCCATTAAAGAGCATTGCAAAGCTGAAGAAGTAGACACAACGAGGTCGAACCCATTTCAGTCCAGCAATCACACCACAGGTTGGTCGAGCAAAAATATCAATGAAACCCAGGATGGTGAGCAACAGTGCAGACTTGGTGTCCTCATTTCCCAGCTCCTTAGCGTAACTCACAACAAACACTGGTGGTACAAACAAGCCTAGCACCATGATGGATGCTGCTATAGTGTAGATAACAAACCCCCCATCTTTGAAAACAGAGAAGTCCAGAAGCTTTGCTTTGACCTTCTTCTTTTTCTTCTTCTCCTCTATCCCCTCTGATTCCTTCTCATGACCCTCTTCCAGGTCCAAGGTCTTAGGAGCAACTAGGGGCTTCATTAGGGCCCCACACACACAGCAGTTCAGCAGGAGCCCACCAAGAATGAGGAAGCCTCCCCTCCATCCATACTGGTACTGAAGAACCTGACCCAGAGGTGAGAGGCAGCAGAGGGCCACAGGGCTCCCAGCAGCTGAAAGGCCATTGGCCAGAGGACGTTTCTTACTGAAGTAACGATTGAGCATGATTAGAGATGGCTGGAAGTTCAGAGCTAATCCCAGACCTTCAGCAAAGACAAGGAAAAGAAACACCACGGATGGATTTCCCACTCTACTGAAAATGTAAAAAAGGAAAAAAAACAAAGAGTCAAACCTGTAATGACTCCAGCAGAGAGGTAGATATGGATGATGCTAGTGGAGAAGGAGGCCAGGATCATCCCGAAAGAGGCAAAGAGGCCTCCCACCATCATCACAGGACGGCAGCCGAAACGGTTCACCAGCACGCTGCACAGAGGACCTGGACACAGTGGAGCAGAGACCCCGTGTGTCTGGGTGGTCTAACATGGTGAGCTGTTGTATTTAGGTAGGTTAATATTTTCCCCTAAATATATAACTTTCTCTTAATGACTGAAGAATAACATTTATTAATCAGGCAAGAAAAAGGGAAGTTTATCATACAGGAAAAAATTTTTATAGACAAATTGGACAGCCTTTTTAGATTTGAAGAAAAAGAGTTGAATTAAACTAAAATTACAAATTTTATTCACCTCTATTTGATTCATGTTAAACAACTCAGCAAATTCCACCTTCTTTAGAGACAGTGAAGTATGATTTCTAAACTAAACATTTTATTTCAAACCTCAGTACTCCTACATGAGATATGAATGACATGAAAATTAATATTTCAAATAGATGTCCTTGACCTTGACACACCTTTCACACAACTGAAATAACTGTAAATAGGTTCCTTTGGTATCCCTTCATTGGGCTTTTCAAAATACTAAACATAATTTTCAACAATTACATGGGACTAATAAAAGACTGTTCGAAGAAACAAATGCATTGAGAAAGAACTGATCTTGTTAGATGCAGATTGAAGAGACCTTTGGGTGTGCTTGGATTCAGGTTTATCACAATGTTCATTGAAAGCCAAAGATCACCAGACACCTGAGCCACAGAGGGAAAAATAATTGTACATAAAAGGTTAAATAAATTTTGATTGCCATTTTAACTGTTAGTCAGAACATATGAGTAATTTTAAAACACTTTTCTTAAACAAAAAGAGCATTTTGAGTCCCGCCCTTTTGACTGTACATGCACTTCCATATGTGGATGATGGCGTAGCGTATAGAACTGTATCAGCAAGAAGCCAGTCTCTGTCTATTACTGCTCGAATGGCGTGTGCACTTTTGCTACAAAGATCATCTATGCAGATTGAGCTTTGTGAAAGAAACAGATGAAGCTGAAGGATTTGTCCTCATCAAACACAATTTTTGTGTATAAAACACTTTTTGCCCCTCAGTTATTTAACCTCGTAAATTTCGTATTGACAGGAAGGACCCATGCTGATAGA
The DNA here is from genome assembly GCA_014839685.1 of Anableps anableps. Lineage (NCBI taxonomy): Eukaryota > Metazoa > Chordata > Actinopteri > Cyprinodontiformes > Anablepidae > Anableps > Anableps anableps. The sequence continues at coordinate 2,344,027 of CM026083.1, forward strand.
AGGGACACAACAAAGTTTATACAACTGCTAGAACAGAGAGCTCAAGCAGGGAGGCAACAGCCAGACCCCAAACATGACTGCCAGTTTATACCAGTTTATAAAGAGGTTTGTCAAAGAATGTGTTCTATCATGTGTCCTATCTAAGTAAAAAATATCTGCTGATGCCTGCAGATTGCATAATTAAATGTAATCATGAATCACTCTATGTGGGCCTTCCTTCTGCTTGTTCACTCTGGATAATTAGTTAAAATAGAATATTTTTGTGTCACTTTTTTGTGTCTGAATCAAATGAGCCAAAAGAATACAAAGAATTTTCACTGTCTTTCCCACCATCACATGTGTAGCATTAGCCTGAAATGTCTTTTTAGGGCCAAACAACATGTTTGGGTGAGTGGTACATTCTGAAGCTAAGCCCTACCCTCAGATTTATGGCAACTCTTTGCCAGGGCAACAACAAAAACAGCTTGGCTATCTGCTCAAAGAAAGTCAGAAAATATATGGAAGTTTGTTGCATGAAACCGTTTTCCAAAGTTGTATGGACAATGACTTGTAGTGGTTCCCAAAGATATAGTGGAGAGTCCTCTGTGGGATATGAAACACTGAGCTGGAGTTTTAGGATGATCTCTAGCACATAAAGTTAATGTAAAATTATTCAAATTATTAGAATGCAGATTACCATAACTGTAGGAGGACACACATTTTTAGCCAAAAGAGGATAAAAAACTGTAGCAGCTGACCAAATTTCACCAAGATTGACACATATATTTGAATTCTGCTTATTATAGCAGGGGTATAGAAAATTTCATGAGGGCAAGGTCCAACTATTTAATGTGTGATATATATATATATATATATATATATATATATATATATATATATATATAAAACACCTCCTGATCAGTGCTGCTGTATATATATATATATATATATATATATATATATATATATATATATATAGATCTATATATATAGATATATATATATATATATATATATATATATATATATATATATATATATATGGACTTCACTTTTCTTTGTAGCAGATGATGCTGACATGGGGATTTGCTTTATTTTCTCTCTAAGTTCCTGTTTTTCTTTTCCTTCAAGAAGTTTTTCAGCAACTGCAGGCGTCCATTCTTTGACATCCTCTCCATCAGTGAATGGCTTTTTGTGCTGACCCAAAATCCAAGCGACTCTGAGGGAACGCTCATGAGCTCGACGCTGAGCATTAAATGTGTGGCTCAGGATTCTGGTGGACTGGTCATATTGGGCTGTGACAGTGTGTATTTTCTCTGACCTTAGTTCTGATTTGAGTGGGTATATTTGTTCAAAACTATTATGCCTTGTCTTCTAATGGGGTTTCACATTTCCACTTTTAATAACTGCCACAGTTTCTAAACACATCAGACTTAGTACTACCAGTGAGATGTATGAAGAGAAATGATTCTGTCCATTCCGGATTAAATGCTCCATTTTCACTGTTTCACTGTTCACTCGGCCGTTTCTCTCCCCTTCTCCATCTCATCGATCAGTTTTTCCGTTCTTTCCTCTGTCTTGCCCACCTGTATGTCTCCACCTGTTTCTCCCTCCTTCTCCGTTTTCTCGCCAAATATCCACTATTTATCCACTAATATATTTTATACAACTAATCAGTGGAGATAAATGACCATTAAAATAGTTTAATGACTACAGTCCAGAAAAAGGAATTTTAAGAAAATGTGTTTTTGTATGTGTCCCACTATTGTCTGGAAAACTCTACATAAGATTTATTTTAATTCTCAGGTTTTTAATAAAGCTATTTTTATCATGGGCACGATTTTTTTTTTTGTCACTGACAGAAAGCCCCTCAACCTCCAGATTCTGGTTATGTCCCTTATGTAAGGACACAGGGCTGTGTCTCCAGCAGGCTGGTCTGCAGTACGGGGGTCCCTCAGGGAACTGTGCTGGCACCGTTCCTCTTCACCCTCTCTACACTGCAGACTTCTCCATCAATTCCCCACCACCTGCAAAAGTTCTCTGACAACTCTGCCATAGTTGGCCTCATCACAGGTGAGGACGACTCAGAGCACAGACAGAAGACTAATAACTTTGTGGACTGCTGCCAGCAGAACCACCTCCTGATCAGCGCTGCTAAAACCAAGGAGCATGTGGTGGACTTCCGCAGGCAGAGACCCACCTCACCGACACCAGTGATCATCCAGGGAGTGAACATTGAGATCGTGGACTCTTTTAAGTACCTGGATCTTCACCTGAACAATCAACTGGACTGGACTCATAACACTGATGCGCTTTACAGGAAGGGTCAGAGCAGACTCTACCTGCTGAGAAGGCTGAGGTTTTTAAGAGTGCGGGGGGCGCTCCTGAAGACCTTCTTTGACTCTGGTGGCATCACCCATCTTCTATGGGACTGTATGTTGGAGCAGCAACTTATCTACTACTGAGAGGAAGCGGTTAGATCAGCTCATCAGGAAGGCCAGCCCTCGACCCAGTGTAGGTGGTGGGAGACAGAAGGACTCTGGCTAAAATAACATCACTGGTGGACAATGTCTCCTACGCCATGCATGAAGCTGTTGCTGAGCTGCAGAGCTCCTTCAGTGACAGACTGCTGCATCCTAAATGCTCAAAGGAGCATCATCGTAGATCCTTCCTCCCAGCAGCTGTTAGACTGTATAACCATCACTGCTGCCAACAAAATCATTAAGTGTTTATTTCCCTGGACTAGTGTGAGAGGAAGCCAGGGAACCCATGCATGCACAAGGAGAACATTAATCTCCATGCAGAAAGACCGCAGGGTAGGATTTGAACCCAGGAACTTCTTGCTGCAAGGCAGCAGAGCTACCAATTGTGCCTTTAAACAACTATACATGAAATAAATGTGAAGTTATAAAGGAAAGGTTTCTAGAGATCAGAGGGAAAAAAAGTACTTTCCTGTTTGTTTACCTCTGAACTGGGTCACTTCTTTAACCCAGAGCTAAGTAAAATCAGATATTATCTTACAATGTAATATAATATCAACTGCACTGCATGATATACTGACCATCACAGATATTGCCTTCCATTTGTGTATTGTGTAAACAAGCAGCAGCCTACCTGTGCCATAAAGCATGGCCAGCAAGATGGAAGAGATCCAGGCAGTGTCACTGTATCCAACTCCAAACTCCCGGATCAGCTCTTTGAAAAACACACTGACTGCTTTAGGGAATGCATAGGAGAAGCCTGTGATGACAAAACATCCTGCCAACACTGCCCAACCCCATCCTCCATCCGGGGCCTTCACACCTGGTGCTCCATCATCCACAGCAACACCTCCCATGGTGCTTTATGGCTGTGCCTGAATGGAGGCAGTGAGATGCTGGAACAAAGATAAAAAATTAGATTACATTTCCTCTACATTTTAAATTCTGACCTGCAGCATGTGGTGCACTTTCAGATTGAATGTCTTTCCTTAGAATGTATCTACATGGCTCCTAATACTGCCATTTCATTCTGCCTTCAGTAAATTAGTTCTCAATTATTCTGTATTTAGTAAGTGCAAAGAGCTGTCCAGTAACAGTGACTCACACAGTTTCTGATGAAGGGCTCTCCTCACAAATCTTCACAATCACACGAAATGCATATCCAGCAGTCATGGAATGAAGAAATGTTGATTGGGTCAGCTGACAGAAAAATCTATAATAAGAAATAAGCCACATCATTTGATTTTCTCAATATTTAATGATATTAAATGTAGAATTTCAGACATAAGTGTCATTCATTTTTTATTCATTAAACAACTACTTGCCTGCTTAGTAAATTAACTCATAAAAAATTTTAACTACGAAAAAATCCTTTTTGGCCAGGTTAGCTACGTACAGGGACCTCTATAGCAGCGATTCTCGAACGTTTTATGCCAAGTATCACTGTAGTAAACAGCATGTTTTCCAAGTCCCACCATCTTGACAAAAGGTTTTGTTTTGTAACAGGATTCTGACATTTTGTTATACACTGCCTGCCTGGCCAAAAGAAAAGTCGCCACCTGAATTTAACTGAGCAAATCGGTTTGAGCTTCCTATTGGATAGTTACTGCATGGACAACTGTCTTCCAGTTGGCAACAAGTTATTTAACCCCAGCTGATGTAATGAGTAATTTCTCATTTCTTAAACAACCATGTGAAAGAGATGTTTAAGTCTGCTTAAAAAGGGTCAAATCATTGGCAGGCAACAAGCAGAGAAAATATCTAAGAAGATTACAGAAACTACTAAAATTGGGTCAAGAGTTATCCAATGGATTATTAAACACTGGAAGGATAGTGGGGAACCATCGTCTTTGAGGAAGAAATGTGGTCAGAAAGAAACCCTGAATGACCCTGATCGATGATCACTTAAACGTTTGGTGGCATCAAATCAAATTAAAAACAACAGCAGAACTCAGGGCTATGATTACTAGTGAAATTAAGAGCATTTCTGCACAATGTGAAGGGAACTAAAGGGATTGGGACTGAACAGCTGTGTAGCCATAAGAAAAGCATGAATCACTGAGGCTAACCAGAGAAAAAGACTTCAATTTGTAAGGGAAGAGAATTAAGATTGGACTTTACAGCGATGGGAGAAGGTCATGTGATCTGATGAGTCCAGATTTACCCTTTTCCAGAGTGATGGTCATATCAGGGTAAAAAGGGATGCTCCTATCATGCCTAGTGTCTACTGTATATAATTTGGGGTTGCTGCAGCATGTCAGATCCAGGTTCAGCAACATTATGAGGTCAATTGACTACCTCAATATACTGAATGACCAGGATATTCCACCAATGGTTTGTTTCTTCCCTGATGACACGGAGATATTCCAAGATGATAACCCCAGGATTCATCTGGCTGAACTTGTGAACGAGTGGTTCAGACTTCATGAGACATTTTCACACATGGATCAGCCTCCACAGAGTTCAGACCTGAACCCCATTGAGAATTGTTGTGATGTTCTGGAGAAGGCTGTGGACAGTGGTCAGACTCTCCCATCATCAATGCAAGATCTTGCTGAAAAATTAATGCAACACTGAATAGAAATAAATCTTGTGACATAGCAGAAGACAATGCCACAGCAAAACAATGCCACAGCAAATATGTACTATAATCAAAGTTAAAGGCGGTCCAATGAAATAGTGTTTGACCTTGTATTTGGCCAGACGCTGTTTCATAAAAAACAAATGAAAAATAAGAAACAGCATTTTTATCCATTTATCACTGCTTGGCTTCCTCACAGATGCAGTTTAATTATGCATTTCATTTGTATTCAGAAGTTGAAATTTCTGTTTATAATTAGAAAAGTTCAGATGTAAGTGTTAACCTTTCTTGTGACATTTTTACCAACCCAGACCTCCAAATCAAATATGGCTACCTTGTAGAAAAGTTGCTTGCAGTAAAAGCAGCTTTTTTTTTTTTTTTTTTTTACATGTTTCTCGAGTATCTAATTAAATCTTTCACACAGAAGAGTACTGCAGTATATCATCTCTTTTAGTGAGCATGCTGCTCCAGTGTTTTAAAGAACAAAAGGGAGAAAAACACAATTGTGAGTTTCTATTGTTAACAGTTAAGGCCAATACATACTTCACAAGAATAGAGAGATTGTTCTCTCTCCCAGGGCCGCAAGAAAATAACGACATTGTTCTATTTGCAACCCTGGTTTCTGACTTCCTGCAGCTTTTTCTTGGCACATTACCTGGGCAGAACTTTTTTTTGCATGGTGCACGAAAATTATGATATACAAATCCTGCAGTGGAAGGACTTCCTAAGAAGTCTGCATCTGAGGCTCTTGTGAAGTAGGATGTGTGTGATAATAGTTCAATTTCCAGATAACAGAGCAGGCCTTCAAGTAAACCTATATGAAACTCCATCTGATGCTAGCAATGACCCATCGACAAGGTATCCTCAATCTGTCACCTTCACTCTGTGTTTTGATGGTCAGAAAAATTGGAAACTGTTGGGTAATACTAACACTGTATTCATGATAATATCTCTTATTCCCCCTGGCATTGTTCTACACATGCAAGGTCCTTGGTAGGGATGATCAGTTGCAACACGTGTCAAACTCAAGGCCCATGGGCCAAATCCAGCCCGCCATAACTATTTCTGTGGCCCTCTAGGCTCTATCAGTGACAACAAATTAGTTTTTATTTGTATAGTGCCAAAGTACTTCAGTGTGAAAGGATGCTAAATATTATTTAATTTTTAGAAGCACTCATCAAATGCAGAGAAAGATATAATATTTCAACAATTTGTTAAAGGGGCAGTATTATATAATTTTCCAGTGCAATTTTATAACATAATCAAGTGCTATAACTTGATTGTGTTATGAGGGAAGGTAACTATGTTACCTTCAGTTGTTATAAAAATGCTGTATATATCAAACATAACTTAAGTGAAACTTGACCTTGTAATTTCATGCCTTGAAATTTATGCACCCTGAATGGCTGCCACAGGAGATTCAAGGATTTCTCAAACATTCATGAAAGAATCAAAGAAACACTCCAGGTGTGTTTTTGATGAAGGAATAACATTATAACATGATATAAAGCTCAAAAAAGTCAATTTTACATCATACCCCCCCTTTAATAGGTAGTTTTATCTATACATTCTTCCACAACCGGTCATTTGATCCAGTATTTACGAAAACATGTTGCACTGTCAGACATTACCAAGTTAAATTAACATTTAATTAATATTAAAGTTAAAATCATTAGACATGTTGACTGATGTTGCCTGTGCAACAAATTATTGTACTGATGTTGTACATGTCTGACAATGTTGTGCATCCAAGCCGCAGGATTGTGCCACAGATGTGGGAGTAAAACAAAACAAACCACTACTGGTGTGCACATAATAAAATACAAACAAACATATTTTAGAGCTCTGTGCAGCAGGTTCTGGTGCCACTAAGGGGAAAACCAAACCTGTCCTGATCACATTAACACACTCAATGCTGTACACACCGCAGTGATGCGCAGAGGAGCAGGCTCACAGACTTCAGATATGGAGAGTGTTTCAGCAGCAGAAGAAAGAGTTTGAATTAACTACGATATTTATCAATGTGCGTCAGACTGTGCATTTAACAGTTAAGTGAGTTTTAATTTAGTGCGTCATATTCAAAATATTTAAAAGTTATTAATGCTCAAATGTTAATGTTTATAATAAATGCCTTCTTAAGACTGCTGAGCAGGGGTGTATCCAGGAAGTTTTTAAAGAGGGTTAAATGGGGTGTCACCAAAATAAAAACCCAGGCATTGCAACCATACACCTCCAACTGGAAAGCACACTTTGGCTTCACACAGAGTCCTCCACAGCCAACCAGAATCACATCCACACATAATAGTTTCTCATCAGAAAGTAACCCAACAATACAAATACAAAAAATAATTCTAATTGAAGCTATTTATCTTCTTAAGTTATTATTCATTAAAAATATTATCCACATAAAACTTACTCAATGGGGGGATTTAATTTAATTTAAGTGGTTAAGAGATATGCTCTTATATGAGCAGAGGGACTGTCTACCTTATGGTAGGAAATGTTTAGCATTTTTTCAAATTATTCTAACTGTCCTGTTCAGAAGCTGGAACCATAAAAGCTGTAATTTATTGTATGTATAAAATTCTTATTTATATGTTTAATGTACAGTGTACAATATGGAAAGGTCACTGCAATACCCTCGATTAAATAGATACAAACATGAGGCATGTGAGTGAATTGTCCTATGTGTTTCAAAAATGTCCTGTGTAATGGATTTCAACTCTTCATCAATCCGTCCAAAGAAGACAGGAGTCGAAACGGAGTTTATCACATTTACTGTGATAGACAAAAATGCACTATTTTAGTCTTCATATTAATACACCAGGCATTCTGACTCCCTAGAACAAAGGTGATGTCACAAAGTAGCCATTACAAAGTAACAGTACAGCAAAATGGAAATAAACTGTTAACATCAGTTTAACTAGCTGAAATAAAATCAGGGCAGATTAAAATGTCCATAAACCATTAGCCATGTAAAGTTGACAAAAACAATACCCTTACAATTTAAAATATTTACTTCACAACATACATTCCAACAGAAATAGAATAAGCACTTTAAACTAACAGATGTACACCGCAACAAACTTGCCCTCATCTGTGCCATACAGCACTGTGAGGGAGGATGGTGAAGCAGCTCAAAATAACGGTCGGGGTGGATCAGAGGGCATTTCCGGTTTTTCAAAATAAAATATGAAACGAAACCACGCCAGTAAGGAGGTCTGAAAGGTCTATCGTCAGAGAGGTGTAAAATCCTTCGCCTTACCATAGTCCAGATGGTGGCATGAGAAGACATCCTGGTATTGCAGCACCAGGTTTGCCGGTCTCCACTTACACTCATCTGACATCTCACAAGAGTCAATATCAACCTTAGAAAGTCCCATGAAGCCAAGTTGGTTCTTCACTCTCTCAAGGTGAACCATAGATGGCACTGCCATCATGGAACAGCTGGACAGCAATTTGTCAGATTGGGCAGCTCCATCAAGGTCCTCAAGGGCAACACACACTTATACATCAGCTAACTTAGCATTGCGTCTAATGGTCACAGGCTTGTTTGAGGTATTAATGAGTTTGAGGGGAACCCACCCCACAGATGGGTCACAAGCTTGGCGACAAGGACACTTTTAGGAGCTGAGTGTGAAGAAGTAGGTTCAGTCAGCACTGTACTACTTGGAGACACAACTGTACTCCCAGGTAGTTTTACCCCAGATGAGATATTCTCAACAAGTAGTAGTATTGGACCTCACTGTGCCAATTTTGTTTGGGGTGTCATCCCCTTGCCAGGGTTTCAGGTCAGACAACATGAACAGGAACTGCAGAGATTCTGGGTCTCTGGAGGAGTGTGGACTTGACACAGTTTGCCAGTATGACTCACACTTTTTGGAAGGTCTCGAAATGTGCTTTATGACTTTTGCACCAATGATGATGTCATCTTGTTGGCCCTGGACAACAAGAACTGGAACCAGCACATTGCAACCATACACCTCCAACTGGAAAGCACACTTTGGCTTCACACAGAGTCCTCCACAGCCAACCAGAATCACATCCACACATAATAGTTTCTCATCAGAAAGTAACCCAGCCTGTTTTAACTTTTCCTCTGCATTCTCATTCATGCTACAAGCCATTGAGCCGCTGTCCAACTTGCTAACCAATTTAACTAAACCAGCAAATGTCACCGGTGTAGAGAAGAGGCTGTCACTAACAATCCTGTGAATATTCTGAAACACAACAACTTCATTGCTGGAACAAGACTTTACAGCGGAGATATATACACGCTCAGCATCAGGTGTTACATCAGACCAGGAGTTAGCATTTAGACCCATACTGCCTCCCTCCAAATACAGGTCATTCAGTTTCCCTGTGACTGGAAAGAGGAGATTTGGCAGCTTTGACAGGGCACTGCAGTCTGGTGTGTCCGAGGGCAAAGCAGTCGAAACAAAATCTCTCTGACATGCAGTGTGAGATGGTAGTGTGGCCTGCATCACCACAATCTCTATAGGCCAACTCTCTGGCGAGAACAAGAAGGATCCCTGCCTCTAGCTGGATGGGAACTATTGAGCTGTATTTTCTCCATCACCTCCTGAAACATTTCAACCATATGACTGAGAATCCTTTCTTCTGACTGTTGCAGGTTCTGAGCCACCACTGAAACTGAAGCACAACCTGGGGTGATTGAAATATGACTAGGCGAAACCTGAACCGTATAGGAAGAGGGAGACATGGATGAGCTGTGACGCTTTGGTGACTCAGATTTAAGAATAATGATACACTTTATTTGTAATGCACTTTATGTTTGATACCAAACCTCAAAGTGCTACAGGGGCAAAAAGATTAAAATAACAAACATAAATAAAAAACAGTCATTAAAAAACATTAAAAAAAAAATAAAAAATATACGTAGAGAAAGAAGCTTTAGTCAGCATAAGCTTTCCTAAAAAGGAAAGTTGTCAGTCCTTTCTTGAAAGCATCAACCGTCTGTGGAGATCTGAGATGACCCGGAAGAGCGTTCCAGAGACAGGGAGGTCCAGCCGCAAAGGCTCTGTTACCCATCGTTCCGAGCTGCGTCCTGGGCAGGACCAGATAATGCTGTTGGCCTAACATCTGAAGGTTAGATGTTTGGGGTGTGAGCAGTTCAGTGAGGTAAGTGGGGGCTGCACCGTGCAGACAGTGATGGGTGTGCAGGAGGATCTTGTAGTCTATTTGGAGGTGGACAGGGAGTCAGTGCACTGTGCGTAGGATGGGGGTGATGTGTTCGCGTTTCTGCACCCTCATCAGGATCCTGGCAGCGCTATTCTGGACATACTGGAGCTTTTGGAGGCTCCTGCCAGGAATCCTGTTGAGGAGTGCGTTACAATAGTCTAAACCTGGAGGAGACAAAGGCATGGACGAGCTTCTCTGCTGCAGGAAGGAAAGGGAAGGGTGCAATTTGGAGAGGGTTTGCAAATGGAAGTGATGTGGTTGTCAAAGGACAGCTGGGGGTCAAAATTAGCCCCCAGGTTATTAACAGAGGGAGAAAGGGGAATGATGTGGCCAAAGATTAAAAGCAAGGAGATAGGAGAGGAGTGTAATTGGTGAGAAATGCCAGTTTGGATGGCTTCTATTTTTGAGCCATTTAGCAGCAGGAAGTTTTGACTCATCCATGCCTTGATCTCCTCCAGGCAGGAGCTGAGATGAGTGAGGTTGACGGAAATGGTGCTGGAAGGAGTGATCTGAAAGTAGAGTTGTGTGTCGTCAGTATAGCAGTGGAAGTTAATTCCATGCCTGCTAATGACAGGGCCAAGGGGAAGCATGTAGATAGTGAAAACGGTAGGACCAAGCACGGAGCCCTGGTGGACCTCACAGGTAACAATGTGAGGACTGGATTTTGCCTCCCCCAGGGCCATGTACTCGGCCCATTCAGTGAGGTAGGAGTGAAACCAGCTAAGGGCAGTGCCAGAGAGACCAATGTAGTGTTGAAGACGGTGCAGGAGGATATGCTGGTCAACACTGTCAAACGCAGCAGAGAGGTCCAGCAGAACGAGGAGGGATGTGGAGCCAGAGTCAGAAGCCATCAGCAGGTCGCTGGTGACTCTGATGAGAGCAGTTTCAGTGCTGTGAGAGGGTCAAAAGCCAGATTGAAATTTTTCATATTTCGAATTATGTTTGAGATGGTTGTGGAGTTGTGAGGAAACAACTTTTTCTAAGATTTTGGAAATGAAAGGGAGGTTTGTTATAGGTCTGTAATTTGACAGGGGTTCAGGATCCAAGGTGGGATTTGCCCAGACTTCCCTCAGATAGTTATCTATTCTCAGTTGGACATCACTTAGCGACCACTCATGAATGGTCTTCCACTTAAAGGTGGATGACAAATCTGGTTCTGGCCATTGCTTGACAAACATGAGGGCAACCTCATTATTCAAATCTCTCATCTCATTCCCTTGTCTCCACAGACCCTCCAGTGCACGGTCAGCACCTTTGTTCAACTTTATCCAGTAGTCGAATGGTCTTTATACTTTATCCAGTTTATAAATGGTCTTTATACTTTATCCAGTAGTCTTTATACTTTATGTTATAATGCAGAGTGGCATAAAAGTCTGCCAGGGGAAGGTATGAGGAGGCATCACTAAAGTAATGCAATGGAATGTCAAATATTAGAGTCTGTTTCTGTGAAATGTCGATGTCAGGGACACCACACAGAGCAATCTTAACAACATCCTGATCTCTGCCTAGCAAGTAACTAGTGATTTCTTCTGCTTGTTCATGTAGTGGAATCTTTTTTTTTGGTAAGTCTTAGTCATGTCAATCCAGTCCTCAACTGCTGCTCCACCATATCTGTAAGATGGTGAATAGCTCTCACATCATGGTTCGGTGTAGAGGTTTGCACATTTTCTCCACTAATCCCACCAACATTAGAGAAAACATAGCCAGCTTCATCACTATCAATCACTACATTTGGACTTCCCACATTCCCACCATTATCATGTTCCAACCATAAACTTCGACCATTAGGCAAAATGGGAGTAATACATTTATTTATTGCAACTTGAATCAATAACCCCTGCTTTGTTTAGCAAAAATAAAACTGGCCAAACAAACTGTACAGAATGATAAATAAATAAATAAATGTACTTCCACCAGCTGTAGCAAAAAGCAGTCTACTCTCCATATATATATATATATATATATATATATATATATATATATATATATATATATATATATATATATATATATATATATATACAGAGCCTGAAATTCACTTTTTCAAATGGGGGGAATTTCCCCCTTACATGCTTCACATGGGGGCAATTTATAATGTTTGGGGAGGAATTACATATGAGCTTGACCACGGGTCCTACAGTCCAATATGCAGCTTTAATTTGTTCTCTTTTTTTTTTACCTTCCTAGTTGTCATTTTAGCTGCTCTCTTTTGTCTATTTAACCCACTGGTTTCCTCTGCTTCATCTCTTCCACTTAATAACTTGGGGCTTAAAGGTAGGAAGAACATATTTGTAAACATGGAAAACTATTCAGGAAGAAATGGTACTAGTTGTGAGATTAACTATAGATCTTGTCACATTCTCACTTTTAGCTGAAGACATTGACTACTGTTCCATTTCATCTTCTTCCCAGTTGGTTATCTTAGATGCATCTGTGACTCTACTCTCTTTTGATTCCATGTTGTACCCCCCCACCCCCCAATCTAATTCTTCTCAGCTTGCATCTCCCTCCAATAGAACAACTTTGTTGAAACAAAATTCCTAAATAGTTAAATTGCTCACATAGCCTCTGTCTTTGCTAAGCAGGCATCTAAGCTATTTGGATTGCTATAAATTTATGATTTAAAAAGTAACAGTAAATTAAATAAAATAATTAGGAATTAATATAAATAAAAACATTGTACTAAATAAATAGAGGCTATGGAAAAATGATAAAAGAATAACTGGAAAAAGTAAACTAATCAAGCAATAAGATTGGAAATAAAAAGGGAAATTAAATAATAGTGATAGTGTTAAATTAATACTGTTGAAAATGACAAATATTACTTTATGTTGCACTGGATAATCATATAAGTTTGAAAAGTTTTTATTTTTTGGATGTAATATTTCCCACATCAATTACTTTATCCAGACATTTTTAAAACAGTTTATAGTCATTGCTAAATTTGGCAGGATCAGTTCTCCATACATTAGTCTGAACACCGTATCTGCGTGTCTTCAGGAGCTTTAACCTTCACATTCTTGTGAATCTGTGCATGAATGGATGAAAAACTGAATGTAGCGTTGGAGTCCTCGCTCCAGTTCAGGTAATTTATCATTTCTCACTGAATCTGTATCACGTTTTCTTTTCACCGCTACTGAATGAGAAACATCTTAGCCCCGGAGTGAAGCTGATATTTTGAAGCATCGGCGAGTTTTTTTTTTTTTTTTTTTTTTTTTTTTTTTTTTTTTTTTACAAAAGGAGCTGCTGGTTTCACCACTGTTGTTTAAGCCACGGATATATTCTGAGCCTGGCATTTTCCTTTGGGTGCTGGGTACCATTAAGGCTATAGACGGTAACTGTTGTAGGAAACGAGGATTTGGGTCCTAGCCGACATCACTGGTATCTGTGCCGCCTCTGGCGCCGTTGTTTATCGGTCGCGGCCCCAGCTCCGCGCCTTCAGCTAATAAGTTTACGTTTTAAGGAGCAGCGCTCCATGTTTTCATTACCTAACAGTTAAAAGCGTTGAATCCGGCCACTGTTAGTTTGCTAGCAAGGAATATACCGGGACCGCGGAGGGAGCTCATACTTTAAAGAGAGGAGGAGAGCGCTAGAAGTGATCTTCGTTTTAGTTCATGGCTCCGATATATGCGGCAATTTCCCGCAATTTAAAACCTAGATCTGCGGCAATGAATACCCGCAATGAATTTCAGGATATATACACCTTTAAAACAAGATAAACATGCCTATAATAGACAAAAATGCACTATTTTAGTCATCACATTATGACTAAAATGTCTTAATTTTAGACTCTAGGGAGACAGTTATGTTCTGACTCCCCAGAACATAATGGTGACGTCACAAAATAGCCGTTACAAAGTACAGCAAAATGGAAATAAACTGTTAACATCAGTTTCGCTAGCTGAAATAAAATCAGGGCAGATTGAAATGTCCATAAACCTTTCATTAGCCTTGTCAAGTTGACAAAAACAATTCTCTTACAATTTAAAATATTTACTTCACAACATACATTCCAAGAGAAATAGAATAAGCACTTTAAACTAACAGAAGTACACTTAATAATACCGCAACAAACTTTTACCCCCATCCGTGCGACACAGCACTGTGAGGGAGGATGGCGAAGCAGCTCAAAATAATGGTCAGAGTGGTACAGAGGGCATTTCCGGTTTTTCAAAATAAAATACAAAACCCGATAAAATTCACACATACTGGAGAATGACTTCCAACATCGAAAAGGAATTGAAATAACACTACAGTGTATTTTTAACTCAGACCTGCGTGAGATACGTCTGCCATAGCTCAAAAGTTTTGCAAACACTGCTCTGATCTTGACGTGGCCCAAAATGAAAATGAGTTTGACACCTCTGAGTTTTAAGGTTTAGGGGGCAATTACTTTTCACATAGGGCAAAGTTGATTTGTATGACTTTTTTTCTTTTAATAAATGAAATAATCACTTAAACACCACTTTTGCAAGCAAAAGTAAAAGAAAACTGTAAAGAGACGGGGCATCTTCTCAGCCCTGTTAATGGTGAGTATATTGTATTACATCTTTAATGTTAAGATCAGCTGTCATTCCCCCAAACTTTAGCATCTGGCAGCCCAGAAGTATTAAGAGACTGCTGTTGTTGTTTTTCCCTTTAAGGATCATTCAATTTGGACATTAAGGAGGTGAAGCTGCAAGAGACCAGGAGGTCTTATAGGCTACCATGCTCCCCCTGTTGCTACCACAACCTTCACATGCAGTCAGTAATTTAAAGCATGAATTAATGATTCAAATGCAGTGTTCCTATCCTTACTACGTCACTATGCAGTGAAACAATGAAACAATGGGTTTCTCCTAACTGTCCAAGTTTGACACTTGACCTTAAAGCCACTGATCGTGTTTTATTGCTGAAGAGGGCTGTTCCCCAGCCCTTAAAACTGAAACCTTAACAAGCTGCAAATGTTTTACAATAGAAAAGGACTCAATCAGCCACTCAAGCGCTAACTCTTGAATAATTAACGTAATATCTATTATTTTTTTGGAAACAGACTAAAATATGCATAAAATATTTAATTTCAACAGTCATCTACAAGATGCTCTCTCTTTTGCCCTCCAGCTGGCTGACATCCACTAGGAAGCAGCACCAGAAGATCAACAAGTGTAATTTACAGCTCTGCTGCATCCTATTATGCTTTATAATGAGTAAGCTCAGTTACTAACCCCAACCCCCCCTCTCCCACATCAACCCTACTCCACCCCATTACGCCCCCTAAGGCTCTCCAGAACTGCTACACAGTCATGTAAATAAAGAGCAGCTTTACAAATTCAGCATTTAGCATCTTCTTCTAAATCATTCTTGTTTCTTTTTTTCTAACAATTTTGGTGTTTTTCCTACATGATTCCAAAAGGATTCTTTTTCTTCTTCAAGCTTCTATGAATAATGGCTATAAAGTATTATTATAAACTATTTTGACAACAGTCTTGCAGACAGAGGCCCCATTGCCTGATTTACAACCTCTGAGGAAACAGATGGAATAAGCTGCGTGGCAGAAATGCCAGATTGGTGAAACTTAACATCCAGCAACCCAGTGTCTCCAGGTAACACATTTCTGATGGGAATGTGATGTAATAAACCAAAAAAAAAGAGTCTGGCCCATGTCTCAAAAACACACATTCTGTTCAAGTACCATCATTTATTTAATTTATTTATCTTTTAGCCATTGCACAAACATTTTTAAGCATAAATTACCAGTTTTTTCATAATTTTTTTGGAGCACACCTTGCACTGGGCCTCAGTTTACTGCAATACATCAGTGTTGTAAAAGCCCTCTCTTCATGGTGGAGGCACATAGTTTCCTTATTTTTCAACATGTCCAGCCATCAGTGTGTGACCTTCAGCTCACTTTGGTAGTGCAATGGAACAATGACCCACAGAATACCAGAAAGGCCACCTCTGATCAGCCCCAACAACAACAAGATGCTTGGTGGTTGTTGTTGCTTCCAGCGAGTGCCAAAACCCGTGATCAGGTTCGTTCGTTTTTTCACATACACACAGGTCGGTTTGTAGAGCTTTTCCCCTAATAAATGAAATCATCATTTGAAAACAACATTCTCTAATTGCTCAGATTATATTTGCCTGATTTTAATATTGGATGGATGGTGGGTGGGTGCATGGATGTATTTCCTAAATACTGGAATGGAGTGTGCTGAAGGAAAAGAACTTGGTTGTGAACTGATGATGCTAAAACTAAAATGAAATTGAATTTGATCACAACACAAACAGAATAATTCATGCATTCCAGTTAAATAAACCTTTGAAAATAAAACCATTTTGTAATTTACAAAAAAGTGAACTCCTGTGGATTTTTTCCTTTTACATTGACATATTACTGTGTTCTATTGATATTTCCCCCCTCTTCATATATATATATAAAACTGTAACAATTGATTACAGTGCGTAAAGAATCTTTACATTTTCAAAATAAAAGCTTCACAGATTAAAACGACACCTCCTGACTTGAGAACATTCTGATCTACCTTCACTCCGTGAATCACCGCAGGTCTACACCTTCAGCCTGGATACTGCTGCGATCATTTCCTGCAGAATGAGATCGCTTCAAAAACATCAAGAAAAAGTCACGCATCCCGCGACATGATGAATTTCACGCAGTCTTCCCAGAATTAAAAATGCCACATGACAATTAATATTCGGATCTCGTCCAGCTGTTAGAGTTTGATTACCGCTGATGTAAAAAGGAAGATGTCTGTCCGCACCCAGGGGCAAACTGTTGAGTGTCTTACCGGATGATGCAGCCGGGAGCTGTCCCTCATCCAGCCTCAGCACCTGAGCAGCGTTTCAACCTGCACGTCTGCCTGCAGAGCGTCAGAGCTGGGCAGACAGAGCTGCTGCTGGGTCCTAGCGCTCCCTCGGCCTGACCTCACCAAGTGGAAACACTTCAGCTCATACGGGCTATTTATAGGCTTTGTTTTTACTGGCCTGTGCAGAGGATGGCATCACCATCACCCTACTGACTGCACCGAGTTCCCGGACAGTTCATAGTGATGCTAGCTGCAGAGCTTACAGAGCTTCAGACAGGACCCACACATTCAGAAGGAGCCGACAGAGATCTGAGCCATCAGAGGCTGTGCTGACACAATGTCCCGGAAGACAAAGCACCACCTGCCAGCCCAAAATGATTTATACCCCTGGGACATTTAGAGTAAGAGTAGCACTACAACATTCATTTACTCAATTAAAAGACTTAAATAGTATGACTTAACTAAGGGTAAAAAAGTATTTGATAAAAAGATTACTCAAGACGCAGAAAAAATAATCATTCCTTTCAGTTCAGTTCAGTTTATTTACATGGAGCCAATTCACAACAAATGTCATCTGGAGGCACATTACAGACAACTCGTTTCAATTCAATCATACATACAATCATTCCAACTGATCCTAGTTATCAACAGTGCAATAAGTTCAGTTCATCATTCAAATTATTTGAAAAAGTTTCTATCTAAGGAAACCCAGCAGATTGCCTTGAGTCATTGACCTCCTCCTGGATGAGCACATAACGACAGTAGACAATTGCTTCCATTGTGTTATTGACTTTGCAGCAATCCCTCATACCAAGCATGCATGTAGCGACAGTAGAGAGGGAAAAACTCCCTTATAACAGGAAGAAACCTCCAGCAGAACCAGAACCTGGCTCAGTATGAGTGGCCATCTGCCACAAGCGACTGGGGGTTTGAGAAGACGGAGCAGAGACACAAAAAAGAAACAGATGTAAGGGTGCTTTCTATGTTTATGAAAGGTAAAAAGTTAATAACAGGAGAGGGCTTAGTTGTTGGCAGCATTATCTCAGCCAATGCCCCCCTCCAGGAAGGTACAACAGCTATACAAAATCCCAGACCAGATGACAACACCTGATTGTAACATCTGATTTAATACTTTAAAATGATGTCATCAGATAGACAAAAAGCTATGTGCAAATTCAGGTATTTTAAAGACTAAGATGAAAAAAAATTGTACAAATAAATAACATGATTACAAAATAACAAATTCAGGCAAAAGAAACACTTTTCCAAATACATTTTTTTATACAAAACAGAAAAAACTAATACTTTCAGTAGGTAGTACGTTTAGAACAGGGTAAAATACTTCCAGTGACAATATATAATGTTTACAGTATCTTCACTTGACCTCCAAATGGCACAACAGGCTCACCAGATAGAGAATAACTTTAGAACAACGAGGCTTGTGTAAAAACAAGGAGTTGTACTTTATTAACATAAGTTGTAGGTCTTACAACTTGTCTGCGTCTCATGTATTTTTGGTTAAAACATGTTTGAAGTTACTCGCGGTGGGTGGAGTAGCTCTTGAGACTTAACTCAAGTAAGAATTGCAATACTTCATAACAATATTACTCAAGTAAAAGTAAAAAGCATGGTGCATTTTTTCCAAAAAGTCACTCAGGTAAATGGAAATAAGTAAATGTAAAAAGTAACCTAGTAACAGTTTTCTTCTGATCCATGGCATCTTGCAGCAAGCATCATGACCCCACTCAAACTGCTAGCATGGTTGTTCAGGAGCAGTTTGGGGACAACAACAATGAATCAGAGCTGTTTTTGTTGCGTCAAACTTATTTTAATCCATCAGAAGTGACCAACCAGTTTAACCTATCAAGATCTCACCTCACCATTTCCAGTAAACATCTGCTGCTGGTTGGCTGGTGCCTGACTTTCCGAGGTCTAATGGAGGCTCTGCCTCAAGAAGTTTTTAAAATAAAATTTATAAGAAATTCCGGTATGTGATTTTACTTTGTCAGTGTGGGAACCTTTGGATGGATGAATCTAAGATCTAAAATGTGGAAAACTTGAAAAAGCTCAAACTTTCCCTGTAATGTGCTGAAAAAGATGCTTTTTCTGCTAACAGTGTGGCCTTGTTTAGGATTATTTAAATGGATGAAGCTGCAGGCTGTAGAAACCTGGTTCTGACTTAAAAATATGGAGCTTAGTTATCTTTTTCTTCATTTTATATTCAGCTTTTCTTTTGTAGGTCATGCTGAAATGTTCAGATCTAATCAGCAATCCCCATTGTTTGTTTCACTGCAGCCATTTTATCTCTGACTCCACCTACAGTTTTTCCATTGAATTTCATTTTAGCCCTGTTGTATTTATACTGTAGCTCTGGTTTTGGACTTCCCAATGACAGCCCTGTTTTTCTGGCCCCATCTTGTTCGTGTTGTGCATGTTTATGGGCTTGGCCTGGTCACACTTGTTCATCTCAAATGATCAATCCTGGTTTCTTTCTCTTTCTCATTTTGTCAAAAATCCAATAAGTGCATTGAAAGAGGCTGAAATAACAATATAGAAAAATTATATTTAAACAAACTGAAATTATTTTATATGTGGAAATATTGCTTGGTTAAAACATTAACTAAATCATTAATGTTTTAACCAAGCAATATTTCCAGCTTTTAACTTTAGGTGAATCGTTTTAAATGACATCAGGTAGGTTTTTTTTCCAGCGCTGTTCCGATATTTACAACCTCTAGCTGAATTAGCAACAAGCAGCCATTTCCTTTAATTCCTAAGACTATGCACATAAAGTGTATCTTTAATCTGCATCTCTGCAGCTGCTGGCAAGTTGCTTTCCTGTTGCTCCTCCCTGCAATGCTGTGATTGACAGTGTGTTAATATGAAGGAAATAAATAAAGCTTCAGGGTAAACCCAACGGTTTGCTGATGCTCAGTCTGTCCCCCACACCATCTCTCCACAGGGAGCATGAGTGGACTCAGTTTCAAACAGCTTAACCATTTCACCCCAGAATAGAGCTCTAAATAACACATCTTCAAGCATCCATATTTATTACACAGTGTGCCACAGATTATACTTCACTTTCATTGTTACTGTGTTTGTTGTGTTGCAGTTATTCTGTTCTTGAACATCTTCCAGGAAGGTCACTATGACCTGTTGTATAACAGTCCTGTCGCTCCACTAAGAAAAGTTGGTTTACAGCGCCTCCCAGTGGCTGAATTATCTTATCACCAAAATATATTACGTATTTAGTACTTTGTCTATATCTAACAGCACCTTACACACACACACACAATTAAGACTGTGTTTAGAATCAAACAAATCAAAGTTGCACCTTCGATGCGTCTGTCAGCAGGTTGAGCATTCAACGTGTTGTTGCATCTTTGACTTCAATCATTCTCTAGCCCATAATTCTGACAGCTGGTGACCCAATTTTCTCCTCTTAGAGCCTCCAGTTAATCACAGTTTGTCTTCTTTGGGTTCTCCAGCTTTTTTTTTTTGGTTTTTTTTTTTTTTTTTTTTGTTTTTGTTTTTTTGGACAATCTTTGAGCTACTTCCTTATTGCGTCTGCTCTGTGACCTGGCTCTCCATCCTGTGGGGAGACCCATAGATTACCCACCAGGTTAGCTGGACTGAAGAAGCTGCCCTTGCATGGACGTTTGACCCCACTCTCTCCAGGACAGGATTCACTGACAGAACCAGGAGCAGCCTCACACATGGACTGCATCAGGATTCATCTTTGTTGGTACGCCACAGGACTCCTGGGAGCGAGCACCATGTCATCCTGCAGGGTGTCATTTTGGCTCTACCGTCTCTGGGGGACAGAGGTGGATCATTTGCTGCTCCTTATTCCATTATTACAAGTTGTCATGTGCTGCTAATGACTGCACAAAGCACACTAACTAGCACACTAACTCAGTTCAGAAGTGAAACTCATGTTATATAAAGTCATTCCACACCTGGGATGTATTTCAAATTTTTATTTATTTTGATGATTATGGTTTAAAGTTTATGAAAACCTGCAATGAAAAAGTGCCTAAGACTGCTTGAAATGTTCTTTCATGGCCTACACAATCGTGGAGAAGCCTGCTCACTCCACAGCTGTCCAGCAGATAAGTCATGAAGGGTCATCTCTAAATAAGCTGGCCATTCAAAGTGCTGCATCCAAGCATGTTAATGGAAAGGTAATCGGAAGGAAAACAACTGGACTGTTGCTCAGCAGTCCAAAGTTCTCTCTTCAGATTAAATTAAAGTTTGAATTTCATTGGGAAATCAAGATCTCAGACTCAGGAGGAAGAATGACGAGGACCAGAATCCACACAGCCTGAAGTCCGGTGTGACGTCTCCACAGTCAGTGATGAGTCAGAGAGCCATGTCATCCGATCCCGGACTTTATGATTTATTAAACCTCTGTGGGCTATTTAAGTTTTGATTTGAAAAATGCTGGACTTTTGCATTTCTGATGGCAACCATTGTAGCATTTCAAAGTTTTCCAGTCCAAATCAGGTTTCGAGCTTCAGCCCACATTGTGCTTCTGGAGTAATTTTGACAGTTTAGGTGTCAACAGGGATATAGCGAGCCTCTCAGCAGTGTAGGGTATGTGGTTGGAGGGTTATTTTACATCCTCTTGCCGTTTCACACTACACAGCTAAACTCACTGATGAATCTTCACAGTTGTGTGCTGTCATGGCCATCTTCTGACTTTTCAAATCTCTCATTTAACTGCTCAGCAGCTTCCAAATTTTAAACCCTGATAAAATGAATGCTGAATTTGCATGCTTGGCAAGAAGTCATGTCAGAGTAAATTTGCTTTACAGTCATTATGATTCTTATTCTAAATTTTGGATCCAGTTGGTCAGGCTTAGGAACAGGCACACCAGAGTTCTGAACCTTTTTGTGCTCTCTCTAAAACAAATGCCTCCTGCAGCTGCCTATCCTACACAAGCAAGGTGTACAGGTGAGGGAATATGCTCAAAATCAGTAAGATCATAAAATAAACATTTCACTGAAATGTGTTCCTACTGAATATCAACATTTTAAGCCATCAGCTTTGCTTCCAGGATTTATGATGAAACTGTGTCTGTCCTCTGCTGCTCTTTTCTGCATCTTAATGATACAAAAAGACAATGAGAAGCTTGATGCTGAGATGACTATAAGACTTCTTCATTTCACTTACTTGTGCACCCTATAACCTTAGTTATAGGGTGCACAAGTACAGGTAAACATTTATATTTCAGAAACTCATGCAAGGTGTGTCTCCATTTTTGTCATATTTGAGCCAGGTCATAACAGTCCACAAAAACAAGATTTAAACTCCAAATCAGCCATTTTCAGGTGGTTGGTGTGTCCTGTGACACTCGCAGCTTCCCACGTTCTCAGCAAGAGCAGAATGATGAACAGACAGTCAGACTGAGAGGCAGGACTTAAGGCAGCGAAGGCAATCATCAGCCAGTCATAGTCAAAGCTGATGGCAGCGTCGTGATTAGAGCAACAACAGGAGAGGAGGCAGCTGCCGCCGCAGCGCAGAGACACAGTTTTACTGTTGCAGAGCATGTTGGACCAGGCAGACGTTAAAAACAAGCAGGATCTAAACAGCTGCTGCTGGCCTCTTCTGGGGGTTGTTCGTGTATGCACGCCTGGCTGCAAGATCTCTTCAAAAAGTGAACATGATCCGTTTACGTCATACACCTCCTTGTTCGGGTTGCTCGGCTCTTCTGCAGCAGAGTTTCATCTCTAAACCAGGCTGTTCTAGATCAGGCTGCTGGTCAAGAGCTGTTTTGGTTAGATGATTTTGAAGCAGACATTTTGACTTGACCAAGTAGGGAAAAGGTGGGTAAATAAGGGCTGCATTTCCACTTTACGTCTGTGCACGTTCGTTAAGGAAAATGTGTCAAAACTACAATTTTGGAGGATTTAAGGTCATCATGAATCACTGATGGGATCAGAAGTTACACTTCAGCCTTTTTGCTGCCATATCAGTTTCTCGAATTGACCACTATTTTTCACTTTTGTCTTTTACTACTCTCCAGTTTGCATTATTTGCTCTTATTTCAACTGTTAACTTTTTGTTTTCTCTCACTTATTTTTCTCTCCATAGAAGCCACACCGGGTCTGGCGTTCTGTTTGGCTGTGAAGCCTTCCTGGGGCAGGCCTTCAGCTGAGATAATGACACCATTAACTAATCGTTCTCCCTCTCCTCTCCAGTGGCGCCCTCAGAAAATGTTCATAAGTTTGGCCAGACCAGGCCAATAAAAACTTTAGGGGAGAACAGCTAAAATATATATATATATATATATATATTTATTTATTTATATTAAGACATTTTGAAATTTTATTTTTATTGTAAAAATAGAAGTTATTGAGTTTACATTTATTTCTTGATTGAAGATGACTCTGTATGCCTTTCTGACTTGAGCATGTTTCTCAGGT